>CM073494.1:45335000-46585000 GCA_037074585.1 Biancaea sappan | reverse complement strand
ACACTACAGTGTAGGAGTAACATAAAATATAGCCTAAAAAAAAAAAAAAAAGGAATTACCTTCATGATATCAGGATCACTCCATGGACCCTTGTTAGACCTAAGACATCCACCTTCTCCAGGACATATACATGATCCACCCAAAAAGTCCGGCAGTTGACTAAAAATATGAATTAACAAAACAGATATTAATCAATTATATATATAGAAATTACAATACAGTATAATAAAGGCACATGTATACCTGGAGTCAATGACCTCAAGTAGTCTGTATAAAGACTTCGGTTCAAGAACCTGTGAATTTGTGAAATGGATATTATCACAGTAGAACTAAAGAGGGGCATGAATTACCATTAGTTGATAGTTAGATTTTTCACCTGTATCTTCACTATAGTTTTGGGATCAAGAAACTTTTGGGCAGCAGGCCAAAGCATCTTTTTGAAGCCAGGACCAGCATTGACAATATACATTCGATGTAAAGTCTATACATATCCATGAACAATGTTTATATAAACAGGCAGCAAAGCATTGAAAACAAACAAATTTGAAAAGCGAAGAGATAGAAAACCTCAGGATAGTAATTGTTATCTATTTTTGTCAAAGTGGCCAATAGACTAGCAGCAGTTCGGGAGAAATTTTTCATTCCCTGCAACACAAAATAATCAAATTCTAGTTTAACACAGTATGAACTAAAAAGCATACGATGAGCAAAAAATAGCAGAAATATACAAAATTTTGGTCATGAGACGCATAATTTTGTTGAAGCTAGTTTAGTGTTATGGAACATAGTCAACATACCAAGCCCTGTACATCTAATATTGTTGTTGTTGAAGAAATCTGTCTCTTTGCGGCAATGGAACATGCGGGAAATTTCTCCTGTAGAGCCCTCTCAAACTCTTGGACATGATATTTCACATACCGATCTATTGTTGTGATGCGCATGAGTCGGCTTGGATGAGCTTTACCAAGCCTCTCAATGTAAACCGGTCTACCTTCCTTATCAACTCCATGGTAACCTTGAGGATAATACTGCAATACTTCTTCAAGCTCTTCAAATTCAAAATCCTTCAAAGCCCACTATGGCATTAGAATCAAATGAAATATGAATGAAACGCATTTAGAATAGAAGGTATGCTGCTGCTAAAATATACGAATTAGGCAACATTAGGTTTTGCCATTTGGAATCCCATTTTAAATTGAATTCAATGTAGAAAATGCAATTCTTACCCCCAGAAAGAATGTAGAATAGGCAATTATAAGCATGTTTAAATAAAACAGAAAAATTATCTTTCTTCTGTTACACTGAAACGTCTATTGGTCTAAGAATATACCTTGAAATATGTGACATGAATTACTATCATTACCTCTAGGATGGAATCTGCTCCATATTCTTTTCTCCATATAAGCATTTCTTCCCACATCTGGATTGTCTTCTCAATGTTAAAATCCCTAGCTTTCAGAAACCTAGCAGCAAAATGGACACGGAGAAAAAGGGGTTAATAAACAGTTGCCTATTGTAGCTACCACATAAACACAGACAGAGAGGATTGGTTAAGTGAGTGAGAGTAAAAGGGAACATTTCTATTAAATGACAACATGCTTGAAATTAAAAATGCAGCCCTTATTCCAAGGGGGAAAAAGTCAAGAATTGACAAACAGTTGCCCAATTACTCGTATACTATGAATGGAGGAGGACCAAACCTTAGCAATGTATGGTAGTCGTCATGCCTGTTAGGTAATGATCCCCTTTCAATTAGTTTTTGACGCAATTCTAGGACAGCAGTCTCCTCTTTTGCATCTCGTACATCCTCAATGGAAACAGATGGAACCCTATAGTCAATTTTCCGTTTACCTCTTTTCTTAAGAGAGTGAGTGAATTTAGATGAAGCATTCATTGCTTTCTTCTTGAGGTTTCCAATTTTCGACCGTCGCCTTTCGTCTTCGGAGTTCTCAAAATCCAATCTCCTCTCTCTAATTTCATCATGATCACTGATCCCTTCGAGGCCTTTCACAGCATATTGTAAGAATAAGTAGTCAAATATTAGCTTAGATTTTGCTACCAGTGAACAGCGCCTATCAAGACTTTCTTGAAAACCATATATCACATTCCATGAACAAAAAATCTATCCAAGTGATAGAGACAGCAAAGCATACCTGACATTCTAATCTGGTAGAAAAGGAAGATAGTTGATCCTAGTTGTTGAAGCTGGGAAGCGAACTCATAGCAGACTCAGTCTGTACAAACCGCTCCAGCCTCCAGACTACTATAAATTTACAGAGAAGAACAAAGGAGTCAAGTTTAGGAAAACAAGTACATTTAGTAGAGAGGTGTACATTCTCTGTACGAATTACGATTTATAGTTAAGAGAATCTCAGACATAAATTCTAATCTTTCATCTTCCCAAAGATGGGATAATAATGGAAGCTTTCGAAGTTAAAGAAGTGACTTTTAGGGTTCATCAACTACCCCTGCAACCTTATGGGTTAGTTATTATTCAATCCGCAAAAGAACTGTTATGAAATAGAGAAAGCAGATTGGAAGCAAAACATATCAGACTATCCTCATATTCATTTAAGCAAACTTGCCGAATTATCTAACTTTTTTTTCTTTTATTTTCCCTCATAAATCTTGACAAAACAATACAGAGAAATGGAAAGACGGAAGAAATTAAACCACTCGAACCAAAAAAAAAAAAAAGACATAAAACAGAACAGAACAGAACAGTAAATTCGATATAGCCCATATGGGGGTTCCATTTGGACTGAAACTGCAGCAAATCAGATTACCATATTCATGCTTGGACCTTTCGGAATTAGATTGCTATTGTTCTTTCTTATTAATGAGAATTAAGGGAACAAGCTCCTGATTCTTCCATGGAGCTCCAGAAACGCAGGGTGAAACTCAGATATCAGGGGAACGAAAAAAAAAAAGAGGAAAAAGCGACAGCAGAACCAAAAGGGAGGGGATGCGTGAAGTGTGGAGCTTCACGAAGAAAAATTGAAGCATCGGACTCACCTGTTGAGGCCGGAAACCGCATTGAAGGCAACAATGCCTATAAGGAGTGCACGGATCACAAACGAAAGAGAAATCTCGACCACGATTAAGTTCTTCAATTGACAGATGAAAAGGAAAAAAGGAAGCTTCCGAAGGAGTTGAAGTGATGAGGAAGCACAAGTAGAATCTAAGAGTAAGAGGGGGAGAGAGAGAGAGAGAGGTATACCTTATCGCAATCTACTGCAAAACAAGGGAAGATTACACCATAGATTCGGACGGTGAAGCTGTATGAGAATTTTTGAGCTCAAACCAGCGAGATGGGGGCAAATGGAGATGCCAACAATGCTTTCTTCGTCTCCTTTTTTTTTTTTCCTTTTTTTTTCTTTTTTGTATTTTTTTCTGTTTCGGTTGTTCTCTTATTACGCTTTTTACGTCTCTGTGACTTTTCTTTATTTAGAGTTTTCTCGATTATTTAAATAGCAATAAATTAATTTGGGTCACTGATGAAGTGTGTGATACTGCTTTCTCTTTGTTATTTTATTATTCTTGTTCATCCTTCTTTCTCTCTCTCAAGTCTCATTTGAGTAGCGTAAATTCTATTTAACGCCATTAGTTTTTTTCGCGTTGAGTTCATCCAAAACTTTAAAAAAATAAAATAAATATATATATATATATATATATATATATATATAAACTGAAGTTTGAAATATAATTTCCAACTGTTTGACAACCCTGCTTTTTTTCTTTAATGTTTACAAACGTACAAAATTTTATTCGATAAAATTAAATTAATTTTAACTTATAATTTATAGATGATAGTTTATAAATTAAATTATGAAATTAAAAATATTCAATAAAAATAATTATTAAAGTAATTAAAAAGTATAAAATAACAAAAAGACAAGTGTTTTTTAATTTTAAAATAATGTAAATAAATATATTATTTTTATTTTTAATGAAATTAATTTAAATTATTATAAATATAAAATTTATTAAAAATAAATATTTATTTATTTTATTATATTTTATATATGAATAATATATTTTCACATATATAATATATTTATATTTTATTATATTTTATTGTATATAACAAAAAATATTTATTTATTTTAATACATTCATATTTATATATTTATATATTTTTTATCATATATTATTATTATATATATAATATTTTATATGTATAATATATTATATATAAATATAAATATAATAAAAAATAAGTAAATAGAATATGATAAAATAAAAGTATAATAAATATTTTAAAAATAATAATAAAAATAAAATAAAAAATTACAAACTATAAACTATAAATTACTCAAAACAAAAAAAATTAAGTTCTAATAACATTACAAGCGAGAACTCCTCTAAAAAAGTTAATAATGCAAGAGAGAGACTTCCTCGTAAACAGATTCGAACTGAGTTATGAAATCTTATTTTTACATGAGTATCAACCTACTAATTAAAATAAATTTTATATAACTTCATTAGTTTTTGTGTTCAGTTCATCCAAAACTAAACAAAATTGAAGTTTGAAACTCACTCAATAATTAGTTTTAATTTCCAACTATTGACTACTTTGCTCTTTTTTTATTTTTTAATAAAAGAGGAAACAAAATTTTAAAAAAAAAAAAAGCTAGCTCCTAGTCCTACTAATGCCATAAACGCAAAGTCTCCTGAAAATAAAAGTAATAAAATGGGTCGCAGAGAGATTTTCTCATAAACACATGTGAGGTGAATTATGAGATCTTATCTTTACAAGAACATTAGAGCATTAATTATCCTAATTTAAAGTGTGAAAAATAATAACAATAAGATACTTTGTTGTTAAACTTAGGTTTACTTAAGTGTAACATTCCTTCCTTTAGAGTAGTTATAAATGAAAATAGATTCTTTGTTTGATTTTGAAAGCCAAGCAAAATATTTGAGTCATTTTGACCGTTAATTTCTATTATTAATTATTCAAATTTTAAGATTTTATTTTTATTTTTTTAATATTTTAAAAAATAACATGTTAAAATTTAAGTCGTTAATATAAAAATTAACTGTTAAACAAAACAAAAAATTTCTGTTATAAATAAAGGACTCATTGAGCCTTTTACACCAAGTTCAAGGCTAAGATAAAGCAGTCTTTACCTATTTACTTTATGTGCCAATGCTCTCTCTAGTCTTCTTATTGTGGCTCAAAAAAAGAAGATAATAAAAGGCATCAAGGTTAGTAGAGAGAGAGGCTCCCCTTGTGAATCATCTCCTTTATGCTGATTATCCGATGATCTTTTTAAAGGTTGATCTAAATTCATGTAGAGAAATTAAAGACATGTTAAGAAAATATGCCTCGGCCTCTGGTCTTCAAATGAATTGCATCAAATAAAATCTGAAATCAAATTTAGCCCTAACACTCTTAATAGATTTTGGAAACTCATGAGCAAATGTCTTGGGTGCAAACATGTCAACTCAACCACGAAGTAGTTAGGAGGATTCATTGATGGTGATACAAGAAACAGAAAGCCAACTTGACATTTAATAAATCTCCTCTAAGAAAATTTGAAAGGGTGGAAATCTTGTCTTGTCTTCTCTCACAAGCAGGTAGATACATATTAATTCAATCAGTGTCGTCTGATATTTCCATATATACTATTTCATATTTCAAGCTCACTGAGTTGGAATAGCAAACTTCCTTTGAGGAAGTAAAGAAGGTAAAAAAAAAAAAAAAGCACACTCACGCTCCCACCTTGCCCTATTGACACTTCTAGGAAATAGCATTCACTCCTGCGAATCTTCTATTTTTTTAATAGTTATTGAATAATTGATTTAATGACTTTCATTCTTTCAACATTTTTCTTTCTTTTTAATTTTATATTTATTATTGTGTTTATATTAATTATTAAATCAGTTGATAATCATAAAATTAAAAATAAAAAAAAACTTTGGAAGAATAGTAACCGTTGGATCAGTTGATCCAATGGCTATCAAAGGAGCAACAAATCTTGTTCCCGTAATCTATATTCTAACTTATTTTGTGTTTTTTAAAATAAAATTTATATAACTGTAACCAAAGTCATTGCCCTAATTAATTAAGTGTCATGTGGTATTCGAAACATATTTTAGTATTTAATATTTAAAACATTTTGTGACATCTAGAATAAACTTGAAATATAAATATAAAATATCATTATTATGTTACTATTTTAAATATTATGAGATGCTATTACATATATATATATATATATATATATATGAGAATCGCCCTTTCTTAATCTATAATTTTTGACGTCAAGTAATTTTTTTTAATTCATTTTATTTCTTATATTGAATATAAAAAGTATAAATATCACGATAAGTTATAGCCCTATACCTATATTGCTCAATGGAGAATTTTTGTTTTGATAACAGTTTACTTTGTGTTGGTTAGATGATTTTGGTCGTGAAAACTCATAATTTACCATAAATAATAAGACAAAGACATCACAACAATATTTTAAACTAGTGTTGTAACCCGTACGATGCACGGATAATTTATAAATTTAAAAAATTTCATAACTTATAAAATAATAATAATTGAAAAACTTAGGTTATTAACAAAATGTTGATTCAGGTCGTTTGCGAATTGTCCTCATAATATATATATAATTCTGTTATACTTATAAAAAAAAACACACACACATACACAGACACACACACACAGACACACAGACACACACACACACACACACACACACACACACACACACACACACACACACACACACACACACACACACACACACACACACACACACACACACATATATATATATATATATGTTAAAATTAAGAAAAAAGAAAGAACACTAATAGAAAGATATAATAAATATATAACAAAATAAAGTAATAAATACAGAAAAATAGAATAATCAAAATACAAAAAGAAAAGCAAAAAAAGGACAGTAACAATACTCTATATCTTTAATTTCAATTTCTATACGCCTGCTCTTGATACTGTTTTTTGAGCTCTCTATGATAGGACCAAATTTATTGACCATCTGAATAATATCTGAAACGAAACAATATTATTCATATAAAGTTAGAATCAATAACAAATAAAACATAATTTACAAAATATAAGATAAAAATTAACCTACTAAATAGTTTTTGTATGCAACATGATTCAAAATATCATTGAATGAACAAAACATGAAAATAAATTTTGGAATACTCAAAACATCTTGAGCTAGTTAGACATCATTTGAAAATCAAAACTTAAGCATGAATAAATGCTTTGTTGTTCGATATTCATTGTTAGACTTAACTACACCAAACATAAACATCATATAAATATTTCTCTTGGTTTTTGATGCTTGAAATTATTCACATATGATCTCTTCACACAGCTGTGTATGCGATCACCTTTAGAAACTAAAAAATAAACACAAGACTAAAAAATTAAATTAAATTTACCTAAAAATCTTGCAAAACCGTCTCCAAACTAAAAATCTTCTCAGGTATATTAAATGATAGAATTGTCCACAACCTCATTACTCAAACTTTAATCCTCCAGTCATCCCTTGATGCATTAACATCAACAATGTCGCTAAATTTAGTCATATGTGAAGCACTAACGAAATAATAACTAATTCTGAAAGAAATATATTCAATACAAATATGGGAGGAATACAAAACAATTGAAATGACCATTTATTTATATAACATAAATTTTGAAATAATAAATTGAATATATTAAATGCTAATGATGTAATTATTAATTATTAAATATTAATAAAATTTACGACAATTCACAATTTTAAAAGGGATATTTTGAATTCATTTGCATTCAAAATTTTCAAATTCGTTTGAATGCAATTTGTATAATTATCACACCAATTTGCATTTATTATTTTGTAATTATTAAATTATATTAAATTATTAATAAAATTTACAATGATTTACAGTTTTAAAAGTGATGGTTTGAATTCATTTAAATGTAAATTTTTCAAATTCATTTGAATGCAATTATAGAATCAATCACACCAATTTGCATTTAATATTTTGTAATTATTAAATTATTAATAAAATTTACGATGATTCATAGTTTTAAAAGGGATGATTTGAATTTATTTGAATGCAAATTTTTTAAATTCATTTGAGTGCAATCTATAATTTATTCATTTATATAATTTATTAATTTTATTATATATTATTTAATGACATCCATGTAATTAATGCTTTAGAGTATAATTGTTTTAATCTATTATATAGATAGATGCAAATTTTTCAAATTCATTTGAATGTAATTATAGAATCAATCACATCAATTTGCTTTTGATATATTGCAATTATTTAATTATTAAATTATTACATTATTAATTAAATTTACAACAATTCACAGTTTTTAAAGGGATGATTTGAATTCATTTGAATACAAATTTTTCAAATTCATTTGAATGCATTATATATTCAATCACACCAATTTGCATTTAATATATTGTAATCTTCATAGAATTTAAAGGATAGCCCTATAATATATCTCAAAATGGTTGCTTAGAATGAATTTAATGTGGTGTCATTAATAGGAATAAATTTATTCATTTACATAATTTATTCATTTAATTTTATTTTTAATTTGTTAATTTTATTATATGTTATTAAATAACATCCATGTAATTAATGCTTTAGAGTGGAATTGTTTTAGTCTATTATATAGATTAGAGGTATATAAAATTGAACCAGACCAAAATTAGTTTCACAACAATATTTTAAATTAGATGTGTGTAAAATTGAATCAAATCAAATGGAAAGAACTAAGTCAATTTGAACCAATTAAAAACCAAACAAAATCAAAAGAAGTCAGTTTTGTTTGATCTTAAATTATTCAAACTAAGTTGTTTGATTCCGTTATTGATTATAGAGTATTTTTAACTAAACCAAATCGATTTGATTTTTATCATAATATGAAATAGTATAATAGATAATTTTACATATATACATGTCTATCATATTAGACTAATATTATTAAGCTTGTATAAATTCATATTAAAATTATCAGTAATTTAAATTATGTTAAAATTATAGTAATATCCGTAAAATTTGTCATACATCTACATCTGTATAGAGTTTTAAAATTTTTTTCTCATTAGTTGAAAATTAATTTATTAATGGTTAAATAAAATAAAGATAAAAATATAATATAAAAAAATAAATTGCATGTAGGAGAATTAATGAGAAATTATTTGACCTGACACTACTTCTTTATTATTTTTAAAATATAATTAGGATTATTTTAATGCAATTTTACATTTTAATATTTTATCGAAAAATAAATAAAAAAATGTCAAGCTAGTACTATACTCATTACTCAAATAATTTTAGAATAAATAATACTCATCTAACTTTTGATGTCTTTTTTATTAGTTTTTTTAAATATTTATATATACACCTAAAAAATGACACATTATTTTAAAAACATGAAATTTGTAACAAATTATTAGCAAAGTACCACATTATTTATACACGCAGACTAGAAGATGCATTCTTTTAGAAACATGAAATTTGGCAGCAAAGCATTTTTTACAAATTTATTTATAGTATCTTAAAAATCAATTGAATCGTAATGAGTTCGGTTCGTTCGATTTACTGTGCTCTAATCGAACTAAACTGCCCATTAATAATTTAGTTTGGCTCAGTAAATATGCTTAAAAATTGACCAAATTGCACTGTTTTAAATAAAATTTAGCTTTTATCTAAATATTCTAACATAATTTGTTAGAGCTTGGAGGTAAATTCAACTAAAAGTATTAAAACTCAGTCCTCAGTTTCAAAAACAAATTAGAATTAAAAACTTTATCATAAGCTTTATTATATAATAGAGGATTTAAATAGTTTATAAAAATTTAAGTTCAAGCTTTTCTTTTATTAATTGAAAATTTAAATAAAATATTACTTTGGTCCTAAAAAATTTACAATTTACTTAACCTATTCTATAAAAATTAATTATTTTCAATTAATCTTTAGAAAATTATGTTTTTTTTTTCTATTTGTGGGAGTGACTTTAGACCAATAAAAGATCATATTCTTAGTAACAACAAATTTGACAATTTTTTGATTTCTTATAAATATTTTTTACTAGAACCAATTCTACTCAAAATATTACTATTTAACATGAATATCTCTTAGAAAACTCAAATCTAGGTTGACTGCCTCTTGGAATACTAGTACCTTCCATAGACTAAACCCTTATTTGTACAGATTTGACAATTTAGCAACAATAGAAATTAACTTAAAATGAATATAATTTTTTAAAAATTAAATTAAATTAATTATAATGATATTACATAAATAATTTATTTAAAAAACTAAGAAGCAACTTAAACTCTGGAAGGTAGAAGTAAAGGGTGTCACGTCATCACAAATCTGGAGCTACATCTACGTGGACTTGTAATTTTATTCCTTTTTATTATTTATTATTATTCTATTTCCGTATTTCGTTTACCTAAGTTGATTAATATTTGTTTGTTTTTGCCCAAGATCACACACAAAGTGAGATGTGACATTATTCTATTCATTTATTAATTTTAAAGTCATATAACGTTCTAATTTTCACCTTTTTAGCTGCCCGGTTGGTACCTGATTCGTTGTTACACCATTTCAATTTAATTTCCTTTAGAGGTGTTCGTTTAATCGGTCTTACAAAATTATTCACCTATTTTAATTTTTAGTGATTTGGTTTGTTTTGATTGGATAATTTAATTTAATTTTGATTTGTAATAATTTATAATTTTAATAAAATATATATAAATATAAAAAAGATAAATTAGTCAAAACAAAAAGTCAAATTAATTATAAAATATATAAAAAAAATTTTGTTCACATAAAATATATAAATATAATATTATATATATACAAAATATAATTTTATATATATATAAAGTTAGTTTGATTTAATTCAAATTAAATTATATTAACCAACAAATTAAATTGAATAAATTAAAATTTATATTTTAAAAAATAATTTAAATCTTTTTTTTAATTTTAATTATTTTTTGTCGATTTAATTCTACTTAACCAATTTAATTTATTTTTTAACACCCCTGTTAATTGAGTCGAATCAAACGACAAAAATAATTCGATTCAATCAGTCAGCTTTTCAATATTTGCTCCTTTCAATTTCAAATGCAATTTCCAACATTCACCAGACGCTTCCAGAATGATTTTTTTTTCACTTTTTTCTTTATTGTTTGTCCCAATTTTATCGATGCTTTTTGTTTCATTTACCTTTTTGTTTTTTAATTACTTTTCTACAATATATATTTTCTTCTAATCAATAAGTATATTTGAATAATTTTTTTAATACATAAGTTACACGTAAAATATTGAGTTATAAAAATACTTTATTGTCTTATATTTTATTTTAAAAAAACAATGGCTACTTAAATGTACTTAATTGAATTTAATATTCCTTGTGTTAGTTATTGGCTTTTTGCATTTTTAAGATATAGGTAAACCATATTTAGTACATCTTTTGTTTTTTAATATTATATTGTAGAAATCGCTCATCTAATTTTTTTGGTCAAATAAAGTAACTTTTTACATTATGTTAAACTACAATTTTATTCTCGATAAGATAATAAAAGAAATTAAGCTGATATTAAAATCAAACATGAGATTACAATTTTATCTACTATTATCAAAACATTAAAATTTTTTAATAATTATATTTTCGAATATATATACATATCATGTAGAAAGTCATTTTCAAGAAAAAAAAAACTTACAAGAGAGTGAAATATTATAATTTTAAAAAAAGAGAAAATAAAAAGTGTAAATTTAACTAAAACTTAAAAAGGGTTAAGTATTTTTTACTCAACTAACGTCAAAAAAAATGCATTGAATGTTTTACTTTTTACACTTATTTAAACTAAAAGAATCAAGCAACTCATCTTTGCTAAGAATGGCTTACATTGAGAGAAGGATGAATTGGGTGATTAATAAACTTTTAAAAAATAGTTGAAAAGTAAGTAAAGTTTAAAAGCACAAAATCATATTAAAAATAAAGTTCTGAATGAGAAGATTGAAAGGTGGTTAAGATGAAAATTTAGTAAGTTTAAAAAATCATAAATAACTGCAATATAACCAAAGATGAATAGAGATCAGAAAATCAAACACATGGATTTATCATAAATTTAGTTTGAGAATTTCCAAACCTACATCAAACTCTTAAAACTACTCTTGAAATTTTCAACTAAAACTACAAGATTTGAGATAGATACTTATGAACTACAATACAATTTCCAAAGAATTTTTTCTTATAAGGATTTTTTCTCGCTTATCACGTGATCTTCTCAATCATCCATTCATAGAATCCAAATCTATAAACAATCAAATTAAAAAGCTTGAATATAAATAATGATAGATACTCTCAAAGTATATATGACCCAAAAACTAAGTTTAGAACATTTTTCTAACAACTGGAGAGAATGGAACTTAACATAATATGATAAATGAACATTTGAAACTTGATTCTAATGGTGGTGTAAAGTCCATTTTATATAATGAAGCCTTGCAGCTATAATAAAAATATATCAATTTTCAGACTTGTTACAGCAAGATTTATTTTTTTTTAACCTTACTACAACAATTATTTTTATTTTTTCAAATTTGTTACAATAAGAGTTATTATTTTAAATCTTACTACAATAATCAATTTCTTTTTTCAAATTTTCTACAATAAGATTTTTTTTAATCTTACTACAACAATCATTTTCTTTTTCCAAATCTGCTAGAGTAAAATTCATTTTTTTCAATCTTATTACAACAATTAACTTCTTTTTTTCAAATTTACTATAATAAGATTCATTCTTTTTAATCTTTACTACAATAATTATTTTCTTTTTTCAAATATTTACAGTAAGATTTATTCTTTTTTACCTTACTATAACAATTAATGTCTTTTTTCAAATTTATTATAGTAAAATTTATTCTTTTCAACCTTACTACAAATTTTTTTTTTTCAAATTTGCTAAGTCATGATTTTACAAGATAAGTACAAATCAATCAATTTAATTTATACTATCACATTTTATATTAATAATTTTATTTTTAAAATAATTCAAACAAATCATATAATTCAATAAGTATTGTTATCATCAAAATCAATATTTAAAAACTTATTGCTTTGAAACTTTAAAGCAAACAAGGCATAATACAACAAATTGATTTAAAAGAATATGAGTTTAATATTCGTGGGATCTGTATGGGCTATTTTGATTACGTTATTGTTTTAATTTTAATTAATGTTAACCACGCAAACTTTTTACACATAAAATAAAAAATAAAAACAAATCTTTACGTGTATTAGACTTTTTGCATTTTTAGATAATATGTTAAAATCTAATTAAAATTTTGTTCTATGATAACTTTGAGCTATTTGAAAGCGGACTTAATTAAACTAATTATCAGCATCTTCCCTTGAAAGTAACTTGAAAGGGTGGCAAGAATCCCAATTACTTATTATAATTAGCAATGTTTTGGGGCATTTAATTACTTATTTAGTCAACAAATCACTTTTAACTTATATCAATTGTCGAAGGATTCGGAAGTGTTTTATTTTCTTGCTTAAACTCCTCATATGATTTTGCCATGTTTAATATATTGACAATTATTATTGATCATTTTATTTTCATAATCATATAATAAACAAAGAAAGTTTTTAATCTCTAAATATCTTGAAGATTTATTTTGACATATATATATATATATATATATATCCCATTTTTATTTTTTTAGTAACAATTATTTTTTCTAATTTTTATCTATATGCATATACCAATTTTGGCATCACTAACATTTTTGTTTCAATTTAATCGTCCATGTATCATCATTGAAACACAAATACACAAAATATCATATTATAAATATTTTACATTATTTAATTGCATTTCCATCCAACTAAAAAATTACATTATATTATAAAATAATATATAAGAGTGTCTATCATCATATTATTAACTTGGTATGCATTTTCTTTTAAATTTATGGTTATACAATTTTTTGAATATAAAAATTAATTATAGTAATTTTTACATTTTAAAAAAATTATAAAGAAAAATAGTGAAAATTTTCCTAACTTCCATTTTTTCCAATCCGACATGCATTTTGATTTTTTTTTATATCAATTATATATGATTATTTAAATCAAATTAGGAACATATGCTTAATAATTCCATGCTTGTGTCGCCGTGCGCGTTAAAAAAATTACCATGTTGTGTTTTAGAACCATGGTACCTGGATATTAGTGTCACCAAAATTGATATAATCAAGCAAAAACATCATTTTTTGATTTAAATTTTAAATCAATTTCATCTCACATTTTTTAATCAGTTTAATGTTTTGCCCTGAATTCAATATTATTTAAATTATTAACAGTAAACGTTGATATAACTATATCAACTCATTACTCATCCAATTAATATGTCTATATTAAATATATACTTAAAAAAATAAAATTGTATTTAGAGTGAAAGAAATGTCAGAATAAAAAAAGATATATAATAAAATTGACATAAAATAAAGTTATGAAAAAAAAATAAAACTTTAGTCAAATTTTAATGATAAAAATAATACCTTTTTCCATATATTTATTCAATTAAACAATAATATATATTAATATTTTCACAGTTCAAATTTAAATTATAGAATATTAAAATAAAATAGAGGTGAAACTTGAGCAACAAATTGTATTTTATAATTAAATTGAAAATGTTGTACAAATTATTAAAATTCAGCAAATAATTTGAATGCCAGAGTATAGACACAAACTTGAGTAGAGTGGAGGTGAATAATGATAAGGAAAAATTACACTTTACCTCTATGAATTTTTTTGATGTGTAAAAAATTTTTATGAACTTTAAAATTCAGTAAAGAACTCTTATGAACTTTCTATCTTGTACAAGATTGTTAATCAAACTAATGGTTAATGCTAATTAAGATCCAAAACTGTCATATTAGCTAATTTTTTACACTATAGCATCTAGTAAAGTAGAAAGGAGAATTGTAAAGTAATGATGATTTGACATTGTTTAATCCACGTCAGTTGCTAAAATATAAAAAATTAGTTGATATGGCAGTTTTGAATCCCAATCAACATTGTTGGATGGAAAGGTTTTTTTGGTGCAAAATAAAAAGTTTATAAAAATTTGTTTGGCTGAATTTTAAAATTTATGGAGATTTTTTTACATATAAAACAATTTATGAAATAAAGTGTAATTTTCTCTAACACTAAAGTTATGCATACATACAGGAGGGACAGAGGGAGCCCTGTTGGATCTATTTCAGAAAATGACTTTCCATGTGGAAGGAACACTGTTGTAACTGATTCAAATAGGTATTAATTTTTTGGTGATAAATTGTGTGTGGTGATTTAATATTGATGATGTGATAGAGGCGTTAGTTTGTCTTCATTCTTCTTACACGCTGCACGCAGCAGAAAGAGAGTTGCAGACCAATTTGCACTCATGATAGCGCTATCTCATTACATTCCTTTTACCAATAATAATAACGACAAACCATTAATATATCATACAAACGTTAAAGTAAGGACATGTTATTCAAAATCAAAACGAATTAAATTGATCAAAATTAAGAAAATAAAGTTTAAATTAATTTTTAAAATATAAATTTTAATTAATTTAATTTAATTGTCAATTTAATTTGATTTGATTAATCAAAACAAACTAACTTTATATATAAAAAAATTATATTTATATATTTTATATCAATAAAGTTATTTTTTAATATATTAATTAATTTAGCTTATTTATTTTAATTAATTTGGTCTTTTTTATATTTATATATATTTTATTAAAATTAAAAATAATAAATTATTGTAAAAAAATTGTCCAAACAAAATCGAATCAAACCGTTTAAAACTAAATCAAACTGTTCAAAAATTAAAATCGAATGGGTCCATAATTTTACAAAATTAATAAACTTAATTCGATTTAGTTAAAGTTCAAAACCAAACCAAACTTATTAAGTTTCAAAATCAAGGTTTTTTAGTAAGTATATGATATTTAGTTCAGAATTTTAAACTAAAATTTTGCAGAATTAATCCTACGATCAAACCTTGACTTGCTGTACACTAACTCTAAATTGTTTTTACCCAAATCTTGACTTTTTCAAAACCTAAATTTTTTCAATTATTTTTCAAGCATATGCTAAATTATTGACTCGATTCTTGAGAGATAATAATAATCTTAAATTGACTTTTGAAAGTTAGAGTTTTAATTAAATCTCTTAAAAACTATATTTATCTTAATTTTATCTATTTATTTATCAAAATAATTTTTGCCAACAAAAAAAATTTAATATTTGGTAAGGAGAAATTTTGTAGTTTAACAAAAAAAAAGACCAAATTGAAGTGAATATAGTCTTTAAAACACTAAATTAAAATATTTAATCTTTCAAATATTAAATTAAAATGATAATATCTTTAAGAAACTAAATCAGTACTTTATTTAAAATACTGCAATAAATTAATCTACAAAATGCCAAGCGCTGAGCATTTTTATAAGGAACATGATTTTTTTTTCAAACTTAAATAAGATTTTAGGAAATACTTTCATACTAAAGTGTTAAATGCATTTTAGACTGACTTGTAAAATTATGTTCTTAAATTGATAACTTACAAAAAAGTATTTACTTTCAAATATAACTAGTGTTGTGACCCGTGCGATACATAGATTAACACAAATGTCATAATTTTTATTTATTAAATAAATAAAAATAATTTAAAAAATATAAAAGAATATATGTATAAAAATAATAAGATATTTAAGTCATATTAAGATACATATAAGATGATTTATTAGATACAAATAAGTTGAATATTGAATCTAAATAACGTCAAATAAAAAAAAAGAACAAAAAATAAGATATTACATGAATTACTTTAGATAAATATATTAATTAATGATAAAAATGAGTTGAAATAAAAGTTACTAGCCTAATAGGTCTGCTATGATCAAAATGTTTGTCTTCCTTTCATTGTTTTTTCTTCTATTTCTACAAATATACATTTGGATTAGCAATAATGATAACAACTATATATTTATTGAAATTTAAAACATAACTTACATACCCAAAAAATCTTAAAACAATAAAAAGAAGATAATCAAGGGAAATATACATCACATACCAATTTTAAAATTTAATACTTTAAATCTTAAATTAGCATTCAATTAATCCACACACATGTAATTTTGACATTGCCTGAAGTTTCTCTTCACATAAAGGACTCTACTTTTTGCTCACAATAAGCCTAAAAAGAATTATTTATTAATCCTATTAGATGAGAAAAATAATTTAAAAATAATCAAATTATATTATTCAAACACAAGTAACTACCTCAATGACATCATTTTTTTCTTTTAGGCTTTGATCTTTCTCATGACTTACTTTCATCAAGAAAACTTAATGACAAAAATAGCAAAACGAAACTGGAATTAGAAAATCAAAATAATGCAAAAATGAAGTACAACAAATAGGAATAAAAAACCAGAAGACCAAAAAGAAATATAGATGAACCAGAAATATGAAAAACAACAACAGAGAACGAATACATAAATGAAGAAAGTAGAAAAAAAAAAGCAGAGAACAAAAGAGAAACAGAAAACGAAAGTCACAATTGAATAAATAGTAATCATGAATGTGAACAGTACGTGAACTGTATAGACCGAAAAAAATAAATATAAAGAAAACTGAGCTATGATACCAAATGATGTGAAAGAAAAAATACTTTAAAGCTTTAATGATAAATCACCATTGTTGTCTTTCATCCATGTAAAGGAAGAATAAGCAAAATCAAAGAGAAAAAAGAAGGGAAATTGTATGAGAAAAAGAGATATATAAATATAGATGAGATATTCGAAAGAAATATATAAATATCTACATTGATTTTGAATTTTAAAATTTTAATTTTGAAAAACAAAAAAGCCTCCAAATTGGCCAATAGTGATGGTTAATTTTTAAAAACCTCTACATGAAGGTAGGAGATTGACCATTGATGATGATACAATAAAGAAGTCTAGCATGCTTATATAGAAAAAAAAATGAGTGATAATTTATTATTATAGTTTGATTTGATGGAAGTAATTTTAAATTTTATTATAATTATTTAAGAAGAGAAATAAATAATATGAACACTTGTATGTTAGTTTTTATATAGCAATTAATTATTTGATTATTTGTATATAATAAATATTAATTTATCAAATAACAACATATTATATTTTAATTGAAAAGTTTACCTAATTTATCAATTATATACCAATTATAGCAATTACATACTAATTATATAGCAATTATATCAATTATAAACCAATTATATAACAATATACCCTGATTTTGTCAAATTCATTTAATGTGATGTGATTAATTTACTCAATTTATTCATTTAAATTTATTTTATTAGAATAATTTAATGACCTACCAATAATTAATGTTTTAAAGTGGAATTGTTTTAGTCTATTATATAGATTTAAAGATGTTTTTTTGTTACCATGATTAAAAGTAATATGGCTAGGTATGTTATCGGCATGACACGAATGAACATGAAATTAGTGGATTTAAAAAAGGGGATTCAATAGTGAAAGAAGTACAAATAGATGAATTAAGATCTTCTCATATTTTCAAAGAAAAAAAATCTTGTTTTGAATGTGAATTATTAATTTTTTAAATCAATGGTTTAGAAAAGGATGAAATTTAAAAAAGTAGACAAAAGATTAAAAAAAAAAATTTGACTTAAAATCAACGATTTAAATCAAACAAAATTGTCCTACACTAAAGAGATATTGTTTCCAAATGGATAATTATAGCCCGTTGGATAAGAAAGAGATGGAATTGTATGTAGTATTAGTGTTGTGACCTGTGCGATACACGGTTAAGTTATAACTCTAAAAACTTTCACAATTTATAAAAATAATAATTATTATTATTATAATTAATTTATATAAAACTTATGAGTTATAACATATACTTTTTAAACGTAAATAATTAAATATTTTTAATTGATTTATCAGCTCCACAATAAAATATATTTTACCTACTTCAATTTTGATTTGAATTAATTTAATAGAATAAATTTAAATGAATAAAATATGTAAATTAATTAATTTTTAATTTATAGATTATTTGTTATTTGTTATAAATTATTTGTTGAATAGATCAGTGATTAATTAAATATTAATTTCATCTTTATTTTTGAATGCGTCTTTTTTTTTGTTTCAGTCGGATCCATAGAAGAAAAACATTGAAAGTTGCTGCTACATTTGGACTGGATCTCTAGGCCTTAGAATTTGCTTCTATGTAGTCAGTAGCGAGAAATCTACTTTGAAGTTGATACGGGAGCCATCCAATCATTCTTCCATTGCTGCTTCTCAGTTCAACGCATGACACTCAATATTTTGGTCATTCTTGAAATTTGAAACGCACTGTATTAACTTGAGATCGAGTTTCATATTGGAATAGAGGCAACTGATATAAACTCTCCAAACACAAAATTCTTCCAGCTTCAAATCGAACTCCAAACACTCAAATTTTATGATGATTCATAGTTTTAAAATGGATTATTTGAATTCATTTGAATGCAAATTTTTCAAATTTATTTGAATGCAATTATATAATCAATCACACTAATTTGCATTTAACATATTGCAATTATTTAATTATTATATTATTAATATATTTTTTAAACGTAAATATTCTAATATAAATTTTGATTATTTATACAAATATAAATTATAAATTTTAATAAAAATTTATGATAATAATGATCACGTTATATTATGATGTAGAATAAGTCTTCAAATGGAATAAAATAATAAGATGTATATGTAATCAATAAAAAGTTTTTAATTTAAATTTTTTTACAAAAAAATAATAATCAAATTAAAAATATTCATATGGAATGTAGGATAATCAACTGTAAAGAAATTTTATACATATGATCAATAATTAATTCTAATATGTCTTAATCCTTGTGTATATATATTTCAATAATTTATTATCTATATATTTCAATTCAAATCAAATAATAAAGGTATTTTTTTTCTATTTCAATTCAAATCAAATAATTTATTTAATGTGATGTTACAATGGTCAAATAATAAAGGTAATTATTTTTAAATTTCAATTCAAATCTTTTCGATCAATTCAAATCAAATGATTAATCTTATGTGACGTCATTAATTTATCAAATTTACTAATTTACTTAATTTATTCATTCAAATCAATTCAAATCAAATAAAATAATGAAATTCAATAATTATTAATTTCACTAATTAATAATTATGATAATATATTCTGATAAAAATATATTCTGCTATTTACTTTAACAATAACTTACATAATATATTAAATACATTGGAATCCACATAATATATTCTGATAATAATATTATAATTTATAAATTTGTGAAACTTATGAAACTTATGAGACTTATTGAGTCGTAACATATATTTTTTAAAATGTAAATATTCTGATATAAATTTTGATCATTTATACAAATATAAATTATAAATTTTAATAAAAAATTTATGATAATAAACGGCCACATTATATTTTGAAGAAAAACCATACATTTGACATGAGATGAATGCTCTTTGCATATTATCTCAACACTTTCTGAACTTCCATCAAGTCTGAACATTTTCTAACAAAAAAATGAACAATCATATCAATTTTGTTGAGAACTCCCCATTTCAAGATATATTCCTTGTCTTTCTCTATCAGTGTAGGGAGATCCACTATTACTCTAACAAGATTAACATTCTTTCTCTCACAAAAAACTATAAAGTTCTCATAGAGACATCAAACCAAACCTAATTTTTTGTCACATGATAAGACTGTAAATGAGATAATTTCATCTAAGCACAATATTACACTATTAGGCTTCACATCCTTAGCCAACTTTTTGTAGCTCATACAGATTGTATTTTCATCTCCCTTTATGCTATAGTTAGTTGATATGGTTATTTCCTAATCTTGTTTCAATTTAATAGGATTACCATCTTTCAGAAATCCAGTTTGAATCTCGAGGCCCTTCAACATTAGAGACAAAATGAAAAATAAAGAGTACCATAAAATTTGATTGACTCCAAGATGTGAAGTGGATTCAAACAAAAACACTATATTAAATCAAAGAACAAACAAATAAAAAAGGGAAAAAAACACTGGATCCGAGGAGTTTACTTTTCCTCTGTAATAGCCATCTTCTTGAATTCTCTGCTTATCAGTTGAGTCCCTTTTTTAGCATACTTATGGGCAATATATTGTGTGATTGCTCTTGATTCTGTGTATTGAAATGACTTTGATAAGTAATTTTACAAATACTAATTTAACAATATCTGAGTGTGCTTGTTGGAGATGTATACTTAATACTTACTAAATAATTTTAGATCTTCGTCTTCAAAGGCTGGAACTTGACCGAATGTTTGCATCAAAAGAAGTAAAATTTAGTTGAATTGAAACTCATAGATAAGCGATTTATGATTTGCTTTAACACTTACATTAAGAGAAATGAAAAGTTTCTTTTTGTATTCGCTCTCTTTCATGTTAATGGGAATAAACTCGAATTCAATCTGTTTCTCAAAAAGGCAAGTAGTAACCTACATAGTAGCCATCGAGAAGGTGCTTTCGTGAACTTTTATGACTGCCATGATTAAGAAGATTATACCAAATTTGAGTGAAAATAAAATAGAGATAGAGGCGAGTTGCTTCTCTATAGTCAGTAGCGGGAAATTTATTCTGAAATTGATACGGGAGCCATCCAATTACTCTTATATTGCTGCTTCTCAGTTCAACGCATGACACTCAACATTCAGTCATTATTAAAATTTGAAACGCATTGTATTAGCTTGAGATCGAGTTTCAGATTGGAACAGAGGCAACTAATACAAACTCTCTAAACACAAAATTCTTTCAACTTTAAATCGAGCTCCAAACACTCAAATTTTACGATGATTTACAGTTGGTTTGAATTAATTTGAATGTAAATTTTTTAAATTTATTTGAATGCAATTATAGAATCAATCACACTAATTTGTATTTAATATATTGTAATTATTTAATTATTAAATTATTAATTAAATTTACGACAATTCATAGTTTTAAAAGGGATAATCTGAATTCATTTGAATGCAATTTTTTCAAATTCATTTGAATGCATTATAAAATCAATCACATTAATTTGTATTTAATATATTGTAATCTTCACACAAATTAAAGGAGAGCCATACAGTATATCTCAAAAAGGTTGCTTAGAATGAATTTAATATAGTGTTATTAATAGAAATGAATTTATTAATTTACATAAATTTATTCATTTAATTTTTATTTTTATTTATTAATTTTATTATATGTTATTTAATGACATCCGTGTAATTAATACCTTAAAGTGAAATTATTTTAGTCTATTATATAGATTACTTTAAATTGAAATATTTAAAAATATATTTTTTTGAGAAAAAAAAACAACAAAAAGTCTGATTATTATGCCAATAATATATGAATATATTAATTTGTAAATTATATTTAAACAAATATCTCTCTCTCAGACAAGGATATAAAATTCATTCTACATATATATGAGTAAAGAATTATCTAGTGCTTAAAATATTATATTTATTTTAATTTAGATTAAAATATTTAATATTTTATTTTTGTTTCTAAAAATATATATTTGTTTTAATTTAGTTCATTTTATTATTAGATCTCAAAATCTGTCCTTGTCAAATTTTGAAACTTTTATTATCAAAAATCACTTTGACATCATAAAGACTATCAGGAGCCAAACATAATTTTTCAATAATTAAATTGAATTAGTTATAATTTTTCACAACCTATTAATTTAGTTATTAAATGATTACATTTTTTAAAAATTTAGTCATTTTAAATTAATGTCTCAATTTATTTCTAAAAGATTACATTTATTTTAATTTATTTATTTTTATTACTAAATCACAAAATATACTATTGTTCAACTTCAAAATTTTTACTACTAAAAGTCACTTTAAAAAAATATTAAATTAAAGTAATTATAATTTTTCAAGAACTAAAAGTATGTTTGATAGGAGAAGGTTCTTAGGAAATAAGTGATGTAAAAAGAGAGAGGACGAAAAAAGAGATGGTGAAAAAATGTTTAAATTATTTTTTTAAAAATTTTTAATTTTTTAGAAATAAATATTTTAATAAAATAAGTCATTTTCATTTCTATTCTTTTTTTTCTATATATCAAATACATTCTAAATTAAGACTATGATATTTTAAAAATTAATTTAAGATAATTGCAATAGTTTGAACGCTAAATTAGTAGTTTACTCTTTACTCTCTCTCTCTCTCTATATGTATATATGTATATATGTATATGAAATTTACTTTTGTTTTTAAAAATTATATCTCTCTCCTATTGGATTGTATTGTAGTATTTGTAATAAGTAATAACTTAGGATGGATCTAACTAGATCCTTGTGGGGGTTATTGTTCCTACAAGAACTTTTTTTGGTAATTAATAAGTATGAGAAATTTTTTTAATTAATATATGTAGTAAATCTCTGTTTTGTCCTCACAAAAATTTAATAAAAATATTTACATGTTAATTTTTTACCCCCACCAATGTTTTATTCTGAACTGTAATAACTGAAAAATATCTGTGGTTATTAGTAGTTAGTTGTCACTGTCACTTTTTTTTTTAACCATAATCTGACAAACACATGCGCAGCAGGCGGTCACAGATGCTCTCTTGAGAGAGAGAGAGAGAGAGAGAGAGAGAGAGAGAGAGAGAGAGAGAGGAATGGCTAAATTAAGGCAAAAATAATATATTAATCCAGTGCGTTTTATTTTAAATTTGAAGTTTTATATTCACTTCTCTATTCAAAGTCTTACTATTTAATTCTTTTTTGTTAAAATTATTAATTTATGTAATAAAATTAATATATTATTTTTTAAATATTAATATGAGATATCTAAATAGCTATTAACTCAATATTAACGTTACACGTGTAACTATGAAAATACCTAAAATTTTATATTAATATTTGAAAATTATGTGAGGGCATAGGGAGAAGTATAAAGGTATTTTAAATATTTAAAATTATATATAAAATATTAATAATTATATAAATAGATATTTATTAATATTTAAAAGATAACACGTGAATTTCATAATAAATATTAATAGTTTTAACAAAAAAATTAAAATAATAAAGTTTTAAAATATAAAAAATTAACATAAACTTGTCAAAAGATAAAAAAATAGAAGGATAAAAGGAAGATAGAAGAGTAGAATATTAATTTTGGCATTAATTAAAGTTGAGAGAGAGAGAGAGAGAGAGAGAGATGAGGTTGGATGAGTTGGTTGTGCGGAAGAGCGTGGACAGTGGGAGGAGACATTCCTGTTCCCCAATTAAAAAAACAGACTGTTGACAATTGAATGGATGAGGATATTAGATAAAGCTGAGAATTGATTGTGAGGCCGTGACTGTTTCCCTCCCCCACCGCCTCTGTCCTCTCCCCTCCCTACCGACTTCGCTTTTCTCGCTTTCCAAACCCTCATCGCTAATCACCCACGCACCGCTTCCTTCCTATCTCTACTAGGACCGTTCAAAATCAATTCCCTTTATCTGACTAGGTCAAATTAAATTGAGTAAAATCGGCTAAAAATTAAATAAATAAGGTTCAAATCCGTTTTTAAAATTTAATTTTTTTTTGGTTTGATTCAATTTTCAATTCTAATTTAGTTTAATTCGATTGTAACAGAATCGGATCCAATCATCTATAATAAAAAAATATATATTTATATATTATATTTATATAATTACATATATATATATATATATATATTAAGTACAAAAAAACCAATATTAGACATACTTTCCCTTTCTCACTCCCAATCCCACTTTTTCTTCTGTCGCTAGAGCTAAAATGTTGAATTCTGATATTCTTATTTCTTGCCGTGACATTGTGAAGCTCTCTCTAAATCATGAAGCTAGTATTTCCAGTCTAAATGTTGTGTAAGGGGCACGGCAACTCCCTCAAATTACTAATTGACAATTAGTTTATGCTTTAATGTCTGACCGTTTGAAAAATAAAAAGCATAAGTAATAGGAATCATAAATAGAAGTCCATCTCATTAAATTATAATACAAGTTTTATTGCTTTTACAATTCATAAAGTTTTTTTTCTCCTTCAACTATGAAACCATTTTTGGTTTTTCATTTGAATCCAAAAAATTTAAAACTTTAAATGAGGATGAAATACAAAAAAATTGTATTAACCTTGAAGCTTTTTTAAAATTTAGTAAACATTCTAATATTGATGATTTTGATTTATTTTTAAAATTAAAAGTTTTGAGAGAAGTGTTAACAAAGAAAATTAATACTGCAATATAAATATTAAGTTATATCAAAAGATTAGATTTTTTTTCAAATATATGCATTGTTTATAGAATATTATTAACAATGCCTGTAACAGTTGCTACAGCTAAAAAAAGTTTTTCAAAATAAAAATTACTTAAATTTTATCTTAGATCAGCAATGTTACAAGATAGATTGAATGAGTTAGTCATATTATCTATTGAGAGTGAAATGCTAGAATTACTTGATTATGAAACTTTGATAAATGATTTCGCAACTAAAATAGCTAGAAAAATAATATAAAAATTATTTATTTATATTATATTAAGTTTTTCTAATAATTTTGACTTAAGTCTCGAGTTCTCTAGGCACGGCCCTGCCCAGTTTCACTCAGTCTTCGATCTCCCTTCCCTTTTCAATTTGCAACAGCTCAATCTCTTGAAATCGTGAAGCTCTATAATCCTCTCAGCCATTGTTGTCATCTTCGACTCTTCTTTCTGGTATTGTCTTCCTCATCCCCTCAGCCGTGTTCTTGTAGTTGTACAATAAAAACCCTAAATCCTAAAACCGTCGAATTAAAATCAAAATAAATTGTCCAAAAATAAAAATCGAATATGTCACATCCCAAAAATTGAACATGTGAAAAGATACTACTCATTAAATAAAATTCTCAAACATACGTCATTTACATATATTCTGTAAGGTTTTACATTCAACCTTAATCATTCATTCCACACTAAAGAATTATATTCATCTGATAAGTAAATATAGACATACATAGTCTGATATTTCTATCTCATCGCAAGCCTAGGAGACCTATAGAAAGTACAGAGCGTTTCTAGTATCCACATTAATAAGTACTGGTATCCCACCAGACAAAAATAGAGAATAATCCCAAGGGGCTTCTAATCTTCAAACGGATTCTCTTCTTCTTTGTTTTCTGTATCTGAAAAAAAATAATCATAGGGAGTGTGAGTTTATTTAAAAACTTAGTAAGTAAATAACTGTACTATATAAAATATCAAAAGTACAAATACTACATTTACTCATATAATTAATTATCTTATACATCGAGTAGTATGGGACTCTAACCCTTTCAAACTCATGAATAAGATTTCATAGATATACACCGAGTAGTATGAGACTCTAACCCTTTCAAACTCGTGAATAAGATTTCTTAGATATACACCGAGTAGTATGGGACTCTAACCCTTTCAAACTCGTGAATAAGATTTCTTAGATATACGCCGAGTAGTATGGCACTCTAACCCTTTCAACTCGGGTATAGGTTTCATAGATATACACTGAGTAGTATGAGACTTTAACCCTTTCAAACTCATGTATAAGATCCCGTAGATCTTTACTCATTAATAAGATAGAGAGAATTTATCACATAGTACAATTGCCATGAAATAAAATAATTTCTACATACTCTTATTTCTACCGATCATCTTATACTCCCATATGAAAAATTGATTGCTTATTATCCCAATAATATTGTAAATGAGACTTATATTGTACTTTGACTAGTAATATCAAATTAGCTTAGCAAGGTTATTCACTCACCTTGATGTTTGTCCAAGTTTACCTTGTTCCACACTAGAATTTGTGTAGGAAAATCTCCTAGTAAAATATATTACAAGGAAACATAAGAAAGGAAACAAAATCACGAAAATACGTAAAATTTTCTGATTGCTATAGTAACGGTTTGCTACAGTAACGGTTCGCTACAGTGCCGGTTCGCTACAGTAACGTTGACTGCTACAGTACCGTTGACTGCCGACACTACAGTAACTGCTACAGTACTCGAAGAAAATTTTCCAGAATTTTTCCGAAATCTCTGGTCGCTACAGTAACTCGAATTTTTGCAGAAAAATCTTTCAAAAATTCATCCTTTCCTTTCTTGTTTCAAAACCAGAATTTCAACTCTTTTAACCGATTATAACTCAAATATAACTTCTAAAACAACTGAGATTCATGAATTATCATCAAAATCTTCAAGAACAAAACCTCCTCTGATCTTCTACATAAACTGAAATTTAAGGAAAATAATGAGATTAAAGCTTATCTTCAATCCTTACAAAGCCTTTGAACCGAACAAATAATCAAAGCTTTGAAGATCAAGGAAAGGATTTGAGAAGAGAATGAAGAAAGGAGAGAAAACTTCCTCAGGCTTCGGTTGCGTGAGAAAAAAATGAGGAGGTACTATTGAAACTTTATATTAAATATTTCTAATGTGTTATTCAATAACCCATGGGTATCCATAACCCAACATCCAAACCCATCCAGTCAATTTACAATAAATGGACTAATTGACCATTCTGAAACCACTTTTCCATGAATTTCACCATTTTTAGAATATATCCCACATTGTGCAAATATTTAGTCCAGTCATTTAACTCAATTTTCATAAATAATATTCAAAGAGAACAATTAAATATGAAAATTAAATATGACCAAAATAAATAACTAAAGTAACGTTGTAAAATTCTAAAATACTCTTAAGCGAATTATATTCCGAAATTAACGGGTATTACAAAATAGGTCCAATTTTTTGATAAATCGACTAGGTCTATTTGATTTGGTTCATATGAAAAATTGAACCAAATCAAACGGGGCTTATGTATATTCTTAATCTTTATCCCCCCCCCCCCTTTCATTTTTTTTTGGGTACATCTCATTCCTATTTGTCATTTTGATTTTTCATACATGGTTAAAATATACTTCCCTCTCCCCCTAATTTTACCTTGTTTTTAATTTAATTTAATATTTTATTTTTAATCAATATATTTTATAGATATTTGTAAAAAGTAATTTTTATGTCATGTCATTTTTATATTTGTCAGGTAAGTTCAAATTTAACGTCAAATTAATAAAATTTTATAGTTAGGACTGTTTTACAAATATAACTACCCCTTTACACAAAAATTAAATATATAGGTAAAATTAAAAATTAGATAAAATTATAAAGATAAAAAAAATTAATTTATCCATACAAAAATATAATAAATTATACTAAAATTAATTTTTAAATAGGTTAACAATTACCTTAATATCATTTTAATCATTCACTCACTACCTCTCTCAGTATCTTTTGAAAGAATAAATTATTGATATCCTCTTATAAATTATAGTTTTTTTAATTTTTTCTTTGAAATATTAGGTGTCTTTATTTAATTTTAAAAAAATTATATTTGTTTCAATTTAATCATTTTTATTGCTAAATCAAAAAAAATTTATACAATGCTAAATCTTAATATTTGATACTGAAAATCATTTTGACAACAAAAAAAAGAGTCAAATTAAAATAAATACAATCTTTTAAAAAATAAATTGAAACAATTATAATTTTTTAAGAATCAAATTAATAATTTACTTCTTATAAAATTATGCAACTAACCAACTTACCTGATTAGTTTCACCAATTAACTCATTAGTTAAATTGACCTCAAAATTTTTGCTATGTGAATTTATTAACATGCTTAACATCTATTTATCTCCTCGTCACTTTTCTCTTTGCATCACTAGGAGTCTGGGATTTTAACTACTTTCCGTATAGAAACGACAGATCACACTCCTATCCTATATTCATGTGAAAATTACTTGTGATTATTAAATATTTATTTGATATACCCTGCTCAATGATTTGCATAGCATATGAATTGATGATTGTAAAAATACTTGGGGCATTTGGTCATAAAAAGGGTACAGTTTGGAGGATTGGTGTTGTAAGTAATATAATTATGGGAGAATGTCTTCCGTCTACATCTTCAATGGCAATGCCGTAGTTAGGGTGTGGATCCTCTGCTTGGGAAAAAACAAGCAGAGGGATACTTGGAGTTTTAGTAACGGTTTTAACTGTTGCTAAAACTTTCAGTAACAGTTTTTTTGGTTGTTGAAAGTTTTAGTAACAGTTAAAACCGTTGCTAAAACTCCAAGCACAAACATTCCAAGCAGAGGATCCACACCTGCCGTTAGTTAGTATAAGCATAGTTAGATTGCAGGCAGAGAGGAAAAAGTGCATAGCCACTTGATTCTAGGGAGGGAATCAATGTTATCAAGATTTATATTTTGATCGTAGGATCACATAAGATCTAAATTTTATAGGTGAAAATAGTGCTAGATCTTATGTAGGATTTTTTTTTTATCAAGATCTAATTCTTGATCGTAGAATCGAATAAAATCTAGATTCTAAGTCCTAGTTATTTTCATCAAAATGAAGCATTCTAGACTCGAACCCTTGCTCCAAGAAAAAATAAAAATATATTATTTGTTGCTATGCTACTATACTGGTTCAACAATATATATCAAAAATGTTTTATATATATAACCAATATATTTATTTATATTATTATTTTGTTTAAAACAATTTTAAATAATACAAACTTTGAAAAAGATTAGCAATAAATGATACAATATCATATATAATTAGAAACAACTATCAATTGTTTAAATAAGAATTTAAATAGTAAATATTGATTAATTAATTGTTTATAATTAATTATTTAGTAATTATTTAAATAGGAATTAATGATTAATTAGCAATTATTTCGTAATTAATTAATTATTAATTAATGGACAAAGTAATAAGTATCTAAATAAATAGGAATTTAAATAGCAAATATTGATTAATTCATAGTTTATAATTAATTATTTAGCAATTTATTTAATAATAAGTGATTAATTAATAATTAGTCATTAATTGATTATTTGGTCATCTAATTACTTATTTATGTAAGTAATTATTTAGTCATTTAATAGTAATTAGTGATTGATAGCAACCTCGATATTAAAAGAAAAAGAAATTAATAATTAGTACTTAACTATTTAGTCATTTAATTAGTTTTTTGTAATTACTGATTTATTAGTGATTGTGATATAGTAATTACAATTTTTTTTCTTTGCAATTATGTTCCGTTTTTGCAAAATTTGCAATTTGGACATTTTATTTGCTACTTTTTGATTTTAGTAGTGATTTTGGACATTGTATTTGCTACTAAGTAATTTAATGAGTGTCGTTGGTTTCAATTAATTAATTAGTTAGTAATTGTGTGCATGATATGTTTATGTACTAATTAGTAGTAATTTAATTATATCATTGACCTTTCATGCTCACTAGACATGACTGCTCAAAAAAAATCAAGCCACCATACATCCCACCTCAATTGGTCATGAAGAGGTCACTTGGGATCTTAAAACAATTGAATAATTTATCTAGGTCTACTTCACAAAGAAGGGGTAGAAAAGTGTCGTAACTCAATTTAATAACATTAGTGGAAAGAATTACGATATAACCCAACTAAAAAACAAGTGGGACAAATTAAAAAAAAATGGCAGGCATGGCATACATGGTTTGCAAACGAAACCAGCCTAGGGTGGGACAATGTCAAGAACACTGTTGATGCTCTAGATGAATGGTGAGAGAATAAGCAATTGGTATGCTCAATCTAAGAATTTATGTTATAGATCATTTATACTATATTCAGTTGTGATGATATATATTGGGAATATGCAGAAAAATTCCCAATATGCCAAGTTTAGGAATAAAGGGCTTCCATTTGCCCCTAGTTGATCATTCTTTTTAAGGATGAGGTGGCCACTACCTAGTATGTCTGAGCACCAATGTCAGGGACACTTCTTAGTGGCATGACTGATGATGATGTGTATTGCTAGATGTTGGACAATATTGTGTAGGGGGGACAACGAGAAAGATTTAAATGTTGCAGCCACTTTCAATTTAACCCCATCTCAGGGAACACCAAGCCAGAGAAGTGGTGAGAAGAGAAAGTGAGTTAGTGAGAAGAAAGATAAAGGTAAAATGTCCACTACTAAAGGATAGTTGATGTTATACGTGTAGATGTGGTGAAATTGGCCAATATGGTTGGGCACTAATGTTAGGGACAATTCTTAGTGACATGAACGATAATGATGTGTATTGCTCAACATTGGACAATATTGTGGTAGACATAGAAGAAGGTAGTGGGGACAATGAGGAAGATTTAAATGCTGCAGTCATTTTCAATTAAACCTATCTTAGGAAACACCAAGCTAGAGAAGTTGTGAGAAGAGCAAATGAGCTAGTGAGAAGAAAGGTAAAGGTAAATTGTCCACTACTAAAAGGATAGTTGATGCTGTGGTAGCTCACGTAATGATGCTATGAGAAAGATGATTGTTGGATTTTTTGGATTTAGTATTACTGAAGTCATGGCTAACCTTCTCAATATAGAGGAGATTAGAAGTGATCCAAAATTTCACGCAAGATGCTATAATTTACTGGTACATAAGGCAGATAGGGAGATGTTTGTGACAATAAGGGGCACGTAGGATATGTTATTGCATTGGCTCTATTTTGCAGCATATAATCCACCATATTTCTTGAAGGACTAAATTGACTGACTTATTTGCATTTCTTTGCATTATGGCTTTGAGAGGCATGAACATGTTTTTATGATTTTCTTGGCTATGACTATCTTTAATGTGTATGTCTTTAAGAGATATGAACATGTGTATGTCTTTCTATTATGACCTTGTGTTATGACTATCTTTAATGTGTATGTCTAATGATTTCCTGTAGTAGTTTATGTTTTCCTTGAGTACTATGAATTTTGAATTTGTTTTATATCTAATATACAGGTGTGAATGAATACAAATAAATTTGCATATTATCTCGAACTAGACGATGATGTGAATGAATACATATATACGAGTACACTGGTTTGTTAATATGCCACGACATATTTATGCAAAACAACCATGCAGAACAAGTGAACAATCCAATCATTGATGGGTATTAGAAATATTACAAGGACATCTCATTCATTGCCATGAGATATTCTGCATGCAAAAACATGTATTCCAGAAGCTGTGCCTTGAATTAATTGAATGTGGGTTAAAAGGCATTGCACAAATGTGTGTTGGGGACATGGTTGCAATGTTCTTGCACATGGTGGGCCATGGAGTAGGAAGAATGGAGTTGTTGCTATGAAGGTCATCAAAAAGAAAGGGGAATGAGAAAGAAATTATGACACAACTCTATCCTTGACCTTAATAATGGTTTGAACTTGGTTTTGTGGCACATAATCACCTAAACCTACCGTTTTTATTGCTCATGGAAGCTTTGGAACTCAAAGGGGGTGATATGAGCTGAAGAAAGGGATTTTCGCATCTACTACGTAAGTATTAGACGTGGGCGCCCGAGGCGCCATCACGTTAGAGGCATCCTAATTGATGGCACCCAGGGCGCCAAGTGTGGCGCTCCAAGCGCCACGAGGTAGAGGGGTACTTGGGGGTTGGGGCTTGGGGGCGCCCTCGCCTAGGACGTGAGAGAGGACTTGAGTTGAATCGTGGCGCCCAAAGCGCCACGATCTGTAGCTTTAATCTTTTTTCTTCTAAGTCTCAAAAGCTTGTTGTTTATCCTTAGGTGTTTTTTTTTATCTGGATGCTTGTACATTCGTCTTATGCTCTTTTAACCATTGTAACAACTCCAGGCGTCAGGTGAGGGATCCCCTTATTACATCCCATTGAGATGTTAAAAATACACATACATTAAGGTGAATCATTATCTTTCTAATTGTGTTTGTTACTGTAATGTCTACTAGATTATACTAAATTTATACAATTTAAGAAAATTGTAATATATATTTAGTGAAAATCTTGATTTAATCTATGGAATTTTTTTGAAAATTCTTATAAAATATCTGATTGCATAAAATGGGGAATTTTTGAAACAAATTTCAAAATAAAATTTCATACTGGGTAGAGGACGATCAGTCGACTGATCTGGGGCTATCAGTTGACTGATTGTCTTTAAAATTATATATATCTAAAACTGAGAAGTATTAGTCGGTTAATGCAGGGTCATCGAAATTTTCAAAAAACTATTAACTGGAAACATGGTGAAATCCTTTAACTTCAATATACATATAATTTAAAACATTCCTTTGGTTTCTCTTCTAGAATGAAGCTACAATACAAGACATTAAATAAAATTCATATATTTTTTTATGTACATACAAAATGTGTATAAGTCTCTAAGGTTTACATGGAAAACTAACATAACTTCTTCTATGTCAAATAACTATTTAATAATTCTATTACCTTGTTCTTTATGCTTTCTTTTACTTTTCTAGTCCAATCCTGAAATGGTTAGTCATAAAATAAAACATGAGATATATAGTCTCAATGCTAGTTTATCTAAAGAAAACATTTCATAAACTATTTCAGTCATAAAAACAATTCTTAATGAATATGTCTCACTTCCATGAACATAAGAGAATTATCATAAAGCAATCTCAATAGCAAACTCATTCTATGAAATCTAAACTGATATAATAACACATAATTGGTGTCATAAACTTCTTTCTCAGTATAATGCACTATACTTTGGCTGCTTTCTCAGAAAAAGTACTCAATGTCCTATGAAGAATTTATGGGGTTCTGATGAATCCTCAGCATTCATATATATTCTATGGAGATTTCTGTCATATTGGCATGCTTTTGGCTGTCATTAGGGTTTTAACACCTAATTTTTGAATAGTTGCATACATACCTCACTCTTAGGTTAAGAAATGCAATTTTTGGGCTTTTAATCACAATCTTTTTGGGTTACTTTTGTAACTATGTTGGTGATTTTGCTTTTGCAGGTATTTCAGCTAGGAAAATGTTGTTGAAAGATGAGAAATCCATTAGCCAAGATTTAATTGAGGTGAAGAGGAACCTTGGAGAAGAAAAAGAGGCTCAAAATGAAGATTTTTCTGTCACTGTCACGCCTAAGCGAGATTTTCATGCGCCTAAGCGCATAAAGCTCAACAAGGGATCCCTCTCTGCCACTTTCACGCTTAAGCGGGAGATATGCACACTTAAGCGTGCATCTTACAACATTATTCTGTCCAAAATGCGCTTAAGCGTGAATATTGTGCGCTTAAGCGTGTGACACTTTGCTGATGAAGAATCGTTTCTGCCTAAATCGCGCTTAAGTGGGAAAATCGTACGCTCAAGCGCACAGACCATTTTACTGTCACGTGCAGCAGGCTTTAAAAGGCAATTTGGACTGAATTTTTAGGTTATTCTGGGTTGGAACCGAAGGAGGAGCGGCGAATTCACCTCTGGAGGCTAGGGCAACCAACTTTTGGAGAAGATTGAAGCAATTTTTCTTCCACCCAACTTGGAATCATGGAGTTTTCTCTTCTCTTCTCTCATTTTTTGTATTTTATAATGATGTGTAGCTAAATTTCTATACTAGGATTGCTATGAACCTTAGTTTGGATTAAGTTTTGTCAATCTCTTGACTCTTGTGATTGCTTGGCCATTAATACATGTTTATTCATTCTCATTTTCTTGCTTTCATTAAACTTGATCAATTTAATGGATTGTTTGGTGGTTTTGCTGTACTTAGGAGAGGAATGTAAAACCTAGACCATATAATGGATAGTATGAGTTCTTGAACCACAAAGGAGAGGGGATAGATTCGTTAATATCATAGGAATATAGATATTAGCCTCATATAGTCAGATTAGGGTTTGTGCATTTTCAGAACCTAAGAATACATAAGGAATTATGAGATTTCGGGTTGAGTCTTAGTTGGCATTCGGGAGAATACTTCTAAGCATATTCGTATCCTAGATTAGCATATATGGCCGGTGAGAACAAGAGGGAGAGGGATTAAAACTTGTGAAGAACGACGGGGGATTAGCAATCCTAGGTTGTGTTTATCTTGTGAATTAAATTGCATTTGTCTTGTGATTTTCATTGTGCTTGTTTAGAGTTCATACAACAACTCACTCCTAACTCAACTTTACATTTTCACTTTCTTTCTGTCAAGAACCATCGAAATTTTCATTGTCTAATTAATATAACTTAATTTCTCAGGTAATTAGCAAGTTAATCCTCGTGGGAACGATTCTTTTACTTAATTTTCACTATATTACTTGCACGATTGGTACGCTTGCCAAGTCGTCAACAAGCGTGTTCTGTCTACGCTTAAGCGTGTTACGACCTGAGAGCAATTTCAAAATCAGCCTTTACACGCTTAAGCGTGTGATATAGGCGCTTAAGCGTGAATCCCTCAAAATGACAGCAAAGTTTTCAACAGAAGCAAGTCCAAATTTTCCCTGATTAAGCTACACTGACATTTTAATCACCAGCCAAAAGGTCCATACCCTTCACACAATAGACTCAGCTCCTCAAAATGATTACATGGAGATTCATCCAAACATTACTGCAATGACATTTATGTAAACATCTCCAAAAACTCCAGATAGGCTACTACATCAAATGTCATCCCCCAAACTTATTTGAGTCTATGTTTCCAAACATCAGCAAAATTTTCATCTCCTCAAAATAGCAATGAACATCATGAACATATCACAAGGAGAGATCAGCTACAGAAAACATGCAACTAAGCTACAAAGCTAAGCAACTTCACTACAGCAAACTATTAACTAAATTAACTTCACACAACAACTTATGCAACACAGTAAAAGATCACATAGCAGTACATACACACAATCGACACAAACAACTAACTATTGTCGAAAATAAAAAGGAAGAGAGTAAGAAAGCTTGGGGTGCCTCCCAAGAGCGCTTTATTTATAGTCCTTAGCTGGACTTTACCGGAGCTCCTATGCCATGGGTTGGATGAGTGGTAGAGAAGTCTTCTCCCACTCAATTTCGCCACCAAGATAGTGCTTCAATCGATGGCCATTCACTTTGAAGCTTCTAGCACCCTCCAGATCTGAAATTTCCACAGCTCCATGTGGGAAGGCTTCTTTGACAATAAAAGGCCCTGACCATCTAGACTTCAGCTTCCCAGGAAAGAGTTTGAGTCTAGAGTTGAAAAGAAGAACTTGTTGGCCTGATTCAAAGGATCGGGGGACTATTTTGCGATCATGCCATCTTTTCACCTTCTCTTTGTACAATTTAAAGCTTTCATAAGGTTGAAGACGGAAGTCTGCAAGTTCATTTAATTGCAAGAGCCTCTTTTCTCCAGCTTTCTTGATATCAAAATTTAAGAACTTTGTGGCCCAAAATGCTTTGTGCTCTAGCTCTACGGGGAGATGGCAAGCTTTTCCATAGACTAGCTTGAAAGGAGATGTTCCAATTGAAGTTTTATATACAGTTCTATAAGCCCACAAAGCATCGTCTATCCTCTTTGCCCAATCTTTCCTTGAAGCATTGACTGTCTTCTCCAATATCCTCTTCAATTCTCTGTTAGAGACCTCAACCTGATCGCTTGTTTGAGGGTGATAGGGGGTGGCTACTCGGTGCTTAACACCATATTTAGTCAGAAGACTATCCAAATACTTGTTACAGAAATGAGTTCCACCATCGCTAATTAAAGCTCGTGGCACCCCAAACCGAGAAAAGATGTTTTTCTTCAAGAAATTTACTACCACTTTTGAATCATTTACTGTGGTAGGAATGGCTTCCACCCATTTAGAGACTTAGTCGACGGCCACCAGTATGTATTGGCATAAGAAGGAAGAGGGAAACGGCCCCATGAAATCAATCCCCACACATCAAAAATCTCCACTTCAAGAACACTATTGAGTGGCATTTCATGTTTTCTTGAGATGTTGCCACTTTGTTGACATCGATCACAATTTTCTACAAACTTTCTTGCATCCTTAAACAAGGATGGCCAATACAGTCCACTTTCCAACACCTTAGCTGCTGTTCGAACACTGCTATAATGACCTGCATAGTCTGAATTGTGATAATGCCATAGCACACTTGTCATCTCTTCTTCTGGAATGCAGCGACGAACTATCTGATCGGCATAGACTCGAAAGAGAAATGGCTCATCCCAAAAGTAATTTCGCACATCATGGATGAACCTTTTCTTTTGATGGGTGTTTATGTCTGGTGGCAATCTACCACACACAAGGAAATTCACGTAGTCTGCATACCATGGCAGTTGCTTGTCTCCTACTAGAAATAGCCGCTCATCAGGAAAATTCTCATTGATTTGCGGCTCCATTTCAGCTTGACCATCATTGCTTAGGCGCGAGAGGTGGTCAGCAACTTGATTCTCACTTCCTTTTCTATCTTTAATTTGCAAGTCAAATTCTTGCATTAGTAGAATCCATCTGATTAATTGTCACGTCCCAAAATCTAAGCACGTGACCGGCACGGAAAGTGAATTTCATTTCACCTCCGTAAGCCTATTTTTCTCTTAAGCATCATACCATTCTTTTTCATGCAACAAAACCGAGTTCTCTATACGCACTACAATCATTCACATTACATCATTGAATGAACCTACCCGATTACAGAGATTTCTAAATTTATACAACTTAGAATAAAACTTAACTATTATACCTTTATCCTGAACAAATGAAAAGGTAATCATAGACTAAGGATCTATAATTCCTTGTACCGATATTTACCTTCAGCTGTCAACTCTGAAAAAATGTTAATAAGAGGGGTATGAGCAAACCACATGCCCAGTGAGCAGACAACACAATACTATGACAAAAAAATATCATGCATCATAATGATAATATAATTCATAATACTTCACAACAATATCCAAGTAAATCAAATACATTTCAGCATAATTCAAATAATTCACAACAGCAAACAGTGAAATCAATTTCACACATTTCCCATACCAATCGGGTCGTCCAGAATACTTCTGGATCGTTACCCGCGGCCCCCGCCGCATCCACCCTTATCGCTCCATGTATATTCTCCACCCTTATAGCTTCATGTAAATTTCTCCATGGGGTGCACCACCATGCTTTTCCTTTCTAGTCAAACACAATCACAATCACATCTAAGAACATCTTCAATCATAATCATGAGCCACATAAACAACTCAGTCATTTACAATTCAAGTCACAACATAATCAATATGGTTCCAGCAACATAACATGTATACAACATAATAACTCATAATATAGAACAATTGTTCAACAATAACATACTTCAACTATCCGTATATGAACGAACTCAACAATCAGAGTATGACACATTTCAACTCAGTTCATATGTCATTCACAATCCATCATATTACCTCGATTCATGAGAAAATAAGAAAATATAATTATATACATCATTAGGCAAGTTCCACAATTGTTTATGCCTCATTGTCCCATATCATCAACTTTAAACTTGGATATACAACATATTTTCACTATGATGCAAAAAGTCAATAACAAAGATATTTAATCATAGTAAGTATTAACCCACTCACCTGGATTTCACGCTCTCGCCACTCCCACATTGCACTTTGACCATTCCTATTGTAACCAGATAAAAACCATAAGGGTTACGAAATAGAGAAATTTCCTACCATTACTCTCGACCTTCATCCACTTCTCAAATCATAACTCATAATTGGTAATGAATATCCAGATGAAACTTATACAATTGGAAACTAGACTCAAAGAGCTTTTCAACGATATTAAAAAAAAAATTGATGCTACAGTAACGGTCAACGGTCAACGCAGCTACAGTAATGTTGACCGAGTCAATGCTACAGTAACGTTGACCGAGTCAACGCTACAGTAACGAGAAAATCTGAAAAAATTTTCTCGGTGAACAGTAATTTCTGGGAAAAATTTTCGATGTTCTTCGTGTTCTTCATCTAAAAATCCTAAAATCATATCTAAAACAACATTTCTTTTGATTTCTTCCATGGGTTTCCATCCTTAATGTCTAAGGAGTGTTTTAACACCAAAACCCCCAATTTCTACCAACAATCCAAGGTCAAATCTCAAATTTTCATCAAGAACACTAACTTTTTTCAAATATCCAAATTCTATGAATTTCTCCTAGTTTTCTCCAAATTTCTTGTTCTAATAACATCATAAACCACCTAGGAATGTTTTAGATTAACATCCACACTTAAATTCATCCATTAAAATATTCTACAAAAATTTTACAAAATGATAACCAAGGATTTGGTCTTGTAATAAGAGGAAGAAGAAGAAGAAAATCAACTTACCAATCATCCTAACTTTCATAGCTTCCTTCCCCGTGCAAAAATTGCATGAATGGTTGATGAAGAAATTCTCTTGTATGTAATCGAGAAAGAAAGTGAGAAGCTACGGGAGAAATGAGAGAAATGAGAGAAAGAAAAGAAAATGTATACGCATGGGCTTCACCAATTTCTTTTTCGATAAAATCGCTCATAGCCACCTTAACGTATAAGATTTGTTCACTTTAATCCCTCTCGATTAGGGGTGTACAAAACCGAACCAAACCGCCCGGAACCGACCGAACCAAACCGAACCGAAGAAAACCGAGCCAAAACCGATCAAAGAAGGTCTAAATCGGTTTTAAAAATCATGAAAATTTCGGTTTGGTTCGGTCGGTCGGTTCCGGTTTGGTTTGGTTCGGTTATAACCGAACCGAACCGAACCATGTATTACAAAAAAAAATTTATATATATTTCTATCCAAAAAAAATTATATATATTATATTATATTTATATAATTATATATATAGTTTAAAAAAATGATGTACCTTCCAGTAACACCACTTCAATTTGAATTCTTAACAAACTCTTAGTTACAAAAAATAAAAGACTAACATAATAGAACAATTTGTTTCTACTTTCTACTGAACCAAAAACAGAGAGTGAGGGCTTACAAAGAGAGAGGATTGTCACTTATAAAATTTGAGTTATTCTTTGCTTTATGCTTTCGGTTTGGAGAAAAAGACAAATTTAACTAAAGAAGAAAAAATATAAACAACAAATCAACAATGATTAACAAGTTGTATTTATATAACAGTAAATAATGAGTCGGATCATTATCTTCTCCACTCTTATATTTTATTAGATAAAAATAAGTAATATAATTAAATAAGAAAAATTGGTTATGTTAAAATAGATAAAAGTGAGTTTTTTTTTTAAAAATTTTTTTTTAGAATATTAAACCGCCCAAAACCGAACCAAACCGCCCAAAGGAAACCGAACCGAACCGTCCAAGAACCGAACCAAACCGCCCAAAATTAAAACCGATTAGGTTCGAAATTTATAAAACCGATTAGGTTCGGTTCGGTCCGGTTCAAGCCCAAAACCGAACCGAACCGACCGTTGTACACCCCTACTCTCGATGTCTCAAATACCACTTTAACCTCGAATCCATCATCTTTTCGGTACCGGACTCATAATTCATTCTCATAAGCTCTATTCTTCTTCTCGGGTTCCTACTTGGTCATTTCTCAAAAGTACTCCACATTTTATTTTCTTTTCACTTTAGCCCTTGAGAATTTGTAAAAATTTCCCAAATTAAAAATTAAAATTTCTATTTCCAAATTTCTTTCACTAAGTCAAAAGAACATTTCTCATGTAATTAAATTTTTCAATAAACTTCAAATAGATTTTAAATATTCATGTAAATTCTTGGGATATTACATTAACCGGGGCTTCGAGTCCTTTTTCTCAATGAGATATTTGATCGCTGAATGGTCAGTATGCACAGTGACTTTTGTTCCCACTAGATATGCTCGAAATTTATCAAATGCAAATACCACCGCTAATAACTCTTTTTCTGTGGTGGTATAATTCAATTGAGCATCAGCTAGTGTTCTGCTAGCATAATAAATGGGATGAAAGATCTTTTCACACCGTTGACCCAACACCACCCCCACTGCATAGTCACTTGCATCGCACATCAATTCAAAGGGTTTCTTCCAATCCGATGCAACAATAATAGGTGCGGTAACAAGCCTCTTCTTCAACTTAATAAATGATGCCGAACACTCCTCATCGAAGAAAAACGGAGCATCTTTTTCTAGCAAATGGCACAATGGCTTAGCAATCTTGGAGAAATCTTTTATGAATCTCCTATAGAAGCCAACATGACCAAGGAAGCTCCTGACTCCTTTTACAAACACCGGAGGGGGGAGTTGCTCAGGTTCTGTTATCTCATAAGGACTTTTATATTCTATGAGGAATTTCTGTCATCCCATAAAATTTTTTTGGAGTTTTTTCATCCCATGAGGACATAAACTTTACTTTTCAAGAGAAAGTTAATTCTTTATTCTCATAGAAGGCTTTAAGATAAACATACTTGCTAATCATACAAAGACTATAAAAATTTCTGAGATAAGTTACTTTCTAGTATCTCATAAAGAGAACTCTTCATCCTATGAGGAATTACTACATCCCATGAGGAGTCAAGTTCTAATTTCATGAGAAAACTTATTCTCAAACATCCATAGAAGGCTTTAACATGAAACTATGTCATATTTTACACAAACATGATAATAAATGTAAATAAATTGCTTTTATGAAAAACTAGCCACCTTTGATTCCTCCTATAGCTGAAATTGAAGTAATATTTTCTAGTTCCCTTCTAAAGCTCATTGTTTCCTTAGTTTTCAGACTAACTCCTTCTTCTCTCCTATTACCTTTATCTGAAAAACCATGATTCTACCAATTTCAAGCTCTAGAATCTATCTAAACTAGAGAAATCAAACTAGGAAGCTTACCTTTGATGGTTTTCTTGCTAAATCCTTAACTAGAGCTCCTTTTTCTCTCTTCTTCTTCTCCTTCATGTTTTCCCTCTCTCTCTTTTCTTTAAATTTCAGAATTTACTATTTTTCTCTCTCTACTTGCTTCTAAAAGGGTCTTAAGAGTTTTTTTACCATGAAAATTCCTCTTTTACCTCTACTTTCTTATTTCTAAGCTTCCTTGCCATGTTAGTGATATTCTAGTCAATTCCCAATTGATTTTTCAGTTAAAACTGACTTACTTTCACACTCTAGCAGATAATTAGTCGACTGATTGCTCACGATTAGTCGACTGATGTGCCATTAGTCGACTGATCTAACCCGATTAGTCGACTGATTGCTTCAAAACCTAAAATTTCATCCGACAGAAAGTAATTAGTCGATTGATCTCTCCTCATTAGTCGATTGATTGCAAATTTCAGCAACCTAACTTGATTTTTGATGCTATTATCGACTGATTATTACCATTAGTCGACTAATTCCCTTATAATTTCATTTTTTCTATTCTTGGCCTATTTATCTTAATTTATCATGCCTTTCCTTACTTACTTGTTTCAAGGTATCCCAAAAACATATTTTACTAATTTCTAACATCATTTCTAACTTAATAAAGAAAATATAACTTTAATAGAAAAAAATATGGCATGTTACAGTACCTCTATAACTGATGGCTATAAATGTTGAAACAGTATTTAATTACAATAGGTCATGGTAGATCCATACTCATCTCCTTATTCTGAGGCTTTGACAAGAGGGAAGTATATTAACTTTTATGTAATTTAGCCTCGGTGGCTCTCTGTTGTGAATTAACCTTGGTAGTCTCCTTTATGTAATTTAGCCTAGGTGGCTCTTTGTTGTGGATTGACCTCAGTGGTCTCCTTTATGTAATTTAGCCTCAGTGGCTCTCTGTTGTGGATTAACCTTGGTAGTCTCTTTTATGTAATTTAGTTTCGGTGACTCTCTATTGTGGATCAACCTCGGTGGTCTCCTTCATGTGATTTAGTCTTAATGGCTCTTTTTGGGGGTTGACCTCGGTGGTCTCCCTCTTGTAACCTAGCCTCGGTGGCTCTTCTTCATGATTTGGTCTCGGTTGCATCTTTATTGTTATTTGCCTCTAGGAATACCTCTATTGTAGATACATTATCATTGGAATAATATGAAAACTTTATGTTTGTGCATGTTAAGTATAAATTTTGATTTTACCCTTATATTTTCTTGGACGTGGTTTAATTTGGTAATTGTCCTATATTGGGTTTGGGACAGGGTGTGTTTATGGATGTTTCCCTTCCTTGTACGAGGCACATGGTAAGTTTCGCTTAGATGTTCCCTCATTGAGTAAATGTACTCATTCTCTTTATGTGTGCCTCTTGCAAATTCTCTTGCAACATGTGAGTCTCCGCAAAAGAAGTAGAAGAGTCTCTCTTTCATCACCACATCATTGCTGCTTATTGATGATTATTCTTTTTGGCTTCTTTTGGGAATGTCGTCCACTCTATAATTGTTAGGACTCCTAGGTCTTGTGTGTGAGCATTCTTTTGTGGAAGATATTCTTTTGTAATTAATGCTCATTGATAGGCCATATAATCTTTTCCTTACTTTATTTTGTGAACGGGGGAGGAAAGCTTAGAAACATAAGCGTTTTTGTGATATTGCACTGTTTGAGATGATTGTCATTAAATGAGAAAGTGTCTATACGCATTAAATGTACTATTGATTATTGTATGGTATGTTCATGATATTTTAAGGCTTATGGTTATGAGACAATTCTCACACCATACCGGTCACTTGACCCAAATCGGGTCGTGGCACTATTAATAATTAAAAATTAATTAGATAGTCACTTAATCAAGAAATTAGTTAATAATTTAGTTTGTAATTAGTAATTTATTAGCACTATAATTATAATTATAATTAGTTAAGAACGATTAAATTAAAAAATTAATTTAATGAGTAACTAGTGATTAGTTGGTAATTTTGATAAAAAATGAATAAAAAATAAGTACATTTTATTACAACATTAATATAATTCATTACATTACACTTAAATGAGTAACAAATAATAATAGTTCATGAAATAATGAAATATAGAATTTATGTTATTTCTGATAATTACACATTCAAAAGTATTTTTGTTAACTGACATTCAAATATAAATCATATTTATAGTCTATCTAAATTAGGTTTACTCAATTATTTTCTAAACATAAATCACCTAGACCTAAGTTTACACAAGTCACATTATACAAACTATAGTTTGTCTAACTATTTTTCAATCAACACTTAAATAAGATGAAAAGCTTAGTCGTTTCCTACTTCAAAGTAAAAGGGGTATATGCTTTATAATATGAGACTTAAAGAGTTTTACTCTCTTTAAAATGCTCCATATTCAGAACATTAAAATAGTTCCTTAGAGCAATTTCTGTCTTCATTAATCTATCTCATAATCCATCATCAAATCCTGGGACTTTACTCACCTTCACTTTTCAAATCTGTGTTTCAGATTTAAGGTTTTATTAAATTTTGAAAAATTGTGGGAAACAAATATTACTTAGAATTCAGTTCAAGTATGGATTCTGCATTCTTGATGATTACCATGTTAAAGCAAAACCATTGTGTTAATTAATTAAGTCGGGATATTTATTTTAATTTAATTTTCTTATTAATTGATCTTTTTGTCACCATTCATGTTCGCGTTGTGTGCACTTTTAATCCTACGCTAGAGCCACAACTAATTTTTGAAGTTATTTTCTTTCTTATATTGTAAAGTTCATTCTCTGGTTTTTCAAGCTTGAATATTTTTGCAACTGAATTTTCAGTAATGTGAGGCAGTGAATTACCAAAACTTTAAAGGTAAAAAAATAAAAAAATCTGCGGGTTGAAAGTGCTTGTCAAAATTTTAAATTAAGACTCTAGTTTGAAAATAAAAAAAAGAGGTTAAATGTTTTATTGGCCTGAATATCACTTTTGTTCTCTAATTTTCTATGACCTTATAATTTTGTCACTTAACTTTTTTATTATGTCAAAATCTTTATTTACTTTTCAAATATCATTTTTTCTCATATTCAATTCACTTGTCTAGAATATTTTAGTCAGAAATTTTATATATTTGGTAGAATTAACATCGTTTTGACACAAGTAAATAATAAAACTAAAACCCTTAAATGAGCTTCTTACATAAACTATATACCAATAAATATATATATATATATATATATATATATATAACATTTATAGATACATAAAGAGTAAATGACAAATTTAGTTTATGAAAAATTATAATTATTTTAATTTAATTATTAAAAGATCAAATATTTTAATTTAGTCTATATTTATCTTAATTTAATCTTTTTTGTGACTAAATCGTAGAACCTACCGTTATTATATTTCAGTTTTTTAGTTGTTAAAAGTCATTCTGATCAATAAAGAGACCAAATTAAACAAAGAAAATAATTTAAAGATTAAATTAAAATGCAATTTAGAGATTAAATCAAAATGCTTGAATTTTCAAAAATTAAGGTAACAATAAATTTTAGAAATCAAATCAATAATTTACATAACATAAATATATAATAAACAAAGGCACCAAATAAGAAATTGTCTCAACCAGCATTGTCATTGGATTAATCATAAGAACAGATTTACATACATTTCTTTAAAAATGTGTAAAAAATGTTTTCAAGACCAATTATCTAACGATAAATTATAAAAGATATGTAATTTTTTAAAAATATTATATATGTTTTCATTAAAAAATCATATACACTTATGATATTTTAAACAGAGGAGATGAAATGCAAGCAAAGCAATTAAAAAAGGCATCCCTTGTGGAATGAAAGAGGAAAAGAAAATTATCAAATACATAAGTCAACTAATAAAAGATTATCTTAACTTAATCAGAAGTTTCGAGTTTGAGTTTTGTGAATGTAGTTTTGTTAAAATTTGATAAGAAAAGTTTTATCATTTATTGAGATTCTATATAATTCAAATCTAAATTAATCAATATAAACACAATATTTAAATATTGAATAATTGTTAAAAAATAAAAAAGTAAAAGGAAGCGGCCAGCAAACTCCTTTTGAAAACTCTCTTGCTTTGCTTGAAACTTGAAATGTCAACACATTGATTATATTTTGTGTTCCCGAATAATTATAAAGCTCTCAAATGGAATTTAACTTGTGGAGATTGAACTTTAATTTGATCATGATAGGTAGAGAATTAATTTGTACCTTTACATTTTTTAATATACATAAAATGAAGTCTATTACTCGCTCAACAAGGTAGGTAGAGTTAGCCATAATGAACAAAGACTAGAAGCATCTCCTGAAGAAGACCTTTTACAGGTGTCACTACACGTGGCTCCATTTCACTTTTTCTGTCTGTATTTGTGAAGAAGACAAAATAAACAAGCAAATGTTCTCATGGCTGTGCTTGGGACACTTGGTAAACAAAACTAAACTGTTATCTATTGGGGTTACCTCGGTTGATTTTCAAGTAATTAGGTTATTAGTCAAATTATTAAATTATTAGATTAATTGTTTATTCGAATAAATAAATTAAAAAATAAAAAATTATATATATATATATATATATATTATATTTATATTTATTTATAAATAAATTTAAAATTAAATAAAATAAATAATTTATATGTAAATTTTACACTTTAAAATTTTAAAATCATAGTTATCAATCATAAATAATTAAAAATATAAATGTCCATAAATAACTTTTTGTCATAAAATTACAAATAATTTTTTAAAAATATTGGATTGTTATTTTTTAAATTAGATGATTATATAAAATTTTTTGTTTATACTCTTTAATTTTTCTTTTTTCTTTTTACATCAAATAATTATATAAATATAATTATTTTTTTCTTATCTCTTAATTCATTAGTAATAATATACTTATTTTTTGTTAAATTAAATGTCTTTTCCATTTTAGTTTTTACTGTCTTGCCACATGAACATTTTGATTTTTGGGTTAAAATAATTTTAGTACCTTATATATATATATATATATATATATATATATATATATATATATATATATATATATATATAATATTTTACCTATATAAATTAAAAAGAAGTTACAAAATGGTAAGATACAAAACTTATAGTTGGGGGAGATAGAGTTTGATTCTTGGCAAGTACACATTTTTTTAAATTTTTATACAAATTTAAATATTTTAAAAAAAGGTCCATATCAACCGACCTGACCGATCCAAAAGCTTGACCCAAACTGATTCCGATCTTGGGTTGTTAGGTCTCGAGTCAACCTACTGGGCCGGTCGAGGTTCAAAAACATTGATTGGGGGTACTATAATGAATTGCCACAAATCTAGATTACATAATTTTTTTAATAAATTGATAATTTAGTCCTCAAAATATTATATTTATCTCAATTTATTCTTTTAAAAAATATAGTTATTTCAATTTAATTCCTCTATTTGTTAGAGTGACTTTTTGCGACAAAAAAAAATTTAAGATTTAGTAAGGGTAGATTTTATGATTTAACAATCAAAAAGAATAAATTAAGACAAATATTATATTTTAAGGACTAAATTGAAATACTTAATATTTAAAGGATTAAATAGAGAAAACTGTAGTTTTTTAGAGACTAAATTAATAATTTACCCTTTTTTATGGTTACTAGTAAATTTCTCTTTAATTATTGATTGTCTGCGTGTTTTTTTTTAACCTTAACTTTTAATAGAGTTGTGAAAATAGATTAATTGGGATCATGAGTTAGCATGTGATAGGTTGTGAAAAAACCAATAAAATCGCGTTAGCTCACTTTAAAAATGAACTAGAAATTAGCCAATTTAAGTGCCTGACCTATCTAAAGTGGGTTTGAGTTAAATGGGCTAACCCACAACTCATAAAAAATTAAAAGAAAAGATACAAGAAAAATAAAAGAGAAATTTTGGAATAACATTTTGAAAAAGTTGTTATTATAATTAAATGATGATATTTTGATAGTTTTTGAATAGTTGAGATTATAAAAAAAATGGATATCTGGGCTAAGACTTACTTAACTCAGATTAAATGGGAATAAGATATTCTGCTTGATTTTAAAAGTCAAACAGAATGCTGGGCGCCCCTTAACCTTCTGATCGGTGAGATCAATGACCACAATTGAATCTTCATATGAATCTATGGGCCATTGGATCGTGCTTGATCCAATGGCCCACATCGTAGAGAGCATATGTAGGTGAATGATGAGTTTCATTTACAAATTTTTTTATTGTTTTTGAACACTCCATAATTCGACACATGATAGCATGACCCGCCCTGCTCCTCCATTTCAGTTTGTTGGTTGACCCTTTTTTTCAAACACCCTCACCATCCAATGCATGCCATGTGTCCCTTCCCAGCACCAGCCACTCCTCTAGTTCTGTGTTTTCCTACCATTTTTAGCAACGCTGCGCTCTTCCTTTGTAGTTAGCGTTCTCTACCGTTGAAACTAGTGTCCTCCAATGTTGTTAGCATTCTCCCGCCGTCATGAACTAGAATTAGTGTTGTACGTCCTCCAGTTGTTGTTAACGTCCTCCAATGTTGTGCGTCCTCCAGCATCATCCTCTAGCTTTCCCCTCAATACAATTCTATTTGGATGATAATGTTATATATATTGGTTGAAATGGATGATAAATGCCATCAATGGATGTATAAGTTCGCTTTCTTTCATATATTTGGTGATATGAACTGCTTGTCTCCTTCCTTTCCTTGTGCTCTTGTCAAGTAGGATAAATGCTTTGTATAAGTTTCCTATTTATATAAATCAAAATATTATTCATTGAATAGGTCTGAGTAATCCAGAGGATAATATATGTCTGAGTAAAACTGTGTGTTTTGTTGAGTTATATATGCTGATTCATGGGTTATATATCTTGACTCATGAGGTGAATTATTTGCAGTTGCCCAATGTTGATTCATTTGATTTGAGAACTGAGACATACAGCATTAATGTCCTAATACAACAATGCTTAAGAGGGAAAAATTGTAACTATGAGGTGTTTTGCATATTTAGTTCAACTAATGACAAATAAAAAAAATAAATTTGTTCATTTCTGACTAATTACTAATTTCTGAGTATAGTTTCTTGATGTCTTTCTTCTAAAAATTGGAATTGTTCATGTTAATTATCTCCTTCAATTTGTTCACTACCAAGCACGCAATTGTAATTAGCTAAAATCTACCTTATATTTGTCTTTGGAGATAAAGTATAATTATATTTGCTAAAAGCTTATGTCATTGAGCATGGCATGCTAAAAAAAAGGCCTTTCTAATTACGTTTGAGACGATCAGTTTTAAGTTTTGATGGATATGATATTAAATAATTTTTTTGCATTCTACTTTATATTTGACTTTTGAAATGAAGTAGAACTTTGTCCTTGAGCATGATCTGCTAAAATAATTTTTTTTGTAGACAATTAGCTAAAAACCTTGATGGAGGCAAATTGGAAGCCTAAGGTAGGGATGAAATCATGGAATTTCACAGTCTAGATGTGGCATGAAATTTTGGAGGATGTATAGCAAAAAATCATATTTGGACTGAGGAAGGATTGACATAATAAAAGAATGAAGAATACAAAAAATGAACGTCGATGAGATTTGTTTATTCGAAGGAGGGTTTTTGGGAACCATACAAGAGGGATGGCAACACTAGGAATTCCTATAAGGAGACTAGAACCAATTGCATGACTCGTACAACATTGAAACTTGTGGGTGAAAAGTATAAAATGAAACAATTTATAGAGGATCATAATCATAAACTACACACTACAAAGACAATTCACATGTTTCTCTCAAAATGGATAATATCTAAAATTCAAGCATACGAGATTGAGTTGACAGAGGATTTTGGTCTTAGACAAAATACCTCTTTTGATTTGAAGAGTTTGCATGCGTGGGAAGAGTAAACATTGAATATACTCGTGTAGATGCAAAAATTTACCTCCAGTCAAGAAAAGAAAGAAACATGGCTTATGAGGAAGCTAATACCCTAATGTAATATTTTAAAAAGCAATGTTAGAGAACCCTTTATTTTTCCATTCTAATCAGTTGGATGCAGAGGAACAAATTATAAATGTGTTTCGAGCAAATGTAAGAATGTTGATTGACTATAGTTTGTTTAAAGATATGGTGTCACTTGACATGACATTTGGTACCAACAAAAAAATTATGCCACTTGTTGTGTTTTGTGGATTTAATCATTACAGAGAAATAATGTTATATTGGGCGGTGCTAATGAAACTGTAGTCTTTTGATTGGTTTTTTCAAACCTTTCTACGGGCTCACTGGTACAAATAATGCCTCAGAGTCTTCACTGATCAAGACACGACAATGGCAAGAGCATTGTCTGAAGTGATACTGGACACTATGCGTGGACTTTACACTTGACATTTAGTGCCAATGCCACCAAACTAACTCGTTTACCTAGGGGTGAATCCCACATATTGAAGGAACTTTCACAATACATGTATGAAATTGCTGAGGAAGATCAATTTGAAGTGGCATGATGTAAAATGTTGAAGACAATTAGTGGTTAATATCAACTAGTACCAAGGTAAAACACTGCGGGCTAGATTGGGATCTTTTGTAAATGGACGATCTTGGATTGATCAATTTAGGCTTGTTCTCTAGCTCTTTTATGTCCCTTTTTTTGAAAAATAAAATTAATGTTTTACATGTATAAATTCTATTTTAATAAAAAAATTATTGAATTTTTACCCAAAAAATTTAAAATTATATTATTTTAATATTTTTAAAAAAAGAATGGCTTGCGGGCGGTCTTGGATTGGGTAAACAGGTCGTTTAGGCCTTGGCTTGTGACGGGCCGGCCTATTTAACAGTATTAATATCAACTTACCAATTAAAGTAAAAATGGGTTTGTGTTTTATGAACAAAGCTTTTACCCTTGGTATTCGGAGATCAATACTTAAAGCTTAGAGCTGGCAAAACAGTTAGCCCGCCTAAGGGCTAGAAAATACTAGCCCATTTAGAACTAAGCCGAATTGGCTCGGCTTACCAACTCGCTTGTGTGACCCGCAAGTTGGCACTTTTTTTAAATTTTGTATATATTAAATATTATTAATATATGTTAAGTTGAATAATACAAAGGAAGTAAGAGACATCGTTTCAAGATAATTTCATATCAAATTTGTATAATAATTATATTCTAATTATTAATTAATGAGAAAAGATAACACTAAAGAAAAAAGAGAAAGAATAATTCTATTTTTTTTTGGTTTCAAATCTCTAAATCTAAATCTTTCTTTTTTCTATTTTAAGCAAATGGACTATTTTTTATTAGTTTTTTGTTTAAATAAAAAGTAAAAAAAATGAAAAAAAAGTGCGTGGCTGGCGGGCTAGCCTATTTGGCCTGTAAGCCACTTAACGGGCCGAGTAAGCATAATACTGGCCCATTTAAATATCGGGCCAGCCCGTCTTGTTTGGGGACCAACCCGTTCGAATTGGCCAGTTTTGACAACTTTATGAAGCTTCAACTCAAACTTGTAGGACCTATTAAACCCGAATTTAGACCTTGTTCAATTCTCTAAGTGCTTTGAAAGAATTTTGGATGACAAAAGATACGAGGATTTTGTGGAATTATATCTTTATTGTGATATTATGGCTGATGACATTTGTTTCCTTTTTTTTTTTCATTATCATGATTAATTATGATTTAGTTGTATTCAATAGGGAATAATTTTTATTCAATAGGATTAATTAGATTCCTAAGATTGTGGAGGATTTTCCTCCCCTTATCGTTCTAACTAGTTGTATATATACCCCAGTCTCCTCTTGTAATAATAAGATTTTGAGTCAATAAAATTCTTCAATATTCATACATGGTATTAGAGTGTATGTTTTAAATATACACACACACACTCTTCTCTCTCTTTTCTGTTGTGTTATATTAGAATGCTCATAGGGCCTTTTCCACCATCACATAGCCTCTGTCTTGGTTGGACCACCCTAGGGTTCGTCTCAGATCATCGTCGCCAACACATCCCGGCCTACTGGAGCCTCACCGAACTTCACATGCTCCATCACACTTCACTAGTCTTCTTTGCTGCGTCTTCCACATGTTAGTGCATGATGCTGTTTCTCTGCCACATGTCTTCTCAAAAACGATCATCGACCACTGTAGAACCAGTTGGACCCTTCTCTTCATCATTTGGAGACCTGTTTGTGGTGTTTTTGTTCTCATCAACCTTTTTCAAGGCTTAAAACTGTCTGATGACTGCATCACATTTACTGCATCACAATAGGTGTGACCATATGGGGGAACTCAACTCATAAAGGTATTTTTCTTGATGCACTTCATCTAAAGATCGAAGAGATTACTACCCAGACCGTTGATTCAAGGGCATCGGATCACATGACTGGGAATGCATCTTTATTGATCAACTACAAACCATGTCATGAGAATTTCAAAGTAAGAATTGCAAATGGTTCATTGTCTACACTCATCGGTGTTGGAAAAGTGGTTATCTCTAATGTCCTAACTCTAGCCTTTGTCTTATTGGTTCCTGACATATCCTATAACTTGTTATCAATAAGCAAACTTACACGTGATTTGAAGTGTGTTGCTAAATTCTCTCTAGTTGAATGTTTGTTTCAGGATTTGGATTTGGGGAAGACAATTGGCAATGCTAAGGAAAGTGGTGGACTCTACCTAATCAAGGCGAGCAACAAGACCACTCAGACATACCATGCTACTTGTAATTCTAGAAGTTCAAGTAATGAAACTATTATGCTGTGGCATTATCATCTTGATCATCCAAACTTTGCATATCTATCGAACATTTTCCCATCCTTTTTTTTAAATAAAGATCCAAAATTGTTTATTGTGAAGTATGTAAACTATCTAAACATTGTCCTAGTCCTTATCCTCCACATACTCATAAATCATCTCACCCTTTTCTATTATCCATAGTGACATATGGGGTCCTTCTCATGTTCAAAACATTTCTGGGGCACGATAATTTATATCCTTTATTGATGACCATACTCGTATTACATGGGTTTTTCTTATGAAAGACAAGTATGAGACAACACAAATTTTCAAAAAATTTCATACCATGATTCAAAACCAATTTCTTGCTAACATTCAAATTCTTCGAACTAACAATGCCAAGGAGTATTTTAATTTTGTCCTTGGCAACTTCCTTCTTGAATATGGTATTATTCATCAAAGCTCTTGTGTTTACATCCCTCAACAAAATGGGATTGTTGAGTGCAAAAATAGGCACTTTTTTGAAATTGCCCAATCCTTGTTACTCACTCTCAATGTGCCTAAACATTTTTGGGTAGATACTGCTTTAACCGTAAATTATCTTGCCAACAGAATGCCCTCTAGAATTTTGAAATTCGACACCCATGTCATGTTCTTTTGAAAAACTTGCCTCAAATCAGATTGATTAATGACATTCCCTTAAAGGTGTTTGGGTGTTCAACCTTTGTTCATATCCCATCTTATCACCAAAGCAAACTTGATGTTAAATCTGAAAAATATATTTTTGTTGGATATACTCCTCGCTAAAAGGGCTACAAGTGTTACTCTCCCACTAGACAAAAGTTGAACACTACTATGAATGTTACCTTTTTTGAACATATACCCTTCTACTCCAAATGTCACACCCCACACTTGAAATGTGAACGGCATGGACGGTGCTAACCCACACCACCGCAAGCCTATTTTTATCCCAACCCAAACATTCATATCAACTTATTATACCATATTTAAAACAAGATTAAATCTTTATACACCAGTAATTAAATTTCTCAAGAGAATCAATTTTCTTCTCACTAATACATATTCAAATATGAACCAACAAATTCAAATTTCATAATTTCAGTTGTTTGTTACATTTCCAAAGTTTCCCATACATACTACAACCATTCACATTACACAGCAAAACGTGACCTATCCGATTACAGAGTTTTTTAAAATTTTCTACTCAAAAATAAAAACTATACATTACCATGCCCCAGACAAGAAGAGAGGTATCCACAACACGTATGCCTTTGAATGATCGGCTCCTCTTCACCTGAAACTATGAGGGGATGAGTCTGGTCCACTTAACTCACCATAAATAGTCTAGCCTACCAAGAAAATAACTATGCATGCCAATAATGTTTATGAGATGGTGAACTTTCATCAAATCAAGATGAGAAAGAATAATAAAACATGTTTCATTTCCTCAGGAATAATCCTACATTATTCATGTCGTAAACCCAAATAATAGATGAACAATATTAAATGTTCAATCACAAGAACTAAACTTGCCACATTTCTATCATAGTAGCAACATATAATCAACAGAGCTCCAGCTCATAACCACATTTCCATTCTTATCATTATGAAAGTAGGATGCCATACAAGCATTCATTATATGGAAGCACATACCAACCAGTCATTTTATTAGTGCTAAAAATTCGCAACACAATGTATCCAAGCATCAATAAAATTAAACCATCCATCCAGAAGAAAGGAGATCATAATATAAGGTTATATCATTTTATTGAAACTTGTTTCATAAGCGTACATACTTGTTCACCTTAATGAAGTATAAATAGGAGGGCTACACATGCCTCCTTTAATGATGTCATGAACTATAGTAGAGAAGGCCACACAGGCTTCTCGTTATATTTTCATTTACCGTAGTAGAGAGGGCCACATAGGCTTCTCCCTAGGTTATTAGTATATGCCATATGCACATAGGTTATATTCTAAGAAAGCCATATACGCTTCTCAGTCTTTTCTCCCTTTATCCAAAGTGGAGAGGGCCATACAGACTCTTCACCATAAGTACTAGTCATAGTGCAATAGAGCTGCTCAACCCTTCGTACTATCACTAATCCAATCGTATCCATAGGCCATTCAGGCTCTTATACCATTTGGTCAGTCATAGTGCGATATAGTCATAGAACCTTCATACTATCACTAATCCAATTGTATCCATAGGCCATCTAGGCTCTTGTACCATTTGTTCAGTCATAGTGTGATAGAGTCATAGACCCTTCGTACTACCACTAATCCATGATTAGTTTACCACTTCGGTAACCATTTTTATTACACAAAGAGTTTCATCTCACACAATGGAAGTAGAATATTAAATGCAACATGACAAAGAATTATTCAACCACATTAAGTAACTCATCATATGTTACTTATTTAAGACTTGGTGTAGTTATACGTTATTCTCCTAATCACTCTAGGACTCTTCCACAAAGAATTTATAGTGTTCGTACTAGTCTTATCACTTAATTGTGTGTACACAACATATTTATTTTAAAGACTAGAAAGGAAACACACAAGGTAGGGTAGGAGTTTTCTCACCTCTACTACAAGCTAGTCATTCCTTCCCAAAAGGAATGGAAGATGTATCAAATAATCCAATCTTATGAGAAAATCATGTAAAATAAATGTCAAGGACACAAAGGTGGAAAATGCTTGGCACTAACTCTGACCTTTGGTTACTCTTTTGGTTATAACTCCTAAATGGTAAATAATTTTCAAATAAAACTTATATTATTAGAAAATAGACTTAAAGAGTTTTCCAACGACATAAGGTTTTCTAAAAATGGAGTTTGGATGAGAGAGTTATATCCATTTGAAAACTGACAAAAAGATACACTGCGGACTAGCGCTGCAGCGGCCACTTCAACCGCTGTAGCGGTGGAAGCTGGCAAAAAAGCATTTTTCAGTTTTGTGCTTCTGCAATGCCACTTGACAGAATCCATGACAACAAAAACATGATTTTTGGATCTTTTCCTTCCTTTAATCTTCCTCTTTCAAACCCAAACCAAAATCAATCATTGCTACAATGTTTTAGCCACCCAAATGAGCATTTAACCCATAAAATCACATACATCCATTTTCCTTTTAAGCAAGAGAAAATTTTCCCATGTCCAAATATTTATCTAAAAAACCAACACATTCAAACCCAAAGGCCTTAGGCATCACACCAAAACTCATATTTAAGGGGAGAAATCTATGGATCAAAAGGAATATCATTTTTGGGTTAAGCTCTTATCCTTATCTACACCTGAAATTAAGCATGTTGAGCCTTTATCTTCATATGAAAATGAACCAAAGACCCCCGCTACTCAAGTGGAAGGAGGAAACAGAGATCTAGGGGTGTATTCCAAGCTTCCTAAGCATGTAGAACAATAAAATACAGCTCCTGAGCATTGCCAATCTTACTCAAATCTAACTCCAACCTGATACTCAATCCTCTACTGAAAATGTGGATTCTTGTACTGACCTACTGCTACCTATTACTTGGAGGAAAGGGGTTAGATCATGTACTTAACATCCTATTGCTCACTACATTTTATATGAGAAGTTGGCTCCATAATACAGGTCTTTCATAGCAAATCTTGAAAACATTGAGTTGCCGAAAAACATAGAGGAAGCTCTACAACACCTAAAATGCAGGGAGGCTATAAACGAGGAGTTAAATCCACTGAAGAAGAACATCACATGGATTCTTATTGAAAGACCTCCAGGAAAACAGCCTGTGGGATCTAAGTGGGTGTTCATTATCAAGTACAAAGCTGATGGGAGCATTGATAAGGATAAGGCGAGATTAGTGGTGAAAGGATTCACTCAGACTTATAGGATAGATTACTAGGAGACATTTGCCCCTATAGCAAAGTTAAACACTATACGTATTCTCCTATCTATTGTTTTAGATCTTGACTATAAGCTTCATCAGCTTGACATCAAGACTTCATTTCTTAATGGGGATCTTGAAAAAGAAGTCTATATGTAGATACCTTATGGTATGAAAAACTTGAGCAACTCTTAAATGGTATTAAAGTTCAGAAATCTCTTTATGACCTTAAACAGTCTCTAAGGGCCTGTTTTGAAAGGTTCTCTAGGGCACTGAAAAGGCTAGGTTATGATCAAGGACAGATAGATCACTTTGTGTCTCAAGCATTCTCCTGGGGGAAAATCACCATCCTCATTGTATACATGGATGATATAATAGTCACAGGAAATAATGAAGATGAAATGACACACTTAAAGAAATTCCTATGCAAGGAATTTGAGATCAAGGATCTTGGTCCTTTGAAATACTGTCTTGGGATGGAAATAGCTCGGTCTAATAGATGGATCTTTGTTTCATAGAGGAAGTACACCCTAGATCTTTTGAAAGACACTGGGATGTTAGAATATGAACCTGTTGACACCCCCATGGATCCGTTCAACAAAATAGGCTCAAAGGAGTTCTCTAGTCCTGTTGATAAAGGGATATATCAATGCCTTGTGGGAAAACTCATATACCTCTCTCATAATAGACTTAACATTAGTTTTGCAGTAAGTGTAGCAAGTCAGTATATGAATAATCTTACTGAAGAACATCTCGAGGTTGTAAATCAAATACTCAGATACTTAAAGATGACACCCGAAAAGAGTCTATATTTTAAGAAAAGGGTCAACAGAAGTATTGAAGTATTCTCATATGCTTATTAGGCTGGTTCCTTCATGGATAAGAGGTTTACTTTTCGATATTGTACCTATGTATGGGGAAATCTTGTCACTTGGTGAAGTAAAAAGCAATTTGTGGTGGCTAGAAGTAGTGCAAAATTTCGTGCTATGACACATGGAATCTATGAAGTAATATGGTTGAGAAGATTGATAGAAGAGTTTCAGCTTCTAACCACTACCTCCATGAAACTCCATTGTGACAATCAAGCAACAATTCAGGTTGCAAAGAATCCAGTCTATCATGACAGAACCAAGCATGTGGAGATCGATCGTCATTTCATCAAAGAGAAGTTGGAGCAAGGGGTTATTGAGATAATATATACTTCTACGTTCTAACAAACAACTGATATCCTTACCAAGGCCATTCCCAGAACTCAACTTGATAATCTTTTATCTAAGATAGGAATGACTGACATTTACTACCCATCTTGAGGGGGAGTGTGGAATTCTATCATGATTGTGATATTATGGTTGATTGACATCTGTTTCCATTTTTTTTTGTTATCATGATTAACTAGGATTTATTTGTATTCAATAGGGAATTATTTGTATTCAATAGGATTAGTTAGATTCCTAGGATTGTGGAGAATTTTCCTCCTCTTATTTCTATAGCTAGTTTTATATATACCCTCAGTCCCCTCTTGTAATAATCAAATTTTGAGTAAATAAAATCCTTCAATATTCTACATATTTTAAAGTGTGAGTATAATTCTAAGGAGAAAATTTTGCAGTTGAGAAACTCGAAGTCAATTATGTTAAAATGACTTTATGAGATTTATACTTGCACTATTTTTGAATTATTCCAATAAGAATATGATGACATAGTTTAAACATATATAAAGGGAAAAGACGAAAGTCAGCTGTTAAGACAATGTTATTTATCTAGTTAACATGGAGAGATATTATATAGTATCATTTGACCTTTTAGATAATATAATTATGTGTACCTATCGAAAGTTTAAAATCTTTGGTATTCTTTTGCCACCATGCCTTGAATGTCTACAATGTCAATAACATCAAACTATTCCCTGATTGGTACATTATACCTCGATGGACAAACAAAGCAAGAGTCGATGTAATATACGATGTTATGAGGAAAGAGATAGAGGAGGACCCTAGGCTAGACCTTACACATCACTTAAGGGATAATCTCAGTTGAGGAGTAATAAGTATATCAACCGAAACTTGTAAGTTAGTGGAAGTAAGGTAATCGAGATCGATATCTTGTACAAGATCAAGAGAAGCATATGATAGATCAAATTATAAGATCAAATCAAGGATCATAAGATTCTATGTAATTTTAAAAATAAATATAAAAAATATTTATATAATTTACTAAAATTATTAAACAAGTATAAATTTATCCAAATCTCACAATACTTCCATAAATCATCTCATACATTACAAAAGTAACAAAATGTCATGCATACACATATAAAAGTCATCAAAACAACCAATATTAAATCATCCATACATTAAAAAAGCACAAAAAGAACCTAAATGCTCAAGAGGTAGAAATATAGGTAGGAAAATACTCACCACCACTCATACTAGTAGAGCAAGGAAGGGCTATGGTCACACAATGCCGACAGAGCAACTAAAGGAGGAAGGAAGGTAGCAGCAATGCAACACAACCACGCATGACATGAACTCACTAAGTGTTGCTATTTCTAGCTTTCTGCCTTGCTGGTTTGGATGACATCGATGGAGTAAGTAACTGAGGATGAGGCGGAGGAAGGAGGAAGTAAGCCGAGGAAGTAGATTTCAGTGACAGTGCTGAGTAAGAGAATAGAGAAAATTGAAGGCTGAAGATGGATTTGGAGCTAGGGTTCCATATGAAATGACATCGTTTAGCATTTAATTGAAAAAAAAAAGGTGTTGTAAGGATCACATGGGATCTTGCAATTTTACAATCTTATGATTAGGATCACAATCCTATGCAATCCTGATGGAAAAAGATCTTCAGCATGATCTTGCACTATTTATTGGTGTAAAGTCTCGATCTTATGTGATCTTACGAGAAAAATCTAGATCTTGATTACCATGAGTGAGAGGATCCTCATTGACGCAAAGCTTCATGTTCAAGTTGAGGAAGCAACTTACTAAGCTTCATTCAATGAAAAAGGGTTTGAATATAGATCTCAATGCTGTCACTGCCCCTACACCTCAGTGCACTCCATAAGCAATGAGATTCAAGCAAAGAGATGATGCAAGAAACAAAAGATGCTTTAAGAGTTGTGTTGAGGGTCAAGGGAAGAAGAAGGAAAAACTAACTACAATTACATCGACTAGAGTAAGTAAATTGTGTTTTTATGTGTTTAATCCTAAACCCTTTTGTCTATCTAATTTACCTTTCTATATGTAGAGGAATGAAGCACAATTTAAAGTATCATGCTTAGCACCTCCAGCACCTTAGACACATGTTACTGAATTGAGTTTTACTGAAATGCTAATGATTAGGATTTCGTGATGTAACATAATTTTTTTTTGTTGCCAAATAACTATTGTAATATGCAACTATTGTAATATGTTTTTAACATAGACGCCTATTGATCATTGTATAACATCACTTGAAGTATTGCGATTCAATAGCGATTTTCCATATACAGACCATTGAGGTTAGTTTTAGAAAAACATTGAATTAATTTACTTTGGGTTGAATATATGTTTCTTTGTCTCAATCGTGTAATTAATTTTATAATACAAAGCTGTGACTTGTTGTCGACAATTGTTACTTTGGTTTGAATATCTGTTTCCTTGTATCTATGGTATAATTAATATTATAATACAAAGTTGTGACTTGCTGTCAATGAGTTGTTACTTTGGGTTGAATATTTTCTTCTTTGTCTCTATGGTGTAATTAAATGTTATAATGCAAAGCCTTGACTTGTTGTTAATGAGTTGTATGTTGATGCTGAATTAATGTCAATGAGGCATATGTGAATCTTTGTTGTGGGATTGAACCTTGTCCCAAGGTGATTTGTTTCTTATTCATATGAATTGAACATAAGATTAGGGGTGTTAATCTTTAAAAAATTTGAAAGTGGTATTCCATTCAATATAAGATTTTGAATATACTATTTTGAATATGCTAATTCATACAATAACTTTAATTTTTGTTTGAAATGTTTGAGTTCACTTGAAAAGGGGACGAGATAGAGGCAAATGGAATTTAATTGGATGTGATATTGATTAGTAAGGAGACATAGAAGAGAAAGTGGCAAAGCATAAGAGGGGCTAGCAAGAAGCATCTTTCTTTGTTCCAAATCCCAACAAATTTCTATGTGTTGCTGCTATTATGTACAGATAATATGTAATGGCAAAATAATGACAATGAAAAAATCTTATAACATGAGAATGGAATACTTTTAGAATGAATTCTATATAATGACATACTGTGTAATAGCACTAAATTTCCATGATGCTTCAGTCAAAGTTCTAGACTGTATAGCTTCAGTCGTTCTAGAGTGTGTAACAACACTAAAAGCTTCTTTTGAAGCTTGATTATTTTCATTACTTTCCATGATGTTCTCTCTACTCTCTAGTACATAGTTCTGTCTTTGAACACTTTATTTTTCCCTTCCTCAGTTTGTCAATGTTTTAGACTATTTACTGCAGCCTGAATTCTTAATTGGTTTGCAAATCACTATGTTTTCAATAATAAGATTGTTGGAAAATTTGGCTAGAATACTTGATTGGTTTGAAAATCTCTCTATTTTCTAAACTATATTGACCATGTTCTATAATAATTAAGATCACTGGAAAATTTCGTGGGTTGCGCTGACATTGCTTCTCCTTTGTTTTCGACAGGTGTGGGAGGAGGACACTTGGCATGCATTAGTTGGGTGAGGGCTTTCTATTTTTTTAAAAAAGTCAACTAACAAAATCGGGTCAAGTGGAAATCTGAAACTCGAAAGGGAAATGTTATGGGGAAGTCGAGCTCCCCAGCGCTCGACCTCCTTCTCTCACATCCTTCCCAGGGTCCACCTTGGATAAAAAAAATTGACCAGCACGCATTCCAATGAGTGCTGGTGAGGGGGGGAGGTCGAGCGCTGGGGAGCTTGACCTCCCTGTAGCAAAATCCAACTCAAAATGGAGGAGTGGGTGGGTCATGCTGCCATGTGTCAAGCTGTGCAGTGTTCAAAAACCAAAAAAAATTATATTTGTAAGTGAAACAAAATGTTTCTGTTAACCCGATGGATTGAGCACAATCCAATAGCCCAAAGATTTAGATGAAGATTCAATTGTGACTGTGGATCTCATTGATCAAAGAGTTCAGGGGTGCCCAACATCTTGCTTAGCTTTTGAAGTCAAGCAAAGAATCTCAATCGTTCTAATTAAAAGAGTTGAATGATATTTTACCAACTCAATTATATGATAAGTTAAACGAGCAGCCAAGCAAAGGATCTCAATCGTTCTAATTAAAAGAGTTAAATGATATTTTACTAACTCAATTATATGATAAGTTAAACGGGCCAAATTGCTGTGTATTAAACTTGGTTTGATAGTTCTGCTACTAAAAAAGAATTTTCACAGCCATATGAAAGAGTCTGCTGATTTCTTTAAGCATTTCGAAATTTAATCGAATGAATGCTATATATAAAATAAAAAAAAAGTAGTAATAGAAATTATACGTGCTCCTGAAAACCTTTGAGACTAATTACAAATCATTCGTAAAAGATCGCGGTTAAATTTAGAATTTTGAATGTAATATAGTATATTAAATTTTAAAATCAAAATCTCTTATCAGTAATCCCCAATCTTATTAGTAACGAAGGTGTCCCGCAATGTCCCTCTTCTACTAAAAGCTAATTATATTATATATTATGTTCATGACTGGTGGTTATAGTAATTTTTTTAATTTTTATTAGAAATATTATGATGGCATTGAGTATATTATTTTGTATTGTACATAATAAATAACTGCTCTTAACAAAAATATTAAAAGAAGGAATATGAATTCCAACATTGAGTTATTTTGTAATTAGGTTTGAGGTTACAACCACCTCAATGAAAGGTGAAACAGCATGGAAGGGTAGGTATTCCATGGAAATCTGATGCCTGCTTCTTTTGACCTAACTGCTTTTCTTCTGCCTTTTAAAATATGATACTTGGAGTATGTTTGTAACGCTGAGAGAATAAATTAATAATATAGTTATTAAATATATAGACTTGTTTAGCTTTTGTACTTTAATTTTTCTAATGTTCAGAAAATCAGACTGATTATTAAACTGGTCGGGGCACCAATTTAAGGGTCAATAGTCAGATCGTGGTCGAACTGGTAATATTTAAAATATATTAAAATATTAAAATATATAATTAATGTATATGTTACAAATATTAAAATATATAGTAATATATAATACTAAAATATTCTAAGCATGTTACAGATATATATTTATATCAACCTTATATCTTCTCCTAATATCTTAATTTTTTTTGGAGATTTCTTAAAAATACATAATAATATTCAGTAAAAAAATTCAAAAAATTCAAAAATTCAAAAAAATTGAATTAGTTGAACTAGTTAAACCGGACGATTTTATTAGTTTGAAAATAGTTTAACTAATTTTTTACCAGTTCACTGGGTCCAAACTAAACTAGTTTCCTGATAGATTTATTGGTTTTTTCAATTGAACCAATCGATTCGGTCCGATTCTCTAAACACTGAATTTTTTGTAGAAAATAATTTAAGAGCTGTTTGCATGGGATTGCTGTAGACTTTTGCTTAATTTGAATTTTTTTAAATGGAGACTCATTAAAATAATTTGAAAAAATAGTTTTTGTTTGGAAAAAAATTATTTGACAAACACTTTTATTAATAGTATTTAATTTGTTTGAGATATCTAACGGAAAAGCGCTTTTTATTCTAAAAGGCATGTATAGATTTGAAAAGCGCTTGTTTCAATTGATTACTGATTTTAAATATTCACCAGAATTTATTTTAATTAAGTTTATATAATTTGTTTAGTATCCACTTAGTCTATATATGTTTTACAAATTTCAATTCTTGTTTTCGAGTTAATAATATTAATCTAGCAAAAATTTCAAAACTATTAAAGAATGAGGTATGACAAGGGGAGGTCGACTTTCTTAGAGGTTAATATCTACCTCTCACCATATTTCTAACGGATCCCTCTTGAAAAAAAAGAAAAAAAATTGACCAGCACGCATTCTAATACTTGTTGGTGAGGGGGATGGGTCGACCTCTTCGTATTACTGCTCTTAAAAAATGGTGAGGATTAAGCGTTGGAACGATGAGAATGACAAAAATGAGGTAAGCATACAGAACAAAAGAAAAGTTAAGATACGAGATATGTAATTTTGAGTAAGGCAATTTCTTTTAAAAAAAATGTATTTTTACTTCTCCTTAACAACAATTTTTTTCCTTCTTTTTTAAAGTTATCAAGATTTCGGTCTAAATTAAAAAATTTTACTATTACATTTTCAAATAATTCCAATAATCTCGATTTTATGTGAGATCTAAATCTACTATAATATCTTAGTAGAATTTCATCTACTACTTTTAATTTGTTCAACCTTTAACTTAAAGTGAAAGTTAACATTTAAATATGAAATATCATATGTTTTAAAGAAAAAAATGTCAATTAAGTGAGTAAAAAGCGAGGCCTATAAAGCCAATAGGAAGTAGGACCTGCTTTTCTTCTTCTTCCTTTTTTTTTTCACTAATTGAATATTTTCAAACTTATGTTTCTTATTATTGTTGTAGAATATCTTTTTTATTATCATGTTTTGGGTTTTATTTATTAAAATTGAACACTATTTATTTTTTTATATAATATTCAGCTTAATTATGATTTTTATATATACATAAATATATTTTTAATTATTATATTTCTTTAAATGTGAGATTTTACGATTCTCAATCTGATTCTACGATATTTAATATTTATAATTTTTTTATTGATATTCAAAAAGATGTAATTCTCTAGTCAATATTCAATAAGATATTGATCATGTCTACCTTGTTCCTTCCCCATAGAAAAGCTACTCCTCTGGTTAAGGAGAATGGGAAAATAGCCAAAATCACTAAACTTAAAAAAATAAGTGCATTTTTGAAAAAATAAGTAACTTATTTGCTAAGACCGCATAATGCCTTAATTTTCATAGATATGGACTTATTCTTGATGATATTAGGAACATCCTAAAGAGGCAGTGACTGATGAAGATTTCTCATGTGTATAGTGGGGCGAATACTTATGCAAATTTTTTGACGAAGTTTGACTTCTCTAGTGTGCAAACTGAAAAATTTGGAAGGACCCCCCTCCTTTGATGGGCTCCTTTTTACTTAGAGATAAGTTGGATTTGAGCCTCCTTTATTACTTTTCTTATGCTCTGTTTTGTTTTTTAATTTCCTGTTTTACCAAAAAAAAAACCATAATGCCAAACATAGGCTTCATATTTGCTATTCAAAATTTGCTGACAATACCACTTGTCAAGAAAATGAGTTTCTCTCTTGAATTGCTTATAACTTCATATTAACTAGAGCACAAGAATGATAAATATGTAATATAAATCTTGAATTTGCTCAATTTTTGGTTTGCCTATTATATATGGGAAAAGAATTCTAGATCAAGTTCCACATTTCATTTGTAAAATGGTAGCTTTGACTTACTCAAATCTTAATGGGTTATGTAAACTTTCAAACTTGTTTGGTTTGAATTTTTTTTTTTAATTTTCACTAAAAATATTAAATGAGCTTGCAAAAGTATTTAGTTGAATTTAATGAAAATATTTTTTTGAAAATATTTCTTAAAATAGTTTTAAATCCAAAAATATTAAAAAAATATTTTCAATGTTTCAAAAAATACATTTTAGAAAATAAAGACTACAAATAAAAATAAAAAATATTTTTACAAATTAAACAGATCTTTAATGTGCCATTTGCATCATTTGACGATTGCAAGACTTGGATAAACCATGGGATACTTGAGGATAAAAACTAACTCGCAATAAGTTATACATTTTCGGAGATTTATAGTGTATTCCATAAAAAATGTTAAAGATAGGTGGGTTTAAAAATTCAGATGTTAATTTGTTATTTTTTTTGAATATTAATTATTAAATAAAAATATTTAAATTCCTTTAAATACTTATAAGATACTAATTAGAAAAAACATAGATATATTCTCAATATAATTCTCTGTTTTTGTAATTTAAGAGCTTTTATAGTGATATTTTTTCAACGCATGCATACAATACTCAGTTATCGATTATGTTTGTATATGCAAAATAACGAATGAAGTCAAGAAGGGCTTTCCTTCAACGTCACTAACACCACAAACTACGGTCTATGGCTGCTCTTCTCTCTATTTCTCTTTCATTCCCTTTCATTGAGAGTCCAAATAACTTGAAACAAAATGATAATGATATTTAAACCTTCTCATAGACTTACTTGTATTCTTGTTGGGGGGTTTATCTGCCATAATCTTTCCCAATAAGCTTGTTTGACTATATTGTTATTCTTTAGCTCTGTAACCTCAACTACAATCAATTATCCGTTCATTTTGCTCTCTTCACACACATTCTTGTGCTTAATGTTGTTTAAATAGGCATACACTAATAGAGATGTTCATGTCCTCCCGCATTTTGGACGAGCTAAAACTTACAATTTTTTATTTATTTAAAAATAGACCTAAACATATCAACTCATTTAAGCTACCGACTCAATAGGATAAGTCCTTTGGGCAAGCCTCTGTGTTTTTTTTTTTCAAAAACATTTAATTTATTTTTTTATATAAAATCTCACTTTGTCACATTACATATCTTAAAGTATGATATTCATTAAATATAGTGAGTTTATGCATGAAAAATTTTGTAATTCTTTATCCACAAAAAGTATTAAGAGCTAGGATCTTCTCACTAATGCTAGCAGTGAAGGAAAAACACCCATAGGCCTATTCGATACTAATACTGTGCTCAATCTCCACTTCAAGAATTCAATAGAACTTTAATGGTATTATCATAAGAAAAGAAATTCGAAATGAAGCCACTGAGCCCAAGGCCCAAAACCCACAAACAACTCCTTCTGAGGAGAGATGGACTTTCAGTCTCATATATACAGAGAAAGAGATTTCACTAAATTAAACAATTCTACAAATCAACAAGAGAAGGACAAATAATTCTGTAAGAAAGATGTGATAAGTATTCAAAATTGTTTTTCTTGATGAAAGTGAAACACATTAGGTGTTTCTGTGGAATAAGTGGTTAGAGTAATGTTGATGCTACTGGAGTTGTCGTAATAAGATGCCTTTGACTTGATTTCAAGATCAAAGAAATGTTATTTATCATATGAAGGAACAACATAATTGGCAAAAGACATTGATGATAAAGAAGATGAAAATATGTTTGTTCAGGTTGTTAATTGATATTCATATAAAGTAAGTTTTCTTTTGTTTCATGTTTATGTGCTTAACATTATTGTATCCAATTAGAAATCATGACAGAGCACTAACCCAAAACCCAAAAAAACAAACAAACAAACGCAAAATATTGAGATATATCCTCATTATTCCCTCAGTAATTTAGTAAATAAACAATGAGGAAACATCATTCTCTTGAAGTTGGCAGAAACATTACCTAAATCCAAAAATTTAAACCCTAAACACAGATCAGCGAGGGCTGTATTCCTCACTGATATTTTGTCACTAATTAATTAACAACGGATTTATTCTCTTTTTCAACACTTGGTTATATCCATAAGGTAAATCGTGCAAGATAATATGCAGGATATATAGACACGTTTGTCCATAACCTTTAAATTGCGATGAAATACCTGTAGCTTTTTTTCCAAGATAAGGATCATACGAAGGTTCAAAGAAATAGAAACCATACTAGAGTACTTCATTTTGTTTACATCAATTCAACACTATTTATTTACTAATTAGGTAGGGATTATGCAAAATATATTGCCGAATAACCAGAGACCCTAGCCCATGGCATATTTCTGGGTCCATGATCGGGCAGTAGACTCGTACTTGGCTTTGTCAGTCTTGTACATATGAGCAATCTCAGGAACCAAAGGATCATCTGGGTTGGGATCTGTCAGCAGAGAGCATATGGACAGCAGGACCTGCAAAATTCTATCACTTCAGTAATCTGACATTACTAAGTATGACAGATCTCCCACTAGTTCTGAATACACAAGTCTCCTATACAAGGCCGAATCCTCAGCATTTTGTCAGCCAACTATAAAGTTTTGTTATGCAATCTTAACTGTTCATTTTAGATTGACCGAAACAATTAAAGAAAAATATTGATCGCATGCTGTTTAACTATTATATTTTCCCTCAATAGTAACTGTTTCAACTAAAATGAATAATTACGATTGCACAATGAGACTCTAAAGCTTTGACGCCAACTACAACATATTGGAGATCCTGCGTTTGAAGGAAAATGACACTTGAACATTGAGAAAGTAAACGGATGATCATAACGGCATATTGGCATACCTTGTGCAGCAAAGAATGAAATTTCAATAGAACAAAAATAAAAATTTACCTTGGATATTGTGAGGGCAGGGCTCCATTGCTCTTTGAGGATGTCAAGGCAGATACTGCCATTACTATTAATGTTAGGGTGGAACACCTTTGTGCGGAAGGAAACCTGAAAATATATGATAATGGATCATGCACTCCCACAACTAGAAAATTAAATTAAAGAGTTGTAATTGCCCAAATTGCGACCAACGACATAAATATGAATATTGCGAAAGTTGCATCAACTAGTAGGATCAGATCATTGAAAACTCTGATCTTTCTCAACATAGATGTTGACGATAGGTTACCATTAAGTTTGAAATGTTAACTAAGTATATTAGCCACATGAAATCTTAGTAAATCATTAAAGCAGCCAAAATTGAGTCTGTTTAAACAGTATCTTCCTAGACTTCCATCTATTCTCTGTTCTAGTGGTGTTTCAGCTCATGTCTACTGGAATTGTTCACCACTCCCAACCAATCCCATTGCGTTATTGTTTATCCTTCCCAGTGAGTATTAAAGCAACTCATAGTGAAAATTATAAAACTAAAAATATGATGCTATTGATGCAAAAACATCAAAATGAAACATAACATAGCATAAGTACTCTGGACAATAGTTAGCTACTAGAGTATATTGAAACACAATTAATACAAATAAATTAGGTAGTGGCATTACGCCATTACCTTAGGTGGTTTGAATGGATAATCTGGAGGGAAGTGAATCGATACAAGAAACACGCCTCCAGCAAATGGGCTCTCGGCAGGACCCATAATTGTAGCTTGCCAATGGAACATGTCATCAGCAACCGGGCCTGCACATTGAAAAACCAATCAAACCGTAACAGTCAAAGTTCCTTCCAGTTTTAAGTGAAAAAAGATTTATCAACTGCATCTTCCAGAGTGCAACCCATATCTAAAATTTATGAAATATATTTCTTAAATCAGAATGTCCTGCATATCCATTGCGGCTGTCTTCCAAAGCCAAAAAGGAACTCGTTCGTTACGTATGTATCTACCTAGTTATAATCATAAATAAGCATATTGGATGCATATGTATGCGCATGTGTAACAAAGTAACCGGTAACTTTGTCAGACATTCTAAAGTAAAAAATGGGAGTAGCACTATTCCAGTACAACATCATCAACTATTATGTGTACATGAATTTATCTTTGTATGGAATGCTTTCATTGCTGACCTCTTTGCATTGCATGTAGTGTCCCGTTCAATCAATTGGCGTATGTGAATACCTAATCTATTGAAGGAAAAATTAAGCAACAAGAGCAAATGAAATAGAAGAGCACAAACCAGCACTGCAAGATGCAGGAGGGTCTTTTTGCAGGTCCTTTAATTCCTTGTTGATCCGCTTTGAAGCCATTGGTCAAGGCGCCGTCACTTCATTTAAGTAATGTTTTGGAGACCCGTTCCATCGTTAGTATAATAGTATTATAGGAAACAAGGAATAAGATGAAGAAATTCCATTTTAGAATATTCTATCATAGTGCCCCAATTTAATCGCCAATATACCGACATGAATTAAAAAAAAAAAAGAAGCTATCTTCCTATCCATCTACCAGTACCTAGCTGCTATCTATCAAGTCAGATATGATATAATCGTACCAGCGTAATTATGTACAAGTATTAGGTATGCAATCCCTTTTGGCGAAAATAGGTGTCAATTTTCTAGCAAAAAAAGTATCTAACATAAATTTCCTTAGAACAGAGACTGAAAAGGCATATCATTATACACCTATAATTGCTCTCTCCATAGATAAAATTATACTTCCACGGGAGAAAAGTAAAAAGTGAACACAAATCGAGGTAAGAATCCAGGATGATTAAAAAAAAAGTAAACCTCAAACCTAATACATCAATATCAAGCATTAAAATCGGAGAAGGGCGCAGAAAACATCAAACCAAAGAGAAGGAAGAGGGAGAGAAAATTGCAGGAACCTGTACTAGGGTTTGGGAGGTGTTCGGAGAGCTGGTAGGCGATACTCGAATCGAAGACCGCAAAAGAAGTATTTGCGTGGCGTGTGGTATAGCGTGGTGCATTTGTATGGGAGAGAGAATGGTTGGTGAGGCCGTTTTTAGCTAAAACTTGGTGATTCGCCATGCTCAGATTCTGCCACGCAGAGGGCTTACCTGGCGATACTCCATTCCCTTTTACTTTTTTATTTCAAAGAAAAGAATAATTTTTATCTCCCAATTGATTTGGTGTTACTTGCTCGTAAAATTATAATTGAGTTTCTTATAGTTTTATCAAATAATTTATTTAGTTTATATACTTAAAAAATAATATATTTAATTTTTGTAATTTTTAAAATTATGAAATTGATATCTGGATTTAGTTAAATATTATTCAACCGTTTAAATCAGTACATATGGTACTGATTAAGATATTTTTATCACCAATAAGAGTCATGTTAGTATCACATATGGCAAGGTAAAACAAGCGAAAAAATGAGGGTATTCAATCTTCGACGTCGTACAATAATAAGAGAGAAAAAAGGAAAAAAAAATAAAGAGAGAAAAAAATATTACATGGTGTCACGTTAGCATATTACTTTGCCACATGTGATGTTGACGTGATTTTTAGTGGTGATGAAAATATCCTAGTTAGCATTATCTATATTGGTTTAATAGTTGACTAACGTTTGACTAATCTCTAAAACTAATTTCATTATTTTAAAAACTACATACTAAATCAATTGTTTTAAAAATATATTGGATGAAACTACAAGAAAATCAAGTATATAAGTTTTTGTGTAAGTTGAAAATAATTTTGCTTTTTGAAATATATATATATATATATATTTATAAACAAAAGATACTATTATATATTTAAATTATATATTAATACATGTATAAAACAAAACATAAAATATAATACAAAAAATTAAAATGTAAGTGAGAGAGAAATAGAATTTATGTACATCTCTTTTGTTAATTATTTTAAATTCAAATGTCTGTAAAAAAGTGAAAAGTTATTTATTTTTTTCTTTTTTCTTCTTATTATTTTTAAAAATTAAAATTTTTATAATTTAATTTTATATCCAAATAATTATTTAAAATTATTTTAAAGAAAAATTGATATGTTTTAAAGTGCATGTCAAGATATCTAAGGATATTATTTGAGGTGTTTTAATATTTTTTTTTTGGAGGAAAGGTACTTAAGTGCAATTTTCATATCTTTTTTTTATTAAAGTTCTTTAGTTTAAAATTAATGAGTATATAATCTTTAAAAATAATTATATATTTCAATAACTCAACGTTGCATAATTAATTCTTTTAAAAATTCTTTATACACATTATAATTTTAACAGAGAACATGCATGATAACGAACATAAAAGGACATATAAAAATGTATATAAGTCTATTTATTTAATAGAAGTTTTTAAGGGGGAGATTTGAAAGATACATTTATTATCCTAATTAACTATATATATTTAAAATTTGATTCTTAATACATTAGGCATTACAATTTATCTTAATTCAAAATTTTCATTAATTTTTCAGCTCATTTTTAAATTTCATTTATTTTTCTTATAAAGTAGTTAACCCTGACTTAGATCTACAATACCCAATTTTATATGAGTTGAACTACAAATTTAGTGGTTCTGTTTAAAATCTATTGGTTGAGATGCACATATTTTAATTTAGATGGCAAAGCTAACAATGAGAATTCATATATATCCTCTATAATTGACGCACTATCTTCCTCGCCTATATATATATATTTATGCAGATATCATGTTTAATTACTGAAAAGGATTTTGATTAGATTAAAGTTTGACGTAGGAATTATAATTTTGTGCTATTTTCAATGATTTGGATTATAGTTAAATAACTATATTGTTATTATCAATCAAACTATCAACCTATATGCCCATAAATAAGATTGCTAAGTTGGTTAATCATATACAAAAAAGATTATTGGAGAAATGGCAGTTTAAGTGAAGATATGAAGCACATTCTCAAGCACTTAAGAATTAGAACGGTGGGAGTCACAACCATTAGCTTTACACATAGTGTTTGGAGAATCGGCCAATTCAATCGAAAAATTAATGAACTGGTTCAGTTTGGATTAGTGAACTGATGAGTGTTTAAATTGGTGAAAAATAGTCGAATTGGTAAAACTAGCCGATTCAATTTTTTTAAAATTTTTGAATTTTTTAAAATTTTTTACTGAATAATATTATGTATTTTTAAGAAATCTCTAAAAAGCTTAAACTATTAAGAGAAGATTTAGGATTAGTATAAATATAAATCTGTTATATGTCTAGAATATTTTAATATCATATAGGTAAAAATATATCTAAGGTCATTATAGTTTCACTTAACCATGAATTTAGTTCCTATGCCTTAAAAATCAAAGATTTAGTCCTTGTAGTTTACAAAATCACAAAGATTGGTCCTTAGTGTTAGTCAATAATTAACTCATGACATTTGGTGCTTACTAGGATACTTCTATCATTATATTATATTTATGTGAGTGGCCACATTTGTAGAAATATTGTGCTAACATAGCATCACGTCATTAGAGTCTTTTTTTTAAAAAACTTTTCCTATTTAATTTTTTATTTAATTTTTTCCTCTTTATTTGGAAAAAAAGAAAATAAATATATTTCATAATTTTTACCTAAATGAATTTTAATCAAAGTCCTCCCCAACTTTGTGCCATCCCCGAACCCCTCTGCTATCTCTCTCGGATCCAAGAATGGCAACCTCCCCACTCTGCGTCTTTCCTTGCAAATTTTCTCGGCCATAATTGGAAGCTGTTTATCGGAGAAAGCGTCCAAGAATGCTTCCAGAAAAACACGGTGGGTCGTCCTAGAGAAAGGACGAGAGTGAGGAGGAGGTCAACGACGGTGACATGGATGAGTTTGGTGATGAAGATAACGATGAGGGAGAAATGTTTGACGAGTTTGATGATGTTGATAAGGATGAGGATTTTATGTCTGATGATGACGATGAAAGTGATAAGGATGAGGAGGCTTCAATGGCAAATGCTCGAATGAAGGAGAACGGAGAAGACGAGATGTTGGGGATGACTCTGATTAAATTTCATTCATGTAAAAATTATGAAATATATTTATTTTCTCTTTTTCAAATAAAAAAGGAAAAGCAAAATAAAAAATTAAAGAAGAAAAAAAAACTCTGATGATGTGGTGCCACGTCAACACAATATTTCTACAGTGTGGCCTCTGACGTGAACATAATACACTAATAGAAGTGTCTTAGTCAATACCGCGTATCCTGAACTAACTGTTAACTAACCGTACGTTGACTAAAACAATAGACCAATTTTTGTGATTTTCGAAACTATAGAAACTAAATTCTTAGTTTTTAAAGTATATGGACTAAATTCATAGTTGAATAAAATTATAGGAACCTTAGATATATTTTTATCTATTATATATTATATATTTTAATATATTTTAAGTACTAACGGTTCAATTGCAATTTAATATTAACTTATAAATTAGTGTTTCGACTGGTTCAATAATCGATATGGTTTTCTAAAATTTGAACCTTGTTGCTTCCTTAATTCCTATCATTTTGTTTGTAACTGATAATTTTTTTTTTAAATTTTTCCGTCATTGGATTCTAGTACTAGCATAAAATTAAAAAAAAAAAAACTACGCCCATAAATAAGATTGGTAGGCTATTGTTTTCTTATTCCTTTTCCTAGCAACTGATAAACAGGGTTTCGAGAGAGTGTCCTTTTGTGTGTTCTTTAATGGTTCTATGTTGTATTAGTATCAAAGCCTAATTTCAATCTGTTTACCCAAATGTTAAGCCTTTTTTTTTAATTAAATCAAGCCTAGTACACTTTAATCCCCAAAAAGCTATTTTCGTGAAAGTGGAAATAGAAATGGGATAAGAATGAGAAAATTTTTTGGTTAAATATGGAAAGAAATAAAAAAAATTCTTTTCTTTAGTTCGGTAATGACTATAACATTTATGAATGTAAAAAATTACACAAAAATTATATATATAATAACATTGCTAAAGTAATCAAATAAGAGAATTTTTTTTTTATTTTTCTCTGTTATCCGAAAAAAAGAAACAAAGTAACCCTAGCTTTCACTTTCTTTTTTTGGATCTTAATTATATGAAATATATATATAATTTTTGAGAAAACACGCAAAGATCAAATGTGCTTTTTTTAACTACATTATTATCATATGATAATTTCAAAAATTACAATGCTCGCTTTCAAGAAAGAGTTTTTCTTATTAATTGTTTTTTTGGTATTACAAATTGATAAGCTTTGTAATGCTTAAACTCATTTAACATATTTTACAAGTTGCTCACGTTTTTGTGAGAAGAATTCAAAGTTAGTTCAGTAAAGGTCAAATTTAAGGGATTCGTTTTAGCATAAAATCTTAAAATCATCATATCTGTTTAGAATATTCATACTAAAAATTACTTTAAAATGAACTTGTAAATTAATTGTGTTCTTTATAATGTAAAATATAAAAAAAATCATTCTATCACATCCCAAAAATTGAACATGTGAAAAGATACTACTCATTAGATAAAATTCTCAAACATACGTTATTTACATATATTCTGTAAGGTTTTACATTCAACCTTAAACATTCATTCCACACTACAGAATTATATTCATCTGATAAGCAAATATAGACATAAATAGTCTGATATTTCTATCTCATCGCAAGCCTAGGAGACCTATAGAAAGTACAGAGCGTTTCTAGTATCCACATTAATAAGTACTGGTATCCCACCAGACAGAAATAGAGAATAATCCCAAGGGACTTCTAATATTCAAACGGATACTCTTGTTCTTTGTTTTCTGTATCTGAAAAAAAATAATCATAGGGAGTGTGAGTTTATTTAAAAACTCAGTAAGTAAATAACTGTACTATATAAAATATCAAAAGTACAAATACCACATTTACTCATATAATTAATTGTCTTATACATTGAGTAGCATGAGACTCTAACCCTTTCAAACTCATGAATAAGATTTCTTAGATATACAACGAGTAGTATGAGACTCTAACCCTTTCAAACTCGTGAATAAGATCTCATCGGTATACACCGAGTAGTATGGGACTCTAACCCTTTCAACTCGTGTATAGGTTTCATAGATATGCACTGAGTAGTATGGGACTTTAACCCTTTCAAACTCGTGTATAAGCTTTCTTAGATATACACCGAGTAGTATGGGACTTTAACCCTTTCAAACTCGTGTATAAGCTTTCTTAGATATACACCGAGTAGTATGAGACTTTAACCCTTTCAACTCGTGTATAGGTTTCATAGATATGCACTGAGTAGTATGGGACTTTAACCCTTTCAAACTCGTGTATAAGATTTCTTAGATATACACCGAGTAGTATGAGACTTTAACCCTTTCACACTCGTGTATTAGATCCCGTAGATCTTTACTCATTAATAAGATAGTGAGAATTCATCACATAGTACAATTGTCATGAAATAAATAATTTCTACATACTCTTATTTCTACTGATCATCATATACTCCCATATGAAAAATTAATTGTTTATTATCCAATAATATTGTAAATGGGACTTATATTGTACTTTGACTAGTAATATCAAATTAGCTGAGCAAGGTTATTCACTCACCTTGATGTTTGTCCAAGTTTACCTTGTTCCACACTAGAATTTGTGTAGGAAAATTTCCTAGTAAAATATATTACAAGGAAACATAAGAAAGGAAACAAAATCACGAAAATACGCAAAATTTTCTGATTGCTACAGTAACGGTTCGCTACAGTAACGGTTCGCTACAGTGTCGGTTCGCTACAGTACCGTTGACTGCTACAGTACCGTTGACTGCCGACACTACAGTAACTGCTACAGTACTCGAAGAAAAATTTCCAGATTTTCCTGAAATTTCTGGTCGCTACAGTAACTCGGTTTTTGCAGAAGTTTTTGCAGAAATTTCTAACAAATTCATCCTTTCCTTTCTTGTTTCAAAACCAGAATTTCAACTCTTTTAACCGATTATAACTAAAATATAACTTCTAAAACAACTGAGATTCACGAATTATCATCAAAATCTTCAAGAACAAAACCTCCTCTGATCTTCTACATAAACTGAAATTTAAGGAAAATAATGAGATTAAAGCTTACCTTTGATCCTTACAAAACTTTTGAACCGAACAAATAATCGAACTTCTGAAGATCAAGGAAAGGATTTGAGAAGAAGATGAAGAACTGAGAGAGAAAATAAAGTTACTATTCCTTTTGCTTCGCTTCAGAATCGAATTATGAGAAGTTACTATTGAAGTTTTATATTAAATATTTCTAATGGGTTATTGAATAACCCATGGGTATCCATAACCCAACATCCAAACCCATCCAGTCAATTTACAATAAATGGATTAATTGACCATTCTTAAACCACTTTTCCATGAATTTTACCATTCTTAGAATATATCCCACGTGGTGCAAATATTCAGTCCAGTCATTTAACTCAATTTTCATAAATAATATTCAAAGAGAACAATTAAATATGAAAATTAAAAATGACCAAAATAAATAACTAAAGTAACGTTGTAAAATTCTAAAATACTCTTAGGCGAATTATATTCCAAAATTAACGGGTATTACACATTCATACGGGAAATTGTAAATTTATTGTTATTTATAACATTATATTTTTATTTCCATCACATATTTTCATTACATTATTTTTCATTTACTAACCTAAAAATGCACATACATATAACTAAAAAAAAATAATTTTTCAACAATATGTATATATACACATAAAATGTGGCTGGGGGACTCCCTCCAGCCAAATTTATGATTTAAAAAAATATATGTTGTGTTATGGGTAGCACAAATTTGCAACTGAAATACTATAAGAAAGTTTCAGTAAGATTTTTTCGTCAGTCATAAATCATTCGCAATGAGATTAGCAATTATTTTTTTTACTGACTGCATATATTCAATAAGAAATTAGTCGCAAATCACTTTTTCCTACTGAAATTTTTATATTTATGATTTTTTTATTGTTGGTATTTTACTTCATTATTGTAGTGAATTGCCACTAACCCTTAACCCATGAAGCCACATAATACTACTAAACCCAATGTTTTAAAATTCATTGTCATTTACCGCCACTTAAACCTTTATCCAATGGACACTTCATCCAAGAACCCATCTTAATGCATACTCCTATGGCTCAATCCATTTTTTGCCGAGAAAAAGAGAAAGAATTGAAATTATGACATGAAGAAAGAAAAGATGAGGGAGAAAGAGACAGGAGAAAGGGAATTAGTTAAGTTTGTATTAGGTGATTTTCGTCCTTACTTCCTCTTGTTGATGAAGAAAAAGTTGTAGAAAATTTTCTTACTTATCCTATATATATATATATATATATTGTGATTATGATATTTAGGTATTGAGTTGTAGAGAGTTGAGATGAGGTAAGAAGATTTTGGAGTTTTTCTTTTAGCAAAAGTTGGGTAAGTTAATCTATAATATTTTAGCAATTTTCTTTGGACAAAATTTTAATGGTGTCTTAGTGTTGAGAATTACCATGCTTGATAGTATGTTTTGATAAAGACTTTAATGTAGACAAATGAGGTTGTTTGAGGCGTAAGCAGTGGGTTAGCCTGACCTAAACTACACATTTAGATTGGGTTGAGTCAAAATATCTCAACCTGATCATTGGCTATTTGGGTAGCAGGTTGAGAATCAACCCGAACTGCCAACCTGACCACTTTCCCTAGATTTTTTTCTTTTAGATTTTAGGTTTGTATACGGTATATGGTTACATCACATTTATTAATTAGGCAGCTCTGGTCTTTTTCATCTAATCTTCCCCTCTAGTCTGCCTTAATCTGCCTCTGGTCATCTTCATCTAATTTTCGTCTTTTCTTCGACTCTTCATAGCACACACTTCATCTTGTCTTCGCCTCACTTTGTCTAGTCTTTATTGGCCGCCACACTTCATCTCATCTCGTCTTTCCCAGTCATCGCACTTCATCTCTCCAATCTCTATCTCCTGATTCACGTGTCTTGAACTTGTTGTATGCAGGGTTTTATATATAGGGATTTAACTTTTATTAGAAAGGAAGAAAAAGAAGAGGAAGAGGAAGACTATAAGAGAGAAGGAAAGAAAGAAAGAGAAAAAAATCGCCTAACCCGACCAAAACCTACTCGTTAGGGTCAATTTGGGTTGGTTTGAGTTCAGCTATCAAAAAACCGTTGAAACCAACTCGAAGTCATTTGGTTGGTACGAACAGTCTCGACCCATGCTCACCCTTACTTGACGTTTCTCTTGGCCAATTTGAGTAGGTATTTTAAGAATAAGATTTTTAGAAGTTGAGATAGTAGAATAAGATAAACATTTAATATTAATTGCCTTGTATTTTCTATTTTAGGCTTTAGGAATTTTTAATGTGATTGCCAAACACAAATGACGTCAAGGGGAAGAGGCTTGTAATATTGAAGTAGTAAGCATTGCAAACAGGTATTTTAATTCTCAATTTTTTTTTATTGTGAAGTGTTATATATATGCTATGAGATTGTTGATGAAATTTGATCATATGCATACTTAGCATGTGAAATGAGAGTTGAGATAACTTTTCCCAATTGGATAACAAGATACACCTAACTAAATGGTGTGAGATACACTCATTAGTCATTAGAGTGTTTGCCAAGTTTCCAAGAAAAATGAATATTATCGTGGCATTTTTTAAAAAAAATTTACAAGTGTTTTATAATTACTTATTTATGTGAATTATGCAACTTAAAGTGGGCATGTTTATATGTGATTTACATTATTTTAAATGACTAATTAGTGAGATGTTGTTATCTCATATTTTTCATTTTTAGAAGTAATTACTTTTAGGTGCCCCAAAATGAGGAAGAGGACCTTGCTTAACTTGTATTTCATATATGAATCATAGTTGCTACTTTTGAGATACTTGTAATGATGTATATATTATATTATGGTTATAAGCTATATTTGGTATACTTGGTAAATACCTTATAGATATTTCGTACCTATGTTATGTGAAAGGGATCTATTTATGCCTAAGCTTCTATAATGGCTAGGAAGTGATTTAAGCATGTTAATTATTAGGAAAAAGTATACTTTACCCATGAACTTTTATCAATGTGCAAAAAACCCCCATGAACTATAAAACTCAACAAAGAACCCCTATGAACTTTCTATTTTGTGCAAAATAACCTTTCCATCTAGTTGATCGTTAGTTTGACTAATGGTCAACACTGACTAAAATTTGTAAACTGCTACCTCAGCTCAAAATGAATACCTCAATAGATGACATGGCAAAAATAATGCCATGTCATCCTTGAACCATTTTGTGGAACCAGTCTGAGCCTTACTTAGTTGTCTTTTTCTTGTTGAGTTTTCCTCTTCTTTCATTTTCTTAGACTTTCTTAGTCTTTCTTACTAACCAAACACTATTTCCAAAAACAAAGGACAAAGAAAACTCACAATGATCGAATCCAATTGGTTCGTCAAACTAAGAATCATAGAACTTGTCGTCGATTTCTGCCCCAGCAACGCAAATGTGTTATGCATCATTAACCACGAGTATTGATTAAACAACAATACTTTCACCTATTCAAATCACACACACCCACACTCACTCACATACAGCTTCTCTTGTTCCTCTTTTTCTTCTTCTTCATGCTCTGTTTTGCTCCTTCATGCTTTGTTTTGCTCTATTCTAAAACTTCTTCTATGTATGCAGAGACTGATTCTTGTTACGACCATTCTTGCTTTGTTCTGAAAAATTTCTACACCAATTCCCATACTTGCAAGCACCTTCCCTATACCTCTAACCATGACTTCAAAGGCACTATCCCACCCCTTCATTCATCTCATCCAATTCCAAACCATTCAATGGCTATTATCTCCTCAACTTATTCCCATGAAGCCAAAAGACCACAAGAACTATGACATGACCACCCACAATAATTACACCCCCAATCAACCCAACTTCCCCAATCCCCAAATCCAAATCCACAATTAGATTTTCTACTTTCAATAAGATCTTCCTATTTATGTTGCACCTAATAACAATGGTGATTACACATTAATTAGGCTGGAGAAGCAGTGCAAGATGGAGCAGTTGTCGTCTACTAATCACTCTATGGAGCATTTGTCATCAGTTCGACAAACCTGCAAGATTTGATCACTGTGAGTTTTCTTTCTCCCTTGTTTCTAGAAATAATGTTTGGTTAGTGAGAAAGATTGAGAAAGTCTGAGAAAATGAAAGAATAGAAAGACTCAGTAAGAAAAGGACGACTCAGTGAGACTTAGACTGGTTCCACAAAATGGTTCAAGGATGACATGGCATTATTTTTTCCATGTCATCTACTGACATGTCCATTTTGAGCTGAGGTGGCAGTCTACAAATCTCAGTCAGCATTGATCGTTAGTCAAACTAATGGTCAACTGGATGAAAGGATTCTTTTGCACAAAATAGAAATTTCATAGGGTTCTTTGTTGAGTTTTATAGTTCATGGGGGTTTTTTTACAAATTGATAAAAGTTCATAGGGGTAAAGTACATCTTTTCCTAATTATTAAGGTAGTAAACGGTACTTTAAAAAACTTTTATGAAAAATTATGATTTTTGGTAAAATGGTAGAAAGCATGTTAAGACAAATTAACTAACCAAAGTTCATGAATTTGTAAGAAGTATAAATTGTTCAGTAATTTATCAAATAGAGCTATTTCTAAAGTAGAGTCAAATAGAGTTGTTTAAAGTAATTAATCAATTGACAACATATTCATAATGGTCTCCACAAATTTTTAGGTCAATTGGAATGGGATAAGAATATTAATGAAGTAAGAAAAATTTGGTAAAGCTAAATTAAGGCAGATTTGGATTTATGATTGGTTAGGGTATCTAGAAATCATTATTTGTTTTTGTAGTAGTTAATCAACTTATTAATAATCATTTCGCAAAAGTTTGAGAAGTTCTAAATAAGTATAAATATGCTTTTAGTTTTACTAATATTGACTAGAGATGGATTCTTCATTTCATTAAAAGAGGACTTTAAAATAAGTAAAAATGTATTTGAAATCCTATTGTTTTACCCAATTTTTAATTTGGTCCCTATATTTTATTTTCACATAACTTAGTCCCTATAAAATCATTTGTAAAAAGGTCTCAATGATCATAACGTGCCATTTTTCTATTACTAGAGGAAAATTCGGGGATCTTTGCAGGGATTCTTTTGAATGTAGATTTTTTTCCCATGGGGATGGGGATAAGGGGAAAAATCCTCCCTTTAGTATTTTGAAGATGGGGATGGAGACAGGGATCACACTTCTCACCCTGTGAGATTCCCGTCTCCGAAGGGCATTTTATTAATTTTACTAGAATGCCCTTATATATATATATATATATGGTTAAAATAAATCTAAAGTTCATGTAGTTTCACTCAACCATAAATTTAGTCCATATACATTAAAAACCAAAGATTTAGTCCCTATAGTTTCAAAAAACACTAAGATTGATTTCTGGTGTTAATCAACAGTCAGTCAACAGTTATCTCAGGACATGTGGTGCTGACCATGATGTTTATGTCCATGTTAGCAGCCACGCGTGTCAAAATACTTTGCTGATATGGCACCACATCAGATATGTGTTTTTTTTTTTACTTTTCACTGTTAGTACAAGGATGCTCAAGTACAATCGATTCATGGTGCTGCTTTGCTAAACATTACACTACCTTTGATCCCAACAGCCATAGCGTCCATGCCACTCATCACCTTCTTTCTCCCCCTTCCGTCCCTTCAATTGCATTCCTCTAAGCTCTCTTTGCCAAAATCCCTACAACTTTGTTATTCAAGTTCCTTTAATTTTATCAATTTTAGATTCCTTCAATTCCTTTAATTCTCTTAGTTTTTCGCCTAATCTAACGACCCAATTGTCTAGTTAGTGGAGTTTTGAGTTAGAGTGGCACATACCAGATTTGCTGTCATTCCAGTCAAAAACATTGTTGATGAAATCACTGAAGTTTGAAAGCAAGTCAACACTAATGATGCCCTAAATCTATTATTGGTTCCATTGCCCACATTACTACCACAAGCGAGATAGAAACAAGCATTGGAGAGCGTCAAAGATGGAAATGAGGAAATAGAAGAGTTGCGTTTGAGGCCTCTAATTGAAGGAATTGAAGGAACTCTAAAGTTGGTAGAATTAAAGGAACTTGAACAGCAAAGTTGTAGGGATTTTGGCAAGGAGAGCTTAAAGGAATGCAATCAAAGGGACCAAAGGGGAAGGGAGGAGGTGGTGAGTGGCATGGATGCCATGGCTTCCGAGATCAGAGGTGGTGTAACTTTTAGTAGAGTCGATAGTACTCAAGCGTCCTTATACTAACAAGGAAAAGTAACATATATATATATATATATATATATATATATATATATATATATATATATATATATATATATATATATATATATATATATATATATATATATATATATATATATATATATATATATATATGATGTGGTGCCACATCAACAACGTATTTTGATATGTGTGGCTGCTAACGTGGACATATATGATGATGGAAGCATTCTAGTCAACACCACATGTCCCAGGATAACTATTGATTGACCGTTGACTAACACTAGGGACTAATTTTATTATTTTTGGAAACTATAAAGACTAAATTCTTAGTTTTTAAAGTTTAAGGATTAAATTTATGGTTGAGTGAAATTATATGAACCTTAGATATATTTTAACCTATATATATTAGGGATATTGTCACACCCTAATCTGGGGAGATGACTGGCACGGGATGGTTCCCTTACCACCATCGTAAGCCTAACACAAAACATACTTCACACATAAGAATAGAGGAAATATGAATAGTCCATTCCAAAATAATAAGATAAAGCATTAATATTCCCCAAAGTTCCATTTGCAACATTCAACCAAATTCCCTAGGTGTTATATTTACTACTGAGTGACTCGAGAATCCCACCACAACCAGAATTACTATCATCAACCCAAGCCAGAATGAGTTGTAGCTCAGAGTCTTCGATACTCTTCTCACAGAGTCTCATCAACTAAGTAAGAACCTACAAGGGTACACAAGAAGAAGTGTGATTATGATAAATACTCAATGAGAGAAAACAACTAGGAAGAAAAATGTAACTTATGTACCGCTAACAGGGATGGGACCTTGACAGCTCCCATCCACAACTACCACTGGACCAACATAATCCTTTATTTCACAATCACACAATTAATTGAAGACATTCTAAAGTAGCATGATTACCATGCAAGATTGCGACCAACAACAAATGGCCTAATTCAATGTATAACACAAACCACATGTACAAGCATAGTATTCTCATCCAAAACACCAATTTATAATATATGAACATGTATATATATATATATATATATATATATATATATATATATATATATATATATTCATATATCCAACATGAGATTTTAATCAATGCAAGAATGTGTGCACGGGATAAACCTATGATTTCACGGTTCATCCATCTCAGAAATTTCATTTACAAGTGAAATCATAGGTTTATCCCGTGCACACATTCTTGCATTAATTAAAATCTCGTGTTGGATATATAAATATATATATATATATATATATATATATATATATATATATATATATATATATATACATATACATATATATATATATATAAGCAAATATATACACTTAAAATGCATGTCGCCTTTCCTTCACAAAGCGGGTATAAAATATTCATTACCTTTCCTTCACAAAGCAGCATCCCCAAGTATGCCATGTTTCGAGGGTCAAAGTTGGTCGCCATAAATGACTAAGCTTTCCATCACATAATCTTCTTCACCATTCCAACACATAGATGACATTTTAACATTGCACCACCCCAAGCAATGTTGGTCATTTAGGTCACATTAGCCACACAGGCTTCACACACATGGCCAGTCCATCACAAACCATTATTTAAAGTATAATTATTGTATTCAACTCAAGATAAAAGTATTATCATGCATTCACCCACACATTGTATGCCAAGTACCCACGAAACTAAAGTGAAATACTATCTAGACGATCCGTTTAATGCGAGAAGCATAAAAGTAAAGCATAATTCTAAAATCTAAACAAATTAAACTAATACTACTAAGACCTAAGACTAAGCTAATTCTAATAACAAAGCCTATGATTGATGAGATTGACTTCACTTAATTCTTAATCTGACGAATTCATAGACGAATTGGTTTTTAAGTTACTAAAGAGTGATTCACTCCAATTACAAATATTTTTGTTGTTAGTTAAGTTCTCAAAATTATTTAAACCCAATCCCTTGAAGAAACAAACCTACCTAACCCAAATAATTGTCTAATTCCTTAGTCCAATCATTTAAATAGGTAATTAAGTTTAGAAGCTCATTAAAATCACATAAATAAGATTATCTATTCCTAGATTAATCCAATTTATAGTAAAAGTTACAAAGATAGCTTCATATCAATCTATTCCTAGCTTAGATACAAAACCCAAATCTCATTGAATGGTAGTTAATAATTCAAGAGGCATTAAGATTGGTAAAATTCACTCTAACAAAATATGAAGTGCAATTGAAAAGAATTATTTAATAACAAAACTTCATAAAAATCAAGTTACATCAACCACCAAACCTTTTATTCCTCATAGGTTTCATTATCATTCTCTCACTCCTAGTCTCGCCGATTGTATATGCTAATTTAGGGCACAAATATTCTCAGAAGGATTTTCCTAAACCTCAATGAAAATAGAAACCTAATATTCTATAATCCCTTATGTGAAAATCAAGTTAAATTAATGAACAAACCCTAATTTGACTATATGAGGATAATGTCTATATTCCTATGACATTAACAAATCAATCCCCTTACTTTTAAAGTTCAAGAACTCATACTGCTAATTCAAAGGCCTAGTCTCTACCTCCCTTTCCCAAGTTTAGCAAAAACACCATAGCATCCCAATAATTGGCCAAATTAAAGGAAAGCATTAAGATTGGAATGAATAAACATGCATTAATCAACCATTGATTACAAGAGTTTGAAAAATTACATAAAACTTAATCCAAAGTTGGGTTCATAACAACCCTAAAATTATAAACTAACTACAACTAACAAAAGAAAAGAAATTACAACATGAAATTAAGAGAACATGAAGAAAAAAGAGAAGAGATAGGGAATGAGGGCCAATCCTAAGTGAGAAGACTTCCTTTGGCTCTAACCAGCTTTAGAAATGGCCCTCTGTTGTTGCCTCCAGAAACCTTAAAATTCTCCAATCAAAGTTAGGTTAGAAAATCTTTAAAATTGCTTAAATACTGTCAATTTCGTGCCTTGGCACTTGGGCGCCGAGTCTAACAGCTCAGATAGTGAGTTTAGGGTGTCTAGCGCCACCTGTTGGAAGCTTCATTTGCCTTCAACTTCTCTTGTTTTCTCCCAAAATTGTACCTACGAAAGATTACAACTAAGATCACTTAAAAAGACAAGAAAATGGGGAATAAAACAAGATAAAAAGAAAACTACAAAGCACAAGAGAACTAAATGAAAACAAAGATAAAAAGTGTAAAAGGTAGCAAAACAAAGCTAAGAGAAGAAGAAAAACCTACTTTTAATGGCATAATTTAATGGATTTTTTAAGGACTTATCATTGTACCTCACAATTCATATTATATGCATATATATAGGCATACGTCATACACACTAGTATATGAAAATCATATCGGCTCATTGAGGGATGACCATTGTAATTTCAACACAAAGGTTCACATTAAGCGTACAAGAACTCAATCAACATAAGTCATCATTCTAAACACAAGATTAGACCAACACACAAGAGAATATTCTTATACCTTCATATTTAAAAGTCTTTATGCTTAATATGATATATGACATGTATACAATCAACAAATCTCAGCACTCGAGAAGTCCAACACAATAATAATCCATCCAACATACTACACCAACCATAGCAACTACACCTATAGGGGTGGTGTGAGTCAAGAGGATAATTATTCTATTGTGATTAGGATGAAGGTAAAGTTAGGTCTCTCACTCTACGAAGGAATTAGTCTAACTTATAGGTCATAGTTGAAAGTAATAATTAATCTCAACCATCATCAGTTTAGGTAAGGGAGTATCCTCTTTTCTTATTTTAAAATGTATTACAACCATGATTATTATTACTTTCAACTAGCGACGTACAAGGCCTACCAACATCACCTACAATAGTTCCACAATTACAAGTGCCATGAAGAAAACCCAAGGTTTCACTATAGCCACCCTATTATATTCCCATGTTTGTATACACACACACACACACACACATACACACACACATGTATATATATGAGTTTTATAATTGACAATAGGCTTAAGGAAAATAACAACTCATGTATAAAACAAATAAGTATAATCCACCACATAATATAGAATCTCAACACATTTGAATTAATGATATCCCTATAATTTGAAAGAAAGAAATGGTGCTTGTCCCTCTTCACCACGTTCATACTTTGTCACAATAACCCTTCTTAAGTTCATAATTTACAAACTCAACTATGGAATGTTGCGAACCAAATTAAAATATCCTGAAGGATATACCATCCCTTTATATAAGCACTTTCAAGTGTTAGAGGCACATTTCAATATATGTAAACACATATAAAATTCCACACAATTTTAGAAAGAATAAGAGTTATCCATCACTACTCAAATCTCATACATAATGGTATCATGTGTGCTCGTTCACATTTTCATAGCAGTATAACTTATGTTTATCATTAACAAGGCTATGAAGATAATTCCAAGAAAACAAGTAAACACACAAAAGTAAGGTAAAGGCTCCCTCACCTTGAGTTGGAGCTCTTTCTGGTCTTCTCGGAGTGCCTTAATCGAGCCTCGGTTGACATGGGGCCCTAGGGATCATGGAAATACTCACTTTAGCCTCCAAAAACAAACATAACCAAAAAGGCAAGGCTGTGGCTTCAGACTTGGGGTGGCGCCTAGATGCCAGCCCTTCAACTTCAGGTGCCTCTCGGTCTTTGTGGTGCCCACATCTACACATGCTCAAAGGAATCAAGATTTTGGGCCCTTTTTCCTTAAATCTTGACTAGTTTTCATGATTTCTTCAATGAGTTTTGATTCTTAATGTTCTAGGATCAATTTGGCACCAATTTCATAAGTTAAAACGAAGTATACAAGCTTGAATCAAGAGTTTCCCAAGTTTAACCCTAACTTTATTCTTATTCCTTCATATTCCTTAAATCCATTCTCAAACATGATAAATCCATGAATTTATGACTCTACTCTCATCAACAATCATCGTAGAAGAGTTTAAAATGCTACCCAAGTTCTAGAATTCATGAACTAAATCAAATTCTACCCCATTCCCTTCAAATCTGAGAATGGAAGAAAAAAAGAAAAGAGAGATGCTCACCTTGTTTTTCCTTACTTTTGTGGTGTGGTGGATCATCAAAGCTCGACCCCTTACCGAAGGGTGGTTGTCAGATTCTTGGGTGAAGGGAAATGGATAGGAAATGAAGGAGAAGAGGACATGTGCTTGAGAGAGGGAGAAGATGTGAGAGAGAGAGAGAGGTTAGGAAAAATGGGGTGTGTGTGAGTAAGTTTTAAAATATATATCCATTATGGAGAAATTACCCTTTCGTCCTCAAATAAACCAGTGGTCAAATTTAGTAGTGGTATACTTGTAATTTTCCTAGCTCTGTTATCTTTCCTTCTCACTAAGCACTACACATCTCCTGTCACCATCTTTTCCATTTCCTTGATGTATTACGTAATTATTCTTATTTTCACTTTAGTCCCTTCATGAACTCAGTAACCCTTGATATTTCTTAGTCACATGATCATCCTTACCCCAAGGTCGCTTATTATTTTATCCACCTTGCCACCTTAATCCTTGAATTTTCCTTTCCAGAAAAATGAAAATTTTTCCAGTACTCAAAATACTCCTTAGGAAATTCTAATAAACTAATATTCGAAAATAGCGCATATTAAAGATATTTTAGTCATTTTATAATTAAAATAAATAAAATTAATTTAATAAAAAACAAAACCCTAATCCCATTCCCAATTTTCAAATTCTGAAATTCACCATCCTTAATCAATAATCCTTACATTCTCTTTAGAACTGTCAAAACGGGCTTTGGCCTGCCCGCAAATTAGGCCTGTTAAAAAAGGTCTTAAACGGCGTAAGGCGGGCAGCTTTTTTAAATTAAAAAATAATTTTTTATATAATTATATTATATTATTTAGGGCTTATTTACCACGGTACTGCATTTTTTAAAATTATTTACACAGATACTAACTATTCAAAATAATCTTCCTACATGCTAGCTTTCCACTGAATTCGACCAACTCGTAGTTGAACTCAATGTATATATACAGCAAATTCGACTACCCTGTGGTCGAAGTTGCTGTATGTTAAATTTCGTGTGTCCTGATTTTTTTTTTAAAATTATCACACTAAATTTGACCACCTTGTGGTCGAATTTGGTGTGTGATTTTTTTTAAAATTTTATAACTATTATTAAATTGCATCAAGTTTAAATTTTTTTAAATTTTTTTTTTAAACTAAATTATAATAAGTAAATTTTTGATATTTTTATTTTTATAAATATTAAGTTTTAGTAATTAATAAATAATTAAAAATAAAATATTATTTTACATGATTTAATTTTATTAAGGTGTTTTTTTATTATTTAAAAAAATTAAGATTATTCTTAAAATCTTAAAAAAATAATAAAAATAAATCTTTTAAATTTTAAAGTTTATTATTGTCTCATTTATATATCTTTGCCTTAAAAATAATAAATATCATTTAAAATAATTTATATATTTGTTAAAATAATAATTAATACATAATTTTTTAACACATTAATAAAATTAAATAAATTATTATTGTCTCATTTATATATTTGTTAAAATAAATTATGTATTAATTATTATTTTAACAAATATATAAATTATTTTAAATGATATTTATTATTTTTTAAGGCAAAGATATATAAATGAGACAATAATAAACTTTAAAATTTAAAAGATTTATTTTTATTATTTTTTTTAAGATTTTAAGAATAATCTTAATTTTTTTAAATAATAAATATGAAAATACATCAATTGTAGTTAAAAATTGGATATTAAATAAATTTTTTTCCAATTGCAATTATCATTAAGTAAAATTACAAATAATTATTTAATATATAATTTTTATTGATATTTTTTTATTTGTTGCTGATTTTAGTTTTTATATATTTTTATTTGTATCAGACATTATTATACTATTATTTTTAAAAAATATAAAAATTATTTGAAATTATTTTTATTATTGTCTTAATAATTAAAATATATTGGCAATAATTTGTAACAATAAAAGATTAATTTTTATTATTTTTAAGAATATAAGAATATTCCTAATTTTTATTTTTTAAATATATATATATATATAATTTGTTAATTATAGTTTTTAAATTTTTGCTTATATTTTTTTGTCCACCATTAGATAGATAAAAAAAACTAGAATAACACTTTGGAATAAGAATTTTTATTTTATCTAATTAGATAATATAATTATACAAAAAATATTATTTAATCTAATTGGTCTAGTATAATAGGGCGGAATGGACATGTTAATCGATTGTGCTCGATTTGTCTGCATATTCTACATCGTGAAGGGTCCCCATGTTGTCTATAATCCATTGAACTATTTATAAGTGTGGATTTTGGGCACCTTTGCTTTTGAGTCATTTAAGGGTGAGGCACCAATTTGTCTCCATTGTAGATGACCAATCTTCGTGGCTTCTAATTGGACAAAATTTTTCTTAATATGCTTTTAATATGGTGTCTAATCGGTAAACATTATCGACTAGTCGGTGGTAGTCATAGCTCCACTTCAAACATGTTAATATTGTATGTGGATATAGAAAGTGCAGAGCTTGAAATTCTCCACAATCGCACTTTTTAGCACTGAGATCCAGCTTGTAAGTACGCCTTAGTAGTCCATTCAGTTCATCATATGGTTCTTTCACTTCAAATAACGATCTCTGTGGATCGAAATCAAGGACTTTACACCTTCTTCCGTGGTCGTGATTTGTTTACAAATCTTTTGTCATGATCTCTGAGTAGTCGGTGTTCTGAGCTGAAATCTATGTTTGTATACTCGTGGCTCATGTTGTGAAATATTCTATTAGTTTATACATTGTTGCTTTCACGAGTTCAAGCACAGGCAGGTGTCGCACCTTTAGGAAGACGCCGTTCATGCATTTGACAAGGTTTGTAGTCATTTGACCCCCACCGCAAACCTTCTGTGTCGTATGCATGAGACTATTGTTCAAGTGGTCTATCTGCTATGTAGTTGGCACCTCTCTCACACCATGTCTGTATAGTTGCTAGTTATGCATTCACCTTGTGGTGCTCAAAATAGTATCCTGTTATTCATACATATATGTGTAAGTTAAGTTGAGAAACTAATTATGTCATGAGCTATTAATCAGCATTGAGATTTAGAAAAACACACTTATATTGATAAATTTTTCTCGTAAGAATTTATCTCGTGTCTTTTTTGACGTCATTCCCTAAATGTTGAATGCAAAACTTCCAATGGGCATATGGTGCGCACCTGGTCCTCTATCCATTATGATGCAAAGATTTTGTTGATTCTTAGTAACATGTGTTTTCAAGCATGTCAAGAAAAACTGATATGCCATTTGGTCTCGCCCTCTACCAAAGCAAATGCTAGTGGAACCATTTTTTTTGTCCCTATCTTATGACACAGCCATTATCAATTAGCTTATATACTTTCCGTATAAGTGTGTCGCATCCATTTGCAGTATAGGCTTTAGATGGACGAAAGCGTCAATGCAAGGCTTGAAGGCCCAAAAAAGACGACGGAAATATACCTCCCCCTACTGATTATGTGTTGGAGGGTAGGGGTATTTCATAGACAGTGCCAGGGTTAAAATGACAGACAACATTTAACTACGAGGGTAACAAACTGTAGGCCATTTCCAACCTCCAAAGACAGTTGATAATACCTTGTGCTTTGCAAGCCAAGCCTTCTTGTACGATACATTATATCTAAATGTAGTCCTTATTATGGTTATTATCTGGCTAATTGCTAGATCCATCTTCTCCTTAACTAAAGGAGTAATATAAGAGGCTATCAGATCAGAGTCTAACTTTTCATGATCTTGAAACATTATAGCTGATAGACATGTATGATCTCCATTATACTTGGTAATCCTATACGGATGTGCAGGTAATTTTTTCACTGCCCTAACCCTTCACTCGAAGCTATTTCCATAATATGGGCACTTGTAATCTTTAGTTCCACACTTTGATAAGATCACTCGAACGTCTGGTGTTAGTAAACATCATATAACTTAATTGCTCGTATTAAACTTTGGACATCCACAGATCGTATGTCTTTGTATAGCTCCTACTTAATATTTAGAGGGACCGTCTTTGGGTCGCCAGGTGTCGTCATTTGCCATTCTTTCAATGTCAACATGATGAAAAAAAGTTGACGACATGCCTGTTGTGAGAGCCAGGTTCGAAGGTGTAATTACATTGTCGTTGTCGGCATAAGTGTCAACATTTGCTAGATCATAATTGGGATTAGCTAACTCATCTAGCATGTTATCTTCTAGACCCATGTCATATGCAGCAGATAGTAAAAGTGAATGGTAAGATGAACTTGACTGTGAATAGTACTTTGGGAATGAAGATGTCGATGGGTCCAACAACTGAGATTTTAGACATTGTACTTGAGATAAAAAGTTCCAAATTTGTCATATGGGTCAATATGCCAGTGCAAACATCTATTTGTTCTGTGTTGATCTCCACTAATAATTCCATCATAGCCTGGTTTTCAAAGCAATCGAGATGTGTAATCACCACAATCTGAAGTTGGTAGTAGGAATGGAACGAGGCAGGCCGAGGGCCGGGGGTGCTTCCCCTGCCCCCCCAAATCTACCCCCATCCCTGCCCCCGATTCTCACCCGGGGGAAAATTCCCCTGTCCCTGTTCCCCACCTCCCTGCATGGTTGTTTAAAAAAATTCTAAAATTAAAAAAAAAGAATCTGTAATACATAAAAATATGTATAAAATTAAACATAAAGGGCTAAATTTAGAGATTAAAATAGCGATTCAACTTATCCAAAAAGACTAAAAACATCATTACATCATCAACTTAGTATATGTTCAAGAAAACAAATATAAAAATTGAAAATACATTGTTCACAACAAACATAAAAGATCAAAACACATGAAAATTCAAATACAATATTCTTTCTTGTCACACCAAAATCATCATGTGCTTGAATCTTGATTACTTGTTTCTTGGTACTTTTCCTGCTAAATAAAATTCAAACAAATTATTTATAATACAAGATATATATGAGAAACAATACTTTAAACAAATATTATTTAATAAAAAACAATAATATTATTTACTTATTCTTAGCCACACCTCACACCTCAATAGTCAATATATCTTCTTGTTCATCACATCTTAGCTATTTATGGTACTTTCTTACAAAATAAAAACAAACAAATGTTAGTAATTAAATATATTAGAAAAAATAATAAAAATAAAACCATATAATCTTACTTCATCATTGTCATCTTCAATTTCTTCATAAACATTTAGAATTTTACCCCTTTCTTTGAGTAAACCTAACAACAAACAATTAAAAAATCAAATAAATTTTGAAGGAAGATGAACAAGTTATAAATAAATATTAGAATATATTACCTTCTACTTGTTGTAACCAATCTTGAGTGCACATCAATGCTTCTTATGTTTTCACCTTTAATTTACTATGATGTGGACTCAATACACGACCATCGATACTAAATGCAGACTCTGAAGTAACCATAGAGATAGGAATAGCCAAGAAATCTCTTGCAATTCATTACAAAGTAGGATACTTTAATCCATTTTGTTTCCACCAACCTAATATGTCAAAGTTTGCACAACTTGATGCATCTAGCAACACATGCTCTTCTAAGTAGTAATCTAATTTAGACTTGCATATTGTAATATCCCAAGAATTTACATGAATATTTAAAATCTATTTGAAGTTTATTGAAAAAAAATTTTAATTACATGAAAAATGCTCTTTTGAATTAGTGAAAGAAATTTGGGAAATTTTTACAAATTTTCAAGGGCTAAAATGAAAAGAAAATAAAATATGGAGTACTTTTGAGAAATAACCAAGTAGGAACCCGAGAAGAAGAATAGAACTTATGGGAATGAATTATGAGTCCGGTACTAAAAGGATGATGGATTCGAAGTTAAAGTGGAGTTTGAGACTTTGAGAGGGACTAAAGTGAAATAAGAAAATTTGTGGGGCACTTAGGATTTAGAAACACCCGAGGTGAGATTTTATGAATTTGCTTTTACTAGTCTTGATTGAGGGTCAACTAGAGAGCAAGTGATAATTTTACCCTGGGCGAGTATATAGGTGGCCTCACCTATTTTTCCTCATTTTCTTCTTTCCACTCTCTCTCTCTCCACCTTCTCTCCTCTCTTTCTCTCTTTCTTCTCTCTACTTTCTCTTTCTACACTTCAACTCCACAACCGAACTTTGGAGGGTGGATCTCTGGCTACAGGGCGAGCCTCTAGGAGCCAAGCAACGTAGGGAAAGCAAGGAATCGAGGTAGAAATTTCTATTTCTCAAGCTTTTCCTAATTTTCTAGTTTTAGGGAAGTTTGGGGTAAAAATCAAGATTCCGGCTTCGTTTCTTGATTAAAATTGGTGTTTTTGGTGTCTAAATGCTCTTTAGACATTAAGGGTGAGATCCTATGGAAGAAATCATGAGAAACGGTGGAGATTTGGCTAGATCTGAGCCAAACTAGAGAGGAATCGCGAAAGGTCGCAATCGTGGCACCCAGGCGCCAAGGTTCAGAAGGTTTTGAGGAGGAAGAAGGGCTTGGCGCCCAGGCGCCAGATGTACCAAAAAACCTTAGCTTATTTTCAATCGGCCATAACTTTTTTTCCGGACTCCGTTTTGGGCAAAATTTATATCGTTGGAAAGCTCTTTGAGTCTAGTTTCCAATGGTATAAGTTTCATTTAGATATTCATTACCAGTTAGGAGTTATAACTTGATATGTGAGTAAAGGTCAGAAATAGTGGTAGAAAATTCCTCTATTTTGTAGCCCTGATGGTTTTTATCTAGTTACAATAGGAATGGTCAAGGCACAAGGTGGGAGTGCCGAGAGCATGAAATCCAGGTGAGTGGGTTAATACTTGCTATGACTAAATATCTTTGTTATCGACTTTTTGCATCATAGTGAAAATATGTTGTATATCCAAGTTTGAAGAGGATGATGTGGGACGATGAGGCATAAACAATTGTGGAACTTGCCTGGTGATGTATATAATTATATTTTCTTATTTTCTCATGAATGGAGGTTATATGATGGTTTGTGAATGGCATGTGAACTGAGTTGAAATGTGTCATACTCTGATTGTTGAGTTCATTCATATACGGATAGTTGAAGTATGTTATTGTTGAATAATTGTTCTATATTATGAGTTATTATGTTGTATACATACTATGTTGCTGGAACCATATTGATTATGTTGTGACTTGAATTGTAAATGACTTAGTTGTGTATGTGGCTCATGATTATGATTGAGAATACTCTTAGATGTGATTGTGATTGTGTTTGACTAGAAAGGAAAGGCATGGCGGTGCACCCCATGGAGAAATCTATGTGAAGCTATAAGGGTGGAGAATATAAATGGAGCGATAAGGGTGGATGCGGCGGGGGCCGCGGGCAATGATCCAGAGGTACCCTAGACGACCTGGTTGGTACGAGAAATGTGTGAAATTGATTTTACTATTTGCTGTTGTGAATTATTTGAATTATGTTGAAATGTATTTGATTTACTTGGATATTGTTGTGAAGTATTATGAATTAGATTATATTATATTATGATCGATTACGTACGATTACTGCATGTTATCATTATGATGCATAATATTTTTTTTGTCATAGTGTTGTGTTGTCTGCTCACTGGGCACGTGGTTTGCTCATACCCCTCTTATTAACATTTTTTTAGAGTTGACAGTTGAAGGTAAATATCTATACAAAGAGTTATGGATCCTTAGCCCATGATTACCTTTTCATTTGTTCAGGGTAAAGGTATAATGTTTAGGTCTTATTCTAAGTAGTATAAATCTAGAAAATCTCTGTAATCGGGTAGGTTTATTTAGTGATGTAATGTGAATAACTGTAGTGTGTATAGAGAACTCGGTTTAGCTGTATTTTCTTATCTTTTGTGAAAAGATGAATAATTCCCTTATTTTAATTCTTAAATTATGTAATTTAGATTAATTGTATTTAAAAGAATGGTATGATGCTTAAGAGAAAGATAGGCTTACGGAGGTGAAATAAAATTCACTTTTCGTGCCGGTCACGTGCTCAGATTTTGGAACGTGACACATATACTACTTGAAATATTTGCTCTGACATATTGAAAATAATCACACCTCTAACCTTCACCTCCTCAACGGAATTGGGATTTGTTAAAATTGAGGAAGAAGTATTACTACTAGTGACAGTTCGCTACAGTACGGTTCGCTATAGTGATGGTTCGCTACAGTAACAGTTTGCTACAGTAACGTTGACTGCTACAGTAACTCGAAAAATTTTCTCAAAATTTCTGGTTGCTACAATAAATTCGAGTTTTGCAGAAATTTTCTCAGAAAATTTTATCCTTTGATTCCTTATTTCAAAACCAGAATCTCATCTCTTTTAACCGACCATAACTCAGTCCTAACTCAAAAATAACCTCTAAAACAACCAAGATTCAAGAATTATCATCGAAATCTTCAAGAACAAAATCTCCTCTAATCTTCCATATAAACTTAGACTTAAGGAAAATAATGAGATTAAAACTTACCTTTGATCCTTACAAGGCTTTTGAACCGAACAAATAATCAAAACTCTGAAGATCAAGGAAAGGATTTGAGAAGAGGATGAAGAAATGAGAGAAAATGCCACTGTTCACTTTTGCTTTGCTTCAGAAACGTGAATTATGAAGGAAGAAGGAAGTTTTGATTTTATTAAGGGTTTCTAATGGGTTATTGAATAACCCATGGGTATCCATAACCCAACATCCAAACTCATCCAGTCAAATTACAATTAATGGACTAATTGACCATTCTTAAACCACTTTTCCATGAATTTCACCATTCTAAGAATATATCCTACATTGTGCAAATATTCAGTCCAGTCATTTAACTCAATTTTTATAAATAATATTCAAAGAGAACAATTAAATATGAAAATTAAAAATGACCAAAATAAATAACTAAAGTAACGTTGTAAAATTCTAAAATACTCTCAAGCGAATTATATTCTGAAATTAACGGTTAGTACACTCGAGCTACGGGGCGAGCCTCTAGGAGCCAAGCAACGTAGGGAAAGCAAGGAATCAAGGTAGAAATTTCTATTTCTCAAGCTTTTCCCTATTTTCTAGTTTTAAGGAAGTTTGCGGTAAAAATCGAGATTCCGGCTTTGTTTCTCGATTAAAATTGGTGCTTTTGGTGTCTAAATGCTCTATAGACATTAAGGGTGAGATTCCATGGAAGAAATCATGAGAAACGGTGGAGATTTGGCTAAATCTGAGCCAAACCCGAGAGGAATCGCGAAAGGTCGCGATCGTGGCGCCCAGGCACCAAGGTTCAGAAGGTTTTGGGGAGGAAGAAGGGCTTGGCGCCCAGGCACCAGGTGTGGCGCCTAGGCGCTAGGCTTTGGTTGGCGCCCAGGCGCCAGATGTACCAGAAAACCTTAGCTTATTTTCAATCGGCCATAACTTCTTCTTCCGGACTCCATTTTGGGCAAACTTTATATCATTGTAAAGCTCTTTGAGTCTAGTTTCCAATGGTATAAGTTTCATTTAGATATTCATTACCAGTTAGGAGTTATAACTTGAGATGTGAGTAAAGGTCAGAAATAGTGGTAGGAAATTCCTCTATTTCGTAGCCCTGATGGTTTTTATCTAGTTACAATAGGAATGGTCAAGGCACAAGGTGGGAGTGCCGAGAGCATGAAATCCAGGTAAGTGGGTTAATACTTGCTATGACTAAATATCTTTGTTATTGACTTTTTGTATCATAGTGAAAATATGTTGTATATCCAAGTTTGAAGAGGATGATGTGGGACGATGAGACATAAACAATTGTGGAACTTGCCTGGTGATGTATATAATTATATTTTCTTATTTTCTCATGAATGGAGGTTATATGATGGATTGTGAATGGCATGTGAACTGAGTTGAAATGTGTCATACTCTGATTGTTGAGTTCATTCATATACGGATAGTTGAAGTATGTTATTGTTAAATAATTGTTCTATATTATGAGTTATTATGTTGTATACATACTATGTTACTGGAACCATATTGATTATGTTGTGACTTGAATTGTAAATGACTGAGTTGTGTATGTGGCTCATAATTATGATTGAGAATGCTCTTAGATATGATTGTGATTGTGTTTGACTAAAAAGGAAAGGCATGGCTGTGCACCCCATAGAGAAATCTATGTGAAGCTATAAGGGTGGAGAATATAAATGGAGCGATAAGGGTGGATGAGACGGGGGCCGCGGGCAATGATCCAGAGGTACACTGGACGACCCGGTTGGTACGGGAAATGTGTGAAATTGATTTCACTATTTGCTGTTGTGAATTATTTGAATTATGTTGAAATGTATTTGATTTACTTGGATATTGTTGTGAAGTATTATGAATTATATTATATTATATTGTGATCGATTACGTATGATTGCTGCATGTTATCATTATGATGCATAATATTTTTTTTGTCATAGTGTTGTGTTGTCTGCTCACTGGGCACGTGATTTGTTCATACCCCTCTTATTAACATTTTTTTTCATCTTATTAACATTTTTTTTCAGAGTTGACAGTTGAAGGTAAATATCTATACAAAGAGTTATGGATCCTTAGCCCATGATTACCTTTTCATTTGTTCAGGGAAAAGGTATAATGTTTAGGTCTTATTCTAAGTTGTATAAATCTAGAAAATCTCTGTAATTGGGTAGGTTTATTCAGTGATGTAATGTGAACAACTGTAGTATGTATAGAGAACTCGGTTTAGCCGTATTTTCTTATCTTTTGTGAAAAGATGAATAATTCTCTTATTTTAATTCTTAAATTATGTAATTTAAATTAATTGTATTTAAAAGAATGGTATGATGCTTAAGAGAAAGATAGGTTTACGGAGGTGAAATGAAATTTACTTTCCTTGCCGGTCACGTGCTCAGATTTTGGGACGTGACACATATACTACTTGAAATATTTTCTCTGACATATTGAAAATAATCACACCTCTAACCTTCATCCTCCTCAACGGAATTGGGATTTGTTAAAATTGAGGAAGAAGTATTACTACTAGAAAAATCATGATTCTTAACTTGGTATTCATTAACCAATCTCTGACACATTATCTTCATTTTTTGCAACTCAATTAAAGCAGCATCTCCATACATAAGAGGAAAGAAATAATTCAACAATGTCATTTTATATCGAGTATCCAAAATAGCACATATTGTCATAACTCCACTAATTGATCCCAATATTTGTCAAACTTTGACATCATACTAGCAGCCATGCTTCTAATAATATCACTAGGACTATTAACCCACTTCCTCAAAGACAATCTAATTTCACAAACTTTTGAAAAATAAATATTTGAGGCCAGGTATTGGGAGCCTGAAAATAATTCAGTGATTCCATAAAACAATTTCAACTCTTCACAAATTTCTTTTGCCATTTTCCATTCTTCTTCACTAGGCAAACTCTTACATTGAAAATCATGTTGCTTTAATCATTGGAAAACATCTTCATATGGCAACGCAAAAGCAATCATCAGATAAGTAGAGTTCCACCTAGTTTTACAATCAAGAACAAGCTTCTTTGAATAAGTTAAATTCAATTGGAAGCAAGTGTCCCTAAATTTTTTCTCCCTCTTTGGTGCTGAAGTCTAAAAACTAATATTTTCTCTAACTTTCTCAATGGCATCAGATATTGTTGACAATCCATCTTTCACTATCAGATTTAATACATGAGCATAACAATGCATATGGAATAATTCTCCTTTGAAAATAAATGAAGATAATGGAATCTTATCAAACAAGCGATTAATCATGGCATTATTTGTGCTCCAATTATCAACTATTAAACAACTTTCTATCGATATCCCAATCCAAAAAACACTCAAGCAATACATTAGAAAGAACTTCAGTAGTATATGGTGCAAGTAATTAAACAAACCTATAACAAATTATAATAAACATTACAAAGCAACACATAAACAAACCTAGAGAAAAATATTAAAAGAATAAAACATTACCTCACAGTGGCACTCTGCAAAATCTAATTGTCACCAATGTAGTGTGCTGAGATGGACATGTATCCTCTATTTTGACTGCTAGTTGTCCACATATCAGTTGTAATTGCAATTCAGCTTGTATTCTTTGGAAGTAATCTTATTACTTTACTCTTCTCGGTCTCATATATTTTCATTATATCACTCTTGATTGTATTGCGAGTAATTACTTTGAACAACGGTTGAAGAGAATTGGAATATCTTTTAAAACCGATATGATCAACTATTGCAAGAGGATACTCATGCATTATAACTATTTTTTAGAGTTTCCTTCTTGTATTATCATGACTAAATGTATATGTCCTAACCACAAGTGATTCACTCCTATTTCCTATTGAACTTGAGGATTGTTGTAGAGTGTTTATAATTGATTGCCTTGGACCCCTCACAGTACGAAGCTTACAACTCTTAATGTGGTTATGTAAGTGTTTTGTGCCTTGTTTAGTATCTCCACCAAGTTTCTTATTGCAATATTTGCATATTGCTTTCCACTTATCATCTATTTTATCCCTTTTAAAGTGTAAATTTCTTATTATGATTTTTCAAAATGTAATAACTAAAAGAGCTACTAATAATAATGATCCACATAAAAGAGCTGCATAGCCCAATACCATCATACTTACGTGCATCATTAGCCAATGCAATTGTAGAGCATGTACTAATATTGTGGATTTATGCATTTCAGTTAAAAGACCTGAAATAGCAAAACTTTGGGTAAAAATAACACTTGGTGCAATTATTGTGCTTAAAACTGGGAATTATATGAAAAATGGAAAAACCCCATGAAAGAAAGATTATTGATTCATATAAATCACTTAATGGTAAATGGCTTGAAAAAAGCCAACACGTAACTAATAATCCTGTTATATAGAAAAAAGTTACTATCATGCCTTTTTTGGACGAATCATATAATACTACAATTTCACTGACTAATAAGGTTATCAAAGGAATTGCAATTACAATTGATATGACCGAAAATGATATATGAGTTAATATATGCTCTAAAGTTGAAAATATCATATAAAAAATGAATGAAAAAAGGATCTCCTAATTATATTAATGGAAATTGGGAATTGAATCCATTATATTATGACTCATTCATATCGGATCTATCATCAACTATGGGTTCAAATTTAAGAGAAATTCTAGAGAATGTTTGCTACCCTGAAATTTTCTTGTCTTTCTTGAATGATAAGGGAATAAAATCGGGTTAAAAGATAATGCTATTTTGGAGTTTATCAACAATTTGCTTGTGTGGGTAGAGATTCGGTATTTTTTGAATCTTTATGTAAGAAATTACAAAAAAAATTTCAACAAAGATGTGAATTAGGAAGAATTGGTCAACAAAATATAAACCAAAGGCTGAATCTTGATATACCTCAGAACAATACATTTGTGTTACCACGATATATATTGGCAGCTGCAAATCATTTGATTGGAATGAAATTTGGAATGGATACACTTGACGATATGAATCATTTGAAAAATAAACGTATTCATTCTGTAGCAGATCTCTTACAAGATCAATTTGGATTGGCTCTGGTTCGTTTAGAAAATATGATTAAAGGAACTATATGTAGAGCAATTAGGCATAAATTGATACCGAATCCTCAGAATTTGGTGACTTCAACTCTATTAACAACCACTTATGAATCTTTTTTTGGATGACACCCATTATCTCAAGTTTTGGATCGAACAAATCCATTGACACAGATAGTTCATGGTAGAAAATTGAGTTATTTGGGCCTTGGAGGATTGATAGGGTGAACTGCTAGTTTTCAGATACGAGATATCCATCTTGGTCACTATGGACGCATTTGTCGAATTGACATGTCTGAAGGAATCAATGTTGGACTTATTGGATCCCTAGCAATTCATGCGAGGATTGTTCATTGGGGGTATATAGAAAGTCCTTTTTTTAATGAAATCTCTGATAGATCAAAAAGAATATGAATGCTTTATTTATCACCAAGTAGAGATGAATACTATATGATAGTGACATGAAATTCTTTGGCGCAAGCTTGTGAAGTTAATCGTCTTTTATTTGGACTTGTGCGTTCAATGACATCTTCTTGTTCCAACTCATTAGGTGGAGGATTTTGATTATCTTCAGTTCCTTCCACTGGATCAGAAGAATGTGCAATTGGAACTTACTCCCTTTCCAATAGAATATTAGATGACTGATCTTCAGCCATATTTAAATAACCAACCTAAAAGAAAATGAAATTGAAGAATTTCTTTGAACTTCTATTTACTCAATAATCTAAATATTACAAGAGAGGAAGTGGACTATATATATACTAAGTGGACTATATATATACTAAGACAGGATCATCTTCAAACTTATGCGAGAAAAACTTAAGAAGACTTGAATTAATGCAAATTTTTAACTAAAGCACATATCCAAGAACATCTGGGTATACATGAGAAATCTATTATAGAACTCTTGGCAAAAAGAATATCAAAAAGAACTGTAAAACAACATATATATATATATGTGTGTGTGTGTGTGTGTGTGTGTGTGTGTGTGTGTGTGTGTGTGTGTGTGTGAGATCACAGCACAGTATAGAAAAATGAGATATAACATCAATTTAAAAAAGTGAATGAGAATGGCACTGGAGAAGAAGAGAGTTAAAATTATTGTTACAAACAATATATAACATCAATTAAAATTTAGCAGTAATTGAGATATAACATCAGTTTACATCAACATATATATAACATCAATTTACATCAATTTATTGATAACTCAGTTAAAATTACTGCTACAAATTGCACATCTCCAATTTCACACACCCCCAAAACTTAAAACCAAGACCAACCTCTCACAAGCTAATCATCCACATAAAAAATAATTCACAACTAAATATAAGTCATGGAGATCACAATTAATTTTTGCAAAACACTTTTAACATAATCATTTTCAAGCAACAATTAACAAACTAAAAAGGGATGAAGTTGGCAATTTAAACACCACAACATATGCTTTTCATGCATGAGAAAAGGTGACCAACACATTAGACAATAATGACAATATACTTATGAAGCACAAATGATAGAAATTCTATTATTTCTCAAGGCAAAAGAGTATAACCCTCCAACATAATCTTTATTTAGGCATTTTTTTCGAACACCTTGTATACACAATTAAAACAACCTTAACCCAACCCAAAAACATGTTCAAAAGCTCCCATTCAACCAACACCAGTGAAGAAACACTAGAAATACTAATCAACAAGTAGAAACATACATTGAATACCCAAGAATTTCAAAATAGAGCAACACTAACAAAAGATTGAGGAAAAGCAAATAGAGTGCGAAAAACTAGTGCAAAATCAGCATGTGGTGTGAGACTAAGGAAGGTGAATGATTCACAATGTTCATATCTGAATGGCACTGGAGACCGAGAATGGAACTAGGAGAGAAGCGAATGCGGGGACATTGGTGAGAGACAAAGAATGGCACTGGAAGAGAGGTTCAAGGCGAGAGAACACAAGACGTAGGCAAGAAGGGAGAATACTAAAGTTCATCAAGGAAGAGAAAATGATGATTAAGGAAGAGAAAAATTAGTTATTCAAGATACCTGAATGGAATTGGACGAAATGGCACTGGAAGAGAACACGAGGGCGGGGACATTGGTGAGATTCCTCAATGACAACAGTGAGAACTAGCCGGCACCGTCATGGGCTCGCAGCAAACTCGTAGATGGCATCACGAACTCACTATTGGAGTCGGAGAAGAGAGTAAGGGCACTGGGCTGGAGAAGAAGAAAGTTCAGAGATGAAGGAATCGAAGATTAGGGATTTAGGTATCTAAGGGTTTTCTTTTTTTTTTTTTGAAAGGACTATATTAACCCTTAGATATATATTTTATATTTATATATTTTAGTAATTTTAGTAAAATTACCAAAATACCGTCAAGGACGGGGACCCCGTGGGGCAGGGAGTGTTGTCCTTGTCTCATCCCCAAAAACAAAATAGGGGGATTTCCCCCCATCCCTGTCCTTAAGGAGGAAAACTCCCCGATAGCTAGGATCCCTGGTTCCTTGAATCTGTTGCCATCTCTAGTTGGTAGTCATTGTCCATTTTCACCTTTCGATAGCGGATTGGCGACAATTTCATTGGACATCAGTACCAAACTTTACTCATAACCTGGTTATAGAGTAAGCCAGATTGAACATATAGACAGTCTTTGAACTCCTCTAGAGTAATTCCTTCGGACAGCCTCATCATCATCATGTTTTCAGACATGAATGTGTCACCCTCGTCTGAGACAGTGATTTTCCTATTAAGATGCAAATATGCAGTAATTTGGTGACTCATTTTGTTCAGACAGAAAAAATATAATAGAAAAGATAATGTAAGATTCAAGGAGAAAAAACTGAGCAATTGAGAACGACGAAATTGAAACAAAGGTCTTTGAAGATTTCGTAATGGAAGTTGAGAAAATTTGAAGTATGTATATATAGATTGACAATAAAATTTTTTTTGTAAATAAATTTATTAATCTGAATAGAACAATAATTGATATTGAGTCTAAAAAGACTCAACATTGAAAAAAAACACTAAAATTTTGGTGTTTGATGGGATCTAACACCGAAATATCAGTGTTGATTTATCAACACTAAATTTTCAATGCATGCACTGACAAGTTAAACAAATTCATCTAGCTTGATGAGAGGACCCGTCTCGTCATCTCGTCCAAAGTGGACACTTGTCCACTCAGGGTGGCCATATATTATGGCTGAATTCGACAGTTGGACAGTCGAATTCCCAATGGTCTTCTCCCCTTGTCTCTCTCTATATATACCCCCTCCCCTACCACACCCCACACATATCTTCTCCTACACTTTTCTCAAATCCCTCTATCGTTTACTTGTTACCTGTCAGTCAGAGTTTTCTTTTATTTTCTTATAATGGCATATAGAAATCAAATTATAGCACATGGACCAGCAAGATGAAATCTATTATATCTTCAAGATCAACATGTATCTGAACAAATATGGAGTGAGGACCTAGTAAGTAATTTTTACCTTGTTGTTTTTTATTTTTTATTTGTTACTTTAGACATATTATTTGTTATTTGCACAAATTGTTTTATTTATATTATTTGTTACTTTTTATTTTATTGATGATATTTGTTGATTTTTTATTTGCTACTTTATTTGTTATTTGTTACTTTATTTGTTATTTGTTGTTTATTATGTCATTTATTACTTTAGTGATATTATTTATTACCTTTTATTTTATTATTTGTTATTATTGTTTTATTTATTAGTTTTATTTTAGTCATATTTTATTATTTGTTACTTTTTATTTTATTGATGATATTTGTTGATTTTTCATTTTTTGATTTTGGTTTATTATTTGTTGTTTTTATTATGTTATTTGTTATTATTATGTTGCTCATTTTATTTATTATTTATTATTTGTTGTTATTATGTTGCTCATTTTATTTTTTATTTTTTATTTTTTGTTATTATGTTGCTCATTTTATTTTTTATTTATTATTTATTATTTGTCGTTATTATGTTGCTCATTTTATTTGTTATTTATTATTTGTTGTTATTATGTTGCTCATTTTATTTTTCACTTATTATTTGTTGTTATTATGTTGCTCATTTTATTTTTCATTTATTATTTGTTGTTATTATGTTGCTCATTTTATTTTTTATTTTTTATTTGTTGTTATTATGTTGCTCATTTTATTTTTTATTTTTTATTTGTTGTTATTATGTTGCTCATTTTATTTTTTTTATTTATTATTTTTTGTTATTATGTTGCTCATTTTATTTTTTATTTATTATTTTTTTATTATGTTGCTCATTTTATTTTTTATTTTACTCATATTTTTTTATACAGTTTAATAGAGTATTAAAAGTTTGTTGACACACTAGTCAACTAGTGATCCAAGCAGACCCTCGCATTGTATCATATTTGTAACAAGCGAAATTTTATAGAATATTGAGGATTGGATTCTTTACGTATGGCCAGGCGTTAGTCACAACACTAGAAATATAGAGTTCAAAGACGCACACATTCCATCTAACACAAGGAGAGTCTACTATCACATTACAAGATGTGGCAGTGCTATTTGGACTCCCTTGCAATGGACTTGTTGTTGTAGAAGATTCTGTCCTCTCCTAAGAATTTATATGTCCTGAATTGTTGGGAGTTAATCCACTTGAGGACAAGTTAAAGGGCCAAAGATTATGTATGACGTGACTTCAAGAATAGTTCTCAAACTTGCTGGACAACACAAATGAAGTCACAATTGAATAACATGCATGAGCTTATATTTTACTCATCATTGGAGGCTATCTGATGCCAGACAAATCTGACATGAACATATACTTAATGTACCTCATGCTATTACAAGACTTTGAAACATGCAAAAAATATAGTTGGGGTTCAGCCGTCTTGGCCCATCTATACAATGAATTATGCAAGGCAACACACCCTACCGCACATCAAATTAATGGGTGTGTTCATTTATTACATGTGTGGGCATTTGACCAATTTTCATGACTAAGGTTGCAAGTACCAAATCAACCCAATGATGATGAAGAACATCTGTGGCCCCCTCCTATAGCACACAAGTATGTCATATGCTATTGTTATTTTATTTAGATATTTTATTTGAACCATTTACATTGTTTTTTCAATTAAAAATTTAGACTATTGTATTTTTAGGTGATAATTTGTCTAAATTGGAAATTGAAATAAAGATTTAATTTTAATAGGTGAAATACATTTTCCTTATACCAAGCCCCCATTGCTCGTACTCTAGAACGATATAGGTGATTGTTGAACCACATGACTAATGAGGAGGTATTAACATTTATTTTGTTTTTAAATTGATAATATTTTGTTCCCTATTAGTGGATGTGATGCTAATATTTGCCAAAATTAGGTTATTTGGCTCCTATATACATTTCAAGTCATCCCAGAATATTGCTGAAATAACCCTAACGTGTGGCGTACCTCAGTTCCTATCCTAAATTTCCACATAATAGAATGACACCATCTTGATTGAGTCATGTGTCAATTTGGGATGGGATAATCGATCCCGATCCCACTTGTAAACTTAGGGGACTGGCATCTTAAAAAGTGTACTGGGAAGATTGACATTAACTGAAAGGTGGAGCATGCTGACTTCATCCAGGCGTGGGACCAGTGGCGGGATCGAGTATACATTGCTCCTATAACACTATCAAACCAACCTCTGAGACCATACTCATAATACATGCAGTGGTTTTACCTTCACACACGGCGATGGATTCATGCTTTGAATGCCTGCGATGGATATATGGTAAAATATACTTTAAATTATTTGTCATTTATTTTAATTAATATTACTTGAAGAATTATTTTGTTTATTGTATTATTTACAGGCTACTCTAGTGAGATCAATGTGCAACATCCTACAAGCTCTTGGAGAACGTAACACCATGGCATACCCAGCTCTAGTAGCACAAGACTTATCGTAGCCACATATTCCAGAAAGGCCACCCCGAGGCAGGCCAGGTGGAAAGGACGCAAGGGTATGTGATGGTCAGTCGGTGGCATCCAAACCTGGCCCAAGCACTGCAAGAGGGGATGATGTTGGTCCGAGCTTAGGTTATCAGACCCCACCAAGATAATATCATGAACCCAACGATGATTCAACTGAAGATGACGATTCGACCGAAGATAGCGATAAGGAAGAGGAGGATCAAGCACTCGGTCGTTAAAAGAGACGTGTCGTTAGGTGACATTGTGGAACTGGCCACATAATTATTAAATGTATTCTTGTATAAAACTTATTCTATATCTAGTTTTTAATTATATTTGATGTAATTTTTTTAATTTACTTAAAAAGATATGAATATTCTATAAATCTTAACAATATAATAAAAATAAATCTTTGCCAATACATTAAGTCAATAACAAAACTTAATAAAATAATTTATATTAATATATTTATTAATTACTAAAAATTAAAAAAATATCATGTAAAATTTATTTATTATAATTTATTTTAAACGAAAATTTTAAAAAAAATCTACATGAAAAAAAATAAAAACTTCATAAAAATTTGTTAAATATATGAAATTTTAAAAAAAAAGACATATATCAAATTTAATAAGAAATTTTTAAAAAATACATGCATGAAATTTGACAACTCTTGGTCGAATTTCATGGGTGACATAATCCTCACATGAAATTCGACGACACCTTGGTTGAATTTCATGTGAAAAAATTAAAAAATAATATGAAAAAACTTATGAGCAAATTTGACCATCACTTGGTCGAATTTGTTCAAATTTCATGTACACAGAATCTAACCAAGCAGTGGTTGAATTTTATTTGAAAAATTAAAAAAAAATAGATGAGCAAATTCTACCATCACTTGCTCGAATTTGTTCAATATTGTTGGTCAGTGAAAAGTTAGTATATTGGGAATATGTTTTGAATAGTTAATATTGTGAGAAACATTTTATAAAAAATTAGTACCATGATAATACGCCGGGGAATGATGATGGAAGATAAGTGGTGTATTTACCATGGTACTAATTTTTTATAAAATACTTCCCACAATACTAATAATAATTGTAATTTTAATTATTGATAATTGCAATTGGCAAAAAATTTATTTAACATTCAATTTTTAACTACAATTGATGTATTTTCATATTTTTTATTATATAAAAAATAATAAAAATAAATCTTTTAAATTATTAAAAATTATTATTATCTAATTTATATATCTTTGACAATATATTTATTTCAAAAATAATAAATATCATTTAAAATAATTTATATATTTATTAAAATAATAATTAATAGATAATTTATTAACACATTAATAAAACTAAATAATGTAAAACAATATTTTATTATTAATTTATTTATTAATTACTGAAAATTAATATTTTTTTAAAATAAAAAATATCAAGTAAAATTTACTTATTATAATTTAGTTTAAACAAATTTTTTTAAAAAAAATTGATGCAATTTAATAATATTTATGAATTTAAAAAAAAAATCACGCGCCAAATTCGACCATCATGTGATTGAATTTGGTTTGATATTTAAAAAAAATAAAATACCATGGTGGTCGAATTTGGTGTGATGATTTAAAAAAATAAAGAATCGGGACACATGAAATTCGATCAAGTGAGAAATTAATAAAAAATTAACACACAGCTGTATATATACACTGAAGTCAACTACGAGTTGGTTGAATCTAGTGAAAAGTTAGCATGTAGGGAAATTGTTTTGAATAGTTAGTATCTGTGTAAATAATTTAAAAAAACGCAATACTACGGTAAATATTCCTATTATTTAGTATATAAATAATCTCATTTTATCATATTTTTATATATTACTATTCCTATTTGTTACTATAATTGATCCTCGTTTCAACTAAGCAAGTGAAAGTGAGGTTAGAAGATAATAATAATAATAATAATAATAATAATAATAATAATAATAACAACAAGCATTGTGCCCCTTGCTTTGTCCTCAAACTCATCTTTCATTGCAGAAGATATGTCATTTGAAACTGGCCACTTCTTCTTCCGGTAGTTGTCACCTAGTGCAATTGTACAAAAGCAATCTTCCCTACAACAATCTATGCATTTTTCTTCAGTCAAAGAATTTTGAAGCAAACAATCATATATATGACCATTGACTAATTAACAAGCAAACAATCATAATTCAAAGATGTTCAAGTTCATTAATCAATTACTTTCACCAAGAGAGAAATGAGTGAAAGCTCCATCTAAATTATGAGTAGCATGAAGATAAAATTGAGTGGAAGAGCCTTTTGCCCTATTTGATGAAGAAATAAGAAATTAGAGATTTTGAAATTTAGGGGAGAATGGGTTTGAGAAAGCAAGAAATGGAATGGTCATTCACTATTTTTTGTCTTTAACGTGAAATTAGATTGCCTCTTGCGCATAGGAGCTAGAGACAGTTTAAGAGCCGTTGGATCAGTTTGATCCAACGACTCCTATTTATCTATTATTTTTTTTAAAAGAAATTTACATGTACCAAATGATACAATGATAATTGTAAGTACAATAATAAACATAAAATGATAATTGTATATTTAGGCAAGCCAAGTCCTTTTTAATGTGGCTTTCTCTTGCTGATTTAGATTATCATTACAATTAATTATGGTGACACATCATGTCACATAAACAAATAGTTAATGGAAAAGTAACGGATTATCACTAAATTTGTCAAAAACAAGCCAACCTCGAAATGGGCCTTGTTGAATTGGCTCATTTTTGAAACTTTACGGATTGACGGGCCGAACGGGTCAGCTTGCAAGCTTGCACTATTTTTTTTTTATAAAAAAAATTACTTTTTATTTAAATAAAAAGTAATAAAAAATAATTTATTTGCTTAAAAAAGAAAAATATATGGATTTAGAGATTTATAACTTAAAAAAAAACTAAAAATGGAGTTATTCTTTTTTTTTTTGAATTATTCTTTCTTTTTTTATTGATGTTATCTTTTCTTATTAATTAATAATTAGAATAAAGTGATTATACAAATTTAATATGAAATTATTTTCAAATGGTGTCTTTTAGTCCCTTTATAATTTTCAATTTAATATATTATTAACATTTAATATATATATATATATATATATATAATAAAAAGTAAAAAAAACTATAAAAAAAATGAGTCAACCCACGGGTTAGATGAGTTAGGCCATTTCAGCCTGGCCTGACCCTTAGGCATAGAGTTAGGCCATTTTTAACATCTCTATATCATAAGACAAATCCATAAAAAGTGATTTATTGTGAGAAATGAGATAAGAAAATAATTACCATTAAATTACATGAAATAATGGACAAACCATTAATATAGAAATCAGTGACATAATATGTTTTCCCTTAATTTCTGCATTAATGATGATTACTTTTTTCTTATATCTTTCATTAAATCATTCCTCTCAATTTATATATCTCCACTTTTAAATTGCTTAATAATAATTAAAAGGAGCTAATAATCTATATAATAGACTAAAACAATTTCACTCTAAGGCATTAATTGCATGGATGTCATTAAATAACATATAATAAAATTAATAAATTAAAATAAAAATTAAATGAATAAATTCATTCTTATTAATGATACTACATTAAATTCATTCTAAGCAACCTTTTTGAGATGTACTGTAAGGCTCTCTTTTAAATTCTGTGAATATTACAATATGTTAAATGTAAATTGGTATGATTGATTCTATAATGCATTCAAATGAATTTGAAAAATTTGCATTCAAACAAATTCAAATTATCCCTTTTAAAACTATGAAATGTCATAAATTTAATTAATAATTAAATAATTACAATATATTAAATGCAAATTGGTGTGATTGATTCTATAATTGCATTCAAATGAATTTGAAAAATTTGCATTCAAATGAATTCAAATCATCCATTTTAAAACTGTAAATCATCGTAAAATTTGAGTGTTTTGAGCTCGATATGAAGCTGGACGAATTTTGTATTTGGAGAGCTTATATCAGTTGCCTCTGTGCCAATCTGAAGCTCGATAATGCGTTTCAAATTTCAATAATGACCAAATATTGAGTGTCATGCGTTGAACTGAGAAGCAGCATTGGAGAAACAATCAGATGGCTTCCGTATTAACTTCAGAGTGAATTTCTTATCACTGACTATAGAGATCTAAAGCTATTTGGTAAGTATTAAGTATACATCTCCAACAAACATTCTCAAAGATTGTTAAATTAGCATTTGTAAAATTACTTATCAAAATCATTTCAATACACATAATCAAGAGCAATCACGCAATATATTGCCCACGAGTATACTGAAAAAGGGACCCAACTGATAAGCAAGAGTCTCAAAAGATGGCGATTACAGGGAAAAGGTAAACTCTTTAGATCCAATGTTTTTTTCCCTTTTTAATTTGTTTATTCTTTGATTTAATATAGTTCTTTTGTTTGAATCCACTTCACATCTTAGAGTCAATCAATTTTATGGTATTCTTTATTTCTTATTTTGTCTCTAATGTTGTATGGCCCCAAGATTCGAATTAGATTTCTGAATGATGGTAATCCTATTAAATTGAAACAAGATCAAGAAATAACTATATCAACTTACTATAGCATAAAGGGAGATGAGAATACCTACAAAAAGTTGGTTGAGGATGTGAAGCCTAGTAGTGTAATATTGTGCTCAGATAGAATTATCTCATTTATGGTCTTATCATATGACAAAAAATTAGGTTTGGCTTGATGTCGCTATGAGAACTTTACAGTTCTTGATGAGAGAAAAAATATTAATCTTCTTGGAGTGATAGTGAATCTCCCTACATTGATAGAGAAAGACAAGGATGGGAAGTTCTCAACAAAATTGACATAATTGTTCTTTTTTTTGCTTAAAAAGGTTTAGACTTGGTGGAAGTTCAGAAAGTGCTGGAATAGTATGCAAAAAATATTCATCTCATGTGAAAGGTATGGTCTTTCTTCATAATATAACGTGACCGTTTATTATCATAAATTTTATTTGTATAAATAATCAAAATTTATATTAGAATATTTATGTTTTAAAAAATATATGTTATGACTCATAAGTCTCATAAGTTTTATAAGTTTCACAAAATTATAAATTATAGTATTATTATCAAAATATACTATATAGATTCCAATGTATTTAATATATTATGTGAGTTATTGTTAAAGTAAATAGCAAAATATATTTTTATCAGAATATATTATCATAATTATTAATTAGTGTAATTAGTGAAATTAATAATTAGTGAATTTCATTATTTTATTTGATTTGAATGAATAAATTAGTTAAATTAATAAATTTGATGAATTTGGTAAATTAATGACATCACATAAGATTAATTATTTGATTTGAATTGATTGAAAAGATTTGAATTGAAATTCAAAAACAATTACCTTTATTATTTGACCATTGTAGGATAATTAATAACATCACATTAAATGAATTATTTGATTTTAATTGATTTGAATTGAAATTAAAAAACAATTACCTCTATTTTTTGATTTGAATTGAAATATATAGATAATAAATTGTTGAAATATACATACGAGGATCAAGACATATTGGAATTAATTATTGATCATATGTATAAAATTTCTTTACAGTTGATTATCTTACATTCCATATGAACATTTTTAATTTAATTATTATTTTTTTGTAAAAAAATTTAAATTAAAAACTTTTTATTGATTACACATACATTTTATTATTTTATTCCATTTGATGACTTATTCTACATCATAATATAATGTGGTCATTTATTATCATAAATTTTTATTAAAATTTATAATTTATATTTTTATAAATAATTAAAATTTATATTAAATATTTACATATAAAAAATATATTTCATAACTCATAAGTTTCATAAGTTTCACAAATTTATAAATTATAATATTATTATTAGAATATATTATGTGGATCCCAATATATTTAATATATTATGTAGGTTATTGTTAAAGTGAATAGCAGAATATATTTTTATTAGAATATATTATCATAATTATTAATAAGTGAAATTAATAATTAGTAAATGTTGTTATTTTATTTAATTTGAATTGATTTGAATAAATAAATAAATTAGGTAAATTAATAAATTTGATAAATTAATGACATCACATAATATTAATTATTTGATTTGAATTTATTTAAATTATTTGAATTGAAATTAAAAAAATTACTTTTATTATTTGACCATTGTAGTGTCTTAGAGGATTTTTTAGTAGGTAAAATAAATTTGATTATGGAATTGATATGTGAATTAAAAATTTTGTTTTATTTGACTTTATTTTGATTTCTTTCCAAAATAGTTCTTAATTTAATAGAAATCAAAGTTTGAGATATGAATCTTTAAATTATTATTCCTTGATTGAAGAAAGAGATAAAAATCAAATTATTGAAAGACGAAATCTGAAGCCTAGAGATCCAGTACAAATGCAGCAGCAACTTTCAATTTTTTTCTTCTATGGATCTGATTGAAACCAAAAAAGATATATTCAAAAGTAAAGATGAAATCAATATTCAATCAATCATTACTCTATGCAATAAATAATTTATAACAAATAAAAAATAATTCACAAATTAATAAATTAATTAATTTACCTGTTTTATTCATTTAAATTTATTCTATTAAATAAATAAATCAATTCAAATCAAAGTTGGAATAGGTAAAATAAATTTAATTATGGAACGGATAAATCAATTAAAAAGATTTAGTTATTTATGTTTAAAAAGTATATGTCATAACTCATAAGTTTCATATAAATTAATTGTAATTATTATTATTTTTATAAATTATAAAAATTTTTAAAGTTATAATTTAACCGTGCATCATATGGGTCACAACACTAGTTCATCAAAAGCATATTTGAATCCGTATCTTCTATTTAAATTACAGAGATCCCTATAAACTCGTTAGCTCAACTACGGTAGTTATACAATTTCTCTCCTTTCATGACCATTTGAAAAAAAAAAAAAGAAACTGGACAGCTTTTGCATCTTTATCTCATTACTGCTTGTCATTTTCACAATTTCTTTTTCTTGCTCACTTGCTTCTTTTTCTCTCTTCTTCTCTTTTTTTAATTTTGTAAAGAGATTTCATATATTCTAACCTCATAAAAATTTTAAAAATTATATTATCAGAGAGTTATATCTAATGGAAAAGTTAACTTTTTATAAAGTGATAAATTTAAATTTAAATTTTTATTTTAAAAATATCTGCATTTAGTACTTGATAATATTACCTTCAACATAAAATACCGTGAGAAAAAATAAAAAATAAATTAAAATTTGTAAACTGTTATTGAATTATTAATTTCATGTCCCTTTTTATTTTCATTAAATCATTGGTCAATGAGTTGACTTGTGATCACATGAAACCATACAGCTCACGGCAAACACTATTTTCTTTTTTTTTTTTTGTGGATAAACGATTTTGGTGTCCAATCACTATACATTATAAATATTGACTAATCTGCATTTAAGTTTGGTAAAATTATAATAAGTAACAAATTTTTTTAATTAAATTTTAATATAATTACATTCTTAAAAATTTAAACTTAAAATATTTAATTAAATTAAAATAGTTCTTTATCGATAGCATTATTTTGCATTATATATATAAACAGTGGTTAATGGCATTAGAATATGCAGAGCACAACGCTATGTTGATCCAATCATCAATACAATAGGTGGTGATGACCGATGATGCTGACTTTAATTAATTAATATTTCTCTTACCATTCATAGTCAATGACTTTATATATTGGAAGCAATTCTTTAGTGAACGCATTAACTTCTTTTTTTTTTTTAATCCTTAAAAGAATGTATGTTATACTTTTCCTCTTAAAAGATTTAATTTTTTTAGTTTAAATATCTTAATTTATTTTTAATAAATTATATTTGTCTTAATTTAATTTTTTTTTAATCATAAAATTTATCATTGTTAAATCTCAAAACTTTGAAAGCTACCTTAACAAAAAATGGACTCTGAATTGAAATAAATATAATTTTTTAAGATTAAATTGAGATATTTAATTTTTTTAAAGGTTAAATTGAAACAATTGTAATATTTTAAAAACTAAGTTAATAATTTAATGTTTTAAAGTAAATTACTCATTTAGGGTGTAATCTTTTTTTTTTTTAAAATCCCTTATCTCATATCGTGACGTAACTTGTAAGAAACTAAATTGCACAAAGAATCATGAAAGCACAGACAGAAAAATTTAATTTCTAAAAGTTACTCTAATAAAGAGAGTGGCTCAATTAAAATAAACATAAATTTTTAAAGATTAAATTAAGGTGATTATAACATTTTAGGGATCAAATTAATTTTGTACTCTAATTTTATCAAAATCAAATCCTAAGTTTCACTTAAAAAAGACTATTTTTTATACTTAATAAGTTTAAAAGAAATTAATATTTTATTTTAATAATTGAAAGATACTCTTAATAAAATAAAATAAAAAGAGAAAAACAAAAGATGAATGCGACTTAATTATAACATGATTAATTTTCATTATTGTATGAGCGGGAATCGATTTGAAAGATAAATTTTTAGATATGTTAGAATTTTATTATTACCTTGTGCTCGTTTGTTTTCAATGCTTTGTGTTCTTTATAACCAAAAGAAAAAAGAGTAGGTTGTTGATTCAGTCTATACAAAATTGAAAAAAAGCTGGACGACCTCCTTCGTGCTGAAGGCAAGTCGAGTTCCTTTTAATGTGGCTTTTTTTTTTTTATAGAGTTAGATTATCATTACAATTAATTATGGTGACACATCATGTCACGTAAACAAATAGTTGAAAAAATAACAGATTATCACTAAATATGTCAAAAGCGAGCTAACCTCAACCCTATCGAATTAGTTTGTTTTTAAAACTTTATAATTTGATGAGTCAAACGGGCTAATCTATAAGTTTATACTATTTTTTTAAAAAAATATTTTTTATTTAAATAAAAACTAAAAAAATAATTTATTTGCTTAAAAAAATATATAGATTTAGATACTTGAAACTTAAAAAAAAAAGCTAAAAATAGGGTTATTTTTTTTTGAATTATTTTTTTAATAGATATTATCTTTTCTTATTAATTAATAATTAAGATCAAATAATTATACAAATTTGATATGAAATTATCTTCAAATAGTATCTTTTGCTCCCTTTATATTTTTTAATTTAATATATTATTAATATTTAATATATATATATAATAAAATAAAATAAAAAGTAAAAAAAATATAAAAAAGAGGCCAACCCATGGGTTGGGTGAGCTGGACTATTTCGGTCTAGCCCGGCCCGGCCCTTGGTGAGCTGGACTATTTCGGTCTAGCCCGGCCCGACCCTTAGATACTGAGTTGAGTTCTTTTTGACAACTCTATATCATAATACAAATTCATGAAAAGTGATTTATTGTGAAAAATGAGATAAGAAAATAATTACCATTAAATTACATGAAATAATGGATAAACCATTAATATAGAAATCAGTGACATAGTATGTTTTCCCTTAATTTCTGCATTAATGATGATTACTTTTTTCTTATATCTTTCGTTAAATCCTTCCTCTCAATTTATAAATCTCCACTTTTAAATTGCTTAATAATAATTAAAAGGAGCTAATAATTATTCACCGAAAGCAGTTTTGAATCCGCATCTTCTATTTAAATTATAGAGATCCCTATAAACTCGTTAGCTCAACTATCGTAGTTATACAATTTCTCTCCTTTCATGACCATTTGAAAAAAAAAAAAAAACTGGACAGCTTTTGTATCTTTATCTCATTACTGCTTGTCATTTTCACAATTTCTTTTTCTTGCTCACTTGCTTCTTTTTCTATCTCCTTTTTTTTTTTTAATTTTGTAAAGAGATTTCATATATTCTAACCTCATAACATTTTAAAAAAATATATTAACAGAGAGTTATATCTAATGAAAACGTTAGTCTCTTATAAAGTTATGAATTAAGATTTAAATTCTTAGAAGGTATTCGGATTTTGTACTTGATAGTATTACCTTTAATATAAGATACCCTGAGAAAAAAAATTAAAATTTGTAAGTTTTTTATTGAATTATTAAATTCATGTTCCCTTTTTCTTTTTGTTAAATCGTTGGTCAATGAATTGACTTGTGATCACATGAAACCATGCTGCTCACCAAGCACTATTTTCTTTTTTTGGATAAATATTCCTATGATAATCGATCACCAAATCATAAATGTTGATTAATATGAATTTGAATAAGGTAGAATTATAATAAATAATAAAGTTTTCTCAACTAAAATTTAATATAATTACATTCTACTCAAACTCAAAAAAAAAAACTCAAAATTAAAGCTTTAAATTAAATTAAGATAATTTCTTATTAATTGATGTGCGTAGAGATAAGATAAGCACTGTTTTGCATTATATATATTACCATTGGTTAATGGCATAAGAATATCCAGAGCATAAAGTATTGACCCAACGCTATGTTGATCCAATCATCAATACAATAGGTGGTGATGACCAACGATGTTGACTTTAATTAATTAATATTTCTCTTACCATTCATGATCAATGACTTTATACATAGGAAGCAATTCTTTACTGAACGCATTAACTTCTTTTTTCTTCTTCTTATTTTTATCCTTAAAAGAATAAATAAAATAAATGCTACAGTCTAGTTTTAGATTTAAATATTTTTTAATTTAACTTTTGAAACATCAATTGTTTTAGTTTATTTTTTAATAAATTATATTTATCTCAATTTAACTTTTTTTTAAATTATAAAATTTATCATTATTAAATTTTAAAATTTTTATTCTTAAAAGTCACCTACTAAAAAAGAAGGACTAAATTGACATGAACACAAGCTTTTAGGATTAAATTAAGACATTTGACATTTTAAAAGTTAAATTGAGACAATTATAATATTTTAGAAACTATATTAATAATTTAATATTTTAAAGTAAATTACTAATTTAGGGTGCAATTTTTTTTTTAATTCCTTATCTCATTGTGATGGGCACTCGTTTGAGAGGATGTAATTTGTAAGAAACTAAATTGCACAGAGAATCGTGAAAGCATGGACAGAAAAATTTAATTTCTAAAATTTACTCCAACAAAATGAGTGACTCAATTAAAATAAATATAATTTTTTAAACACTAAATTAAGATGATTATGATCTTTTAGGGATCAGATTAATGATGTACTCTAATTTTATCAAAATCAAATCCTAAGCGTCACTTAAAAAAGACTATTTTTTTATACTTCATAAGTTTAAAAGAAATTAATGTTTTATTTTGATAAGTGAGAGATACTCTTAATAAAATAAAAAAGAGAGAGAGAAAAAAAAGATGAATGCAACTTAATTATAACATGATTAATTTTCATTATTGTATGAGCGGGAATCGATTTGAAAGATAATTGTGTGATATAAAAAATTTGAAGAGCAGTCGAATTTTATGATATAACAGTCTGATGATACTTTTCTAAATAAAATTGTGTGAATAAATTTTTAGATATGTTAGAATTTTATTATTACCCTGTGCTCGTTTCTTCTCTGTTTTGAATGCTTCGTGCTCTTTATAACAAAAAGAAAAAAGAGTAGGTTGTTGATTTAGTCTATACAAAATTACTGCTATTTCAAAGTTTATCATAATTTAATTTAAAAAATTATATTTATTTTAATTTAATTCTTTTATTGTTAAATTATATAATTTATTATTGTTAAATGTCAAATTTTTAATATAAAAAGACATTTTGACAACCAAAGATATATAATTAAAATAAATCTAATTTTTAATAATTAAATTGAAATATTTGACGTTTATAAATAAAATTGAGAAAATTACAATTTTTTTTGAACCAAACCAATAATTTATTCTTTTTTGACCTTTGAGATAAAAGAAACGGATGTTGAAGGACAATTACTCCTTTTTAAAATATAGAGAAAATAATAATAAAATAGGCTATATTAACAATTCAGTTGTTGAAGGACACATTAATTGTCTCAAAAGTTCAACTATATGTTCTTTATTCCTTGAACGTTGTGTATTCGTCATATATTATTATTGAATTAGTTTTTAAAAACAACTAAATATACAATTTAGTCATATAAAAAAGTTAATTTGGAATATAAAGATTAACTTGACATTCAGGGGTGTTTAGTATAAGGAATCTTATATTCTAAGAAATATTGACATTTTTTGGAATATGATTTCTCATAATGTAATTCTTAAGAATGTGTTATTCCCATATTTGGTTTATTACAAACATTTCTAAGAATATTTTTTTATATTCATGAGAATCCGACATTTCTATATTTGTTTCACGTCAATTTTCTCCAGAATATTTTTCAATTTTTTAAAATTATCCATATGAATTTTTAACATATCAAAATAGTGTTGTTAAATTCGGTCAACTTGCATTGTAATACCTAAAGTTTTTAGGAATTAAATTCTGATATGGTTGTTCTGTGTTTGCAAAAAAATTGGGTAACTTTTACTCGGTCTATACAGTTGTTGTAAATCCTCTTAAATGCATCACTTACATCCTTCTAACGAAGTAATAGTCATTTTCCCCATTTGAAAGAAGAGGATAGATGCTAAAATGTTTATGGATGGGATTGTGGGTATGACTTGTGGTAGGTTATAATTGATGTAAACTACAGTGTGCAATAACTAGTAAGTTTAACTATGTCTAGCATGAGACTTCATATGTTGCTTGGGAAAGAAAAAAAAAACATGACAGTAAACTAGAGGGACTAAACTAAAAATATTAAAAAGTTTATTGGGATTGATTTAATTTTAGAAGAAAATTTATTTTTGATCTATAAACCTAGATAAAGTGAATTATGAGCTTAAATCAAGTAAAGGAAATAAGGAAAATTTACTAAGGTGAGCTGTGAAGGGAAAATAGGATAGTTTCAATACTGCTGATTTTATGTGATTTTGAATGACCAAATCAATTCATAAAATCATGAAATTTTTGTGAGAGATTCTTTATATAGTGATAATCTAATTTGGAAAATTTTAAGTCCATTAAAATTAGTTTGTTGGGTCGAATAAACATGGAAACAACACTTTATTTAGTACAAATACATTTTAAATAAGTGTGAGTTTTGGATTTTATGCAATAACTAAACAACCTTATTTTGACTTGAAAATTTTATGACATCTAGATAAGATCTCATACTAATTTTCTACCAAATTTCATAGCATTGGGCTAAGGTTTGATAGGTTTATTAAATAGAAAGTCATAACCTATACAAATTTGGACAGTTCTGACCTTTGGTCAATAATAGGGTCTTTAGAAGGGCCAAACGATAGAGTCAAATTATGAAATTTTTATCCTAGTATGTCAACATACTAATAAGGACTTCTACCAAATTTCATAATTTTTGAAGCTACAATTTATTCCCATAAATTTCTTAAAGATTGGTTATAATTTTAGCCTTAAAACAGAACAAAGCTAGATGATTGAATAGCCTATGTTCTGATTTGGTATTATCTCTTTCTCTGGCTTGTACTTTGGGCCTTTGATGAGTTTCTTAGCATTTATCCTTTGATTTGAAGTATAGAATTTTAGCTTGGAATCGAGGTAAGAGATCCTACCTTACCTTGTTTGCTTATTTAATGTATACATTAAAAGTGTACTATAAATATATATGTGACATGAAATTAATGCATTTATGTTATGCATTGAAATGTGCAAATGTGAGACTATTGTGAACTTTTCCTAAAATGAGATGCATATGGTTGCCTATGATTATGTAATGTGATTGTGTTTGATCTTTAGAGAAACAAAAATGGAGTTTATGGGATCTCATGGGATGAAATAATGATGGAATGAAATCACTATAACCAAGTGGTATTGAATATGATATTTATCCTTTTAAGGACAGAGTGAAATAAGGTTAGACTACAGATTTGTCATTTTGAGGATAGGTGTGAAATAAAGGAGGATGCAACAAGGGCCGTGGGACAACGGTCACTTATTGTGGACGAGACCCAAAAAATATCTGAGAACATAAATTGGAATTGTATGAATTGTTTTAATTGTTTTAAATGTAATTTGGCTTAATCTTGAATGTGTTTGTTAATAATTGCGATGTGATTTCAATGTGTGTGTCTTGATAAATATCTTGTACACCAAAACTTAGATGATTATACTATTATATCAATTATGTATATCTGCATATATATATATATATATATATATATATATAGCTATATTATGTGTGAATATGGTAGGATTCTTTCAAATAGAAGCTGTCTTCAGTTTCAAGTATGGAAAACTTCTTAGTTCGATAACGTTCACTCCAAGATTACCTTTTCATTTGTTCAGGGTAAATGTATAATGTTTAGGTCTTATTCTAAGTTATATAAATCTAGAAAATCTCTGTAATCGGGTAGGTTTATTCAGCGATGTAATGTGAATGAATGTAATGTATATGGAGAACTCGGTTTAGCCGTATTTTCTTATCTTTTGTGAAAAGAGGAATAGTTTTCTTATTTTAATTCTTAAATTGTGTAATTTAAATTAATTGCATTTAAAAAAATAACCAAAATAAGGATTAGTATTGTGCTTAAGAGAAAGATAGGCTTACGGAGGTGAAGTAAAATTCACCTTCTGTGCCGGTCACGTGCTCAGATTTTGGGACATGACATCATTAGCCTGCAATGTCCCACCAATAAATATTGAGCTAGTTTGATAGTAGGCCAATATATCTTTTTTTAAAAAATTATAATTTTTTCTTGAATTTATCTTATTATATACACACATTTTTTTCTCACTTCATATATTAATAATGAAATTTTATCTCTTTTAAGTGGATCTCAAATAGTAGTATTAATTAGGCTGACCTAAACAATTACAAGTAAACCATTTAAATTAGGCAACTTGACCTTGGGTTCTCAATTTGGTCTCTTGTAAAATTGCCTTCTTAATTTGGTTCCTTATATATAGAATATTTCTCAATTTGGTTCCTTACAAATTGTTTTCTCATTTTGCTCCCTCAAATTTAAGGTATTTCTCAATTTGATTCTTGATAGGTAATATATTTCTCAATATTGTCCCTCACAAATAAATTGCTAACAATAATGTCCTTTTATATTTGCTATTAATAAAATAATTGTCAATTTACATATTATACAATAATGACTAAGTAATATCATGTCAAAAAATATATTACACTACATCAAACTTGTTATTTTCATTTATAATATATTGACAAAAGGACATTATTGTTAACATATTTATTTGTGAGAGACTAAATTGAAAAATATTCATATGTGAAGGGTCAAATTGAAAAGATAATTTTATAAGAGACCAAATTGATAAATATCTAATTTGTGAGAGACCAATATGAAGTTTTAATTTTTGCTAATTAAAAGTAACGTAGATAAAGTTGTAATTTTATGCTAGAAAAAATATTTTTATTACATTAAAATCTAATATTCTAGCCTCTTTTCATGAGAATGAAAAATGAAAGTTTTGTGAAAATATTAGATTCCTAATTCTAAGAATTATTTTTTAAAATTGTGTACCAAACATAATTTTATTTAACATTTACTGTAATGATTTAATATTTTTGCATACTAACTCCTAAACGCTCTCCTAAAAATTTAAGGACTATTTAATATTGTATTTATTTTTCCTTTTTTATATACATTTCATTTAAAAATTTTAAAAAAAGAAGTTGGGCTTTTCTGCATGCTTTTCTCTCTCTCTGCGTTCCTGATCTGTTATGTAAATCGCTGAGGGCCGGCATCGGAGTGGGTGACGCAATTATTTTAAGTCCGTGGCAGATGATGCGCTCAAATCGAGAGGAACCACAGTATGTGGTGGGCACAGCACAAGTGTAGCTTGACACACGTGAAGATCAGACGCTCACAACACAACAAACAACAAACCTCACTTTCATAGCTTGCCCATTACATTTGAAATCTTCGTCTTCTCTCTCTCTCTCTCTCTATGTTTTCTTCTCTCTGAAAACCCCAATTTCTCAATCTCCAGGACAAACCCTTTTCCAAACAAAACACTCTTTGTGCTTTTGGTTTGTATTCTGCCTTTTGATAGTATATCTGATATGATATTTTTGATCGCTGCTGTTGCTTCCTGCTGATCGTTTTTCAGTATCAATTTTGAGGAGCTTGCTGAAATCCTGCTACTTTTGATTTGTCGTACTTCTGCTTCTGCTTTTGCTTGGTATGAGTTTTTATTTGCATGTCTTTTTCTTTGTTCTTTGCTTATGATATTTGCTGTCATTATGGACCATTTTTTCTTTTTCAATGAGAATTTCATTCAATATTTTTTGTCATTCAATATCTTTCATTCATTATTGCATATGATTCGAATAACGTGTAGCTTTCTCCTAAAGTCGTCGGCTAAATTTACATAAAAGCATTCATTCATTCAGTCTTCTTCTTTTTCTTCTTCTTCTTTTCATTTACCATAATTTCTCATACTAATATTTGTTATATTCCAAAGTGATCAGGTAAGTGGAAATACTTCTGATTTGTGAATCACTAATTTGTCTGTCCATACTGTTGAATTTTGGTCTGTCGTGTCGATAGAAATGTCTTGATCAAAGTGGAAAGGCATTTGGAGAGATGGAAAACTGATACGTTACAAGCTCTTGTATATGAATTTAGAAGTATATACTTGATAGCTTCAAATTTTGATCACACTAAACACTTTCTAAGGTTGTCATTGAGAGAGAGAGAGTGTGTGTGTGAGAGAGAGACGCTCAATAGATTTTCAAGGGCCTAAAGCTTTAAGATGTTACCTATTACGTCATTTGGAACGACCCCTCAATATAGATCTTCAGGGCTGAGTTTTGATTTATTTCAACTTTCCATTTCGTTATCACTATTTGATATCCTAGACATTTTGTGTTTTAAAAGTTAGTTTGGATTTCAAGACAAACTGCTGTCAGGTTAGGGGCTCAAGGGGCCATGTTTAGAGTTCTTAGTTGTTTGTTCACTTTTATAACTAATGAATTCCTGCTTCACCGTATCTATTTTGTGTAAGATCTAAATATTTTCTTAAGTTTTTGTTCATTTGTTTGTCAAGGTGCCTAAGGCTGCTGCCTGAATCCTATCTGATATTGTTGATCGGCAATGGGAAGTGTATTAGGAACGGATGACTCACCAAGAAAGGTTTGGTCTCCAGAAACCAAGATTGAGGCTAAAATGGTTGAAGCCATGCAGCGGAGAGAATCTCAAGGAAGTTCCGTGAGGTCAATCAACACTATAATCCTGAAGTTCCCAAAAATTGATGAGAGCTTAAGAAAATGCAAAACCATATTTGAGCAATTTGGTAGGTTTCCACTCTATGTTTGTGCTTTTGTTAAATGGATATTTTGATATTGTATAGCAGTAGAGAATATCTTCTGGCAGAAGCATGTTTTAGATATAATAAATAGTCGTGAAATTAGATGCCAAAATGTCATGGAAAGTCTTTTTTTTTTTTTTAAATATTTTTTGTCAAACAATCCAGTCTCTGTTTTGTCCAAATCCTTTTATGCCTATCTCTTGGACAAACAATGGTTTGTAAGAAATTGGCAATTGTTTTTGGAATTCATGTAGATAGCTGACCATGTCAAAACCTTTGATTCGTGCCTCTTCTTATGTCTGTAACTGCAATATATTATGCTTAGTTTAGGGTTTCAACAGTGCTTAAAATTAAAAAACAGCCATTATTTCAACGTTTGTGTCACCAGAACATGCACACACAGAGAAACATACTTCTCATAGTTGCTAAGAGGTGCATGTTTGTGGCTTTTTGTTCAGATGAGGATCGTAATGGGGTAATAGATCAAGAAGAGCTCAAAAAATGTTTCAGTGAGCTTGAAATTTCTGTCACTGATGAGGAGATCAAGGATCTTTTTGAAGCATGTGACATTAATGATGATATGGGAATGAAGTTCAATGAGTTTATTGTACTTCTCTGCCTTGTCTACCTTTTCAAGAATGATTCGATTGTCCTTCCTGCTGTATCCATAATGCATTCTTTATGCTATATAATTTTCTTACTCTGCCATATGTTTTTCTTTTTTGAGCCAATTTACCCTTCCTTATGTTGCTATCTACATGATGCGACATTCTTTATATTTGGTAGATATACTAGTAAGACCTGTTCATTAAAGAACATGCCATGTTTTGCATGACCTGATTAAAGTTATATTGCATTTAACTCCAAGGAGCAGGAAAGAATCTCTTGACATAATGCACACTTCATTTCTTTTTGATCTAGCAAAGTTTTCTGGATAATCTTGCTTTTCTAATTCATGCATTTCTTCAAAACAGCCCAGTTTTTTCTCATCACGTCATTCTCCTATAGAAGTTAGAAATCAGATATTTTTCTGGGTTAGGAACAAACCTGAAGTTTAATTTCTTTGTTATTTTGCACAGAATTATCTAATTATCTGCTGAACTTGTAGAACAGAAAATATCAGTATGGGTATAGCTGTCATGAGCTTTAGAAGAAATCCTAAGAAATGAGATATAGAAAGCAGATTAATAGATGTCATGCTTGGCTTCCCTCTTTTCTTTGAATATAATCAGGAACAATGAAATTGCATCTTTTGCTATTTCTCACTGTAGACCACTTGACTTCCCTAGAAATCACGAATTGGGATGCCAAATCTGGAGCCAACATTTGAGACTTTGGTTGATACGTTTGTGTTCTTGGACAAAAATAGGGATGGTTATGTCAGCAAAAATGAGATGGTTGAAGCTATAAATGAAACTTCCACGGGGGAGCGTTCTTCTGGAAGAATAGCCATGAAAAGATTTGGTTAGCTTTCTCTCTCCCTCCCTTCTTATGTGCTTTCACGTGTAAACCCACACTTCTATTTCCACCAAAGATAAAATACACACACACATATATATAAAAACTTGAGGAATCCAGACCGCATAGACATATGCTTGTAAGAGTGAGTCTCATGCATTATTTAATAGCCTTCTTTTGGATATTCAAAGAACTTCTCATGCTTCATTTAGTCATTAGGCTAGATTATAAGACACTTAGTAATTAGCTTCGGTGCCTCGTAATCCTTGTGTAATGCAGAGTGGTTCTAAGTATCTGTAATAATGGCCCTTTTTTATTAGAAGTATCTGTAATAATAATGATACGCTTCTGAGCATCCAAAGCATTGAGAATAGTTTGCAAATTTATAAACCACCATGAGAGGCTAATCAGTCAGTAATCAGTATATTCCATACTCATGCATAAACTCTAACCATGTCTATTGAAAGTTTAGAAAATGGTTAGTTTGTTGTGTAGTTAACAACGAACATTGTGGATGTAAAATTTTTTTCTTCTATCACACTCTGCTATGTATTTTGTTTTTTCAGTCACTAATATGCAAAGAGAGATTCTTAATACTCAGCTTACAAAAGATAGGTAGACTAAGACTAATAATAATTGAACACGGAAGCATGTCGGAGGTTGGTTCCAATATGTTTACATAAAACCTTTTCTTTTTTACCCCCTATGCAAGAGTCTGGTAAAACCTAATTTTTCCCCCTCAAAAGCAGAATTTACTCTTCATTGTTAACTGTTTACTATTCTTTGCAAAATGATGCAGAAGAGATGGACTGGGATAGGAATGGAATGGTGAGTTTCAAGGAGTTTCTTTTTGCATTCACCCGTTGGGTTGGAATTGACAATGAGGACGAGGAAGAAGATAAATGGGCCTGAATCATGTGATCTTTAGCTCTGCATCCATCTCTTAATGGCTGCTGGGTGCTTCAGCCCTAGCAACTTTTGAAAGGGCTTTTAGGTTTTACACACTTTTTCTCTGTTTTTTTTTCTTGGTTGTTTTTTAAATGAAATCATCATTGCTGAAGTTTTTGATTATGTAGATAGTTTATAGTGTAACAATTTCATGTTAATTATGTCTGTAAAACTACTACCTCTCAAAATGTTACAATGTTGAATTCGTTTTGGCTTCCTTATTTCTTGTTCACATCACTGTTTGTGTATTAATGAGATGACATTAATGAAGGCAAAGCTGTATATATTCTTTCACTCAGGAGATGGCACAATATCTTGAACTGGCCCATAGAAATAGCATTAACTTTCTGGTACTGTTAGCAGTCTTAACAACCCTTTTTCATAGGGCCATCCTCGTGCAATAACCTCTGCTCTGCTAGGGTTTCCCCTTCGGCGCCGCGCTACTGGTGAGGGCTGCCTCAGGTAGTCCTCACCTGCCTCCTTCCTCTGCTTCCTCCCCTCTCCTCTATGTGTGTGTCTCCCCTTCTTTTATAGAAGTTTTTCTCTGTTTTTATTAGAGTTTTTCCTTTTTCTATCCCTTCCTCCCAATCCCTCCCCAATCTCTGTCAGCTGGTGTGTTTGTGTGAAAGAAAGATGAGTCTCGCCGCTTGCTAGTTTGTCGACGCCACTGCCAAGTGAGTTTTTTTCCTGCACATTTTTCGGCCACCCTCCCAAACATTTGCTGCCGCGAATATGAGAGTGAAAGAAGATTCTCAGTGTCTGGCCTGCTGGTCTGAAATCGCCACTGCTTGCTGCTGTAAATTCGAAAAAGAAGATTAACTCTGCTTGTCGTCCTTTGATCCGGCTTTCCTCCCTTCGATCCTCAAGGGTGGTGATGACAACCTATTATCTTTGTTGCCAGTTGTCATCTTTGAAGATGCTGAAAGAAGAGAGGTAGCAGCTCCTGCTAAGGCAGCCCGACGGTGTTTTCTGGAAGATGGATTAATCTATTGGTGTCGTGGGAACGCATTGTGCGCTTTTTCACGGGCTTGAGGAGCTTTTGTTTTGTTTTTATGCTTTTGGTTGGTTCCTGGGCCTTTTCAGCCCGCTTGTATCAGATTGTAATTTCTTTTGGGTTGTTATGGTATGCATGTTGGGTTAGGCTTTTACCTTATATGGATTAAGGGATGTGTTGCCTCTTTTATGATTAGGTGTTTTTTAGATTTTTTGTACCTGTTGTTTCATGAGTTCAAGTTTGAACTATAATTTGTTATTTAAAGGTCTTGTATCATATCATATATCCAATTTAATGCCTTTATGCATTTAATGGAAATGTTTCCATTTGACCCAAAAAAGAAAAAAACCTTTTTCTCAATTTACATCTACCAAGAGTTGACTTCACATTATTATCTGGTTCTCCGTACTTTACAAAATTTCTAGACTGTTTAGTTGTGCTTGAGGTGATTGAGCACCTTGCAGTTTCTATGCTCTTAAATATCTTTCCCGATTAGGATCTTCAATTTCAGAGAAAAAAAAAAACTGCTTGCTATTAAATATGAGCCATAGACGTTGGGCTTTTTTTTTTTTTTTTTTTCAGAATTCATACGGCATATATTGGAATCTCAATTGACAAATGAATTCTATAGTAGTAATAATTTATGAAGAATGTAAAGAGAAAAATACCCAGGTTTTGGTAAACATAGTAATGATCTAGAAGTTAACGATGACAAAAGAGACTTTCTGTGGGGCAGGGAGTACAACCAGTGCTAGTAATTGCCTTGGAACCCTAATGGATGACAATAATTAAGACTGAACTGTATTCTAACCAATGGCCGAAATAAAGCCTTCTAATTTTTCACTTTCATTCAAGCACGCATGCACATCGGCAGCAAGTGGGTAAACGCGCTTTATTTGAAATGATAAAATCCACACATTTTAGCGACATCACATTGGAGCTTCACACCAATTTCCTGTGCAAGACATATATCTACGAACTTCGCTCGAGTTCCTACGACCACCCGCAAATTTTAGGGCTGACATGGACTAATAAATTGTCTTAATTGCCCAAGAAAATGACCGTCCAGGGTAGTCAATAAGATCAGCACAATACAGACCAAAGGAAAGGGGAAACAGATACACCAGGGTAGTCAATAAGATCAGCACAATACAGACCAAAGGAAGGGGAAGCAGATACAAAACATAAATGGAGATAAGTTCAACATGAATAAAGAATGCATTTCACAAATCTATAATCTACATTCAATATTACAATATATGTCCCCCATACATCACGCATTAGGGTAGATCATTATCTTCCTCCCATGGTATAAACCATACATTATGTTCCTCACAAAGAATTCCACCACCATATCAAAACTGTCATAGCAAACTTAATAGATAACATATATATAGACAGATTGGATTAGATATCCAACCAAGCTGCCTATGCGACACCAAAAAGCAAAGCCCCCCAAACTCATTTGGACCTTTACTACGTGCTACCATCTTTAAACCTTCCCCAAACAGAATATAAACACACAGCACAAAGAAACACGCCAGAACTGGCGCTATGGTGACAGTGCCCCGATGGCAGTTCAGAGCATTGGCTGACACAGCAACACCCATGGCTTGAGAAGTGCTGTTAACTTGAAGAAATTAACATACAAGCTCCAAAATTCCTCTCATGATCAGTGATGAATTACCCCCTGGTCTTGGCCCTCTTCATCCCAAGGCTGTTGTGAAAGGGTGAAACAGACCCCGACATGGGAGAACCCTCCTCACGAAGAGTGCCATTGAGCATTGCTAATTCCCGAAGCTGCTGCTTCTTGTAGAAATCCTGAGATTCGTCCTGAAAAGATAAAATTTTATAAAGTTTCTACAAACTATCTGCAGAAAAAGTCTGTAATCCTGCCACCTCAATGAACTGAATTCAAAAGAAGGAAGATGGAAGATTATACCAAAGGCTTAAGCAGATCTACAAGTATTTCACGGGCCTGCATCAGGCGCGCATCGACTATTTCAACAGGCAATTCTGCCTCAACTAGAATATGCAGAGGTTCATTGAGATGCTCATACCCAGGTTTCCCTCTCATCATTTCTTCCTATAAGACATAATTAATGAGTCAACCTGATGATCTCAGAACCTACCAAACCAAAATTGTTTTAACATTTCTACTAACTACCCAACTAAAATATATTAAAAACATTAAACAGCATCGTCCTATTAGGACCCCATAACACATGAAGGGACACAAACTACAAGCACAGACTTCATATACATTTAAGATAAAATTGGATAATATACAAGCTATCATAATTTTTAAATAAATAAACAAGATGACAAGCACCTGAAGAAACTAACGGATATCGGGGGCCATTAAAATTAAATAAATAAAGAATATCTTCTCATCTGCTCTTCTTCATTATAATGCAATATTTTTCTTCTGGTGCAAATGGCTGACTAGTTGATTATGTAAGATATGTAACATCAAAAATTTATTCTTACTCTAGCTGGATCCTTAATGCTACCACGGCCCCTGATCAAGACACGACACTCAGTACTAGCCTCTACGCGCTTTAGAGAGTTCCCTCTAGGGCCCAGAAGGCGACCAACAAAGTTATACTGCAATACACAGTCAATATTAGATGTTGCAAATAGCAGTGTTAGAATATATTAGCATAGAGAGGCATTCACCCATACAGTAGGATATTTTTCCACAGGTATATCAACTCTGATTGTCCTTTTAACAATAAGACCGGATGAGCTACTTTGTGAACTCAGCCAGTTTTGTGTTGATGAGGACTGTAACAGGCCTGGCATCTGCATATTTTAAATCCAATATTAAACACAAAATAACAGAAAGTTCTCTACCATATGGTAATGCATATGATCAAAATAAATTTACTACTGTATCACACCACCAGGAGATCTCCGAGGAGTTCTACACTTAGGATGAAGCTGCTCAAAAGATGTTGGAAACAATGAGAGAAATATAAACACAAAGATAGGAGTAACTCTACAATCATGACAGTGAAAATGCACAGAACAAGTGCTGAGTGTGCTGAATAAAGGAAATTGGAAACAATATGCTAAATGTGATTGGGACTACCACAGAACTCAAATCATGCTGACATTATGGCAGTCTTCAACCTATTTTGGCATCTCAATCACTAATTTATCTTTAAAATTAAAAGAAGTAAATTGTATCACTGTCCTGGTAAGAAGCTGGGAGAAAAACACTCAAAAAGCTAGTATTAGCACTCCACCACAACAAATTCACTATTCCCATCTTAGTGCACACATGTTTCCGCAGCTGACACTTTGCATTTACATCTGTCAGTTTGTAGGAATAGCAGTAGCTTAGGATTTAAGGGTTGTCAAGAATAGGCATCCAATATATCTTATTCAAAAGAAGAGATGAAAGCTAGAACCACTAGCAGGATTCTGATAACAAAAACTAAGGTATTAGTAGTTGTCAGAGCTTAATAATGTTAGCACTACCTGTCACTAACAATTAAAATAGTAAGCACTTGAACATATGTTATGAGTTAGCATGAAATGTAAAAATTCAGTCAGAAATGCTTCTAAATACAGTATTAGATGGAAAAGAAGTTATGTTAACGGTTAGTATCCGTACTTCTGATCGAAATCGTGATGCCCATCCATTCACATCGGCACCTCCATTTGAAAATATTCCTCCAGAAGCCAGGGGGCTACCATGTTCAAGCCCACTTTGACCTAAAACTGATGCATTCCCCAACAGAGTGGTTACACGCAAAATTTCTGCTCCAAAAATGTCAATTTTCAAGAACAAGATGTACCAGTCAGCATTTGTTAACAAGTTAGCAGTCAGCACATAATCGATAGACAACACGGATGTTTGGTGAGTCAGTTAAAAAAAAAAAAATTAATGCTTCCCCTATGTGATATATTTTAGCTTTGAATGGATATAATCAGGGATGGAAGAAAAAGATGCAGTCAATTGTCATCCTGCTAAATGTAAAATGAAACATAAGAAAAATATCATCTAGTAAATTAAATGACCCTTTTCAAAATTAATTAGGTTAGTAACTAACTAATAGAAACTTGACCAACATAAGAACCAAGAATTGAGATTTAAAACTTTTTCCAGCCAACTGTAAGACATGTCAGAATTTCAACAAATATCTCATTGTCAGGCATCAACAGAATAACAGAAAGCAGCAATAAAATATACCATCTGTTACACTTTCATTTTGCTGCATTTTCAGAGGGAAAGCAGCCACCACCAGCAAAAAGAACTTCAGAACCTAAACAGACACTTAATTCAATTGTAAACATACAGGACTGCACTCAACCTTATAAGTAACGGATTATTGGCATCCCGTGAAGCCAATTCCTCAGAACTGACATAACAACCCAAGAAACAAATCCTTCACTGTTAATTCCAAGCAGAGATTCAAAGGCAACTTCAATTTTGAATTAACAAGCATATAATAATTATCAACCTACTTTGTGATGTAGGAGGGATTCTCTGTCATAACTCATGACAATTGAGAAGCTAGTGTGTGGTGTTTGAAAGACATAATTTTATGCTTATCATTACCATCCATAAAATGTATCTAAACATTTTTTCATATTGATCTCTCCATTAAAAAAATAAAAAAAATAAAAGCCTAAATCTCAGCCTTTGCTTGATTGCAGCTCATACCATAAACAATCAAGAGGCCGATTTAACATGCATGACTATTATATTCTAGACTTTTCAGCGGAGCTCAAGAAGCAACACACATATTCAAGGCAAATCAAACCAAGAAGCTAATGTAGAGTATATACTGAAATGCGGGTATTAAAAGCTAATGTCTCTCTCTAACAGCACAATATGCCCCCACCCCACAAAAAAAAAAAAAAAGGTTGGCTCTAAGTGAATTAAACTGAGTGTTAGCCTCACTGCATAAAAATCGTCAATCAAATCCATCTATTAGTCAAGTTTTCCTTCCAGAACAATAGTAACAACCTTAATCCCAAAGAAAAATATGTGAATAGAAAGATATAAGTTGCCTTATATCTTTCAGGTACACACTTTTATACTACTGCTTCCTATGCAACACTGTTCAACATTTGCACAAACACATGTGTATATAATAAGTGATTATTACTCTTCAGGGCATAGTGTAATTCTCTATCAGACAATGGAAAATAAGTATCACCATCATCTTCCTTTATCTTGATAGCAAATTTAATGAGTAAATTAAAAGACTCAACGTCCAAATTTATCCTCAAGCTACTGAGTTATAAGACAACAAAGAAGCTAATCTTAATTTATTTTTATGAAAAGGCTAAACATGTATGCTTTATGGATCCTTCTAATCATACAGTAGTCAGAGGCTGATGAGGAATCCTGGTTTTAAATGTAGTAACATGAGAATTATGACAGAAATCAAATGTATAAAATTAAAACTATGAAAGCAATCACTGAATGCAAATTTCTCTTCAGTCAAATTGTATCATCTCTAGAAGTATGAAATTAAGGACCTATTCTCTCAAATGTATTACATTAACATTACCTTATGAATCAAATAAAACAGGTTTCAAAACTCCCTGTATGAAACTAAACAATTCATCTTAAATTAACGCAAACTTGCTATGCATTAATGATTAAAATAGGGAAAAAATAACCCCAGGGGGGGGGGGGGGAGGGAATTGACTTGAGGCTCACAGTTATGTAAATGTATAGAGAAATGGAACTGACCTTGGCTTAACAATCTATAGCTGAGGGGAAGCACAGCCATAAAAGGACCAAGTTTGTGACGTTCTGCTAGTAACTCAGACAGATATCTGAAATGAAAAGGAATAAACCATGCATCGAGAGTGAGACATTTTATCCATTTCATGTATCCCATAAGCTGATGCACATAAATTCTTTAGTAGTATGGATTGATAAAGTAATACAATTAACTATAAGAAAGAGAAGGATTGTGTTTTTGCATATCATTGATGAAAAATACGCATAAAATCATTTACATGGATAAATCTCAGCTTAGTCAAGACACCAAATGAACTCGAGCATAAAATTTTAAGTTTCGAATATATATATATATATATATGAGCATCAAATAAGCATTTAATCATCATTGGCTGCAATAACATAAGCCTGCAGGTGAGACTAAAATTTTGAATCAATGGCCTCCAGATAAATCAACAAATACCTCCTTAGACATCAACTAAACATTGAAAAAGTCATTTCCGGAGCCATAGCTACCACTTTTTTTCATCAGTTCTAGTACGTCTTGAGTGCTGATGTGAGGAAGGAGGAATACGTATATACCATCCAGATCATGGTATAAAAATCAATAATTTAGTGAGTTCCAAGGAAGCACGAACTTTAAGCGGATAAAAGCATAGCAATTGAAACAAATAGTATCGTCCATCGTAGTTTTAGCTATTAAATGATCAAAACAGCATTTTGACGGGTGAAACAAAGTGAACTCATTTTAAAGTAGGAAATCACACAGCTAGCTGCTCAAAAACATGAGGATCAAAGTCAATAAGATTCACAGAGACAGAGATCTCTAATAAGAACTGGACAAAATCCAAAAGCTCAAACTTGCACAGATAAAGAAGAAATAACCTAGATCCTACAAGATTAGAACTGGAGAAACGAAAAACAGAAAGAAGGATCGAAGAGTAAGAGTATACTTCTCTTGCTCGAGGAGAGCCGTGGAGGCACCAGAGCGAAGACCAGAGAGATGAGGGGAGTGAGGAGCAGACGGTGACGGTGAGAAAGCCATGTACCTGCCGCCGCCGCCGCCGCCGCCGCCAGACGATGACATGCCTCGCCTACTGAGATCCAACGCCCAGCACCTCCTAGCTGCGCCTTGGGGTTGTGTAGTGCGCGAATGGTGTGTGTGAGAGCCTTTGAGGCTCTGTGATGGGTCCCCAAGCAGACGTCCTGTCCTACTTCTGCGTCGGTGGAAAATTGATTTTGAAATTTACGAGTAAAAAATAAAAATCCATTTTCGGTGATATTTATCTATAAAAATTAAATAACACTGTACAGGTGCTTTTTTTTTTTAAAAAAATGTTACACGAAATTACACTAACTTTCAATAAAAATTGATTAAACTACATTCTATTCAATATTCTTGTGAAAATTATGTTAATTCCCTTAATATACATTTATATACACAATATGACATTATCATACTATAATTTCATTATTAATATAACAGTATAAGTAGTTAAGTTGTTATTAAGATTTGACAGAATCAGGTAGTTTTATTTTTTATATAATAGAAAAAAAAAGCAAATAATTTTATTTTAAAAAATCTACTATATAAAATTTTTTAAAATCAATTTAATGAGAAAAATATAATTTTTTAAAAGAAGAGAATATTGTGTATAAATTTATCCAAATTTAAAAGAACTAATTAATTTATTTTAAATTTTATTGTGAAATATTGGCATTAAATTCAATGTGAATATGCTATAATTCTTTTCATTGAAAATTTCAGATTCAATTTCCTCTGAAATGTATGGCGTATTTTACTAAATACAAATAGATAATATTCATCAGTGATTTCTAATTTATGTTATAAATATTCGATTGTTATATTAATAATTAATTTACCGGTCATCAGTATCCATTTTATTCCGTAAATATTATTCAATATTTTAAGAGGTCTTTTTAAAAAAAGAAAATATCTCCGTCTCTCTTCTTAGTAATCGTAGATATGCAAGTAGATAATTTCATTGTTTCTAATCAATTTTACTTGTGTACCTACCTCTTTCTTGAGGTTTAGTGATAATTAATGCTTGCAAAATGGGTTTAAGTTGACAGATTTAGCTCAATTTATTTATATTTAGGTCAAGTTTGAACTTATAAAATTAAGTTTATTTAAAAATATAACTTAAATAGACTTGGCCGGTATGTTTATGGGCCATAAGAAAAATTATAAATATTTTTATAAAAAAGAAAAATTTGCCATTTAATCGGTCAAATGAAAAAAAAAAGTAACTCATGGGCCAACCTTTTAGTAAGTATATGTTTCAAAATTTGGCCGAATTGGATAAGACCTAACTTATTTAATATATGACTCGTTTGATATTGCTAATAATAATGATAAGTAATCAACCTTTACTTTTTTTATATTAAATAAATTGTCACTTAAAATCCTTAGGTTTTAACTTAAGGAGGATGAATTATGGAATAGGAGGATAAATTATGGAATAGTTTAGTAAATAATAAATTTTCGTTTTTCTATAATTAATAAAATTTTAAATAATTGATGTTCAATTTTTTTTAAAAAGAATAACCCTTTGTTCTCTTTTTCCCCTCCATTGTGTGTGTTTTGGGGAGGGGGGGAACAAATTTGAGACAAGAGTTAAGGAGGGGAATCTAATTCACCTCCATCTCTTTTCCTTTTTCATCCTTTGAAGCCTTAAAAAAAAGAAAATATTTCTCACCGTTTTTTTTATTAACTAAATACTTGGGATGATAAAAGTTAGGTTAAATTATACTTTTTGTCTCTATTGTTTTACTCAATTTATAAGTCCCCCTATAGTTTATTTTGTTGTAACTTGGTCCCTATACTTTGTGAATATTTGAGAAAAAGTTCCAACCATAAAAAAAAATGTTAACCAACAGTTAAGAGTGTATTATGTGGCAAGAATATAGATCATGTGGCACACATTTAGACCATGTAAGCAAGCCACATTAACATTTTGAAGACAAGTCAACAAGTGTTTCTTTCTGACACAAACCTAACGATGAATAGTTGCTCCCCTACTCCCTACAATTTTCTCATTTCTTTTTCTCTCATTCTACCTTTCTTCCTTATCTCTTATTAGGTCTATGTTCTCTCTCTCTCTCTCTCTCTCTCTCTCTCTCTCTCTCTATTTTAAATAGTATCTATGTGTGTGCGTTAGTGCAAATGGATACTCAAGAGGGAGGGTGAATTGAGTATAAAATTATTTTTGAAGATTTTTCTTTTCTTAAGATAGATCAAGGTTCTGATTAAAACATAGTAATTAAAAGCAAGTAACTAGATAGAATTAACAAAGTAGTAAATGAAAGACACCACGATATATAATGGTTTGATAGTATCTCATGATACACCTACATCCACTCCTCAAAACACTAAGTAATAAGATTTTATTACGAGTAATCGATAATACCAGATACAAGCAACCTAGGCCGAGGCTCAGTTTCCCATTTTTATGCTAAACACTTTAGCAAACTCCCAACACAATTTTAGTAGGTCCTTGCTTTTATGCTTACACAGCTAGCCCTTCAAGCGTAAGCAAATGTATCAATAAGAAACATTTCCTCTAGAAAGGCACAATCACACGATTTTTACTCCTAAACAACCAAGGTCCACATCAGGGCCTAATGCAATGTCCTCATAGGACAGATACAAGTATAGATGGAGTAGGGTGGTTTACAAAGAACCTTTTGCACAGAGAGGTAACTCACTTAGAAAATATATGTCAATACAATAGTTCTCTCAAACAATTACAAAGAAAAACTAAGAGATATTATCTTCTTTGTTTTTGCAAGCTACTTCAAGATGTCTTTATGTGCTCTTTTTATAAGTTTTTGCAAGTAGCCGTTGGAGGGTAGCCTTTCATCTTATTAAGTCTTGAATGATTTAAGTTAACTCTTTAATTCATTGAAATCTTCTTTGAATTAGGTACCTCGAGCTATATATGAAAATAAATATCCATGTACCATTCTCAGGTTTACGATTTCCCTTTCTAAGGTGATTTTGTGCTTTAGATTGATCTTCTCTATTGATTTCTTCTTTTTGTAGCACCTCTTCGATTGAGTTTGATCACAATGACTTCTTTCCACGGTTAGGGAGATCTTCATTTAAGTTTGCAATCTTCCAAATTGATTTGCAACAATGCTTCTGATTTTGGTCTTGATTGATTCTTCTGAGTTAATTTCGAACAACTACATATATTCTAACTTTTAGTGATCTTCCAGGTGGACTTCCTTTTCTGTGTTGATTTTGCATTTAATACTTTGGATACACCAGGGCCCTAATTGATAATTAATAAAAAATCTTGCTTCAACAATGTATCCTACAAAGGGAGAAAAAACTAACTGGGTTGTGCAAGAGTTTGGATTGGAAGGAAAATTCGCATCCTATAACCTCCCCAAGTATACCAAGATCCCAAAATTAAGCACCTTTAAGATCATTTTGCCATGTTTTTCTTGATTCAAAGGAATGAAGCTTAAATTTGAACCATGTGATTTATCATCAATATTGCCTCTTCTTTCATTAGTTTCTAGAAAGTGGCTTTTTTCCCTCACTCCCACCTCTCATGATTTTGAGAAACACACACACGTCTCCTACCTTAGTTAGGTAAACACACATGTTGATACTATTTGAGAGAGAGAGAGAGAGAGAGAGAGAGAGAGAGAGAGAGAGAGAGAGAGAGAGAGAGAGAATAGACCTAAGAATCAAGGGGAGAGCTTTATAATTGTGGATGCCTACACATGTTTGTGAAAGAAAGAAAGACTTGCTGATTTATGATCAAAATGATGATGTGGCCTGCTTACAAGGTCTAAATGTGTGCCACATTATCTTCATTCTTGTCACATTATACACACCTAATCAGTGTTGTCAGAACTAGCCTGGCCATTAATCCGGAAAAGCCTTTGGGTCACTAGATCACAGGTCAATTATTGACCCGGATAAATATATTAAAAAAATTAAAATTATATATATACCTATATATCTTTACAAATAAATTAAAAAATAAATAAAATAAATAATTTACATGCAAATTTTACAATTCAAAGTTATTAACATCCATAATAATTTATAAACATCTATAAAAATTCAAACATAAAGTCATAAATATTCATAATAATTCATAAAGTCATAGATAAAATTATAAAGCAATGTCACACCTTTCTCTCTCTCTATCTGAGACGAACCTAGCCGTGGAAGGTTGCCATCGGAGGAGTCTTTGACTCTCTGTCGTTGCAAGTCAACCATGTGTGGCTGTTGTATATGACAGTGAAGGAGGCTAGAGCGTGCTGGATGAATGAAGGAAATCCATGGTGTGTGAATGCTAGGCAATTGGTAAAGTAAAGTGCTATTGAACCATTTACCAAAAAAAAAAAAAGAAAATCTGGGTCGCGGGTCATTGGGTTGACCAAGAATCGGTCGAACCCGGACCAGGCTTGTGTCGGGTCGTCGATTCTGTCGGATCGTCGATTCTCAGGTTGACCGACTGGGTCAAACTAGGTCGTACAACACTGCTCCTAATGGTTGATATCTTTTCTCAAATGTTCAAAAAGTACAAGGACCAAATTGCAACAAAACAAACTATAGGGCTAACTTACAGATTGAGGAAAACTATATGGGTTAATAGTATAATTTAACCAAAAGTTTAATAAATTGTGTGTGTGTTTTTTGGCAAGGAGACTCTAATGGCGAGGATTATTTAAAGAAGGACAGGGGAAAGAGGAATTGAAACTCTACACATTAAGACAATCTATTTCTTCATGTTTAGAGGAGTTATCACTTGTGTCAAGTCTATCAACCAAATTGCCTATCGACTAACATGCATTTGACTATTTGGCGACTATGACTACTATGAATATGAGATTCTCATAGTGGAGCTCCATTCCTTGAAAATTATTGTCAACGAATAACATAGACCAACGATCTTTCTAATTTCTACTTTTGAAAGTTCATGATCAATCGTTTTGTCTTTTATATTGCTTGATGAACTCCCTTTCTAAAGACCTCTTATGATTAGTTCAATAAACTCAAAACAACTTGCTCATTGCATTGTCTAGATCTCATTTCCTCTCTTCTTTCACCCCCCTTTTCCTCTCTTTTAAAAGGTTGAACATTACTTCAACAATTAGTTGTTCCATTTTTGTATATCTTCTAAAAGGCCATGGTGAACGTTTGATGTGATCTTGTGCATTGACTATGCCATCCATCATATGCACCTAGTGTATTGGCAATTCAAATTTACATAGCATTTTTTTGACTATATAATGAATTATGGAAAAGGACGGTGGGACACCTCATTGCTTGGTTGAAAACGTTATATTTATTTTGAAGCAATCTTAAGAATGTTAATGCAAATTAATCTAGGTCGTGTTAGAAACATTGTTCTTAAGGAATATTTCATCACATCATATTAATTTGAATGCAAAATTTCACCAACGATTAAACAAACTCTCCCAAGAATCAAAACGGCAAGAAAACAAAATAGAGTTGTAACCTAGAGAGGCCAAAAATAGTCAGAAAAACAAAGGGGGCAAATAAGATTAGATTTTGAATATGTTTGAAATCTATACTAATATTCAAAAATTGATCTAATAAAATAATGGGGAAAATGGAAGGTCAAGAAAGATACTAGTCAGTTATAAAACAGTCAAATAAAATACATTTAAAGTAATAATTCAAAAGTTAAATGGTCAAAGTCGAAATTGGCTGTTACCAAATTACAATTGCCAAAAATATCTACATTTTTTTTATAAGCTTAGAAGTTAAAATATTTCATAAAAATATTTTCAAAAAAAGCAAAACTTTGCCCACTTCAGTATAATTCATGCATAGTGGGCAAATCCATGATTTACCGTATATATTGAGTTATTAACACTTTGGGCACACAATTCATCTATTCTCTTAACTCTTTGTGAACCCATTATAACAACTTATTATATATAGGTTCATTCCCCTTTCAATTTCAGGCAAAGTGGGACTTAAATTTTTGTTCTTTTTGTAATGCCCCATCATTCACAACAGAGAATAAAACTATAAGAAAAACACAATTTTGAGATAGAAAACTTTCTATATAATATTCGTCACAATTCTATTTCTCGTTTTGTTAAAAAAAATGTTGTAAGTTCTTTTGAAAAATGTATTTGATTATGAGATATATTTTTTCCATCCCAGAGTATGTGATCTCAAATATTCATATGTAGTCCCTAGTAAAAAAAGAATAATAAATAAATAAAAAGCTTACAAATTATCCTTTTTTTAAAATTCATTTAAATTATATGCTTTTCAATCTATCTTGTGGCTCTTTGTCTTTGCGTGTGCCTTAACGTTCTTTTTCTTATAATTGTTGCCATAGAGGCATGGCACCATCAATCCATCATGCCATTGGCTCTACGCCATAATATCATTGTTGCATCATGGCATTATCACAACAGCTACTCTCCCAATTAGTGATGCCTAAAAAGACTTTCTTGTTGGTTTAAGTGAAGATCCAAGTCCAATGGGCCAAGAAGCAAAGCTTTTTTTTTTTTTTTTTAAAAAATCATTTCGTATTTGAATTTATTTGTCTAGGATTTGTTTAGTTTGGGTCCAAAGTTATATTTGGACTCCTTTCTTAGTTTGCATTTGATTAATTTAGTTTAGTCCATGAGGGATTAGGAAAACTAGTCAAACACACACACGTGTGTGTTGTGTGTATTTTTCCTTATAAATAACAAGGGTATTTTGATATTCGACAAAGAGTAATTTATCCTTTGTTCTTTAGTGAACTCATCATTCAAGCTCTCAAGTATAAAAACTTGTGCTGCTCAAAGCTCACTTTTGTTATTTGTTCATATGTTTGCATACAACGGGTTAATAATTCTTTGTAACTTAAAACCTATATTTTGGTGATCTTAGATTTCTTAATTTGTTGTTGGGTCTCAAAAAGGATGTGTGAAGATCCTATCATTTGAAACTAGGTTTCTTCGCTATCCTTTGATTTTTATTTTCATTCTATACCTATTATTTTCTTGTTTTGTCAATTTTGAGTCAAATCCTTAACTAAAATTTCCAAATCCTCACATTAGGCTTGTGATTTCTTTATTATGTCGTCTTTTATTCTTTATCAATTGTGAGTTTTGGGTGTTGAATTAGTAATTAAAAAAAAAAAGAAACCGATTAGAAAAGAAAAGAAAATTGAAAAGAAAGAGAAGCAAGTGAAAGATTGAAAAGAAAAACTTGGTTACATCTCTGATTTGGAAAGATTGACATAACGTAGCAGTCAAGTTTGGGAAATATTGAAATACAAGTTACATATTTGATTTTGCTCAACACCTAAATTTCTTGTTGTGGTCGAAAATTTCAACATACCCAATTGAGTTGAATTATATTGCCTTGTTTTCTTGTTAACCAATACTTCCTTACTATCTTGTTTTCCTTTAGTTTTCTTGTCTCTTAGCTTCATAAATTTATTTTAATTTTTATTGACCCACTGTATTTTTATTATTAACTAGAATTATACTACAAGCTGGTTTCAATAGCTGCACTTGATTATACTCCTAGTTTGCATATGTATTGAGTTTTCTAAAGAATTGAGAGGAGAACTTGAAGAGTGGTAGAAGGCAAGAGTGGTAAGCATGTATGGTGGTAAAAGCCCCTAATTTGAATGAAACACAAGTGTTGTGTAACATCTTTGAAAGCAAACACATAAGAGAGCAAGGAAGGACTTTCTTAGCATTCTTCTTCTTCTTTTTTCTGCAAATTATCACCATGTCACAAAAGGGAAGCAAAAGGGAGAGAATGGATTAGTCATTTGTTATGGAAGCCATCAAATGGCAATTCAAACACATGAATGTAATGTTGGAAATATTAGAGTTAGGATGGATAGACAAGATGATTGAGTTAATGAGTTGCAAAGGGGATAGACTGTCACTACAAAACAAAAAAGACTATCAGTGGCAACAAAAATTTTTGTCATTGAATGTCCATTAGTGAATGTCCATTTTTACTGGTCACTTTTGTGATGACATTTTTAAGTCATCGCTAAAATATGAAATTATAAATTTTTAATTGAACTTTTAGTGACAACTATATACGGTCGCAACTAAAATGATAAACACATGTGCAAGTACCAAATACAAGGAGGTAGTTTCACCCCCTCCTATGCCTCAAATGATAATGTTGATTCGTATGAAGAGAAGAAAGGGGATGTTGATGAGAAGTTGCATCCATGGCTAGTTTGGGAAGGTTTAGAGGTGAACAATTGATAGGTAGGATTATAGGGGCAGAGATGAAGTATATAAGAACATTGAAATCTTTAAAATGAAGATACTGCTATTCCAAGGAGACATTTACATTGAATGGCAAACAAAGGTGAATCTCGCGTTTAATTATCATAATTATTCATAAGAAAAGAAGGTGAAGTTGGAGATAGCCAAATTTACATATTATACCATTGTGTGGTGGAACTAGTTAATCTTGAATTAAGGAGAACCATGATGATCTATTGATACTTAGGAGGAGATGAAGATTGTTATGAGGAGGCAAATTTTTCCTTCATAATATTATAGGGATTTGCATTTAAAATTGCAATGGAAAAATTCCATAAGGAGATGGAAATAACTTTGATTCAAGCTAACATTGAGGAGGATTTGGAGGCTATAATCACTTGGTTCTTATGTGGTTTTAAATTGAGAAATTGCCAATGTAGTTGAATTGCAACAATATGTGGGGTTGGAGGATATGGATAACAAGGTAGTAATGGTTGAAATGCAACTCAAGAATGGAAAGGCAACCAAGTAGGGTGGCAATTCCTATTCAAAATGTCTTGTCCTTACTAATTCCTACTACATATTTTCTACATTTGTGTATTATCAGGTAATTGAGCATGTAATATGCAAAACCAAATTGGATTTTGTCTTATACACAAGTTATTTTGTAAGCTTCTAACAATGAAATGATGATAATTACATAGATGATTATGTGTCAATCACCAATATTCATAATTAATTCATTAAATTAAACCATAATTACATTGGTTGATAACAAGGCATTCTAATTTCTCAAATGAGGTTTTTGGTAAGCAATTACATTAGTTAAGTCCATATCCACCATAACCATCACCATGCAGCCAAAAAATCTTCTAATCTCCTAAAAAGGTGAAACCAACCTTTTTCTTCTATGTTGTAGTCAAAACCCGTGACCGCTATTTGCGTTGGAAATAAGTAAATTATATATGATTGATCTTTACTCAAAGCTCATTGATCCATGTCAACATGCTCTCAGTGTTCAGAGTGAATTACATGGTTAGGTGGCGTAAAAACACACCAGCCAAAATGGAAACCTTGTTTTATATGATGACCAAACCCATGACTATTTTGTCTACAATAATCATAAAACTCAACCATGCTATTTGAATTCAAATTTTGCCCACTTAAATCTATAGTGTGCAAATATTTGCAAAATATTCCTTTTACACTCTTTGAATAGTTATCTAAAATATTCTTATAGAATAATAACCCAACTTGTTCACCAAGTCTCAAATAGCAACAAGTGTGTCCAATAAGGTGTCAAAGTCACAAAAAATAAATCTTTCTTTCAACAAATTAAATTGTAGATATGATGAGTAAGGTCACAGAGATTGGCCTAACTTCTCAAACCAAAATGACCGAGAGAAAATTAGGAAATTAAATTGGGAGAGGTTTAGAAATTTAATTGTAGGCAAATGTAATAAATTCAACAAAAAATAAAACTAACTTTGTCCCTTAACCTTGGGCAAGGCTAAGTCATTGAGTTAGAAAGAAATGAATTAAATGCAGATAACAAAATTAACTAACACAATACAGGTGCTAACAATGTTTTTTGGTTTGACCCAAATCCGACAACAAATAAAAGAATCGAGAGCAATATGGTTTTAAAGTTATGCAGTAATCTCGTGTTATTTGAAACATATAACTGCATGAAAGAACGTGAGGTTGAAAAACATTTTTTGTAGAAAAGTTAAATAAAAATGGTAAATTGCAAAAAGTAAGTGCAGAGAGTAGATTATAGCATGTAAAGTGCAAAAAAGGTAAATTGCAGAAAGTAAATGGCAGAAAGTAATCAGCGGAATGTAAATGGTAGAAAGTAAATTGTAGAAAGTTAAAGTGCAAAAAGTTTAAATAGTAGAAAATAAAGTGCATGAAGTTAAATGAAAAGAGATTAAATTGCAGGAAGTTAAATGAAAGTGCAGTAAATTGACTGGAATGAAATTGCAAGAATGATAAAGGCTTTGAATTAAAATGATCGGAATGTTAAATTGGAAAGCATACTTTGATGTTAATCAATTAATATGCTCATATGAGATGTTAGGATTTTAATCAATAGTTGCTAACCCTGTTTACAATAAATCACTTAGTATTTATAGGCAAATGATGGAATTAACTACCTATCTATCTAATCACCACACAAGTGAGGTTTATTTGCTCGATACAACTGCCTTAACCATTCTGATGATGGGAGCAACTATCTTCGATGACTTTCATTTGACAGTCTCTCTTGCCTTCAACATTCGACAACCAGGTCACGACATTAATCGACATCTCTTCATCATTCAACAACTTTTGTCTCTCGACTTGTTTGTTGATAATGTCTCTTTAAACTTGCTTATCGAATGATAGATGGGTCTTTGCCAATCTATTCTAGCTCCTTATTCATTTGCACCAAACGACCACTTCATCAATGCTTACATATTTAAGGAAGAGGATGTTAAGGAGCTGATGAAAGAGAATAATAGATACCGACAGCACTTCGAGCTTGACCCTTTTAAAGTTTCACAAGGAATATCAAACTGCTTTGTTGATTGGTGATTGAAATACTACCAATCACATCATCAAAGTATTAGAACATGCTCTGACATTCTTGTTGATACTCCTGTGCAAGAAAAAGACATGGCGTCGAAGACTGAAGGTGAGTATCTGGAGGAAATTTGGGCATTTGAGAAATTTTAATGGGATCTCTGTGACCCTCATTGGATTGCTCAGAATCGTAGCCAAACTAAAACGAGAGCACAACGCCTGATATGGTTTCAGATACTTACAATTCCTTGATGTGCCACTGGAACTTATTAAAAAGATTCCTTTTCTAGATTCGGTCCCATTACCTTGTGCTCATTTTGGTTTGGCTAATGTATTCCCTGGGGAACCGACAAGGGCTGGTAACTTCCAGTTTGTCAAAAAGTGTCTATTTGGCACAAACCTTTTTCAAACAAAAGATGACAGAGTTACTTTCACTCGTCGATTTACTTTCTCTTCTGAACAAACTTATGCTGTAAGGATTGTCACCGAATTTCCCTAAGCCATATGATCTCGTTTATTCTAAGGTAAGAATAATTTTTGACAACCACGATAGTCAAACTCTCGAGTTAACTCTTAAACTCTTACGAGTTTACAATCTTAGGCTCCAAATTTGAGTCAACTCGGTCCTAAATTCGGAACCGATCAAACTTAGTCAAACTCTCGAGTTAACTTTTATACTCTTATGAGTTTAACTGAGTCAACTAAGTTTAAACAGTGACATTCAATTTAAACACTCATAACTTTTTCATCTGGACTTTGTTTTAAGCAAATGACATACCATTGGAAAGATCTCTGAGTCTAGTTTCAAATGAAACAAGTTTTGTTAAAAAAATCTTTGTGATTTAGGAGATATGATCAAAAGAGTGACCAAATGTCAAAAACAATTAATTTTTTGCAGTTTTCAATTTTACTTTAAAAATCATAACTTTTTTATTTGAATTTCATTTTAAGCAAATAACATATCGTTGTAAATATATTTGAGTCTAGTTTTAATTGAGATAAGTTTCCTTAAAAAATTATTTACCTTTTAAGAGATATGATCAAAATAATGACCAAAGGTCAGAAGTAGTAGACTTTTGGGTGCTACCAGTTGACTTGCAATTTTCAAGTTTAATTCAAATATTAATAACTATCATTTAAACTCCATTATAAGCAAATTAAATTTAAATGTACAAGGACTAAAATACTAATCGATCATTGATGACTCGTAATGTCTAGTTGGTTCACGCCACTACGATGCCAAATCGCCCAGAATTGAATTCGTGGCAATTTGCAGTATAGTGATCCCCAGGTCGTATTCACTCAAGGAGCCTCACTTCTTAATACTAATTAATCGTTCTAAACACCCAAACACTAATGAAGAGTACATAAACGTAGGGGGGGTTTATGGCAGTACTAATAAAACAAACAAAACAGCAACCAAATAACTATAACAGCAGCAACAGCAGTAGCAGCAGCATGCAGAATTTGCAAGGTATTGACAGTAAAGAGACTATGTAATCAACCATTAGGATTCATGGGAGTGTAACTATCATTACCTAACTCATTGATTCAGTTTTGTTCTCATTCCATTGTTTGGTTCTTTATGAAAATGGTTCTAGAATAACATCTAGAATTTAATGCTACTAATTACAGTCAAGAACATCTCTCTACTATAACTAGATGCATTCAGTGGAAAATCTCAACCAAACCAAGTTAAATATATCATCTAACTAGTCATTTCGCCTCCCTCACTTTCCTAATCAGTCAAGCAAGGTTATATCTTATATATATAAGTTAGTTTATGTTACATTCTCAAGCTCTAATCAGAATCTGACAGCAACATAAACATAACAGCAAAACAGAAACGAAATGAGATGAAAATGGAGAATAAAACACTTAACTTGCATTCTTAGTTCAAGCTACAACATCCCAGTGGTCTAGTGACTAATTACAATGAAAACTTAGCCCTCCATGAGAGCAAAACAGCAAACAACAGAAGCAAAAACAGAGAGGAAGAGAGAGCTACAAATTTTTCTAAGTTCTTTTTCAAAATAACAGTATTCTGATTTTTAAAACTAATGCCTCTTCAATGCCTTAGAATATTCTACCCTAGATGCTCCCTTGGATGCTTCTTCCATGATGTGGCAGCACTTTGACAGCAAAACAATAGCAGATAGGTATGGTAGCAGCAGAATTAATATTTCTGCAGCAGAAAAGTATGGCAGCAGCAGAATTAATATTTCTGCAGCAGAAAAGTATGGCAGCAGCAGAATTAATATTTTTGCAGCAGAAATTCTGACTACATGGCATTGAATAAGAGTTCAAGTGGGCCCCACATCCATCATAACCTAGTCAGCATCTGCATCACCCAAAAAGTGCCACATTAGCATCCAAATCAGCATCTTTGTCCATGTCAGCACTTTTCTCTCCAAAATTAAAAGTTGTAGGAATTAAATTGAGCATTTTACAATTCAAGTTCTAAAAATATAAAATTGAAACACATTCAATCCATAAATAGTTTATACCTAATAAATTCCAAAGCATAATAAAATTAGAGAATTGGCAACATTGAAATAGCCATAGGACTAAGATAGGGACTAAAAAGTATATAAAAATGCCCGATATCACTAGTTTTATATTGTCTGTATATATACTGAATCAATGATTGTTCTAAATTATTTCACTTTTAAGGAGAATGAGCATGTTAATATCCAATGGATATAGCATATTGTAACTAGTTTATGGTTTTCCTTATGTTAGTTTAAGTATTTGTAATTGTTTATGACTTTATGTGTTATAGTGTTAGAAATATATGTATATGTGTGTATATATATATATATATATATATATTAAAGGAGTTTACGATTTGAGTTTACTCCCCCCTCTCCGAGTCGAGGTAAACTCTCAAGTTTGATTGCCTTGCTGACAACTCACACTTTTTATGAATAATTTGCAGCTTTCCCCTTAAAGGAGGCTTTGACTTACAAGCAGTCGATGGAGCAATTGATCGTGGTGGAATTTGAAGAAGAAGAGGAAGATGGTCAACCTCTTTAGAGGAAGAGGAAAACGGTCAGAACGAGAGACCGACTGATGACTACAATGAGTGACCAACCGACCACCACATCTCTACAACCTAACAAATCCAAAAAGACAACTGCTAGGCCTAAAAAAGAAAAGGTTCTGACAAAAAGAAAAATAGTTTCTCTTGATGTGGAACGTGCTTCTAAGAAGTATAAAGCACCTGACAGCCTAGTAGTTTTTGACCCTGTCATTGGGTCTTAGGTACATTTTTTGACTGTCAGATGTTAGATTTTGTTGAATATAGTATAGTCATTCGTCTTTCTATTATTAGGAAAAAGGAATCGGCTCCTGCACATTTGACTTCAGTTCCTGCATCCAATGAATCAAACCTATAAACCCAATTGAAGGTATGGTCCTTTGACATAAATTTATATTATACATATATTTTTATTTTAATACTGAGACTAATATGAAATTTTGTCTCAGGGTTTGGACCAAGAGATTTTGAGTCCAATTGCTGAAGCATTTACCGGAGTTATTCAGATTGAGGCTCCTACTACTGAAACATCTGTTTCTTCAAATTGAGGCTCCGACGAGATCATTTGGTCTAGAATAGCCTATTGAACCCAATCAAGGAGGGTTCACCATCAAAGCAGCGAAAACTTTTCTTGTCGAGGAATCAGTAGCCGCTCAATCTCCCTCTCGACAGGCCCCATCGATGAAAAGCACGGACAAGAGCTTATGTCTTATAGTTCCCAGCAGTTTGAACAAAGCCACTTTTCTATCATCCTGCCACTACAAAGCCATTCTCTTATCACCTTTCCACTGATCGGGGACGATATAATGGAGGTTTTGATGGCCAATGTTTCCCTTATCCCCAGTTCAACTCACCTGACAGTTCGAGTCAAATCCCTTAGAGATTCAAGCATTGATAACGTGGACTTGGATGACTTGATCAATCTATTGTCGGATGGTCCTACTTCAACAATTTCTTCTTTGGTTCCAAAGGAGTCTTCCACAGACCTAAAAGTCGAAGAGCTTTTAAAGAATTAAAGACTTTCCTTGATTACTCTTTTGAGGTCACTGCTTCCGATGAGTCTTTGAGAAGTATAATCCAAGTTATTTTGGGTGAACTTGAACTAGTCAAATCACAACTCCCTATCTCTTGTTGAAGCTTATATTCCAACTTTAGAGATTTTGTTGATGACTTATCTGACAAAGCTCCTTCTTTCAATCAAAAAATTATTTCTTCTTAACAGAAGGAGATATCGAAAAAAGAAATCAGCTTGGGTAAAATACAAGATTTGAAGGCTGACAGAGATCAATAAGATGATTTAATAGCTTGAGAGAGAGAAAGAGGGCAACATATTGACTTCAATATAGACTAGTTAAGAGGGAAGCAAGTTAAAAGAGAGAATAAGAAAAACAAAATAAGAGTTAAAGATAGCTGAGGCACAAAAAGATAGACATGGTCAAACTATGACTGACCACTTTGTAAAACGAGAAAGGATTAATCAAAACTCCAAAGCCATCGCATGCCGACAAGATGAAGTCGCTGGAGCTCAACTATCTGATGGTTTGTACAGAGAAGGAAAGCAATGTAATTTTTTTTAATGTTGGTCATTTTAGTTCGACAAGTTCTTATTGTACAATATTTAATAAGATGCAATTTTTCCTTTTGACAACATCAAATTTTATTCAATTTTTTACTTCGCTCATTGTCAGCTTATATTGCTTTAGGTACTTGCCATTGATTGATTTCACTTTTAATCCAGAATTAACTTCGTTGAGAGCATAAGCATTACCAGAACATACTTGAGTAATTATAAATGGTCCTTCCCACTTCGGAGACCATTTACCATATTCTCGACAGTTTTCTCAATGGGCAAAATTACTTTCATACTAATTCGCTTAAGTTAAAAGATTTATATTTAACTCGATTATCATAGAATCTAGCAATTTTCTCCTTTTGTCGAATTAAATTTTCTAAAGTGACTAATCTTTCATCATCTAACTCATTTAATTCTTTAAACATTGATTCCCAATAATTTTCAACTTGTAATTCATCTTGTCTTTGAATACGATTTGACTGGAGATTAATTTCGACAGGCAATATGACATCATAACCATAAACTAGTTTATATTATGATGTCATATTATAATATGGTGTCGATAAGCTATATTTTTCTAGTATTAGCATACTCTGTGACTCTCCATCCAGTGAAAATGGTGCCTTGATCGGTTGTCAAAGTTTGAGGTATTCCAAACCTGTAAATGATATGATTTTCAACAAAATTAATCACATCTTGTTGGGTCACCTCTTTTAGAGTGATTGCTTCAACCCATTTGGTGAAATAATTAACTCTGACCTAAATATATTTATGTCCTTTCGACGATGGAGGATGTATTTGGCCTATCAAATCCAAAGCCCATCCTCCGAATGACCAAGGTTTTGATAATTGAATGTAATTCACTAGCTGAGATATTTTGTATATGACCATGTCATTGACATTCTTTACAAGACTTGGTAAACATTATACAATCCTTAACTAATGTTGGCCAATAAAATCTTCATCATCAAAGGACCTATTTCATTTTTTCTCGTGCTTGGTGAGCTCCACAAATACCTTCATGGGCTTCTGACAAGGCAATGTATGCCTATGACTCACTTAAGCATTCTTCTGACTGTCCATTGACAATTCTTCTAAATAATTGTCCACCTGACACTATAAACTTTAACGCTCTATATTTAAGTTTCCTTTCTGCGTTAGAATTTGGATTCTCCAAATAATCGATGATTGCTTTCCTCTAATCATTATTTGTTTGAACGCCATTTTGCAATACGTCTCTTTCTTTCAAGGGATATAAAAGTTCTCTAATTTCAATTAAATTTGACAGAACTTTTTGAGAAACCTTATACCCAGAAGCTATTTGGGCTAAGTTATTGGCTTCTTCATTTGATTCCCTAGGAATACGTTGGACAATAACTATGTCAAAATTTTTTCATTAACTTACCTGCTACAGCCCAATACTTTATCAATTTTTGGCTAACACATTTGTATTCCTAAGTAAGTTGTTTGACGACTAATTGGGAATCTCTAAGTATATGCACTCTTCGTGCTTTCATTTGACAAAGTATTTCTAATATGACAATTAAAGCCTCGTATGCAGCCTCATTGTTAGAACACGAATACTTTAGTTCAAACATAAATTTTGTTGGAGTTTCTAAAGGGGATATAATTAAAATTCCTACATTGCTTCCTTTTTTATGCCTTGATCCGTCGAAATAAAGATGCCATGGTCTCAATCCGATAAAATTTACATCGTTATCTATATCTAAACCAAGATGGTCGACTAGAAAGTCAGCCAATGCTTGCCTTTGACAGCTTTTGCTAGAACATATTGTAATAAAAATTTTGACAACACAATTGTCCATCTACCAATATGTCCATTAAGAACAGGTTTAGATAACATATAGTTTATTATGTTTGTCTTTGAGACAACACATACATTACAAGGCATCATGTAATATTTCAGCTTAGTATAAGAAAAATACAATGACAAACATAATTTTTCAATTGCATTATATTTTGTTTTTGCGTCATTCAAAACTTGACTAAGGTAGTAAATGGCTCGTTTGCATCTTTCTCATCATCTTGAGCCAGTAACATCCTATGGTCTCTCTAGAAGTTGAAATATATAATTTTAAAATGGCATTATGACTAGAGAATTCATCAGATACTGCTTGATTTGATCAAAAGACTCTTGATGGCAAAGCTCCCAGATGAAATCCTGTTTAGCTTTTAGCTTGACCAAAGATGAGAAGACTCTAGTTCTACTCGACAAATTGGATATGAATCTTCTTAAAAAGTTCACTTTCCCTAAGAAAGATTGTAATGCCTTCTTATTTGTCAGTGCGGCTACTTCCAAAATTGTTTTAGTCTTATTCTTGTCTACTTCAATTCCTTTTTTGTGGAATAAGAATCCTAAAAATTTGGCAGACGATACTTCGAAAGCATATTTCTCTAGATTCATTTTAAGGCTATGCTTCCTCATTCTTTCAAAAGCCTGCTACAAATGTGTCAGATGATTTGGCTTATCTTCTGACTTGACATTGACATCATCGATGTAAACCTCTATAAACTTCCCTATGACATTGTAGAAGATGGTGTTCATCTCTTTTTGATAGGTGGCCCCTGCATTCTTCAAACCGAAAGGCATGACAACCTATTCATATATCCCAATAGCCCCTAGACATCTGAAAGAGATTTTTGACACATCCTCTTTGGCTATAAAAATTTGATTATAACTTGCATGACTATCTATACAACTTAGAATTTCATGCCCAGACGTGGCATCAACTAACATATTCGCTATGGGCATAGGATGTTCATCTTTAGGAGTAGCCAAATTTATATTCCTAAAGTCGATGTATACCCTTAACTTACCATTTTTCTTAACAATTGAAACTACAGTAAAAAAACATTCGACATACCTAGTAGTTTTGATGAACTTAGCTTTAACTTTTCCTTGATTTTCAGCACCACTTCAGGAGTGAATCTCCTATTTGCTTGTTTGACAAGCTTGCATCCTTTCTTGAGGGGTAATATGTGTTCGACAAGGCCTCAACTTAAATCAGGCATTTTATTGTAATCCCAGGCGAAGCCATCTTTGTATTCTGAGATCAACATGATAAGTTCTTTTTTGAGTTCCTTTGGTAGAAATGCACTTATAAAAATAGGTCTTTTATTTGCTTCAGAACCCAAGTTTACTTCTTCCAAAGAATCTTCTGCTTTGACATTCAGTTTCTTGTCGGGCCCTCTTTCAAAACCCAAAGGGCCATCTTTTATAATGCAGTCTGACAAAATACCTTCTGAGGTATTGACTGCCTTGTCAACCATATAGGTCGACAACCTGTTCATCTGAGTCTCAAGACTTATGGCTAGCGCTTGGCCGATTTTTGTCAGCCTTATCTAATAATTTGATACCAAATTGATCCATCAAGCAAACGTCCAAGGCTTCCTTATTAATCATACCATCTTCTGTAGCAACTGGTCTGACGTTCGAAGTGTAGATTCTGAAATCTACGTTGAGTTGTTTTAGGTAACAAGGACTGTAATCTGCTTCCACAACTTCCACTTGACCTTCGCCATTCCATAGGATTAATTTCTAATGTACGGTTGATGAAATACCCCAATGGCATGAATCCAGTCTCTTCCTAATAATATGTTATAGTTGGACTTTGTTGGGATTACTACAAAAAGAGTTGTCCTTACGACCAATTCGACGAGAATATTTAACATCTCTACTCCGTCAGATGGAGAAGATTTGCCACTAAAATCAGTGACAACCATATTTATCTGAATCAAGTCAGACTCATTTTTCCTTAGCCTTTTGAATATGGATCTTAGTATCATATTAATGGCAGCTCCATCATCCACCAGAATTCTATTAGTAGGCTTTCCTTCCAATGAGGCCTTGATATGCAGAGGTCGTAGATGTGCCTTTTGCACATCAGTTGGTTTTTCAAACTTGGCTAAGTTGTCGAATCTTGTGACTAAGTCGTCTTCTAGACTATTAAATCCAAAAATTATATCATCTTCTAAAAATAGCCAATCCTCCAGTAAATCTTCCAAGTCTTCTTCATTTTCTCCCACATAAATCTCATAATGAGCTTCATACTCCGGTGGCATCACAAAGATTAAATTAAGATTCAAGTTTACAGGATGCTTATCTGCATCCTTTCTTTCCTCGACATCATGTTTTTCTTTGATGTCATATTCTTCTTCTTTTTCTAGATCAATTACATTGTAATCATCTTCATCCATGAATGTTCCAAGCTTAAGATAATCTTTATCCATCGGTTTGTCATCTGATCCTGGTTCTGACAAAGTACTTCCCATGGCCATGATTATGTCATCAAAGTCTCCTTCTATGTCGAAGTCCATGTCAAACTCCTTTTCATCATCAAGACCTAGAGGGTCCTTGGGGTCATTAAGGGCTTCTATAATCTCATTGACTAACAAATCCATATTGGTTGAATGACATTCAGGTTTGAACTTGACGAGTTGCCCATTTGTTTAACTTTGGCAAAAGTCTCCCTCTTTTTCTCAATGTTGGTTGTAGGATCCTCTAATATCGCTTTGACCTCTTTGCTAGTCCAATCTTCATAATCTTTTACTTCTACCATAGCTACTTGTTTTCCTTTATCACGGGTGGCTCTCTCAGCTTCTACTAGCTAGACAGGCTAGTTTTTCTTAGGATCTTTTTGACCTAGCTTTTGAAGTATATTTCTATCAAGCTCTATTTCCAAAGGTGTCAGTTACATCAACTGTTGTGCCTTTGCAATTTCTTCCTCAAGCCATACACGTAAGAGATTTGTTTGTGGCTGTACCATACCTACTTCTTATGGTTTGGAAGTTTCTTATTGAATTACCTCAGTATTCTAAGTTGTTGGTTTAGTTTTAACAACCAAACACTTTTTCCTGACCCTAAAGGCTTTCCCTTAATCAGAAGTGCATTTGTCAAGGCTTTCCTCTTCTATGCTTGCCTGTACCTCTGTAACCTTTATTTCTGGCTCTTCGACAATGATCGACCAGATACTTTAGGCTTACTTTGACTGAATGGCACTGCCTTGCCATATTGATAGTCTTCATTCCAAAAGGGCTGACCCTTTTGGAATCTAATCTTCCTAGCATTATTTGCCATTGCAGAACTCTTTACCTACTGGCTGACCTTTATGTTTGCAGGTGGCACCCGGGTTCCAATATGTTGAAACTGATTTTGGGAAATCAAATTACTTCTAATCGATCAACTGGCCATTAGAATTCGGCCTAAATAGATGTTGTAGTTGAGATCTTAGTGTGTAAAATGGTTTTGGTTGAGAATTCCTCTTATGGAATCTTCATTTCTTCTGAACCTCTAGTGATTGAGAATTAGCCATTACCTTTCAACGTGCCTCTATAGCTTTTGAATCATATAACTTGACATATCTTGGACACAGCTTGATTGCCACTGAGCCTTTCTTTCTTGAGAAAAAATCTTCATAAGTCTCCAAAGGCTTTTAATATATATCGAAAGTGTCTGCCATAGGGTCATAATTTATATGCAACTCATTTAAGTTTATTTCAGCTTGCATCTTTATATGCAACTCATTTGAATTTATTTCAGCATGCATCTTCCCTTTTTCTTTTATATCAACCATGCCAGTATTCAAATGAATTTGGCCGCGATATCAATAACATTGGTTTAAAAAGGATCAGTATCAACCTTTATGTCTGCCTTTTGTTTATCTGTAAATTTCAGTCTTTCTTCTAGCAAAACCTTTTGAATCAAATCCATGAAATGTACATATTCATTAGTAACATGACTAAATACATTATGAAATTTACAATACTTTCAGTATTTTATCTCATCAAGCTTTAAAAGCTTATGATTATTTGACAATTTTATTTGTTTTTCTTTCAATAAAACATCAAAAATTTGTTCGGCTTTTATAATGACTAATGTGTATACTTTTCTATTGACATAGGTCATTTTTTCTTTAGCCCTCACTAGCTTTATGGCTTGACAAGTATAGGGAGGTCCACTTTTTAATTTGACAAGATTAATGTCGTTATTAACATTTTCTTCCTCTTCGTCGGAATCTTCTATTCCAACATAATTTACTTTTTCTCTTTTCAGAAACTTCTTTTGTTTCTACATTTTTTCAGCTTTCAATTGCCTCCAAACTAGGCAAAGTCAACTAAATGTTGGTTGATAGGATTTTTCCTAATGTAATAATCTAGGCCCTCAATAGCCATTTTGACAATCTCTACTTAGGGAATAGGAGTAAAACATCTACTCCTCATCTGCCTAATTCATTATATAATCTCTTAATGTTAAACAAATCTATCAGACCAATTTTCAGATCTCCCCTGAAGAATTAGTCATGAGAGTTTCTCTCCATTTGTACCATGAATGGATGGAATTAGGTCTCAATGTCAAGAACCAAGAGAAAGCGTTCTTCGTGAGCGAACTTGGGAAGAATCTCATTTTTAATAGTGTATTGTGTGACGTGTTCGATGGTCGACTCACCACTTTCTCAGCAAACTTAGAAATTTTAGGAACTTTAACCATTCCTCTTGGCAATTTTAACTGCTGAACCCAATCTGGATGCTGAGGCAAAATAGGGCTGAGTAGTATAATCTACATTGAAACCTAATGTATTGAAAACTTGTTCAATTGCTTGATTCACATCTTGTTCTATTTAGTTTCCTATGAGATTTTATCTAATGCTCTTACAGCATTGTTCTTAACTATTTATGGTTTATTCCGATACAAGATTTGCACTTGACCATATCCCATTTGAGGTTGAGGTTGGTCTTGCCCTTGTACTACATTATTTTGTTAATTTTGGCCTTGATCTTGGGCCATAATCACTTGTTTTGGTTAGACATTTTTAGGCACAACAATACTTAAGGCCTGACTAAGTCTTCTCATTTGTAAGGCTAACGTATTACATGCATTATTAGTATTCTCCATTAAAGGTTTCAATACGACACCTATTTGTTGTGTTAACATGCTCACAATGTCATGATTATTTTCATCCATTTACTGTTGAATATTGACAAATGAACTTACAGTAGATGTGGCGACATTACTTAGCATGTCTCTAGTTATACTTGGGAAAATAGGTCCCAAGTTCAATCTCTCTTGTTAAGACACAGTTGGAGTATTGGTCCTTGCAACATTTAGATTAGCCAATGCAGAACTTACTGCTTGGCCGTGATTCATTTGACATGTGGGATTAGCTAACTGATTTCCAACCCTAAGTTGGGTCATTACAGGAGGGACATACCCTTGAGGCAATCGATATTGTGGTATAAACCTTGTCGTTTGATAACCTACTGGATTTGGTGATATAGGTATCGACCTAGACACTACTTGTTCCAAAATGGGACTTCCCGAAAAGGATACATTTGGCACAAAATCTATAAAGTTAGCAGTTGTTGGAACTATTGGCACATTTGCCACAGTTATGGCAGTTACTAGTGCACTTAGTGAACTTATCGCTTGATTAGCACTATTTGCATTACTCATATTTTTAGAGTTATGAGCAGGTATGTGTTTACTACTTCTCAAACGGATACATTCAATGAGTTACTCCGAACTTGTCCCACCGAGTGTGCTAATTTGTTAATAGTGTTTTTTAATTTGACCAAAATTCAACGATAAATAAAAGAATCGAGAGCGATGTGGTTTCAAAGTTATGCGGTAATCTCGTCAATAGGCAGAAATATGACGAAAGCGTTACTTGAAACATATAACTGCATGAAAGAACGTGGGGCTAGAAATACACTTTTTGCAGAAAAGTTAAATCAAAGTTGTAAATTGCAGAAAGTAAGTGCAGAAAGTAGATTACAGAATGTAAAGTGCAGAAAAATTGAATTGCAAAAAGTAAATGGCAGAAAGTAATCGGTGGAATATAAATGGTAGAAAGTAAATTGCAGAAAGTTAAATTATAAAAGGTTTAAATGGTAGAAAATAAAGTGCATGAAGTTAAATAAAAGCGATTAAATTGCAGGAAGTTAAATGAAAGTGTAGTAAAGTGACTGGAATGAAATTGCAAGAATGATAAAGGCTTTGAATTAAAATGACTGAAATGTTAAAGTGAAAAGCATACTTCGATGTTAATCCGTTAATCTGCTTGTGTGAGATGTTAGGATTTTAATCAAGAGTTGCCAACCCCGTTTATAACAAATTACTTAGTATTTATAGGCAAATGACGGAAGTAACTGTCTATCTATCTAATCACCACGTAAGTGACGGTTTACATTTCTCAATACAATTGCCTTCATTATTTTGATGATGGGAGTAACTGTCTTCGATGACTTTCATTCGACAGTCTCTCTTGCCTTTAACTTTGGACAACCAGGTCACACCATTAATCGACATCTTTTCGTCATTCAATAACTTTTGTCTCTCGACTTGTTTGTTGATAATATCTCTTTGAACTTGCTTGTCGAATGACATGCTTTGGATGATTTTACTTTTACAGACGTACATGAATGTCATTGTAAACTATTTCGAGTTAATATCCATTCTTCTTGCTTTCTTTTGTCGAATTTGTTTATGTCAGATTGTTGATTTTTGTCGAATTTTTGTACCATATTACTATTTTGACACTTAGACAATCGACACTATTTTGTTACATTACTGAGGATGATTACTTGTCAGCCAAGCAACTAACTTTCACTGGCAAGTATATATATTTTATTTAAAAAATAATCATCCAACAACAGGAAAACATAATATGAATGATACACTCTAAAATACTCTAGTTGAAGTGAAGTCTTGACATAAGAACCATCAATTGAATCCAAGGCTTAAAGACAAGCCCATTTAATCACTACAAATTGGTTCTAGTCCTCGAATGGCTTCCTCAAACCAACTTTTCCTTAAGAATGATCTAAGTGGGTCAAGCAATACATGTAGATCCTTTTCAATGTGAAAATCTCATTAAGAAACTAAAGTTTATACATCAAAAGCATTAAGAAAGAGAAAGGCCCTATCTTGGCTGAGTCTCCTAAGCAGGTTTATCTAATGCCATATATGTGCAACTCCACTATGCAACTTAGAGGTGGTGTGTAACCAAATTACATAGATCTCCCTTATGTTAAAGGAATTAGACAATACACTGCTAATCCCAACAAATAGAGGTAATTGCTCTTATTGATTCTTGGCTAAGGGCACAAATAGCAAGAAGTAAACAATGCAATTGAGAATTGAATTCTCTAAAACGAAAGAGATGCAAGAATACGGTAAAAATAACATAGCATTAAAGAATAGAACCCTTACAAATTTAGAAAAGAGGCTCTGGCCTTGAATTACTTCAACTAAAATTAAGAGGTTTCTTCATTAAGGGCCATTACAGAAACTTCCTTGAAGAAATTAAAACAATGATAAAGAAAATAAGCTATCACAATACAAAACATAAATGAAGAAGAAGAAGAATAGCTAGTTAGTTATAATACTCTAGTATTATGGTATAGTTAAAAGTACATATTTTTTGTGAGGATGAAAATTTTTCACTAAATAAGGAGTTTCCTGTAGAGGAATGAAGGATCCTAAACTTGATAAAATTTAAAACATGCGTTGGACTGAATAAGATTTCACTATAAAGGAAAGGAATATGTTGAGTGTAAGGAGTGTGTTTAAGGACTAGAGTGAAAAGAAAAGAAAATATAGAATAAGTTAGAAAAAGTACTGAATAGGAAACCCATGTGGGAAAATGAACTTCATAAGTATGTAATTATGAACTCCGGCACCTTAAAGTCATCAGATTATGGCTAGAATGGGTGTTAGGACATTGAGAAGGACTAAAGTGAATGAATGTGAAATTTTAGTATTGTAATGAAAAAGGTGTTGTGATGATGTGTATTTTTGTGAAAGTGTGGTTGGGTGCCCTACTTGTGAATTAAAAGTTTTCTCAAATTCCCTTGCAAGTCTTAATTTTAAAAAAAATGCCACATAGAGGGACCTAATTGAAAAGGGAGGTAGTGGGCCCCACACACACATATTTACTTACACACACACGCACGCACGCACGCACGCACGCACACACACACACACACACACACACACACACACACACACACACACACACACACACACACACACACACACAAAATTCTTTCCTCCTGATGCATTCCTTCTCCCTCTCACATGTTTCTCTCCCTTTGGCCAGCAGTAGTAGCATACATACTCAAGTCTAAGGAATTTTCTTCATCAATCATCTTCTTGACCTTCTCTTGAGGTAAGGATCTTTCCCCTCCAATCTTCTCTTCTCTTCTCCTTCCTCCTTGCTCTTTAAGAAGAAACCCTAAGAGATGGTTCTAAGAGAGTGATGCTCCCAAGCTTGAAGTAGTTAATGTTGGCTTGGGTCACGATTTTAATTACCCCTTCATGTTTGACAAATGAAGTTAATAACAAGAATTGAGGAACTTAACTAGATGAAGAGTTGGATTAAAGAGTAAGAAAGGTGAATGGTGGTAGTTAGGGTTTATGATGAGATTTAATGATTCAAGCTTGTATAATAGGTTTTAACTTGAGAAATAGGTGCCAAATTAATCCTAAAACAATAAGAATGAAAACCTACGAAAAAGATTTAGGAGAAAATGATGAATTTTTAGCTGGAAAACATGAGGAACCGAGGCTAGATTCAAAGAAGGTGGGCGCCTAGGGAACCACTACTTGGTGAGGTACCTGAGACTTTAGGTACTGGTGCTAAGGGCGCTAGGAGTGGCGGCCCAGGTGCCACCACCTAAACCATATTTTGGGACTGAAGAAGACCATGGCACCAAGGCTAGCGCCATGGCCTGGGCATGTATGAGATTTATGGTTTTTGAGTTCTAAAATGCTTTTTGATGTTGCATAGTTTTGGTGTTGGTTTGAGGCTTGGCCAAGGCATCATTCGAAGTCTGAAAGTGCTTCAGATTTAGGTGAGGGAATTCTTATCCTATCTTGGTGGCTTTGTACATGTATATATATGTATATAGAGACATGTATGTGAAGTGGACATAATTAAATTATGATCCCACAAGATTATATGTAATGATGTGATATTGGAAATTATGACTTCTTTTCCATAAGGCAAATTAAAAGCAATCTAATGGGATAGATACACTCTGAAAGAACAGTGTAAAACAAACATAGATTTGATGTTGAGTTGTTATGAATGTAATATGGCGCTATGAAATATTGTATTCTTAGTATAGGCTTATATGTAGGAAAATTGTAAACATATATGGAAATGAATGTGCAAATTTGTGAGTTAGGGGTGTAGGCCATCCTAATATATGTGGAATCATCATAATTCGTCTAATAATCCTTATGCATATGTATAAGAATAAAGTAATGGGGTAAAGGTTAATATTTACATGAGAAAAGTTGTGATTGCTTGTGGGTGTGATTGTTTGGTATTGAGTCATGGTGGTGCACCTCCATTATATGTAATTCCTTAGAAATCCATGAGGCTCAATGGCATATGGTCCATGAAGCCTATAGGTCGCTAGAACGATGTTCCCGCTCATGAGGCCAGGTGGTATGTGCTCCATAAGGCCTATGGACTTCCTTTGATGCTTTAACCAAGGATACATCATGAGACTCAGTAGCACGTGGTCTATGAAGCCAATGGAGTTTGCGGAACAAGATTCCTGCCTATAATGCCCAGTGGCACATGGTCCATGAGGTCTATGGTGATCCATGGCCAGAAACATATGTGGATTATGCTAATATTAGCAAAAGAGGCTTGGTGAGTCAAGTTTCCTTAGTGAACCGATGCTTCGTTAGTGGGCTTGTTAGGTTACCAGAGTCGGTTATGGTGATGGCCTATAGCGACCCAATTGACTAAGCATGTTTGACAATTGTGTTATATACTTATGAGTATAAGCTTCATGTTAAAGTATTTTTGATTGAACTCTTGCTTATGATGAAATGATGTGAATAAGTGTCGATGTCTAATTGATTTCCTATGATACTATGGTTCACGACGTGATCTCTTAGCATCTCTGTATATAAGGATCAAGAAGTATAATAGAGATTTCATATATGTATGAGCATTGAGATGTATTGATTATTAATTTTATGTATGTCAAATAGCCTCATACCTGATAAGGTGTAAACATTTAGAAGGACCTTAGGTGTTGTGTTTACATTTGTATCCTTACATTATCCATCTTTAATTTTTCCAGTTGCATATGTGATAGTATATGTGTATATATATATATATTTGTATGTAAGTGCTATGATAGGACTGCTTTTGGTGAGTCAAGTGGTTAGACTCACCCCTTCATAGTTTCAGGTACAGCAGACATCGTAACTCATTAATGCTCGTGTCAAAGACACCTCTCCATCGATCGATCGGGGTAAGGTAAAGTATTTTAGAAGTTAGGTCAAGCTTGATACTCTTAGTTAAGCTTGGTAATTGAGTATTAGTTAAGCTCTGTAATCAGGTAGGCCATGCTACAGTGTGTACTCATGTAAAAGATAGTAGATACTAGCACAAAGATTTTGAATTATAGTTATGATTATGTTGAGATAAGTGTAAGGATGTATTTATTTAAAGGCTACAATTGCTAGTTCATGAAGGAAAGGTAATTTAACTGGTTTTGTAGTAATTCAGTTTGCTTTTAAATTTAAAGATGGTTAAGTGAACGAAAAGTGTAATGGTTCTAAGTAAAAGTCAGGCTTTTGGTTGTAGGGCATGACATTAGGTGAAGTAAAAAAAAAAACCAAAAAAGACCCAAAGTGTCATGCTCCAAAACCTGGGCACGTGACTGGCGCAAACAGTGCATCACACTACACAGCTGCAAGCCCAAGTTAACCCTTAAACTTAACACATATAGTTCTCATCATTATTAATTTTGTTCATGGAATATAAATAGATGAACCACACTTTGATGATAATAGGAAAAGTATATATATATATACATATATAGTTTTCATTTGCATCATATCCTCAAGTGCTCAAATATAGTCATGTGTTCAATTACATGTCTTAAGATTTCCATGCATACTAAACCATACACATCTCCTATAATCACCTACCTGATTATAGAGCATTCTAGAAAGACCATCACAAAATGAAATAAAAGTCACCATACCTCGAACAATGGGGCTGCTTCCTACATGCAAATCATCTAGCTAAACAATTTTTGGTACCTGAAACTATTGGGGTATGAGTTTAATGACCCAGTGAGAGAACCCTACCTACCACAAACACATATGATTATGCATGCTAAGAGGAGTATATGAGTAATGCATGACCATGTGAGTATGAATCTCTAACTGTGCATATGCAACTCATGAAGTCATCTCATGATTTCCATGTGCACACACAAGTGCTTATATCATAAAGTGTACATGCAACAACACCATGCACGACCACAACATAATGTCCAACTTAGTCCATGCTTACGCAAGACATACTGGTCACAATATAGCCCACAACCACTCACACAACCTATATGCCTCAACTATATACATTATTTACGTTATGCAATCATAAACATATTATAAACTGTCACACAATCAAGCATCACATCATCCATACCACATTATCTTATCATACATTTTGCCCTATTCATGAAAATCAACTCTTAATTCATCATGCTAATCTCTGTTCACCCTAACAAAATAATTCGAGCTATATGAGGCCATCATTGTATCGTGCTCACTTACTTGTAAGGAATACCTCGAGCCATATGAGGCTATGCCATCATACTGTGTCCACTCAAATGGTAAGGAATCTCCCGAGCTATATATGGCCATGAAAACATACCGTGCTCAACTAATCCAGTCACACCAAGCCACATGAGGTCATCATCGTAACGTGCTCACTCGACTTGCAATTAGTATCTCGAGCCATATGAGGCGATACCATCACACTATGCTCACTCAGCTAGTAAAGAGTCTTCTGAGCCATATGAGGTTATGTCATCATGTCGTATTCAATCAACCAAATCATCAACTGTCACGCCCCAATTTGGGAACATGATTGGCATGGAGGTGGACTCCGTCTACCCCCATAGGCCTAATCTCAACTAATAACATGTGAAATAAATATAATATATATAAGTTCATTTTTGCAACAAATGCAAGATTTTCTAGATGTTCTATTTAACTATAAAGCAACTTAGACACCCAACTATTAGACGTACTAGTATTCTAAAATAGAGGAACACAAACTTGGAGACTCCACTACTCCTTATATAGAGACTCGCCTTCTAACACAGAACCTGCAAGGGTACACAAAGGAAAGGATGAGTATGAAAATACTCAGTATGGGAAAAATAATTTGAAATTAAAATACAACCTGTGTACTGCTCACAGGGATGGGACAAAAAAAGGGACCCCATCTACCAATATAAGACCAAGGACTTACCTCATATAACCTGCAAGTCGAGTAAAAAGTACCACCATACATACACAAGTATCCCTTAAAACATGCATCATAAGTGGATTACTAGGCTCATCTCAGTCTGTTCCGGAATAGACTATTAGTAGGCACAAACCTATATATATATATATATATAATTAAGATTAGATTCCGCACAAGAAGAATACTCATTGATAAGCACACACATTTATTATTTTTTATACTGTCCACCGTTCTAGGATATTTAATTTAATGATGATGACGGTTAAATAAATAATGTCTTGTCCATCATTCCAGGACTAAGACTATGATTAAATAAATAAAGTCTCGTCCACTGTTCCAAGACTAAGACTATGATTAAATAAATAGAGTCTTATCCACCATTCTAGGACTAAGACTATGAATGATTAAATAAAGTTTCATCCATCGTTCCAGGACTAAAACTATGATTAAATAAATAGAGTCTCGTACACCTTTTCAAGACTAAGACTATAATTAAATAAATAGAGTCTCGTCTACCGTTCCAGGACTAAGACTATGAATAATTAAATAGAGTCTCGTCCACCGTTCTAGGACTAAGACTATGATTAAAGAGTCTCGTCCACCGTTCCAAGACTAAGACTATGATAATTAATTTGCCTCTTAGGAGCCAAGCTCAACCCGGGCCTTAATCATAATACCGATAACTCATCCCTTGGGAGTCAAGCTCAACCCAGGCTTCCCACATCGCCATCATAACTCATTTGCTCCTTGGGAGCCAAGCTTAACCCGAGCCTCAATTATAATACCAATAGAGGTTCCATTTCTAAATAAGAGGAAATGAATTCAATTCCTTACATGAAAGTTGTACCTCAAAGGTTTACCTTTCATATAAGATGATTCCGAGTATGCAACATCAATTATTAATGAAACATTGGTAAAATAATTATGACCACATTATACAAGATAAAGTGAAAGTGGCATTTATCACTCACTTACATGTATCCTACAATATAGTATTGGCAACTCGCTTAACACACACACACACACACACACATATTTATATATGTATATATATGCATATGTAATTGGCCTAAACATTAGGAAGAGTAATGATTTCCACATACACAAAATGATAACAAAAGACAAGAATAAAGTAATTTGTCATTCTTGTTCATACAAGATTGATTATTTCACTTCCATAATTTATCAAGGTTCAAGCATTATGAGAGTATCAAGACACAATTTACATTTCAAAATGAAGAGAGAGGTGTTTCCATTAGGATCACTTTATTATGTCAATAGACTCAGTGTAACCATTTAAATCACCATTGAATGAACCTTTCTAGGAGCTAAAAGCCATGAGACTACTTCTTTATGTGTTGATTACCTCTTCCTATAATGCTTAGAAGCCAATCCCCTCTAAACCAATTAAATTTCTACACATAATTACCCATGCTCTGTTTAAGACTAAAATTCAGACCTTATAATTGATGAATTTTCTGAGAAGCTATTACAACTCCAAAATTCATGAAATTTGTTAGGCCTAATATGTATAGAATATTAGATAAAAAGTTCAAAAGAAAATACTTTGATTTGACCCCTCAAAACCACTAAAACACAGCTACTGCCCAAATTGCCTCTGTAACTTCTGCAGTCTATGTTTTGCAGGCAATTGGCCTACCAAAACAATTCCAAATCTTGAAAAACTTGGTAGACCCATGATTTAATGTTATGAAGTCCTCCGGTAGAAGTTTTCAAGCAAAACTAGACCATTTGACTAGTCTAACATTGCATTGAGTAAAACTTGGTCAGATTAGTCCAAATAATGGGATAGATTCTACCTCTCTAATAATTGACTTGGCAATGGTTTCTTGAATACTATGAAACTATCTAGATCATATCTACATATGCTAAGGAATACCATATAAAAATTTCAAGATCATAAAAGCTCATTTCATACTACAATCAATTCAAAACATCATCAATAGTAATTACTAGCACACATGCTTCCAAACATTTCTGACCTTTAGTCACTCTTTTAATCATAAAACATAAATGGAAAAGAATTATTGAATAAAAATTCATTTTTTTGGAAATTAGACTCAAATACCTTTCCAACGATATATAGTTTGCTAGAAACAGAGCTCAAATGAGAGAGTTATGAAGATTTCAATTATGCTAAAATCAGCTGCTGAGGATGGCGCCCCTAGGCTCCAAGGCTCTTCTTCTCAGTCACATGGGCACCCCGGGTGCCAACCGTGGCACCTCGGGTGCTTCGGACTGGGTAAACTCACCCAAACTATGATTTGGCACCAAAAATCTTCCACTTTGCCTCTTAAGTCCTCCTAAAGTTCACCCAAACCATTTTAGATCACTAATACTTGTTTCTATCACCCAAAAACTTCCTTAAGGATCAATTTCAAGCATTGATTCAAGATCAACATAAGTTCATTCAAGATTCAACTATTCTCTTTCTTAGAAATTTCAATCCTTGTTCTTCCTCTACCAAGGCTTTCCATTATGATCTCATTAAGTTTCTAGGTTCTAAACTCATTAAAAGCAAGATACAACAATCCCATTCAAGATTCAAGCTTCAATTTTATGATTTCTCTAAATCTTCAATCTAGGGTTTCTTGCAAGATCCAAGAAGAAGAAGAAAGGAGAATGCTTGATCCTTACCTCAAGAAGTGGTTCCCGTGAGGAGAGGAGGCTGTCGGTGGAGGAGCTTCGCCAGAGTTGATGGTGGAGCCACCATAGATTACCCTTTTTGGCCAAAGGGATGGAAGACATGAAGGGAGAGGGAGAGAGTATGAGAGACACAAAGAAGACAATTAATGGGTGAGTGTATGGAAATTTCTGATGTGTGTATGGGTTTAAATGAGTGTGGGGTCCACCTTCTTTCTTATTTGGTCCTTCAAGATTTGGAACAAGTTCACTTAAGTCCTTTAAATGAGGTATTGGGAATTATTTTAAAGAAATAGTCTGCATGGGCACCAAGTCATACTCATAGAAACACACATAAACATCAAGATTCCATTTCTCAACATATTTTGTTTAAAACATCAAATTTTATTTTAGTTCGTTTTAGTTCCTCTCACTAACCCATCCATTGTTTTGGCTCCGTTTCCACCATTCTCGAAACTCTGGCTTCCTCATTCAACCTCCTCGAGCTCCTTTCTCCTCCAAAGTCCTTTGTTGAGGATTTTCTTGTAAATTTCTCACAACATAAATTATAAATTTGAAAATTTTTGTGGTTTCACTAAATTTCAAATTAGCCCTAAAATTTCACATACAAACATATAATAAGGTTAACATATTTACCAAGTGAATTTAAAATTCATGGGTATTACACCAACATATCACAACATATATATGAAATCTAATGATCAGGAATCCCCACACAGCCTAGGCATCACACAACCACATGCACATTAGCATACAAGAATATAAATTGGTCCATCAGGCTACACCAAACTTCTCCCGACAACTCCCCTAGGCTTATGCCATAATGGTCCCCGGCCTAATGTATTTGGCCATCTAGGCAACTTCCCAATGGGCGCCTTTGTTTTTCCATGTCAAACTTCTCCCTGGTAAGTCCTTTAGGGGCTCATACCATAATATTCCCTCTCATGGCATGTTAAGATTTCTAAGTAACTCCCCAATAGACTCATGGCATAGTTTACTATATAAAGCTCCTCCCGGCAACTTCCCTCTATTGGACTCAAGCTGTTATCAGTCCTTCACTTGATAGGTAAGTCACAATTTCATCCGTAACACAAGCAGGACAATCAACAAATCATATGGTAACCAATTACCACAACATATTTTTTAGCATACAACCAAGGCATCAATTTCACTCATAAGCATAATTTTATGCAAACAATATTATATGCCAAACCTATATACCATGGGCATATATATATATATACATACTCATTCCACAACCCAACATGATAAATTATCCTTGATCTCAACAGATTAACTTCACAATTCACATATAACATACCAATCCCTATGTTAATCACATTTGCTTTCCACATAAGTACATGCTTGTTTATTCCACATGTATATGGAATTCCATACATACATCAAACATAAAATCATAATGTTACATGCTATCATTACATAAGATACTAAGAAAAATAATGGTAGAAAAGAAAATAAGTAAGGTAAGGCCAAAGTCCCCTTACCTCAATTCCAAGCTACTAAGTTCTACTTCAAACCACGTCGTTTTATTCTACAAATCTTTTTCACATCCTTTAGGAAGGTGAACTAAACAATTGGAAGTGAAAACATATGAGAAAAGGCATGAAATACCAAGTTCAGAGTGTTTTCTAACATGCCAGCACTGAGCCTCCACTTGCTGGCCCTGAGCGCTGGCTACACAACACAAAATTATGCTTTTAGGCTTCCTAGAGTTCAGTGCCATTAGCTGATGCTGAGCACTAGCATCCCTGCAGCACCCCATGTTTCTATATAGTTAGCGCCCAACGCCCAACTCGTGGTGCTGAGTGTTAGCCCCTACACCAGAACACTATTTCTTGCATTTTTGTGTGATTTTGAGCTTCCCAACTTAAATCTCAACCATTTTTCATGATTCTTTCACTAGGATTCCAATTTAAATTGTTAGAAAAGTTTCTCAAACTTTAAAATAAAGTTGCCCTCAAGGATTCACTCCTAAATCATCATTTTCTCTCCAAAAACCTAACTTTTTCTTTTCTAATATGTCATGGTTTTCTTACCTATGAAATCCCAATCTTTCTCACTAATTTGTTTGAATCTTTTGCTTCAAATCCATCAACATTCATGGAGGGATTCTTGGAAAACAAAACCCATGCTTAACCATCTCCATTTAAGACCCATTTCAGCCTAAAATCCCTTAAATAAGAAAATATACAGAAGAAGAGAGAACTAGGAAGCTTACCTCAACTCTACACTATTCCAGTGAGGTTTAGCCCCAGAAGATCAGAGCCACACCAGAGAATGATGGCCAAAAGCTTGGGAAGGAGAGGCTTGGAGATGAAAAGAGAGCGCTAGGGCGTGAGAGATGAGTAAACACGAGAGATAGAGAGAAAATGAGGGCTAAGTGGCGTGAGCAACATATATAAATACAGGTAGGAAATTACAAAAATGACCTTAGGTCAATTCAAGGTCAAATCTTAAGTGAGGATAATTTCTCCCACAGTTATTTTCTTAAATTTTCAAATTGCCATACACATCCGCCTCTCATTTTCCACATAGGAATTTTTTTCCAAATCCCAATTATCTCCTTTTTTCGCTAAAGGGTACCATTTAACAAATTTTATTTCAAGCACATCACAATCCCATACAACTAAGCATCCAAACCTACCATCGGATTCTATAGACATCATGGACCATGGCCACAGGGCCTCATGGATGAAAGCAGAGCTTAACTAGTCCCTATAGGTCATCATGGACCATATGCCACCGATCCAACTGGACTTCCGAGGCTAAAACATCATTGGGATCTATAAACCTTATGGATCACCTGACACCGAGCCTGATAGGCGGAAGTGGAGCTGAATAAATCCCTATAGGTCATCATGGACCACGTGCCACTAAGCCTACTGGATTAGCCTAAGCAATTACATACAATGGGGTTGCATCACCATGACTCAATACTAAACAATCTCATTCACAAGTAATCATTCATACATAAATGTTCAAGTACAACAATTCTGTAATGTCCTTAGCCTTAGATGTGTTGCTAGTTTAGTGTGTGAAAATATATTTGATTAATTTCATTAATTTATTTTATTATTGATGGTCGAAATGTGGTGCAAATATTTTGGGTGAGATTTAAAAATTTAATTATTGTGAATTGTGTTCTTATATATATATATATATATAAATAACTAAGATTCAATCAAATTTAGTCGGAGGATTTTATTTTATTTTAGTTTTACTGCTATTTTATTTTTGATACATGGTTCTATATTTCCATGGTGAATTATATCTCTTAAAATTTTATTATGTGATTGAATTAGAGATCATATTTTGTATAAAGGTAAATTTTGTGTATATCAAGATAAAAATCTTAATTCCAAAAAAAAGGGAAATTGACTTAGGACGAGTCATAGGACATGTATGAGAATTTTCTTTTTCTTTAGCATTTAGAACAGCCACTTTTTGGAAGTCACTTTTACATATATCACTCAATATACTCCTCTTCTCTATTTTTAGTTTCCACCCCTCTATTCACATCGGACTCCTCTTTTCTTTTGCTGGATGAAGATTTTCGCTTGGGTTCCTTCCAATTTCAGTAGAAAAACAAGGCAAGTGAGCTTTAGGCTCCTTGTATTTCATTTTCCCTCTTCCTCTATTCCTTTTTCTCCTTATCCATGAACCCTAGACTGAAAGGATGGAAGGAAATTCTGATTTAATAAGAAATAAAGTGATCGTAATGTTATAAACTCTTGGTTAGTGAACATTTAGAAACCTTTCTCCATAGAAATGATGAAAATGAAGGAGGTTGGCATTGGAGGGCTATGAGAACCAAAATAGAGATGGAAAGGGAGGGTTTTATGTTGATTTGTTTCTAAATTGGTTAAAGGATGATTTGGATTGAATTTTCTACACTTTGGAACTATTTTTTTAGGCATTATGCTGGTTGAATGGTCCTGTGAAGTGGCTGACAATTTTGGGCAGCAAACAGAGCAAAATTATGCAGAATTTTGCCATTGTTTTGTGGCTGGACAGCAAGGGAAAATTTTGTAGAATTCTACAGAAAATTCCTCTGTTATGGCAGCAAAAATTTTGCAATGGTAGGAGCATATTTTTTCTGCCATAGGGACCAAATTTCTACTGTTATGATAGTAGAATTTTAGTGTCATGACAGCAGAAATTTTTCTCTCTTTATGCCCTATTTTACTTACAAGAAGGTCTAGTATTAATATGTTCTTTTATCTCCATTTTATTTTCATTTTAGGCAATCCTTGGGAATCATTTCCTAGCACTTTCCATATTTTTAGCTTGCAAAAACAAAGGTAGTTAGTGCCATATTTGAGGTGAGTGTGATGACATTGTCCTACTTTTTTTTGAAACTTTAAACATCTTGCATCATGGAGGTAAGGATGAAAATGATATGTTCTTGAAATTTATTTAAGTATTCATATTATTGGTGCTTAAATGATCTTGTTTGTAGAATATTTTCTATCTAGAATATCTTGCTTTGATTTATTGATAATGAAAACCACCCTTGAAAAATTTATGTGTTGGCAATGTTAGCTAGAAATTAATATGGTTGAATTTATATTAATTATGTTGTGCTGAAAACTTGAATGTGTATTATAAATGTAATTGTGAATTGATGATAATTATTGTTTGTGTTTGGTTCATGGTGGTGCACCCCATGGGAGGAGTTAAAGGATTTATAAGGGTGGAGATACCTCTTTCTTAGAGAGATAAGGGTGGATACGGCTGGGGGGCTGTGGGCAATGATCCATTAGTATTGTGTACGACCCGGTTGGTACGGGACTTGTGTTATGCATTGTATGATTTATACTTCTTTTGTTATTTGTAATTGATGTGAACTTTCAAATTGTTGATATCTCTATGATGCTAGATGTGAAATTTTAATTTCGATTGATGATGTTATGCATTCATTGAGTATTCCATTACTTATCCTGTTATTTTACAACATTTCAGAGTTCGTAGCTGATGCAGGAGATTATCTAGGAGAGTAGCGGGCTTACTTTGTACCTTAGGTTTGGTCCTTTTATGTCTTAACTATTTTGTTGGACTCTAGATGTCGCTCTATGATCATATAAGCCTCCTAGGATTTTTATGGATGGGCTATATGGAAATATGATGCTTTATGCTATTTTTTTTTGGTCTTGTTGTTTGAAGATTAACACCTTGACGATATTTCAATTTGGAAATATTACAGACTTATCTATTTCCTCATTTTGTTATGAAAGGTTGGAATACTATATATAGAATATGGAGTATTTGTAAATGTTTGAATGATGTGAGTTTAGCTTTAAGATTAGGAACAACATGTATAGGTGATTGGAATTCATTATGATAAAAATTTTCATAAATTGATGTTTTTGTTAGGACCACGCTGTGAAGAAAATTCACTATCACGCTGGTCACATTTTTGAGATGTGACAAAATGGTATCAGAGCATGGTCTTAGGTCTCTTATGGGTCACGGAGCAAGGTAACCTTGACCGGGCCTTCCTCTATCATCATGAACCGTGGCATGACCATAGGGGTGAGGGCCAGTTAAAGGTCCTATAGGTGTTGTTGTATTTTTCCTTTTATATTCCTTTCCTTGTAAATTGACATTTATCTTTATCGGAACTAAAGTGTGTGGTGTTATTGATAGATCTAGATGCAACCTAGAGGATCTCTGGAGGTAGTGGAGCGTGTAGGCTTTGATGGAGCCTCGTCACAACCTGCTCATCTTGCCCATAAACGAGATCAGGAAGAACATGGTAAGAGTGAGCACGGGCAAGATGAACAAGGCTCGCCTCGAGGACGTGCATTGAGACACGAGGCTTAACCATAGATGGATCCCGCTGTTTTATTGACTAGTTTGACCACCTTACTTAAAGGTCAAACAACATTACAAGGAAGCTTGGCCAATCTGACTACATTGTTGAAGAGACAGGTTATTGCTACAAATGCCCCTGTTGCTCCTATTCTTGCTACAATTCCTTCGGTACATCCAATAATTCCCTTACCTCCTTCTGTTAGGGATGGGGCGGTATAGGATGTATCATTGTCAGAGTTTTTGAAGCTTGAATCCCCCGTCTTCACCAGGGAAGACCCAAATGAGGATCCACAATGACTCCTTGATGGAATAGAGAAGGCGTTCAAGGATTTGAAATGTGATCCTCGATTATGGGTGGATTTTGCTACTTATCAGTTTCAAGGAATGTCTTATGAGTGGTGGGTTACTTGGCAGAGTAGTCGAGCTCCTGATGCTCCTCCAGTTGCTTATGATGAGTTTCGTTGAGTTTTCATTGGGAGATTTATATCGAGGAGTTTGAGAACTGAAAGGGCCAGAGAATTTAAATTTCTCAAATAAGGTTTGATGATGGTTGATAAGTATGATACATAGTTTACACAGCTTTCTAGATATGCACCTCACGTGATCCCAAATGAATAGGAGAAGATTTGTCGATTTATTCTTGGTCTTCATCTTCGATTACATCAATTTGTAAGTATGCAGATGGAACTATATCCCTCTTATATGGTCATGGTAGATGCAGCCAGAACAGTTGAAATGAATGAGAAGGATGGGATGATGACTTCAAGAGGAAGAGAAAACGTGGAAACAAGAGGAGATCTTTAGGATACAATGGATTATCAGGGACTTCTAGGCCTCAAAGTAGGGGTCAATAAGCTCCTATGGTATTATCCACTCTAGCAATATCTTTAGGCTGTATTTCTAGGCCCAGATTAGATTACAGGGGAGGTTCTTCATCAGTTGGTCAAGTGTCATCTTAGTAGGGATGAGACAAGCCTAAGTGTTTTGAGTGTGGGCGATTTTATACTGGTGTATTATAGAGTAGGCCCAATTTGTTTTCGTTGGGGATAGGTAGGTTATATGAAGAGAGATTATCCTCAGCAAGTAGATACTTTAAGGTAGGGATCTATACATCTATCTCAGGCATAATGGATGATAGCTTCAGCTAGCAAGACTCCTGCCTCTTCAGCTAGACGGGGTAGTATAGGGAGAAGAGGAGGTAGAGGACAGGGAGGACGAGGTCAGCCTACAGTTGGCTATAGCCAGGCCAAAGTATATGCTCTCACACGCCAGGAAGCATAGGCTTCGAATGCAGTCATGACAGGTATTCTTCTAGTATGTTCATTTGATGCTCGTTTATTATTTGACCCGAGATCTACTCATTCATATGTGTCTCCAATCTTTGTAAAACAGTTTATTCAAGATCCTGTTAGAATTGATAGATCTTTTCTTATTGCTACTCCTATGGGTAAGACTTTAGTAGTAGATTTGGGATATTACGGTTGCCGTGTCTTGGTTGGTGGGAAAGATACCAAGGTAAATCTGATGCTATTAAATATAGTAAACTTTGATGTTATTCTTGGAATGGACTGGTTGGCTTCTTATCATGCAACCCTTGATTGCTATAGTCAAGTGGTGAAGTTTAGAATTTCGGGTAAACCTACCTTCTCTTTTCAGGGGGAAAGGAGTGACGTACCTAATAACATTATTTCTATGATCCATGCTAGGCGTATGTTGAGGAAAAGATGTCTAGGTTTCTTGGCCTTCATTAGGAATATTGAAGAAGATATGGTGAATCTTGACCATGTACCAATTGTAAGGGAGTATCCGAATGTTTTTCTTAAAGAATTACCTGGATTACCCCCTGATCGTGAAATAGAGTTTAATATTGAAGTGATTCCAAGCATTCAGCCTATTTCTATACCTCCCTACCTTATGGCTCCTGTAGAACTTAGGGAGCTTAAGGAGCAGTTGCATGATCTCTTAGATAAGGGTTTTACTTAGCCCCGTTCTTTGCCTTGGGGTGCTCTAGTATTATTTATAAGGAAGAAGGATGGAACCTTGAGATTACGTATTGATTACAGACAACTAAATAAGGTGACAATATGAAATAAGTACCCCTTCCCCAGGATTGATGATTTATTTGATCAGTTGCAAGTAGCTCAGTGTTTTTCTAAGATTGATTTGAGATCTGGGTATCATCAATTAAAAATTAAAGCAGAAGATATACCCAAGATTGCTTTTCATACACGTTATTGGCATTATGAATTCTTGGTGATGTCGTTTGGGATAACAAATGCTCTAGCAGCCTTTATAGATCTTATGAACCGAGTCTTTAAATCATTTCTGGATAAATTCATCATTGTTTTTATTGATGATATTTTGGTATATTCGAAAAGTCTTGAAGGGCATGAACAACACTTACGAATAGTATTACAAACTTTAAGAAAGCACCAGCTTTATGCCAAGTTCTCGAAGTGTGAATTTCGGCTGGAACAAGTAGCTTACTTGGGACACGTAGTCTCAAAGGAAGAAATTCATGTCGATACTAGCAAAGTCAAAGCAGTAAAGAAGTGGCCTCGACCAACTACAGTGATAGAGATTCAAAGTTTCTTGGGGCTAGCCGGTTACTACCATTGCTTTGTGAAGGATTTTTAAAAGATAGCCGCCCCACTTATAAGGTTGATTCAGAAGAACGTACGATTTGATTGGACTGAGGCTTATAAAGAGAGCTTCACGAGGCTTAAGGAGTGTTTAACATCATCCCCAGTGCTTGCTTTACCTTTAGGTTCGGGTGGTTTTTCTATGTATTATGATGCATCCTAAGTAGGATTAGGGTGTGTTTTAATGCAACACAGTAAGGTTATAGCTTATGTATCTTGACAACTTAAAAAGCATGAATTAGAATTATCCTATACATGATGTGGAAATGGTGGCCATGGTGTTTGCTTTAAAAATTTGGTGCTATTACCTGTACGGTGAAACTTGTGAGGTGTACACGAATCATAAGAGTCTCAAGTATATTTTTCAATAGAGGGATTTGAATTTGAGGCAAAGGATGTGGATGGAACTTTTCAAAGACTATGATAGTACAATTCTATATCATCTTGGAAAGGCTAATGTTGTTGCAGATGCTTTGAGTCATAAATCTATGGGAGGTTTGGCACATATTGCCTTGTATAGGAGGCCATGATTTGCGAGTTGTAGGAATTGGAAGCTAGTAGAGTATGGTTTGAAATTTCAGAGTCGAGTGCATTCTTAGCACATATTCCAGTCCAATCATCTTTAGTTGAAGATGTGAAGTTGGCTCAGAGGGAGGATCCAAATCTTTATAAGTTAAAAGATGAAGTAGATGGGGGTAAATACAATGGGTTTTCTCTTGATCAACATGTAGTACTTTGATTTGTAGGTCGATTATGTGTGCCTAATGTGGGATCTTTATGAAGATGAATCATGGAAGCACACTGAATGGCTTATATTGTACACTCTGGTATTAATAAGATGTATCAGGATTTGAGATCGTTGTACTGATGGGACAGAATAAAAAGGGACATTGTTGATTATGTTTCTTATTGCTTAACTTATCAACAAGTTAAGGCAGAACATCGTAGAACCCCTGGTTTGCTTCAACAAATGGATATCCCATAGTGGAAAAGGGAAAGTATTATAATGGATTTTGTTGTAGGGCTACCCCATTCCCAGAAAGGATATGATTCTATGTGAGTGGTTGTAGACCGTTTAACAAAAGTTGCATATTTTCTTCCAGTAAAGACAACCTATGGCACTGTTAAGTATGCTTAGTTGTATATTGATGAGATAGTTAGACTGCATGGAGTGCCTACCTTCATTATTTTTGATAGAGGCACATAGTTTACATCTCACTTTTGGAGAACTTTTCAAGAAGCTCTGGGCACGCGGGTAAACTTAAGTACAACCTTTCATCCTCAAACAGACACCCAGTCAGAGTGCAATATTTGCATCTTGGAAGACATGCTGAAGTCTTGTATTATGGATTTTGGACGTAGTTGGGATATACATTTGCCTTTGATTGAATTTTCTTATAATAATAGTTATCAAGCTAGTATAAAAATGGCATCTTTTGAAGCAATTTATGGGAAACGGTGTAGATCCCCTATTGGTTGGTTTAAAGTGGGGAAAAACAAATTAATTGGGCCTGATTTGGTGCAAGAGGCATTGGAAAAGGTAAAACTTATTCGGGAAAGACTTCTGGTAGCTCATAGTAGGAAAAAGGCCTATGCCGACCATCAAAGTCTAGACCTTCAATTTTCAGTAGGTGATATCATCTTTTTTAAGGTATCCCCATGAAGGGCAATCTAATGTTTGGGTTGAAGGGGAAGCTTAGTCCAAGGTACATTGAACCTTTTGGAATTTTGGAGAAGATTAGCAAAGTAGCTTACAAGTTAGACTTACCACCAGATTTGGAGGGAGTCCACCTAGTGTTCCATGTGTCTATGTTGAGAAAATATCTCTATGACCCTTCCTACGTTCTTCAGACACAGGAGATTCAATTAGGGGATGATTTATCATATGAAGAGGTTCTGATGGCAATCTTAGATAGGCAAGTAAAAAATTTGAGGTCCAAAGAGTTACCGTCTGTGAAAGTTCTTTGGCAGAATCATACCCAGGAGGAAACGACATGGGAATTTGAGGAAAAGATGAAATCAGTATACCCTCATCTCTTTGAAGCATATGGTAATGAAATTCAGGGGACCAAATTTCTTAAGGGGGAGTTTTGTAATGTCCTTAGCCTTAGACCTGTTGCTAGTTTAGTGTGTGAAAATATATTTGATTAATTTCGTTAATTTATTTTATTATTGATGGTCGAAATGTGGTACAAATATTTTGGGTGAGATTTAAAAATTCAATTATTGTGAATTATGTTGTTATACATATATATATAAAAAGAATTAGGATTTAATCAAATTTAGTTGGAGGATTTTATTTTATTTTAGTTTTAATTCTATTTTTTTATACGTGTTTCTATATTTCCATGGTGAATTATATCGCTTAAAATTTTGTTATGTGATTGAATTAGAGATCATATTTTGTACAAGAGTAAATTTTGTGTATATTAAGATAAAAATCTTAATTACAAAAAAAGGGGAAATTGACATAAGATGAGTCATAGGACACATATAGCACTTAGAACAGTCACTTTTCAGAAGTCACTTTTACATATATCACTCAATATACTCCTCTTTTCCATTTTTCAGTTTCCACCCCTCCATTTGGACTCCTCTTTTCTTCTGTTAGCTGAAGATTTTTGCATAGGTTTCTTCTAATTTCAGTAGAAAAAACAAGGTAAGTGAGCTTTAGGCTCCTTGTATTTCGTCTTCCCTCTTCCTCCATTCTTTTTTCTCCTTAGTCGTGAACCTAGACTGAAGGGGTGCAAGGAAATTTTGATTTAATAAGAAATATAGTGATTATAATGTCATAAACTCTTGATTAGTGAACATTTAGAAACCTTTCTCCATAGAAATGATGAAATAGAAGGAGGTTGGCGTTGGAGGGCTATGAGAACGAAAAGAGAGATGGAAAGGAAGAGTTTTATGTTGATTTGTTTCTGAATTAGTTAAAGGATGATTTGGACTGAATTTTCTACACTTTAGAACTATTTTTTTAGGCATTATGCTTGCTGAATGGTCTTATGAAGTGGCTAAGTTTTGGGCAGCAAACAGAGCAAAATTCTACAGAATTTTGATGCCGTTTTGTGGCTGGACTGTAAGGGAAAATTCTACAGAATTCTACAGAAAATTCCTTTGTTATGGCAGCAAAAATTTTGCAATGGTAGGAGCATAATTTTGCTACCATAGGAACCAAATTTTTGCTATTATGACAGCATAAATTTTTCTCTCTTTATGCCCTATTTTACTTACAAGAAGGTCTAGTTTTAATGTGTTCTTTTATCTCTATTTTATTTGCATTTTAGGAAATCCTTAGGAATCATTTCCTAGCACTCTCCATATTTTTAGCTTGCAAAAACAAAGGTAGTTAGTGCCACATTTGAGGTGAGTGTGATGACATTGTCCTACTCTTTTTGAAACTTCAAACATCTTGCATCATAGAGGTAAGGATGAAAATGATATGTTGAAATTTATTCAAGTATTCATATTCTTGGTGCTTAAATGATCTTGTTTGTAGAATATTTTCTATCTAGAATATCTTGCTTTGATTTATTGATGATGAAAACCACCCTTGGAAAATTTATGTGTTGGCAATGTTAGTTAGAAATTAATATGGTTGAAGTTGTATTAATTATGTTGTGCTGAAAACTTGAATGTATATTTTGAATGTAATTGCGAATTGATGATAATTATTGTTTGTGTTTAGTTCATGGTGGTGCAACCCATAGGAGGAATTAAGGGAGTTATAAGAGTAGAGAGACCTCTTTCTTAAGAGATAAGGGTGGATATGGATGGGGGGCCGCGGGCAACAATCCACTGGTACAGTGGATGACCCGATTGGTACGGGACTTGTGTTATGCATTGTATGATTTATACTTCTTTTGTTATTTGTAACTGATATGAACTTTCAAATTGTTGATATCTCTAATTTTTGCTAGATGATGTTATCCATTTACTAAGTATCCCATTACTCATCCTGTTATTTTACAACATTTCAGAGTCTGTAGTTGACGCAGGAGATTGTTCAAGAGAGTAGCGGGCTTACTTTATATTGACCTTTTGTACCTTGGGTTGGTCCTTTTGTATCTTAACTATTTTGTTGGACTCAAGACGTCGCTCTATGATACATAAGCCTCCTAGGATTTTTGTGGATGGGCTATATGGAAATATAATGCTTTTTGCTATTTTTTTTTGGTCTTGTTGTTTAAAGATTAACACCTTGACAATGTTTCAACTTGGAAATATTACAAATTTATCTATTTCCTCTTTTTTTTATGAAAGGTTGGAATACTATATATAGAATATGGAGTATTTTTAAATGTTTGAAAGACGTGAGTTTAGCTTTAAGATTAGGAACATCATGTACAGGTGATTGGAATTCATTGTGATAAAAATTTTCATAAATTGTTGTTTTTGTTAGGACCACGATGTGAAGAAAATTCATTATCGTGCCGGTCACATTTTTGGGATGTGACAAATTCCTCCTATATTAGGCCTCTTTCTTTGCATCTCGTGCCTACCTTGATGATGTGTCCATCAACACAGGTTCTTGTGGCACATATCCATCCCAATATTCCTCTTAGGATTCCCATGAATTATTGCTAAAGCCCTTTTTTTATTTTATTCTCTACACATATTAAGATTTGGGATTTTTCTAAGACTTTAGTTGTGGTCTTCTACCATATTCCTATACATGACCCCTAAAGACCAAGTATGCATTTTCCCTTTCTCATGCATTACTATAACATCCCGGGTTCCCAAGTGTTATTGTTGATGGCATATTAGAGTGGCTGTGGAAAAATGTAGCAAAATTTTTTCGTTTGCATAAAGGAAAAAGAGCATAATAGAGTTTGATGCCTTGGAAAAATCCAACAAGTGGTAGGAAACAAAAGAGAGAAAGAAAGAGGGAGACAAAATGAGCCATGAGTCTGTGGTGTTAGAAAAGTACTCTAAAGGCAATCACCTTTAGCATCAGATGTACAAACTCATTTATTAATTCAAAGAGGTTTTCTTCGTTATTTATATTCATTTTCATAAACTCAAGATTAGACCGTAATATAAGTAATGAAGTCCATGATACAAAACATAGCATGAAGAAAATTATGATAACGATCATAATGTGAGATTCTTATCATGTGTAATTATGTATGTATCTAAACTATCCCTAGTCGTAGGATCACCTGAGATTAGACATTAGTGATCCAGATAGACTAGCATATGTTATGCTTCTTGATTTGATCAAGTAGATGTCCTCATAAGTTGTAAGCATGAAATGTTTTGAGTAAACATGTGAATACTTATTAAAGGTAATAAATACATTGGATGACTTGCATGAGGCATCGCATGGATACCTATTCAAATGTCAGTGATAGGTCTCATAGTAGCTAACAGTGCAAGTATCCTTAGACTTGAGGAACTCAAGTTATCTAGTATATGGATCTTGTGTTTTGACTCTATTCCTTGTTACCCACCATGGGTTGTTCTTAGGGTGGTGATTGGGCATAGCTTGAAGTATTCAAAGATATTTGAGTAGTCAATAAAAGATTCACCACTTCTGATAAAAGGAAGTTTACCCATGGCCACTTCTCAGGATAATCACTATGAAGTATTTGGCTAAAGCAAACTTGTCATAAATATGGTCTTCAGTGACATAGTTTAAAGTGATTCATCTTACAGGATAAGGAATTGACTATTTAGGCTAGAGTTGACATAATCAAGTATAGTGGGAATAGACACATTGGCCATACTCTGAACCAATCAAGTATAAGACGATGAAAGGACACATTGCATAGACACGCTTTAGCTACAGAAAGGTTTAGAGTCAAACAATTGACTTTTGGTCAATTGGGGGTTGTGATGTGTTGCTAGATATTGCTCGTGATCTATTTATAATCAAGTGTTAATTGTGAATGGCCAATATAGTCAGAAATTTATTGGGTTACACACATAGAATTTCACTAGAAATGTGAAACGGGCATGAGGATTTGATCATAAATTGGAGATTAATTAAAAGGAGATAATAGAATAAAAGGAATAGGAATATGTTCCTAATTCTACCCGAATGAGGAAAAGTTCAAATGAGAACCTCTTGGCCGCTTCCTCTCTCAAAGAGATTGGGCTTCTTAAGGTGCCACCTTAAGAAGCCCAATAAGGGAATAGCACCCACTAAGGGAATTAGGGCTTTAGGGTTTAAGGTAGCACCTATCATTTAAGAGTGATAGTGAAAACCAGACACAATAGTCTCTATAATCTTGTTTAGGAAACACTCTTGTTTGCTTTTCCTTCATCCAAGAGGATTTTCTCCATAGCTTATTCGTGCTTGCTAGTATAAGAACGAGAAGGAACCCCATTACCTGAAGAAGTTTTTCCTTAGCATATTTTGTATGGATTACCATTAGAGGTATCCCATTTTGGATACTTGATTTGCCTTGGAGAGTTTACTATGCTACAAGAGATATTTTTCTTCATTTTGATTACTTGGTTAATGTAATGGTAATATAGGTTGATCATTTGGTAAATGGGTTTTAGAAATTTTTTTTTTAAATTTCACTGCATTTTATGATCTCTAAAATCCAACACGTGGAAGGACTAGATTGATATAATTGTTTAAGATGCCCTTCAGTGGAGAAGAAGAATAACCAGAGTTGAGAAGTTAGTGATGAGGATATACGGCACTATGATATGCGAATAAATATTTCATATAGAGGAAATTACAAATTTACCCTCGTGAGAGGTCGGATTGTGTGACTGGCTTAAGGGAAATTTTTTAATTTTCCTCAGAGTGGGTATATATGCCTTGTGCCCTGCATGCCTCAGACCACTTCTCCCCCTCTTGCTCCCTCATCTCTCTCTCACATTGTCTCTTCCTATCCCTTGCCTCTCACTATTGGCTCCAAGGAGTCTCACCCTTTTGAGCTCCCGGTCGCACTTCTTTGACGTAGGTGTAGTCCTGCAACAACCGAACATCACCTGGGAAGAGAAAATTAAAGGTAAAAGCTTCCAAATCCTTCTTTCCCACTCATTTTCAGATTTGAGAGGCTTTAGCATAAGAATGGATGTCCTTGAGAGTTTTAAGCTAGATTAATAATCTAGAAATCTTCTTGGATATATGTTGAACGGATTTGAACAAAAACCTTATAGAGTTTATGGTTTAATTCTTTGAAATTTTGGGTTGCATGTGTATGTTAGAAAAAGAGAGAAAGTTAGGGTTCTTGAGGGAGTTTGATAGATTTAGGCCTTAATTCTCAGTTTTAATTTGGGATTTAAGTGTGTAATTGTTTAATAGTCCCTTATAATGCAAATCTATGGTTGAAATCGAGTTAGGAATGGGTTGGATTGAGATTAGAAGAGTTTTTGAGGAATTTGGGCATTGTTCTTCGTATCTGCAGAAATTGACCAATCGACTATTGGGCCCTAGCAGTAAAATGGTAGCCTTTGATGCTCGTTGTCCAAATCTAACTGAGACGCACTAATTGACTGGTAGCATAACCCTTGGGATTCAAGAGTGCTATTAGGTTTATGGAATGGTGTATTCGTTACTTGATTATGGATAATATGGTCTTCAATAGAGACTTGAGTTTATTGTGATTATACATAAATGTGGTAGTGGATTAATGCTTTAGTGGTAATTCTATGGTTGGATATGTGTGTATCATGCCGAGTTGTGGTACTTGATATATATAAATTTTATATCGATGCTGAGATGTGGCACTCGAGATATTTACTTTGTGCTAAGGTATGGCACTTGAGACATCTTACTTGATGCTGAGGTGTGGCACTTGAGATATTTACTCAGTGCTGAGGTGTGGCACTCAAGATATTTATTCTATGTTGAGTTGTGGCACTTAGGATAATTACTTGTGTCATGGTGTGACACTTGTGGTTGTATTGTGTTGTGGTGTGATAATTATGTTTATTTATGTTGTGTCTTAATTATTGGTATGTAAGGATAATTTAGCTTCTATTATGGTTCCTCATTTATATTGTTGGATTTGTGGCTCTCCATATGTTATGGCGTAATTGCCTATATTATACTATTGCTAACATTTTACTTGGGATCTGACGAAGTGGGATTATTTATAGGTCGGAATCTATATATATATATATACCTGATATGTGAAAGGATGAGATATATGGAAATGATGGTACCAAGTAACCAAGGACCCGTGGCACCATAGAAATGGGTTGTGTTTTGTAATTGTAGAGTTGAGGTATCGATATTCATGCTGAAATGATGCTATTAGTATCGACCTATTGTAGTTATATACATATTTATGGTTTGGGAAGACTTGTCGGGATAATTTATGGGGTGCCTATGCACATTTTTTGATTGAATTTTATTATATGTACTTGATCTATCGTTCGAATATGTGATCATATTAGGAAGAGTTTTATCAGTGAGTCGCATGGTTTAGACTCACCCGTTCATAGTTTTAGGTTATGGAGACAGTTCGGGTCATCAGTTCTCTTAACGTGATAGCGTGGAAGCCTCCCATTATTTCGAGGTAAGGTATTTGTTTGGTAAGTTTTAAGTTAATCTTTGGTATGCTCTGTAATCGAGTAGGCCATCTAGGTTTCATATTTGTCTTGTTAGGTCTGTTAGTGAAATATCAGGCTTATGACGGTATAAGAGAGACATCGACTGTGTTGGTCATAGTCTCAAGTTTGGGATGTGACAATTACTCACAATTAGTGTATGCACTTTTCCTTTATTAATTAGGGCAAACATATGGAAGATATATTGGTACTAGATACTATTTTCCTGAAGGCCACAACTTGCCCGAGGACCCCATACACAAGGCATAGACATATATATAAACAAGGCGCACATCATTGCACATACTCAAGATAAGTTTCCTTTTTATGGGTTTCTCATATTCATAAGATTAATCTTAGAAATACTTATGTCATATTCTTGTGAAATCCTTTACGTCATTATATGGGTGTTTGCCTATATGTATATATACACATATAGGTTCAATTCACATTAACTACAAATCTCACCAAGATTCACTTCATGGTTACTACTAGGCATACAACACAATGATTCCAACCATTAGCATTCACATATGATTACGCGTATGTAAATCTCATGTAAACAAAATGTAGTTCAAGGTATGTCCAACATATTATTATACCATCATGTATTTACGCATAACCAAACACTAGGAAGGGACTATCCTAGGAAATAAAAGCAAGGAAGGTAAGGCTAAATCCCTCACTTCAACTACAAGCTAGCTAATCCTCTTTGAGCTTGATGTTTGAAGGCATAATCCTTGTTTAGATCTTTAAAAAGGCATCTTAAACATTTGGAAGAGCATACATAAGAGAAAAAAATATAGTTAAAACTCCACAAGTTGGCTGGGAAGCAATCGATAGACTGCCCTCATCCTGAATTTGACTAGCTTAACTTAGCCAAGTTTGACAGTGAATAGTTGGTCAACTGATGTTCACTATCAGTTGACCAATACATTTCACCCAACGAATTGGCAGCTAAACCCGAGAGTAACTAGTCAACCGATATTATCCTACCAGTCGACTAATACGTCTATGTCCAAAGTACTAATCTCATCCAGGGACTACCAGTCAACTGATAAGGCCTTGCTAGTCGACCGGTGTATTTCTGCTAAACCTAGAGCACCAGGGGAAGATGGTCGACCGTTCGCTACTCGACAGTCAACCGGTTGTCTAGCAGACATCGAAATCTTACTATCAAATGCTTCCAATATTCAATCCATCCCTCTCCTAACTCGATTCTAACCATGGGTTTTCATCTTCAATGTTCTTGTGATACCCATGATTTTTGTGACGTCGGGAATAATAAAGATTTGTGTTGTCATGGGTATGAGAGAATTCATAAGATTGGATTCATTTTTTTTTCTTAATAAATAATCTTGGAGCAGTGAAAAATTGAGTGATGTTGGTGCTTCAGGTTAAATTTTTTTATATTAGTAAAGTGTCACAATTATGGTAATTGCTTGGTATTATACTTAATTTGGGAATTATAACAAGTAGGTGGAAGATCAAGAAAGGAAGTTATGATTTTTCTTTAAGGTAAGAATAGCAAGGTTGTAATTTTAATATCAAGATATATATATATATATATATATATATATATATATATATATATATATATCTGTGTGTGTGTGTGTGTGTGTATGTGTATGTGTGTATCAGTAAAACACACATCATCCTTCTTATCCCTCTCTCTTGTTAAAATGGAGAAGGAAGATGAACTCTCCTCTTCTCTCATCTATTATGGAACTTCCTCCCTATTTTGTTGGCTTTGGACATAAGGGACTACAGATGGCTCTTCTTCATGAGAGTATGGGCTTGAGGTAAGCTTTCCATTTCCTCGTTATGGTTATTTTTGGAACCCTAAGGAAAACTAGGTAGAAATGGGTCTAAATGTGGAAGAATGGGGTTTGGAAATTGTTCATGAACCTCTCTTTATGTTTGGTGATGGAAATGAAACAAGGAATTCATGGGAATCATCAACAAGAGATGGATAATTATGGGATGGGAGCTTATATAAAAAAAGGATGAAAAACTAGGGTTCTTGTAGGGGATTTTCATGATTTTGGGTTTGATTCTTGGTTTTAACCTAGGATTTGTGTAAGTTTATATTTCCTAATCATTTCTAGAGTAAAACCATGGAAAGAATCTCTGAATTTGGTGGAGATTTTGGTTAGAATTGAAGAAAAATTGAAGAGGAGCCCTTTATCGCTAAAACAGGGAGTTGGGCTTTGATGTCCATCATTGCAGTGATGGAGGATGTTCTTCCCTATCACAGTAGCGATAGTTTTGGTCAGTACAGTGACAGAAAATAGAATTAGATTTTCTGATTCTGTGTCTAGGCGCTACAGTTGGGGAGTTATGAGCTATAATGGCAGGGGGACCTCCAAAAAATGATTTTTCACGTTCTTTCTCATACATTTCCAATTCTAAATGTTAGGAGGCCTCTCGGAAGGATCTGAACAAGGATTGGGGCTTACAAACATCAATCTTGAAGAGGATTATCTATCTTGGAAATGAGGTGAGGGATATCTCCTACCCCCTTTTGATTCATTGCAAAAATTTAATTACATATGTCTATCCAGTCTTGGTTTATTCCTTTGAATGCTGTAATATGATTATGTATTCATGGATGGTATATATTTGGGATGTTATAATTGGTTGATAATATTCTTCTTAATTGAAATTAAAGCTATGGCCTTGAAAGGGGACAACCTAAGGGGATCGAGGAGATGTACTCCCGCCTCTTTGAAATTGTTTTGATGACAAAACCTATATTGGTAATAATCTAGAATGAAATTATAAAATTTACTTAGTGTTTGGATATATAAATATTAATTATGGATGATAACCACATCTCTTTTCTTTGAGGTAGGGGAAATCTTTCTTATTTTAACATATTAAAAAATTTGATCCTGTAATGATGTATTTGAATTGGGAAACACCTAGGGGTGAGAGGGCTTTACTTTACTTCTTGGGTTGCTCACTATAGCTTATTATTAGATACCTGTGCTAAAACTCTCACCAGTTGTGATTACTGAGATTCAAAGATGATTACTCTTTAAGCAAATTTCTAAGTACAAGTTAGCGTGGTTATATATACATATCCCTTCCTTGTAAATACTATGGATGAACCAGTGAAGGGAGACGTCATGCTTTATATAACTGATTAAGATTGTGAATGTCAGTGTGTTAGGGATGTAGTCATTGTTTGTAAATGATGCTCAAATGTGTACCTTGATTTTATTGGTTTGTGAGCATGATAGATTAGTGATGACCATCATTATGGAATGATACCCTTATTACTTGATGTAGCTATATGTGATTGTATTACATATTGGTTTGTGGTATACATCAAATTATAAATGTCTTGAAACGGTGGATAGTATCAAATTATAAATGTCCTAGATCGTTGGACAGTATCAATTATAAATGTCCTAGAACGGTAGATAGTGTCAGATTATAAACATCCTAGTATTAATTATAAATGTCATAGAACGTTGGACAGTATCAATTATAAATGTCCTAAACTGGTGGACATATTACAAATTCAGACTTATGCTGAATTAAAAAGCTATTTATCTCATGGGTGCTTTATGTAGAGACTTTGGTTTTATTTTTATTTAAATATGGTGATTATGGCAAAATTCTTTGATTTTAAAATTGTTTAATGTTACATGTTAAACTTGTGTGACTGAGTCAGGTAATGATATGGATTTTGTAATTTCTTTATGAGGCATGACTTAATGATGATTGTGTTCATAGTGTAGGATTTCTTTACTTGGCTATGCATGTTGTGTAAAATGAGGCTTAAGCCTAGTGTTGGTGGATAGGACAATAATCTCTTGTCCCCTCCCTGTAAGCAGTATGTGGTAGTAATCTGTTCAATTTAATCATCATCTCACTGAGTAATTTCATACTCACCTAGTGCCCTTACAAGTTCCTTTAAAGGTTGATAAGCCTCTGTACAAGGATTAGCAGAGTCTCTGGGATCCCATCCTTCGATTGGGATGTTGGCATGGTTTTAATAAAGTTAGTGGGTTGAGTCGCTCTGTAGTTAGATAGAACACCTAGGGATCTTGTATTGGTTTGGAATGTATTAGTGATGTGATGTGCATTTATGTTTTGACTATAACTTGTATTTTAATTATTCCATCATGCTGATGATATGGATGTGGTAAGGATATCATAGTTTCGATATGGTTATTTGAGTAGACTATTTTATTGTGCTGGAATAGAAATAAAATGTTGTCTCTTGTATGTTGTTTTTATTTTGTGTTGCTAGGCTTACTGGTGTGGATAGAGTCCATCTCCGTGCCAGTTGCAATCCTGGATTGGGGGCATGATAGTTCTAAATCAATTTGGTACCGATTTCTCAAGTTAAAAGCAAGCGTACAAGCTTGAATCGTGAATTCCCAAAGTAAAACCCTAGCTTTCTCCTTATTCTTCCATTTTCTTTATATCCATTCCCAACCATGACTAATCCATAAATTTCTAGTTCTAATCTCATCATTAATAATCCAAGAGAGTTTTAAAATACCACTTAGGCCTCAAAACTTGCAAATTAACTCATTTCCCTTCCAAAACCCAAAAAAACTAAAAATGTAATGGAGTATAGGAAAGGGAGGAACTCACCTTATTTTCCTTGCTTTTCTAGTGCGGTGGCTCGCTAGAGATTCGTGCCTTTGTTAGAAGGACATGTTTGTGGACTTGGGTGAAGAAAAATAGGTGAAAGATGAAGAGGAAGGGTGACTTTGGTACATGGAGAGTATGGGATGTGTGTGAGTGAGTTTAGTATAAATAGCCATGATGGGGAAATTACCTCTTCACCCTCAGATCAACCCCGTGATCAATTTTTAGTAGAATACCTGTAATTTCCCAACTCTATTATTTTTACTATTCACTAAGCACCATACATCTCCCATTACCATCTTTTCCATTTTCTTGATGTATCACATAATTATTCTTATTTTCACTTTAGTCCTTCTACGGACTCAATAACCCTCTATATCTCTCATCCACTCATACATCCTCACCCCAAGGTCATCCATTGCTTTTACATCTCGTCACCATTAACCTTGCATTTCCATTCTGATACAACTGGAAAAATTTTTTCCTAGTACCAAAAATATACTTTTAAAATTTCAATATACTGATACCTGAAAATGACGGGTATTACATTACTCCCCTTCAAAGAAATTCGGTCCCCAAATTTCAACATCTAACACAATTTATCCATCTCAAGCTTCTTCCTTGTGTACTGATAGAAAACTTACTGGCCTAACTGCTTATGGCCTTGAATCTACACTAAAAGCACATAGTCTTATGCTATAATGCTCAATATGAATACATAATTGTAATCATAAGTCAGATCTTGCCAAGAAGAACATTTTTAGCCCCCATGGTATAACTTAGTATACTTTTCCTCTACTACACACCTTGGGCATTTCATGCACGAATGGTAGGAAAATGATTGTGACTGGTATCCTTCTTCACCCCTTTCAAGCTAAGGAAAAGAAAACGATGTCCTCTCTCATCTTCTGTGTTTGATAAACGAGTGATCTTCATTTTCACTCATATTCTGTATCCTCTTCAACACTTAGATCCATTTACATCTTTACTTTCTCGATCTCTTTGCTCATCAATGAGCACTTCCCTTTTTATCCTTTTAGCCTCTCATAACTGATCCTTATAAACTAATGAGTGCAAGTGAATCAACCATGGCTAATTCCATATGCTCCCCATTATAGGATTCATGTGTTGAATGACCCTGATAATATAACTTGAGTTACTCTACTAGCATTGCACTTCTAGGAAGCCTATAGCTCTCCGAAAGATGGGACATAGAAGTCCATCTATAGTTTCTTTTCTCATTAAACTATCGTTGACTTTTCCACATGAGCCACAAAGCGTTACTCTTGGTGCTTTCTTTATCTAGCTAGTCCATTTAACATACTTTCTTTCCTTTTGGAGAGAGGAAGTTGAGTTTCTTCGAAACTCCCCCGTTAGGCTCAAAGCCATTCCTCAATGCAAGACTTTGTCACCGTCATTGAATCACTTCAATTCCATTTGAGTGGAACTAATACTAACTATAAAGTTCAATACTTAGGTTCTCTCAATAGATTATGGAATTGGGTACTTAGATTCAAACCTTGCTCTTCTGCCTTTAAAGAATTATGCCTTTAAGTAGATAGAGTTCATTTCTAACCTTTGCATATCTGACTAGGGCATTTGGTTCATATGACCAAATTTACCTAATATTGGTTATATCGGCAATACTCTATGCTTGACATAACTGAAATTACAAACAAAACCTAAAAATATTCCATTACTAACACTGCTTGATGTGTCCATAAATGTCTGTGGAAAGATCTCCATTCTTCTTGAAGAATTCGACATAAGAATCAATACATATGTTTCTTCTCTTATCATTTCTACCCTTGACCTCACCATGACGGTTGCATTACATTCTTTTCCATTATGGCTATGTCTAATGAAGTCTGAATAGGACTAAGTGTTCTCAAGGAGCTTGGACTAGCTTTGCTCAGGTATCTTCAATTTTACATTTAGGTAAGGTAGTGTCAACTATTTACCTAATTCTTTTACCTTGCATTAATAGAATGGTCAAGACTCTAATTCTTGTGCCCCAACACCTAATCTTTGTGTCACGAGAATTCTTAACACAATACATCCAAATGTGAACGTACGAGGGTAACCTCTTCTCCTTTGACTTCTCTTCCAAACATAAGTACCTTAGTCACTGCCATATTAGCTAACATGAGGCTTTTCTAATTTTACGAAACCTTACAAGTGAGGACTCGTATCTTGAGAAAGGAAAACTCATACACCACTAAGCATTCAACCGTGAAGCATCAATACTTTATTCATAGTCAAGCATAGGATTAACTACTTGTCCCTTACCTTGGGTAATCTAGACACCTCCTTCTACCATTAGAAGGCACTTGGGTAATCTAAGCACCTCCTTATACCATTAGAAGGCACTCAGTGAACTCCTCTTGAAGCCTACAGGATAAAGTGTATAGAAAAACATCACATAACTCATTCTTAGTGGCTCTAACAGACTACGGTGCCTTGGGCAGCAGAGCTGGGCAATCAAACATGTCCTCAAAAAATCTTCCAAAATCCATGATTTTACCTCTTACTTCATTTTGATACTCATCCTTACCTATTTAGATCTTTAATACTTGGTTTTGACATCAGAAAACATTCCAAACGATTAAGTTCAAACATTGATCCAAGATTTTTACAACGTCAACTAAGGTCTGTCTATATATATATATATATATTAAAAATACTTAAATTCCATCATTTCCTCTCTATGGCTTTCAACCTTGATTCTTTCTCCCCTTATCTGATAACACGTATTCATAGTTCTACTTATCTTTTGCCTAGAAATTGTAACAACACTTCAAGCCCTTAGGCCTTACTCACTCTATGGCCTTCATGCCTTTTCTCATTCATCACACTTGATTGATGACAATGCTCTCCTCTTGGAACCTCATAAATTTAAAACCTAACACCTTAAACTATTAGTCATCCTGTCAAGATGTACACACTTAACCTCTTACTTGTCTGCCCTTAAAGACCTTTCTCATTTACCCTTAAGCCCCTAAGTTCTTTGACCCCTTTCCATTTTCTGAAGGCAACCTAAGGAATTCTCTGGATTTGTTGTACTAGAGAACATAGGCAGACAAAATTTCTGGAACTCTATGATCTTTACAAATTTCCTTTTCTGGAACTCTATGATCTTTACAAATTTCCTTTCTCGTCTCATGAACGTACATAAGTTTGGCTCTAGCCCTAGCTCTTTACCATTAATCATCCAAGAGAGTTTCAAAATACCACTTAGGCCTCAAAACTTGCAAATTAACTCATTTCCTTTCCAAAACCCAAAAATATGAAATTGTAACGGAGAAAAGGAAAGAAAGGAACTCACCTTATTTTCCTTGCTTTCCCAGTTCGGTGGCTCGCCAGAAATCCGTGCCTTTATCAGAGGGAGGTGGTTGGGGACTTGGGTGAAAAGAAATGGGTAAAAGATGAAAAGGAAGGGTGACTTTGGTATGAGGGAGAGAGAAAGACATGAGAGGAAGACATGGAGAGAATGAGGTATATGTGGGTGAGTTTAATTAGTACAAATAGCCATCATGGGAAAATACCTCTTCGCCCTTAGATCAACCTCGTGATCAATTTTTAGTAGTGGTATACCCATAATTTCCTGACTCTGTTATTTTTCCTATTTACTAGGCATTGCACATCTTCCATCACTATCTTTTCCATTCTCTTGATGTATCACATAATTATTCTTATTTTCACTTTAGTCCTTCCATGGACTCAATAACCATCCATATCTATTAGCCACCCGTACACCCTCACCCTAAGGTCGTCCATTACTTTTACATCTCGTCACCACTAACCTTGCATTTCTACTCTGATAGAACTGAAAATTTTTTTCCTAGTACCAAAAATACACCTTTAAAAATCCAATATACTAATACTTGAAAATGGCAGGTATTACATTACTCCCCCTTAAAGACATTTGGTCCCTAAATTTCAACATCTAATACAATTTGTCCATCTCAAGCTTCTTCCTTGTGTACTGATAGACAACTTGCAGGCCTAACCTCTTATGGCCTTGAATGTACACTAAAAGCATTTAGTCTTTTGCTACAACACTCAATATGATTACATAAATGTAGTCATAAGTCCCCTCTGTCAAGAAGGACATCTTTACCCTCTATGGTATCAGTTAATATACTTCTTCTCTACTCTACACCTTGGATTCATGCACGAATGCTGGGAAAATGACTATGAATGGTGTCTACCTTTACCTCACCCTAGCTAGGGAGAAGAAAACATTGTCATCTCTCATCTTCTGTGTTCGACAAATGAATAACCCATGTTTTCACTCATATTCTGTATCCTCTTCAACACTTAGATGCATATCCACCTTTACTTTCTCAATCTCATTGTTTATCAATGAGCGCTTCCCTTTTTATCTTTGAAGCCTTTTGTAAGTGATCCTTATGAGCTTGTGAGTGCGAGTGAGTCAGCCATCACTAGCGTCATACGATCCATATTACAGGATTCGCGTATTGATCGACCCCCATTTCTTAGTAATTTAACTTGTGTTATTCAACTAGCATTGCACTTCTGGGAAGCCTCTAGTTCTCTGAAAGGTAGGACATAGAAGTCTATCTATAGTTCTTTTTGTCATTAAACTGGTGTTAACTTTTCCACATGAGCCAATAGCGCTAACCATTTGAGATACTTTATTTCCTCTTAGAGAAAGCAAGTGGAGTTTCTTTGAAACTCCCCTTTAGGCTCAAAGCCATTCCTCAAGACAAGACTTTCTCGCTGTGATCAGATCACTTTGATTCCATTTGAGTGGAACTAATACTAACTATAAAGTTCAACATCTTAGGTTCTCTCAACAGATTTTGGCACCAGGTACTTGAATTCAAACCCTATTCTTCTACTTTTAAAGAATTGTGCCCTTAAGCAGATATAGTTCATTTCTAACCTTTGCATAATCTGATAGGTGCATTTATGCGTCCACAAATGTCTGTGGAAAGGTCTTCATTCTTCCTAAACATAAGAATCAATACATATGTTTCCTCTCTTATCATTTCTACCCTTGACCTCACCACAAGGGTTGCATTACATTCTTTTCCAAGTTGGCTGACTTAGAGTTCTCAAGGAGCTTGGACTAGCTTTGCTCGGGTATCTTCAATTTTACATTCAGGTAAGGTAGGGTGAACTATTTACCTAATTCTTTTATCTTGCATTAATCGAGTGGTCAGGACTCCAATTCTTGTGCCCTATCGCCTAATCTTTGTGTCATGAGAATTCTTAACACAAGACATCCAAATGTGAATGTACAAGGGTAACCTCCTCTCCTTTGGCTTCTCTTCCAAACATAAGTACCTTTATCACTAACATATTAACTAACATGAAGCTTTTCTAATTTTATGGAACCTCACAGGTGAGGACTCGTATCCTAAGAAAGGAAAACTCATACACCACTAAGCATTCAACCGTGAAGCATCAGCACTTTATTCATCATCAAACGTAGGATTAACTACTTGTCTTTTACCTTGGGTAATCAAGGCACCTCCTCCTACCATTAGAAGGTACTTAGTGAACTCCCCTTAAAGCCTACAAGTTAAAGTGTATAGAAAAGCATCACATAACTCATTCTTAATGGCCCCAACAAACTGTGGCACCTTAGGCACCAGAGCTGGGCAATCAAACATGTCCTAAAAAAATCTTCCAAAATCCATGATTTTACCTCTTCATTTTGATACTCATCCTTACTTATTTAGATCTTCAACACTTAGTTTTGGCATCAGAAAACATTCCAAAAGACCAAGTTCAAGCATTGATCCAAGATTATTACAACATCAACTAAGGTTTGCCTCTTTATATATATTTCTTCAAAATACTTAAATTCCATCTTTTCCTCTTTATGACTTTCAACCTTGATTCTTTCTCCTCTTATCTCGTAGGCATGTACAAAGGTTCAGTTTGGTTCAGTTTTAGGCATGAACCAAACTAAACTGAACCAAGTTGGTTTGCTAATTCTTGGACTTGTTTGGTTTTCTTTTTTTGGCAGTTTGGTTTGGTTTTGGGCGGTTTGATACCCTAAAGAATTTTTAAAAAAATAAAAAATGCTCACTATTATCATTTTTTTTAAAAAAAACCCATAATTTTACCAAATACTAAGTGTTTAGTGTTTAGTTTTCTAGTTTTCTTAACACAATCTAGTCTTCATTTGGAAGTATTGCCCAAGTCATATAGTTAAACTATTTTTAAGTATATATATAATTATATAAATATATTATAATATATATAATTATAAATATATAAATATAATTTTTCATATAGTTAAACTATTTTTAACTATATATATATATAATTATATAAATATGATATAATATATATAAATATATTTTTTATTTCATAACCAAACCAAACCAAACCAAATTGACAAACCGAACTAAACCGAAAATTTCATAATTTTGAAAACTGATCTAGACCTTATTTGTTCAGTTTTACCTCCATTTTTCTCATTTCAGTTCGAATCAGTTTTTTACACCCCTATTTCATAACATGTACTCATAGTTCTGCTTATCTTTTCCCTGGAAATTGTAACAACACTTCAAGGCCTTATGGCCTCCATGCCTTTTATCATTCAACGCACTTGATCGATGACAATGCTCTCCTCTTGGAACCTTATAAAGTTAAAACCTAGCACCTTAAACTATTGGTCACCCTGTCGAGACGTATTCACTAAAACCTCTTATTTGCCCTTGAAGACTTTCTCATTTACCATTAAGCTCCTAAGCGTGTTCCTCTAAGCCTTTTCCATTTTCTAAAGGCATCTTAAGGAATTCTCTGGATTTGTTATACTGAAGAACATAGGTGAACGAAATTTCTGGAATTATCTAGCCTTTACAAATTTCCTTTCTCTTTAAAATTCCAATATACTAATACCCGAAAATGGCAGGTATTACACTTTGCCTAGTTGTGTTATCTCTCTTTTCTAGGAGAATAAAGATGCCTTTCTTCATGATATACCAAAGGGGTTACCGCTAGTGAAGGGAATAAAACATCAAATTGACTTCATGCTTATATCTTTGACTACAAATTGTATTATTTATGGAAGCATTCCTAGGGAGATGAGGGAATTTTACATGCAAGTAGAGGAGTTATTAGCCAAGGGGCATGTGCAAGAGAGTATGGGCATATATGTAGTTCAAGTATTGTTGGTGCCAAAGAAGGATGAGACTTAGTTCATGTGTGTTGATTGTCCTATAGTCAATAAAGTAATGATAATGTATTGATATTTCATATCTTGTTTGGATGATATGTTACATAAGCTATATATTTTTGTTATATTTTTTAAGATAAACTTGAAAAATGGTTATTTTTAAATTAGAATGAAAAAGGGTGAGAAGTGGAACATCATTTTCAATATGAAGCATGGTTTATGAATGGTTAGTTATGGCTTTTGGTCTAGCTTATGCACTTTGTTCATTGATGAAACTTATGAACCATGTTTTTTGTGTATTTATTGGCAAATTTGGAGTTGTCTACTTTGATGACATTTTAGTATCTAGTTAAAGTTTGGATGAGAATATGTATAATTTGAAGTGTGGGCTTGATGTGTTGAGGCAAGAAAAACTATATGATAATATGAAGAAATATACCTTTAATTTTGCATGGATTGTATTGTGCTTTTGGGTTTCATTATTAGTGTGAAGGTATAAAGTTGGATGAAAAGCTGGAGGCCATTAAGGATTGGTCAATGCCTAAGTTTGCAATTGAGGTGAAGAGTTTTGGGCTAGCCAATTTCTATATACATGCATGATTTTAATACCTTGGTTGCACATTTGACTAAAAAGTCATAAATAGTATAAGATTTGAGTAGGGGTAGAACAAGAGAATGCATTTAAAGTGATTAATGATAAACTATGTTCTACACCTTTACTGGTATTGCCTACCTTTTCTAGAAATTTTGAGATCAAATGTTATACTTCTAAGATTGGTATAGATGCTATTTTGATATAGGAGAAATGACTTATTGCTTATTTTTGTGAGAAATTAAGTGGGACAACATTGAAATATTCAACTTATGACGAGGAGCTATATGCATTGATGGGTGCATTGGAAACTTGGCAACACTACCTATGGCCAAAGGAGTTTGTGATATACTTAGAATCATGTGAAAAGGGTTGAGTTCATAAAGATGATTTCATAAGTGATCCAATACAAGAAATGTAAAGAGAATGTGGTGGTGTACCTTGTCTTCTAGGTATGCCTATATCTACTCTTAGTGCTAAATTGCTGGACATTGAGCATATTAAGGAGTTAAATGTGCAAGATTCTAATTTTGGCATTGTGTTTAATGCATGTGAAAAGGGTGTACTTGATAAATTCTATAGAAATGAGAGATATTTATTTAGGGAAAATAATCTGTGTATTCTTGGTGGTTCTCTACATGGATTGCTTGTGCTTGAGTCATTTGGTGGCGGTTTTATAGGTTACTTTAGAATTACTAAGACTTTGGATATGCTAAATGAGCATTTCTTTTGATTGCATATGAAGATTGATATGGAAAGGTTTTGTTCTAGGTGCATAACATATAGGAAGGAGAAATCCAAAGCTACACTTCATGGGCTATACAAACCTTTTCCTATATTTAGTGACCCATAGACTAATGTATCTATGGATGTTATTTTAGGTTTACCTCGGTCTAGGAAAGGTAAATATTCCATTTTGTGGTTGTGGATACGTTTTCAAAAATGGAAAATCTCATTCCTTGCCACAAATTGATGATACTACACATATGGCTAACTTGTTCTTTAAGAAAGTAGTTAATCTACATGGAATACCTAGGAGCATAGTTGGTCATAAAGATGTCAAATTTCATAGCTAATTTTGGTAAATTTGTGGGGCAAATTTAGGATAAATTTGTTACTTTCTATCATTTATTACCCTGAGATAGATGGGCAAATTGAAGTAGCAAATAAGACTTCAACTACTTTTTTTCTTGTTGTAATTAAAAGGAATTTGAAAAATAGGGAGGACTGCATTCCATGTATTGAATTTGCATACAACTGAACCATGCATTCTTTTATGGAACTTTCACTTTTAAAATTTTGTATGACTTTAATCCTTCGGTCCCTTTAAATTTCATTCCTTTGATTGTGAACAAGATCTTTAAATCTTCATGGTAAGAAATAGACAAATCTAATGAAATTGATACATGAGAAGGTGAGATAGCACATGATGTGAACCTTACAAACTTATCATGAGATCCAGCAACAATGCTTGAAAATCAAAATTCTAGGATTATCCAAGATTAAATTTAAAGGATATGAATATTGAATCGCTGGTTATATCAAACCAAGAATGAATATTATCAATTGGGGTTGGGATCACAAGTTTACACTTATAATTGTAACAAAAGTACATTTTAATCTTAAGCCTAATAAAAGACACTTAAACCCAACTAACATATCTTTTTTTGGTCAACAAATGGGAAAACAAGTACCAAAATAACTAGAAGAGGCCCAAATAAGAAGGCCATGAATAACAAACAAGGCGCTATTGAAGAGATAACAAAACATGCCTACACTTCTAATAGATAAAAGAACAACAACTAAGGCTCAATATTAACGACCTTAGGACACTCGAGATCAATAAACCTCAGAATCTCCTTAGGGTGTGGATAATACCAATTCACTAGCAAGGCGGGTCTAAGGGCAAGATCTGCAACCTTTTCAGCTAGTAGATTAGCATATTTGGGGATCCATCTCAATGAAAAAGAATGATTTTTGCTAAGGATCTTTGCAATATCCATGATTATGATAACCATGCCAAGATTGAAGATTGTCCTTGAACAAACCCACTAATTCCTTGCAATTAGATTCAAAGGACACATTAGAAAGAGATTGACCTTCTACAATGATTGATGTCTCTCTGGGCATATGTGCCTTGGCTTGGAGAGGAGAAGAAGCCAAAATTAGGTGAGTTGATCTTGTCATAAAAGAACCCATGTGTAATACCTTGGTGTGAATTTTTCTCAAGGTTTGGAAGAAGGCTAAGTGTGGGCATACTATTTTTGGAAGTTTTTTTCTTCTCTGTTTTATTTTTCTAGACTTGTGGCTCACCAATCAATTGCTAGCCCTTGCAATGGACTTAGAGCTCTCAGCAAAGGTCTTTGTGGTGTTTGGAAGCAGCCAGTTGATAAGCTAAGGCCAACAATTGATTGGGTGCCCTTAGGTAAAGACTCTTATGGTGTCTAGAAGTCACAACTAGACTGCTTGGGACTGACATTTAATTGGTCATTTTTGGTTAAGACTTTTTTAGGTTCCAGTAGGAAGCCAATCAATTAGCATGACTTAGTTAGTCGATTGGTCGAGGCAGAACCTTCGAGAAACTAGGCAAATTTTGTGGGTTTTGTTTTTTCAATTTTTCCCCTAAATATTTTTATCCTTTTTCATCTTAATCAAGCAGGAGGAAGGGCACAATGGTCTATTTCCTTACCTCTATAAATACCCCTACCTTCTTTTCTCTCATTTATGTTGCCTTTCTTTCTCTCTTTTCTCTCCCTCTACATCTTGCTTAACTAGAATAAGTGGATGAGGATCACTTTTCTACTGGAGATTGTTTTCTCTAGTCATCTCTTCATTATAATCCATCCTCCGGAGGTCCTCCCAAATTCTTGGTAAGATGTGCCACCCAAGTTTTTGTCTTCTTGGAGGATTTCTTTAACCTTCCTTTCCATTTCCTTCCTTTACCTTTGATTTTCTTGTAATGAGGATGTTGGTAGCTGTTTGGGGACCCTTGAGAAGATATCCTCAACTTCCAATCTCTTATGCCTCTATTTTCTTCTCTTTTTAGGTATCTTGAGAGGGTAGTTAGAATTCCTATGGTATATGGGTACCTTGTATGTAAGAGTAAGTGATTTACGATTCTTTAGGGATTTATGAGACTTTTAGAGTATCTAAGTTAATTAATAGAATTGATGATGTTATATCATGTTATAGGTTGTTAAAGCTGTTTTTCTTGGAAAGACTCAAAGTGTAGGAAGTTCTAGATTAGTTTTGTATTCAGCAAATCAATGAGTAAATGGTATGGTCATGGTGCGAAGTACATTTTATAACTTTATAACTTTGTCTATTTTTTAACTTTTTATTTAACCCCCACATTAACTATCATACCCAAGGATGAACTAAATTTATTTATGTTTTCTATGTGTTTTTAGGATGGAATTAAAAGCAGTTTGATTATTTCGGGAGAACAAAAAAATAATAATAAATATAATCATGAGGAAGAGAAAGACTAGTGAGAGAATTTATTTCGAGTTGTGAGGCTGTCAAATTGCAACTTTGGGAATTTGGCTTGTATTTAAGTGAAAAATTTAAAAGTTGAAGGTGGTTTTTATGTTGTTTGGACCAAAATAATAGGGTCTGGTGTGCTTTGGGTGTGGATCATGTGACTTCTTAACAAGGTTTAGAAGCTTCACTCAGATTCTAAGTCTAGAAAACTCTCCAACGACTTAGGCTATAATACCCCCAGTATTACGGCATCGTAAGGAAGCGTGAGTTCAAGCATGTGGATTTTTTTTCCATGAATAGATGGATTCCCATGGATGAATTTTTCTATGTCTGTTAAAATTTTCTGGACGCCTACATGATTTACATCATCCTCACCTCGTTTGTTTGTACTACTTAAAAGCATATGTTACACATTCATTTTTGCATGAATTGTGTGGTACGATGGATGCTATATAATATGATGTTTATCTTACATGTGAAATGTGATTCGGGCTAATGAAGGACTAAAATGAAAAATAAAAGTGAGGGACTAAAATGAAAAATAAAACTTGGTTAGGAGTTGGAGGAAATTACTCAAATTGGGATTAGGTAGGAATTAATTTAACAAAAACAATGTGAGGCTTTAAAAGTTAATTAAAGATTTAAAATTCAAGAAAATTGAATGTAGGGAAAATAAAGCAAAGAATTCTCTTAGATAAATATAATTTAAAGAAAATTAAATTAAAAATAATAAATGAAGAAAATTACATATCTTAGGCGTGAGCTATTAAATAAACAATTAATAATATTAATAATATATATGGCAAGTGTTAGGATAGGATAAGAAAAAATTAAAGAAGCTTTATTCAAATAAAATTGATTAAGATAATAACATAAAAATAATATTAATCAAACAATGAGATGAGGAATTAATAACATAAAAGAAAGATAATACACACCTCCTAAATTTTAGTCGTGTGTTATTTAAATAAATATGTAGGATTATTAATATAATAACAAATATTAAATTAAGATAAATAAATATAAAACAATTCAAATTAAAATCAATTAGACTTATAATTCAAAATAATTTAAAAGTCCTATAGATAAATGAGTTAATAAACAAATTAAATATACAACCTATAGTTTCCTACATTGTAGGTGTGGGAACATTTAATAAATTTGATAATATTATTACTAGACTAACACATATTAAACTAAGATAAGTAAGATACAACCTAATTCAAACTCAAATTTAAATTTAATAGATTCAATGATTCAAACCATCTAAAAAGATCTAACCTAGATTCAATTTCAAAAACAACAACCTCTAGCGTTGCAAAAAAAATGCGGCCAAAGTACAAACAACACAAAAGCAAGAGACTCAAAAACTTTACACACCACACAGCCAACTCTCACTAGTGTCTCTTCTCTCTCTCATTCTCTCTAGAAACCCTAGCACCTCGTCTCATCTCTCTCTCAAGCTCTAGCCACCACTTAACTTACACACTCTACCAAAAGACTCCTAGCTAATGTTTTTGGACCCGGACCGGCCCTGGGGGGTTAACCCAATTTTAAAAATAAAAGAGGAAGGAGGCAGGTGGTTTAGAAGATATTGTTTGTCTAGAAGAAGCACTTCGTCTCATCTCTCTCTCAAGCTCTAGCCATCACTTAACATACACACTCTACCAAAAGACTCCTAGCCAATGTTTTTGAACCTGGACCGGCCTTGCGGGGTCAACCCGATTTTAAAAATAAAAGAGGAAGGAGGCAGGTGGTTTAGAAGATGTTGTTTGTCCAGAAGAAGCATCTCGTCTCATCTCTCTTTCAAGCTCTAGCCACTACTTAACATACACACTCTACCAAAAGACTCTTAGCCAATGTTTTTGGACTCAGACTGGCCCTGCGGGGTCAACCCAATTTTAAAATAAAAGAGGAAAGAAGCAGGTCGTTTAGAAGATGTTGTTTGTTAAGAAGAAGAAGAAGAAGTAGAAGTAGAAGTAGAAGTAGAAGAAGAAGATGAGGAGGAGGAGCTAGATCCAAATGGCGACAATGATGAAACTCAGCCAAAGAAGAGACGCTGTGAAATACTGTGAATAAGAGATGCTTGGAAGCTCAGCCATTAGAGTGAAGAAGAAAAAGCTTGAGACTGCAAGCCAAAAGATGAGATTGACGTGTGCACATGGAGAAGTCAGAATGCATAATGGAAGTGGGAAGAGAAAGTCAGAAAAGCTAATTAATAAAGTGCAATGTTTCAAAAATTTTAATATAATATATATATTATTCTTTTTAATATTTTAAAAGAGATCTGTTTGACCATAGTTTGACCATTAACCCCTAAACTGGTGCCTTCACCGGTTCAATAACCAGTCCAATTTTCAAAACATTGGTCTTACTGTCTTGCTATCAACTTCTTAGTTTATATGGGTGAAATATTATATATATAAGGTGCTAAAATTATTCTAACCCAAAAATCAAAATGCATGTGGCAAGATGGCAAAAACTAAAATGGAAAAGACATTTAATTTAACAAAAAGAAATTATATTATTACTAATGAATTAGGAGATAATAAAAAACAATTATATTTACATAATTTTTTGACGTAAAAAAAAATCAAATCAAGAAAAACTGAAAAGCATAAATAAAAAATTTTATATAATCATCTGATTTAAAAAATAACAATCAAATATTTTTAAAAAATTACTTGTAATTTTATGACAAAAATTATTTATGGATATTTTTATTTTAATTATTTATAAATAATGACTATGGTTTTAAGACTTTAAAGTGCGAAATTTGAATATAAATTATTTATTTTACTTAGTTTTGAATTTATTTGTAAGCAAATATAAGTATATATATAATTTTTAATTTTCATATTTATTTATCTGGTTCAGCAATTGACACGATAGCTTAGCAATTGAACAAGTGATCCGATGACCCGAAGGCCAACCCGGGTCAATGATTGGGCCAGTTTAAAAAACATTGCTCCTATCCATCACTTTCTTCTCTATTCTCTCTCTCAAAAACTCAAGAACTTTAGACACCACACCTCCACACATAAACTTCAAGGACCACACCTCCGATGGTCCTTCCTAATGTCAAAAAATTTCAAGAAAGAAAGGTAAGAACTAGAAAATCCAATTTATCATACTTTTGTTTTCACAAAAATCAAATCAATCATAACTCCCTTAATCGGACTCCATTTTCAACAAATTTGATATCACTGGAAACCCCTTTGAGTCTAGTTTCTAACACAAGATACTTTGTTAAATACTTCCTTACCAATTGGGAGATATTACCAAAAACGTGACCAAAGGTCAAAAGTAAAAAGAGAAGTTTTCTAATTTCATGATTTTGATTTGTTTTCTTAACCGTTTTGTTAAAATTATTAGAAATTCATCTCAGAACATTTCACACACCATCCCTCTCTCCAAAAACATGCAAAAACTAATAAATATAGTGTTGGAATCCAGGTGAGTGGTTCAACTCCATTTTAACCGATTTTAGTGTTGAAATGATAAGATGACGTAGGGTGGTCTCCTTAATATTGTAGGGTAATTCATTAAGCCTTTCGGCAAAAAGATAACATTGAATAGGCATGGCCTATAGTACATAGCATGAGAGTTTTAGTTCAATTCAGTTAAGTCCCTATGAGGGACGTAGTGCTTAATCGCCATTTTGCTATTTAATTTAAAGATAAATTTTGCTTAGGCATGATGAGAAAAGATGATTGTTGTTAATTTAGAGTTTAGTTTTGCCCGGACATGTTGAACATAATAAATTATTATTAATTTAAAGATTATTTATGTCCGAACGTGTCAAACATAATGAATTGCTATTAATTTAAATATTATTTATACCCATAAGCGTTGTGAATGATAGAGTATTGTTAATTTAAGGTTTAGTCATGCCTGAACACATTGAGATTATGAATTATTCTTCATTAACATGATTTTGATATGATTTCGAATAACATGTATGTCCATTATTACATTGCTTGGATGATATAAGTGGTACCTCCCTCTCATGGTGAGGTCAAGGAGGTTGGCTGGGTGAGCATGGCTCTTGATGATGCCTTGACCATTGAGTAGTGGAGACGACCCTCATGGTGAGGTCAATGAGGGTGGTCGGGTGAGGGTAACTCTTAATGGAGCCTTGACTGGTAGGGTGTCCATGCTTTAGAGGGATCATGAATGTGCGAGATCGTAATGAATCTTATAATCTATATCTAAACTATGAAAGAGATTATGATCCTTTGATTTTCATATGATGCTAGGCATGTGTAGAATTAGAAATAAGAATAAAAATGTTTTCAAGAGTTTAAGATAACATGATTAAGCTATCATTTGTATGATTGGATGTGCATTCTTGCATGTGACGTATGTGGTGAGAATGGCATGGAAACCAAGTACGCCTTCTTCCTACTCTTTCCATGTATGATCACGCACGGCGTGGAGACCAAGTATGAACCTTCCTTAAGGTGGAAATCGATGTGTTGTGTGCTGTATGTTTGAAGTTACTATAAATTGTGAGTAACGAGGATTCTAGGTACGAAATTCTCTACTATGAGCTTGTGTCCACTTGCTTATGGTGGTAGATTTGGTAGATTGCTAGATTTTCTTGAAGTATTCTCTCGTGTATGTAACAAATTAACAAATTGAAATAAAGGGGTAGATCATAAGGGTAAGACTTACAGTAACAAGAATGGTCGCTATTGTGCCGGTCACATGCCTGGATAGCAGATCATGAGACAGGTTCCCATTTTCTCATCTTTGTGACTGAGTGTGTGCATGTGTATGTTCATTCAACAATTATAGCTAAAGCTTGGGTAGATTTCTATAGCAATCTAAGTGTCATACATCCAGTAAAGGGTAACACAATGAATGAATCCAAATTCTTCTTCTTCTTCTTTCCTATGCATGTGAGGATATATGAGATAGATGGGAATTTCTTCTGTTAACAATGAGTTAGAGAAGAGGATATGATGTATTAGCATAGAAAGAAGTTAATGAATGTCTAAAGCAGCTCTTGAGGTGGAAACTATACAAGGTAGGGACATAAACTATGTTTTCTTCTTTTTCTTCGTGGAGGCTATTTCTTTTGGTATTGAGGGCTGTCTTTATGCATATATAAGAAGTAAAGTTTGTTTTTACATGTGATTTTAGTGTTCAAGTTGAATTTAAAGGAATTATTATTGTTTAATCTAAGTAAAGGCCTCAAATTAAACTTTATATGGTTTAAAAGAAATTCAGCTGATGTAGGCTACTAACTTGCTCTTTAGAAGTAGTTAAGGAATAAAAATAATGCCATTTGGTGTCTATAATTGAATAATGGATGGATAGCCACTCATTTGGTATGCTTTCAAAAGGGCTATTTTCATTCGTACTTGTGTTCATGGTCTATTGGTTTTTCTATTCTCATAAGGGAAGGCAAGATTAGTGCATCTACAAGTTAAGAGTGTGCTTGGGCAAGTGAGCTAACTAGAACTACTAGTAACGAGATTTTTCTACAATAAGAGTAAGGGAAAAGAAACTCTTGTTTGAGAACTTTAGCTACTAACTTAGGTTAGCTAGCTTAGCTTCTCCTATGACTATTTGGATTAAGGAACTAGGGTAATGTGAATGCAAAGAAGGCTTATTCTAGGAGAGTTATTGGAAGGCTGGACAGGTATCTAGTAAATATGGATTGGATACTGATATCGGGTATTTTTATATACTTTTTAGTCCCTATCTTAGTCCTATGGCTATTCCAATGTTGCCAATTCTCTAATTTTATTATGTTTTGGAATTTATTGGGTATAAACTATTTATGGATTGAATGTGTTTCAATTTTATATTTTTAGAACTTGAATTGTAAAATGCTCAATTTAATTCCTACAAATTTTAATTTTAGAGAGAAAAATGCTGACATGGACAAAGATGATGATTTGGATGCTAATGTGGCACTTTTTGGATGATGCAGATGCTGACTAGGATATGCTGGATGTGAGGCCCACTTGAACTCTTATTGAATGCCATGTAGTCAGAATTTGAGGGCATGAATATTAAATTTCGTAGGTCAGAAAGCAAGGCTGAAATATCAATTCTTCCATGCTGTTCTGCTGCTGCCATACCTATGTTCTGCTGCTGTTTCCTACTTTCTGCTGCAGAAATATTAAATCTGCTGCTGCCATGCCTACTTTCTGCTGCAGAAACATTAATTATACTGATGTTTTGCTGTCAAAGTGCTGCTACATCATGGAGGAAGCATCTAGGGTAGAATATTCTAAAGCATTGAAGGGGCATCAGTTTTAGAAATAAGAATACATTCATTTTTAGGCAACCAGACTTAGAAAATTCGCAGCTCTCTCTTCCCCTCTGTTTTTGCTTCTGTTATTGGCTGTTTTGCTCTTATGGAGGGCTAAGTTTTCATTGTAATTAGTCACTAGACCACTGGGATGTTGTAGCTTGAACTAAGAATGCAAGTTAAGTGTTTTGTTCTCCATTTTCATCTCATTTCGTTTCTGTTTTGCTGTCATGTTTATTTTGCTGTCAAATTCTGATTAGAGCTTGAGTTGTAACATAAACTGACTTATATATAAGACATAACCTTGCTTGACTGATTAGGAAAGTGAGGAAGGCGAAATGACTAGTTAAATGATATATTTAACTTGGTTTGGTTGAGATTTTCCACTGAATGCATCTAGTTATAGTAGAGAGATGTTCTTGACTGTAATTAGTAGCATTAAATTCTAGATGTTATTCTAGAAACATTTTCATAAAGAACCAAACAATGGAATGAGAACAAAACTGAATCAATGAGTTAGGTAATGATAGTTACACTCCCATGAATCCTAGTGGCTGATTACATAGTCTCTTTACTGTCAATTTCTTGCAATTTCTGCTGCTGCTGCTGTTACTGCTGTTGCTGCATATTTTGCTGCTGTTGTAGTGTTTAATTGCTGTTCTGTTTTATTTAGTTAGTTAGTATTGCTACAAAACCCCCCCCACGTTTATGTACTCTTAATTGGTGTTTAGGTGTTTAGAACGATTAATTAGTATCAAGAAGTGAGGCTCCTTGAGTGAATACGACCTGGGGATCACTATACTGCAAATTGCCACAAATTCAATTCTGGGCGATTTGGCATCGTAGTGGCGTGAACCAGAATTTTGGCGCCGTTGCCGGGGAGCCAATTCATTTCAAAGTGTTAATTAGTTGTTCTATCGTGTTCTTGTTTGATTTTAAGTGGCTTGGTATTGTTGGAAGTGATTACAAATTTTTCAAGTCAACTTTTCAAGTTTCCTAGTATATTTTAGTCACTATTCATCAGCTTAAAAAACTAAATCGGATTGACTTGAAAAATTGGTAGTCCACTAAACACGACCCTTTCGGGCAAAACTCCTCACGACTTTGTCGTGAGGAGCACCGCCCTATCTCGGCTAAATTCCAACGTTTAGACCACTTTTTCCATTTTACAATGATTTTAGCCATTCTTCTAATTAATTGTGATTTTTGGTTTGATTTTTGTAGATCTTATTTTTGAGTTCTGTTTTTTGATTTTGTGCCTCCAATTGGTGAAGGATTTTTCCAAGAAAAATCAGATTTTTCTGAGATACTTCATTTTTGGTCATTTTCCTTGGTTGGACCATTTTGTGCTTATTTTGCTCTTTTTGTTCTTTTTGTTGTTTTCTCGTGAATTTGTGCCCTTTCTAGTATATGAGAAGGTCTGGTCACGTGGACTTACCACCTTTTGATCCAGAAATTGATAGGACCTTCCATAGGCTAGTGAGAAGTAATAGCATTAGGACTAGTATAGTTTCTGAAATTCTTGCTGAAATTGTTGAGTTAGCTGTTGATAGTGTAGAAGTTGAATCAGATTCTGAATCTGATATTGTGTTGGAGTCTACAGATTCTGAGTCAGCTGGGATAACTGGGATGGATAATCAAAATGCACAAATGCCTCAAAATAGGCAAGAACAATCAATTAAAGAGTTGATTGCACCTGATGTGCATTATCAACCATTGTGCATAAATTATCCTGAGTTGGATGCTAACTTTGAACTAAAATCTGGTCTAATCCATTTGTTGCCTAAGTTTCATGGTCTTGCAGGAGAAGATCCGCACAAGCACTTAAAGGAGTTCCATGTTGTCTGCTCTACCATGAGACCACATGGAGTTGGAGAAGAACAGATCAAATTAATAGCATTTCCTTTCTCTCTGGATGGGGCAGCCAAGGATTGGCTTTACTATCTACCCACTGCCTTGATAACAAGATGGGATGAGCTGAAGAAGTTGTTCTTAGAAAAATTCTTTCCAGCCTCTAGAACAGCAGCAATCAGGAAAGATATCAGTGGGATTAGACAATTGAATGGTGAGTCTCTGCATGAATATTGGGAGAGGTTTAAGAAGCTTTGCTCATGCTGTCCAAACCACCAGATTTCAGAGCAACTTCTCATCCAGTATTTCTATGAGGGATTACTGCCTATGGACAGATATATAGTTGATGCAGCTGCTGGTGGGGCATTGGTGGATAAGACTCCTTCTGCAGCAAACGAATTATTGGCCAAGATGGCCCAAAATGCTCAGCAATTTGGAACCAGATTGAGTGATCCAACAGTTACTGTCAATGAGGTGAGGACACCTCCCATGGAGCAACAAAGGATAGAAAATAAATTGGAAGAATTAGCTTCAATGGTGAGGCAATTGGCATTAAATCAGAGAACACAACAACAAGCCCCTCCTCCTTCAACCTGTGGTATTTGTTCCCTGAATACCCACCATACTGATCAATGCCCTCAGCTGCAAGAGACCTCAACTGAGTCATGTGCAGGTATATTCCCTGGTAGACCCATGCAGCCACAACAACAGAGATATGACCCATATTCCTCCACCTACAATCCTGGGTGGCGTGATCATCCAGCTTTCAAGTATGGGAATACATCTAACCCCCCTTACCAGCCACCCCATGTAAGATACAATCAACCTGAAGCTAGCCATACACCTCCTCCAGTACCCAAGAAACCTGAGCCTAGTCTTGAGGATCTAATGAAGCAACTGACTGCCAATACTCTTCAGTTCCAGCAAAGGACAGAAACAAATATGCAGAATTTGGAAACTAAGATTGGCCAGTTAGCCACAACAGTCAATGAGCTGAAAAGCCAAGGTTCAGGGAGTTTGCCATCCCAACCAGTGATCAACCCAAGAGGCAATGTGAGTGCCATCATCTTGAGGAGTGGCAAACAAGTAGACAGTCCAGCTTCTGAATCTGAACCAGAAAAATCAAATGTCCAGCAAAGTGTTCCTTCATCTTCAACCAGTGAGCAAAATAAAAAGGATGAAGAAGTGGTTCAGAAAATTCCTCTTCCTTTCCCTAATAGGCAGACTCAATCGAGGAAAGCTTCTGAATCTGACATGGATAAGGAGATCATGGAGACCTTCAGGAAAATAGAGGTCAATATCCCACTTTTGGAAGCAATTAAGCAAATCCCCAAGTATGCCAAGTTCCTCAAAGAGTTGTGCACTCATAAGAGGCGTTTAAGGGGTAATGAGAGAGTCAATTTGGGAAGAAATGTGTCTGCACTCATCCAACCACCCATGCCACCCAAGTGCAAAGATCCTGGAACTTTCACAATACCATGCACAATAGGCAACATGGAGTTCTCCAACGCTATGCTGGATTTGGGAGCCTCAATCAATGTTATGCCCAAATCAGTGTACTCGAGCCTCAAGATTGGTGTTCTTTCACCAACTGGAGTGATTGTCCAACTTGCCAATAGGAGCACAGCACATCCAGCAGGAGTTTTAGAAGATGTTCTGGTAAGAGTTAAAGATCTCATTTTTCCTGCTGATTTTTATGTGCTTGATATGGAAAATGATAATACTCCTGGCCATGCACCATTAATACTTGGTAGACCTTTTCTGAAAACTGCAAAAACCATCATTAATGTGCATGAAGGGACTTTGTCAATGGAGTTTGCTGGTAATAAAATTGATTTTAACATTTTGGATGCCATGAAACATCCTATAGAAAATCATTCCAATGTGCATGTAGTTAACTTTTTGGATTACTTAGTTGATGAGGCATGTGAAGATTTCCAAAATGAATTAATTTCTGATTTTCCTGAATTCTCTGATTTGGTAGATGCCTTTGAATGCAACTGTGCTGGTTCTGAATTTTGTCATGCTTGCACTGAAATTGAAAACTCTCTAAATGCTGACAATTCTGAGTTGCATTCTGATTTGCATAGTGATTTGGATTCTGATGTGCATCCTGATTCTGTAAATTTCTCTAGCTTATACTTAGATTCTGTTTCTATTTTAGGTAGTTGTAGGTGTAGTGATTTAAATTGTAATGTTGCACATTCTTCATCTCTTTCCTCTTGTGCTGCTAACCCTTCCTCCTCTTTAGCCAAGGATTCTGTCTTTGAGCAAACTGAATTTGTAGGTGCTTCCTTGGATGTGATTCCACAAAAACTAATTCCATCCTCCATCCAACCACCTGCATTGGAGTTGAAGGCTTTACCAGAAAACCTCAAGTATGCCTTCTTGGAAGTAGGAGACAAACTTCCAATCATTGTGGCCAACAACTTGAACCCCAATCAAGAAGAAAAATTGATCAGTTTGCTGAAAAAGAATAAGAAGGCGATTGGGTGGACTCTAGCAGACATTCCTGGAATTAGTCCTTCAGTGTGCATGCACCGAATTCTCCTTGAAGAAGAGACAAAACCAGTGAGGCAACCCCAAAGAAGACTCAACCCCATGATTCTTGATGTGGTCAAGAAGGAGGTAAGTAAGCTCCTCCAAGCTGGTATTATTTATCCTATCTCTGATAGTAAGTGGGTGAGTCCGGTACAAGTAGTGCCAAAGAAAACCGGGGTAACTGTTATAGCAAATGAAAATAATGAGTTAGTGCCCACTAGAGTTCAAAACAGTTGGCGTGTTTGCATTGATTATAGGAAGTTGAACCAAGCAACTAGAAAAGATCATTTTCCTCTTCCTTTTATTGATCAAATGCTTGAGAGACTTGCTGGCAAGTCTCATTACTGTTTCCTTGATGGTTTTTCTGGGTATTTTCAAATTCACATTGCACCTGAAGATCAGGAGAAGACTACCTTCACCTGTCCTTTTGGTACTTTTGCATATAGACGCATGCCTTTTGGTCTCTGTAATGCACCTGGCACTTTTCAAAGATGCATGTTGAGCATATTTTCTGATTTGTTAGAGGATTGCATGGAAGTGTTCATGGATGATTTTTCTGTTTATGGAGACTCATTTGATGCATGTCTGAAAAATTTGGAGAGAGTACTTGAGAGATGCATAGAGAAAAATTTGGTCTTGAATTATGAAAAATGTCATTTCATGGTAGAGCAAGGAATAGTCCTAGGCCACATAGTGTCACCACGTGGCATAGAAGTAGATAAAGCCAAAGTTGATGTTATCTCTTCTTTGCCTTACCCCGCTTCTGTGCGGGAAGTTCGCTCTTTTCTTGGCCATGCAGGATTTTATAGGAGATTCATCAAGGACTTCAGTAAGATCGCTCTACCCCTATCTAAACTCCTCCAAAAAGAAACTGATTTCGTTTTTAATGATGCTTGCAGGTCAGCTTTTGATGAGTTGAAGAAGCAACTTACCTCCCCTCCTATCATCCAACCTCCACAGTGGGAGCTTCCCTTTGAGCTCATGTGCGATGCCTCAAATTTTGCTGTAGGAGCAGTACTTTCACAAAGAGTAGAGAGGAAGTTGCATGTCATAGCCTATGCGTCCCGTACCCTTGATTCAGCTCAATCAAATTACACAACCACAGAGAAGGAGTTTTTAGCAATTGTTTTTGCTTTAGAAAAATTTAGATCATATTTGCTTGCCTCCAAAGTAACTGTGTTTTCTGACCATGCAGCACTGAAATATTTGTTGAAGAAGCCAGATGCAAAGCCAAGATTGCTTAGATGGATGCTGCTCCTCCAAGAATTTGATGTGGAAATCAAGGATAAGAGTGGGGCAGAGAATGTAGTAGCAGATCACTTGAGTAGGCTTTCTGATCTTCCATTGGAACATCTCCCTGTAAGAGACAATTTTCCAGATGAGTGTTTCCTCCTTTTGCATGGTACTGGTGAGCCTTGGTATGCTGATTTGGTGAATTATCTTGTTGCATCTGAATTGCCTGCATACCAAAATAGACATCAATTGAATAAATTAAGAAGCGAGGCTAGGTACTATGTGTGGGATGACCCTTATTTGTGGAAAATTTGTAGTGACCAAATTATTAGGAGATGTGTTCCAAATCATGAATTTGCATCCGTGCTGAATTTTTGTCATACTCTTGCATGTGGTGGACACTTTGGTCCCCAAAGAACAGCTAGAAAAGTGTTAGATTCTGGTTTATATTGGCCTACTTTATTTAGGGATGCCTTTGATTTTTGCAAAAATTGTTCCAGATGTCAAAAAACTGGAAATGTGTCTAAAAGAAATGAAATGCCTCAACAACCTCTTCTTTTTTGTGATGTTTTTGATGTTTGGGGTATTGACTTTATGGGTCCTTTTCCTGTTTCTTTTGGCTTCATGTATATCTTAGTTGCTGTGGATTATGTGTCGAAGTGGGTGGAAGCTAAAGCCACCCGAACTGATGATTCTATTGTTGTTGTAGATTTCCTTCGTTCACATATTTTCTGCAGATTCGGTGTCCCCAAGGCCATAATCAGTGATCAAGGATCACACTTTTGTAATAGAAACATGCAAGGGCTATTGAAGAAATATGGGGTGGTGCACAAAACCTCTACACCTTACCACCCCCAAACCAATGGGCAAGCAGAAGTCTCCAACCGAGAGATAAAGCAAATATTAGAGAAAACTGTGCAACCCAACAGAAAAGATTGGAGTAAGAGGCTTGACGATGCGCTTTGGGCCTATAGAACCGCTTTCAAGACTCCCATCGGCATGTCTCCATACCGCTTGGTATTTGGTAAAGCATGTCACTTGCCGGTGGAGATTGCACATAAGGCATATTGGGCCGTTAAACAATGCAATATGGACATGACCCTAGCCGGTAAAGAAAGAAAGTTGCAACTTCAAGAACTGGAAGAACTAAGGCTAGGGGCTTATGAGAATGCGCGCATCTATAAAGAGAGGACAAAAGCTTTACATGATCAGAAAATTGAGAAAAAAGAATTTCAAGTGGGAGACAAAGTCCTTCTCTATAATTCTCGCCTCAAGCTAATGCCCGGTAAGCTTCGCTCTAGATGGGTTGGCCCTTTTGTTATTACTAATGTCTTTCCTTTTGGTGCAGTAGAAATTCAAAATGAGGCCACCAACAAGCAGTTCATGGTAAATGGGCAAAGGTTGAAGAAGTTCTACGAGGGCTTCAAGGAAGAAACTGTAGAGGAAATCAAACTCTACAACGTTCCGGCTCCATGATAAGGCCGTACTCTTTCCCTCCTTTCAATTTATGTCCTCCTCATTTTTTTTTTGATGTTTGGTAATAATTTGCATCGAGGACAATGCAATGTTTAAGTGTGGGGGGAGAGAATTTGAGTTTATTCAAAAAAAAAAAAAAAAAAATTTTCTGCTTTCTCCTCTGTTTTCTCTGTTTCTGTCCAGAATTTTTGAGCTGTCTTGCATGAATTTTCTGTACTGATTGGCTACGAATTTTGCTAGTTTCTTTACATGTTTTTAAAGCCTTATATGTCTTCTAGCTGTAGAATTTTATTTGGTGTCTTTCGCATTTGTTTTGGTGTAGTTTTGTGTCAGTAAAGCTGAGTCGCCAGAATTTCTGCAGTGCAGAATTTTGCTACTCTGTTTTGCCCGAATTTGATGTTTTATTTTTGAAAAAAAAAAATTGATGGAGTTTTGGTGTGGAATTATGCATGATGAAATAGTTAAAGTGTAGATTGACTTAGCATGAAGAGAATTTAGCCTTATTTCTCTAAGGAATTCAAGTTAAATGGCAATGACGTTGACTTTAATGAATTTGTAGTAATAGTCTTTTAGCTGTGAGGATTTGAGCCTAAGTGAAAAATGCTATTCTTCTTGTTGCGTGTTCTCTATCATGGATTGTCACTCTAGAACTTGTCTTGAATCTTTGATTGAGGCTACATATCTTGTACATGCTTGGAAATGATTTAGGCATTTGTTTCTTGTAACCACTTTTAGCCAAATAGCCATCCATTATCATTGTTTCCATTGTATGTCATTTTGTGCCTTATCCATTTTCTTTCTTGCGTCCTTCCACCACTTTTTCTGCCTACAAACAACATTTTTCTCTTTCAACTTAAGATGTGAGGAGTATTTTAAATTCTTTTAAGAGATCGATATGCTGAAAAAAAAAATCCTGTGAACTTTGGGGAGTTTTGAACTATATTTCTTCTACTTCCTCTCAAGCAAAAAGAAAAAAAAAAAAAAAAGAAAAAAAAAGAGAAAGAAAGAAAGAAAGAATCAAAAAAAAAAAATTTGAAAAAAAAAAGAGAGAAAATAATGAAAAAGAGGAACATATAGAACATTGAGACCCAAATTTATTTATACTCAGTCTCTTATATTTCACTTGTAAATACTCTTCATTTTCTTGAGTTGTTACCATATTTTGTTTCATTGTTCAATCTTTCCATTTGTTTCCCACTACTTTTCTTACCCACGTTACAACCTAGTAAAGTCCTTTTGATTCAAGTATGTATTGGATTCAAGTAGTGGAGATTTAGATTCTTGACAAGCTTATGGTAGTGAATTCTGTGATAAGTTGAATTTCGAGTGATTTACCCTAGACACTTGAGAGAATAGAGAGTAAACACATTCCTGGTGAGGAGGCTAATTACTTGAATTCATTCGTATCAAATTAAATTGCCATGATGCTTGGAATCTTAGAAATTTAAGATTAATTCCTTCGAGTGCTAAATCTTTTCAAAATTTTGATTATTCTATTCTAGCATGCTTTCCACATTTTTCCTTTGGTGTCTTTTTGGTGTTCCGAATATTATTTTGCCCAGGAGTGCAAAAGGCCAAGTGTGGGGGATTTGATATCGGGTATTTTTATATACTTTTTAGTCCCTATCTTAGTCCTATGGCTATTCCAATGTTGCCAATTCTCTAATTTTATTATGTTTTGGAATTTATTGGGTATAAACTATTTATGGATTGAATGTGTTTCAATTTTATATTTTTAGAACTTGAATTGTAAAATGCTCAATTTAATTCCTACAAATTTTAATTTTAGAGAGAAAAATGCTGACATGGACAAAGATGATGATTTGGATGCTAATGTGGCACTTTTTGGATGATGCAGATGCTGACTAGGATATGCTGGATGTGGGGCCCACTTGAACTCTTATTGAATGCCATGTAGTCAGAATTTGAGGGCATGAATATTAAATTTCGTAGGTCAGAAAGCAAGGCTGAAATATCAATTCTTCCATGCTGTTCTGCTGCTGCCATACCTATGTTCTGCTGCTGTTTCCTACTTTCTGCTGCAGAAATATTAAATCTGCTGCTGCCATGCCTACTTTCTGCTGCAGAAACATTAATTATACTGATGTTTTGCTGTCAAAGTGCTGCTACATCATGGAGGAAGCATCTAGGGTAGAATATTCTAAGGCATTGAAGGGGCATCAGTTTTAGAAATAAGAATACATTCATTTTTAGGCAACCAGACTTAGAAAATTCGCAGCTCTCTCTTCCCCTCTGTTTTTGCTTCTGTTATTGGCTGTTTTGCTCTTATGGAGGGCTAAGTTTTCATTGTAATTAGTCACTAGACCACTGGGATGTTGTAGCTTGAACTAAGAATGCAAGTTAAGTGTTTTGTTCTCCATTTTCATCTCATTTCGTTTCTGTTTTGCTGTCATGTTTATTTTGCTGTCAAATTCTGATTAGAGCTTGAGTTGTAACATAAACTGACTTATATATAAGACATAACCTTGCTTGACTGATTAGGAAAGTGAGGAAGGCGAAATGACTAGTTAAATGATATATTTAACTTGGTTTGGTTGAGATTTTCCACTGAATGCATCTAGTTATAGTAGAGAGATGTTCTTGACTGTAATTAGTAGCATTAAATTCTAGATGTTATTCTAGAAACATTTTCATAAAGAACCAAACAATGGAATGAGAACAAAACTGAATCAATGAGTTAGGTAATGATAGTTACACTCCCATGAATCCTAGTGGCTGATTACATAGTCTCTTTACTGTCAATTTCTTGCAATTTCTGCTGCTGCTGCTGTTACTGCTGTTGCTGCATATTTTGCTGCTGTTGTAGTGTTTAATTGCTGTTCTGTTTTATTTAGTTAGTTAGTATTGCTACAAAACCCCCCCCCACGTTTATGTACTCTTAATTGGTGTTTAGGTGTTTAGAACGATTAATTAGTATCAAGAAGTGAGGCTCCTTGAGTGAATACGACCTGGGGATCACTATACTGCAAATTGCCACAAATTCAATTCTGGGCGATTTGGCATCGTAGTGGCGTGAACCAGATACTAAGCTTCAATGATTTTTAGTTTATTATAGGCCAGCAAGGATCAGTGACCATGCACTAATAGTGGGGCAGTATGGTACCAAGATGAAGTCAAGGATGAAGCCTTTCAGGTCAGGGCATAAAGCTATAGGTTCTATTTGCAATCGTGACATAGAGGTTAGAGGCAACTAACTTGTTATATAGATAGTCATGCATGTTAATATATCTTCTTCTATACTAGTAGTAGTAGTAATGGGTGAATTAGTTTCTCAGGTAAGGTTTAGTCATGACATAGGCTCTCATTTTCTCACCTTCATGACTGAGTGTTTGTTTGTGCATGTTCATTCAATAGTTCTAGCTAAAGCTTGGGCGAATTTCTATAGTAATTTAAGTGTCGTACATCTGGTAAGGGGTAACACAGTGAATGAATCCAAATTCTTCTTCTTCTTCTTTCCCATGCATATGAGGATATATGAGATAGATGAGGAATTTCTTCTGTTAATAATGAGTTAGAGATTAGGATATGATGTATTAGCATAGGAAGGAGTTAATGAATGTCTAAATTAGCTCTCAAGGTGGAAACTATACAAGGTAGGGACATAAACTATGTTTTCATCTTTTTCTTGGTAGAGGCTATTTCTTTTTGTATTAAGGGCTATGTTTCTCCATATATAAGAAGTGGAGTTTGGTTTTTACATGTGATTTTAGTGTTCGATTTGAATTTAAAGGAATTATTTTTGTTTAATCTAATTAAAGGCCTCAAATGAAACTTTATATGGTTTAAAAGAAAAAAAAAAGTGTAAGTATGGATATGTGATTGCAAAATTGATACAAAATTCAAGTGTAAAACTTGGTTTTGAGTAAAATGTACATGTTTTAAAGATGTCAATGGACTATTTAAGTTGCTATCTTGCTTGATTGAAGGCTAAGGAGTTAAATTGTTCTAGGAAGAGAAGAGAAGTCTAATTGAGCTGGTGAGCATAAGAGAAGTGGACTAAGACTTAGGGAAAGGGACTCAAAGAGGGAAATAAAGCTCATTCTGGCAGGTACTCCTTGTCCCTTAATGTGTGGTTGAGAGTAGTGCAAAATTTTGGCCTTTCACCACTGTAGTGGCTGGCCACTACACCTTAGTGATGGATTCTAATATTTTCTTTTGCCCTTGTGTTGTTATAGGTTAAGATAGCCAAGTTTGGCTGTGAAACCATCCTTTCTTGTTGGGAGTCAACCTAGATCAATAATAGGATATTAGTTCCTCAAGCCAGAGAATAGCTAACATATGATGACATATTTTCTTGTTAAATTAATCCTCTCAAACTAGTTTCTTTCCAAAAAAGCTTTTATACATAACATGGGATTATGTTTTTATGAAATGACTACCTTTTTGTGATCATGAATTTCATGAGTATATGTTGTAAGATCACTTTTCTTTTCAAGATGATTATGGTTTATGAGACACATTTTATCTAGAATCACCAAGTTATGCTTACTCCTTTTCTATTCTAAAACAACTCTTTTCTTTTAGACTAAACTTGAAAGCATAAACGTACATCTTTTGAATATAATTCTTAAGTGTTAATTTTTCATTATACTTACAATAAGTTGTGGTTAATTGAACGGTTTAATTCATGACAACATGGCATGAAGTCATTTGACATTGTGTAAGTTATAGGAAAGCAGTTAGAGGAACCCTTTCAGAATAGCAGTGCTATAATGATACTGTAGTCCTAGGCATGCCTTAAGTTGACACCTCAGCTAGCAAAGGTTTTGGAGTATGCTAGCCCTATGACTCGGGCCACTCAAAGGAGGGAGACTACAGTTTAGTTGGATTTGGATGTGAAGGTCACGTCAAGTGATCGGATGGGAGGATGATTAGAGAATTACTAGAGAGGCGGGGAGGATGATTTGGAGTATTAGTTAAGGTTTTGTTAGAGTCCCCTCCAAAGCTCAAATGTTATACCATTATGCCATTTACTTTTGAAAGCTTATTTGAAGAGCATTTTTTTTAAAAAAAATTATTGTTTTATTCTAGTTTGGTTCAAATCTTTATCTTATTATTACTTCTCTTGTTTTGACTTATAAAAATATGATTTGTGCATTGTTTTTACATTATAGTTTAGCTATTCATTGAGCCTATTACTCACCCCTTTTTCTCTTCTTTTTCCTTAAAGAGTAAGCCGGTATTAGAGAAGCAACCTGTAGAGTAGCTGCTGCAACATGTATTAAGGCCTAACTTGTTCATTGGGCTAGTACCTTCCTTGTAGACCTATCAAATGTTTTATTTATATTTAGAAGGCTCTATAATCTTTTGGAAAGGGTCCTTCCCTATGTTCTATGTATATGTATATGTTAGTATGGCTTCCTAGTGATGTAATCACAAGTTGTAGTTGGTCCTGTGATGTTATGCACTTAAACACATGATGTTTTGGTTGTACATAGTTGCTAGTTTAACCAAAGACATTGTTGTGGAATTGATGATAGTTGTATGTATGATAAAACATCAGTTATGTATAAAGAAGTATTTGGCTAAGATCTTTTTATGGCATGTGTATAGCTCTAAGTTTTAGTTGATGCTTTGGTTTATGTTTTGTTTTTAATTTTATTGTGGTTGTAAACTTGCCTTTAGTCTTCAAGCTTATAGTATGGGATGGCCCATAATGTGCGAAATATGCTCCTGACAGGGTATGCCATTAACTTATACTAAAATCCTTATGTTCATACCTGTTTTTAAAACTATCCCTTGTAAAACTTATGTTGGGACAAGTGTTAAGTAATGGCATAGTTTCCTATATCTATTGTCATGGTTTAAATTGTTATGAAAAATTTTAAAATGATGTGATAAGATGGGCCTCTACTGATGGGGGAGAAATTTCTCGTATTAGAAGATGAATCAGTAATGAATTATATGATTCAATTCTATATTGATTTAGATCTTTGTTCAAGATTTTTGGCTTGTGGTTGATTTGTAGTGGGAAACTACATGCCTTTTTAGTTCATAATGAATTTTAGTCCACTTTTACTTAATGTTAACCCATGCTTAGGGAAGAATGAAATTTGAACCTAGCTACTAACAGTGGATTTTGTTAGCCTTCAGTGCACCTAGGTCAACCTGAGAGCATGGGTGTTACTAGACCTGTGTGCAGGCCAATACACGTGGATCTATTTTATTGCATGAGTTCATGGACTCTTGTCCATGAACTCATACGATCTCCTCCCTTAAAAAATTTGTCTCTAAATATCATCAACATACCTTAAGGCTCAAACAGATAGGGATATTGGATTGCATTTCCTCTTTCGCTTCCATCTTTGCTTCCTCATAGGAATGGTTACACCCAAAAAAACTTTAACTGTAGAAATCTCCTTTGAACATAATTTCTTCACTTACCTATCTAGGATGGCTACTAGGATCTCTTCATAAGAGAGGGTCTTATCAAGTTGGACCTCTTGGGGTTAAATGACATATGATGAATCATGGAGATACTTCCTTAACATAGCAACATGAAAGACGAGGTGACCCCCCTCTGAATTCGATGGCAAAGCCACTCGATATGCCATATTGTCAACTCTCTTAAAATCTTATATGACCTGATATACCTTGGGCTTAACTTTTATCTCTTCCTAAACCTCATGTTTTCTTTCATAGTTGATACTTTCAAGAATACCATGTCACTAAACGCGAACTCAAAATTGCATCACCTATTGTTAGTATAGGTTTGTCTACTTTGAGCTACAATCAACCTCTCCTTAATAAGCTTCACCTTGTCCAAGGTGTCTTGAACTAGGTCTTCAAACCATCAAATTAGAGATTTACATCATCTCCCATACAAACCTTAGAAAGGAGCCATCTGTATGTTGTCTTGATACTTGTTGTTGTAAGCAAACTTAATCAATGCTAAGTGACTTTCCTAACTTCTGCCAAAATTCATAACACATAACCTTAACATATCCTTATACGTTTGAATTGTAATATCCGCCAATTTTGAAATTTCGTAATTGGCGGTATTACAGTTGTTGTAATGAAATTTTCCATTATTTTAATGGAATTGTTGGGTTAATTTTAATTTTCTATATTTAATTTATTATTTTTGTGTATTATTTAGGGAAGTGGAGATAAATAATTGGACCAGGTATTTTAGTGCGGATAATATTTTTGAGAGTTAAGGAAAAATAAGAGAAAGAGGAAATTTCACGGAGATAGAGTCAAGAGACAAGGAATAAAAAGAGAGTAATCATAAGGTAAAGAGAAGGCCGAGTACTTATGAGGTCCAAAGAGGAATTAAAGTGAAATGAGGAACTAGGTGGTATTTAAGATATAGAGAATACCCAAATTGGAGAAATTATGAGTTTTCCACTATCAAGGTTAACCAAGAGTTACCTAGGGGCAAAGCATTAATTTCACCCTAGGCGGGTATATATAGGCCATTCCATGCCTTTTTCCTCATTTCTCACTTTCCTCTTTCTCTCTCTCCTCACTCTCTCTTCTCTCTTTCTCTCTGCCTTCTCTCTACTCTCTCTCTACCTTTTCAATCGAGCTTCGGAGAACCTTTCTCCGGTGGTGAGGTGAGCCATTAGAGGCCAAACAATTTAGGGAAAGTGAGGAATCGAGGTAAGGATTCTGATTCCCTGAACATTTTCTCTATTTTCTAGTTTTAGGGGTATTTTGGGTAAAATTGAGATTATGGCTTCATTTCTCAATTAAAATTGGGCTTTTGGTGTCTAAATGCTCCTTAGACATCAAGGATGAGATTCCATAGAAGAAATCATGGAAACAGTGGAGATTTGGCCAGATCTGGGCCAAATCTGAGAACAGTCACGAAAGATCGCAATCGTGGCTCCCAGGTGCCAAGGTTCAGAAGATTTTAGGGAAGAAGAAGGGCTTGGTGCCCAGGTGCCTGTCATGTTGGTGGGGCCTAGGCGCCAGCTTCCCAAGTGTTCTTGGGTTGATCTTTAAACGGCCATAACCCTTCATTCGGACTCCGTTTTTAACAAACTTTATAACGTTAGAAAGCTCTTTAAGTCTAATTTTCAATGGTATAAGTTTCATTTGCAAATGAATTATCGGATAAGAGTTATGACCAAAAGGTCAAGGTTATGGTGAGGATTTTCTGTATTTATTTAGTTATCTATTTAAGTTAGTTCCAGGTAACTTGGGAGCTTCATTGGCTTTGTCTCCTAGGACTTCTTATGTAGTAAACCTTATCGACATCGAGGTGAGTGGATGACCTTGCCATTTAAGTTTTTAATAAATTATTTGGCATCTATTCACACCATGATTGGTAAATCATCAATAAATTCCCTAGTTAGTGGAAATAACTAGATTAAGGGATTTCATTGAATGATTGTGGGAGTTATCTTATGGGGTTTATTTTATGAAATAATGGGTTTTATGTTTAATTGTATTTGGAAGTTTATGTTTATTTGTACATCTAGTTTATTATATTATTTAGAAATTGGAATTATGAGTGGAATGTTTATGGTTGTTGTGGTATGAAATGTGTGTGGAATGAGTGGATGGATTGTTGTATGGAAAACGCATCATATATCATCATCTGCACATTTATATTATGTATGAAAAAGAAAAAGGAAAAGAAAAGAAATGTGGAAAGCAGAGGTTTGGTCTTCTGCAAGATGTGGATATATTCAAAAGCATGTGCCTTTGGAATACATTTATTGAGGGTTGGTTTTCAATAAGTAGAGAAGGGGGATAGGCCTTGCATATTGCATTTGTCCACATCACAAGAGGGAAAACTTATTGAGTCTCAGTCTTCAATGTGGTATGTGGGAAAGGGTTTGGAAAATGCAAACATACATCATGCATTACATAATGCATTTTTGAGTGATTGTTTACTTATGCTTTTTATTTGTTTGAGAATTGTTTATGAATTGTCTTGTGAGATTGTAGACTCACATAAGGGTTGCGGATTGTGGTTGCGGGATAAGGTATGCTATTTATATTCTTTTTACTGATAAGTGCTAATTGTGTACGTTCTGATTATAGTAGTGAAGTTGGTATTTGCACTTGTGCCCTATTTCCTTGCACAGTTATTTACTCACTGAGTTTTTATAAAAATCACACTCTCTATTGCTATTTTTAGATTTAACAGCTAAGGAGGATGGGAATATTGCTAAAGGTTAGCGGCTTGAAGACATACTCCACGTAGTCAGAGAGTTCTATCTGAACCTATAGAAACGTTCAATAATCCTATAGGCTACCTAGGTCCTATTGTATCTAGAAGGGTTTATTTATTTAATTGTAATTTACTTTGTAAATTATGGGCTACCACTGAGATATCCCTAGGTTTGTATGATTATTAATATGCCTACTTTTTAGGGCGTGACATGAATAGTCCTTTTAGATTGCCCATCCATTTGAGAGTGAAACACAATACTCAAATCCACTCTCATACCCAAAGCCTCCTAAAATGCCTTCCAAAATCAAGAGGTAAACTATGGACCTCAGTCGAAAATGATAGGCATTGGTACTCCATAGAGTCTATAAGAGTAATAAGAAGAAAAAAAATAGTAGCGAAGTAGGATATCTACTCACCTGAAGTTTAAGCAACAAGTTCTACTTTGTTTCTTACTTTCAAAAATGACAAAAGATGACTCGAATGAATTAAGGGAGGATCCTAAAGGTGTAGCCATGGAAAAAGAGAGAAAATAGGATCAAAATATGAAGAAAAAATGTAATACCCGTGATTTTCAGGTATTATGAAGGAAAAATTTTTGTTGTGTAGGCTGGAAAAATGTGAGGCTTAGAAGTGGCAAGGTTATGGAATATTGAGTGGCAGAGAGCTGAGGAATGTATTGGTGGAATCAAAGGCATGAAAGGAGTTAGGAGACAGGTTAAATACAAAGAGGGACTAAAGTGAAATAAGAAAAATGTGGGGTACCTATGATTTAAAAACACTCGAGGTGGGATGTTATGGATTTGCTTTTACCAGTCTTGACCTAAGGTCAACTGGAGGGCAACGCAGTAATTGGCCTCGTCCCTTTTTCTTCATTTCTTCATTTCCTCCCTCTCTCTCTCTTTACCTTCTTTCTCCTCTCTTTCTCTCTTCCTTCTCTCTACTCTCTCTCTCCACTCAAATCCTTCAACCAAGCTTCGAGGGATGGATCTTCAGTAATGAGGTGAACCTCTAGGAGCCAAGCAATGTAGGGAAATATTTCCCAAGCTTTTTCCTATTTTCTAGTTTTAAGGGTATTTGGGGTAAAGCTTCGTTTCTTGATTAAAATTAGGGATTTGGGTTTCTAAATGCTTCTTAGACATTAAGGATGAAATCCTATAGAAGAAATCATGAAAAATGATGGAGATTTAAGATCTAGGCTAAATCCAAGAGGAATCATAGAAGAACACGATCTTAGCGCCTAAGCGCCAGCTATGGTACCCAGATGCTAGGTTTTAGGCTATTTGGGGATGATGATGACCTTGGCGTCTAGGAACCAGGTATTCTGGTGTTCTCGGGCTAATCTTCAATCGACCATAACTCTTTCATCCAAACTCCGTTTTGGACAAACTTTATACCGTTGGAAAGCTCTCTGAGTCTAGTTTTCAATGGTATAATTTTTATTTAGATATTCATTACAAGTTAAGAGTTATGTTTAAATAAGTGGGTAAAGGTCGGGAATAGCATTAAGGTGATTTCTCTATTTTGTAACCCTGATGATTTTTGCCTGGTTACTTAATACGGATGGTCAAGGCACAACGTGGGAGCCAAGAGAGTATGAAATCTAGGTGAGGGATCTATCTAGCTCTCCTATATATGGATATATATATATATATATATATATATGTTTATATTTTAGGAGTTATTCTCCTAAATTGTTTTATATACATTTAATTGTTAAATGTATTATGTATGTGGGATATGGGTGGGAATTATTGTATAGGATGTGTGGATGGGAACTGGGGATTGGTTGTTGTGTGGTGTTGGTGTGAATGTATTACATATTCATTTGCATATTTATATTATGGAAGGTGTGGAAATAAAGTAGGAAGCTACCCATTGAGTAATACCACTGAGTGGTGTCAATGGGTATGCATACATATTGAGGGTTGGTCTTTAATGTGATGTGGAAAAGAGTGGGATATGTATTACATCTTATTTATTTGTATAATGTATTGTGTGTATGGTTGTTTATTTGCGTGTGAGATATATGTGTTGGCTAAGGGTATGATCTAAGAGACCATACTTATGTTATAGTTATGGATATAACTCAAGAGGCCAGACACATATTAGGGATTTCTTGAGTGATAATCTGTGGGAATATAAACCCACGTGATTAAAATCTAGAGATGTGGTATGGGAGCATGGACCCTTGTGTAGGGTTACATTCATTTAATCTGTAATGTATATGTGTGTGTTTGGGGGAGAGTATGATGGGACGTGATACCATATGCGTGTCTTCATGTAGGTTGGTATCATGTGGGATGAATTCTCGAAGGGGTATATATATATATATTATATATCTGTGTAGTGTAGGGCTAACAATGGTGGATCTATAGTTTAAACTCACCCCCTCACAATTGCAGATATACATGATGGTTAGGTCGAGGGTTTGCGGATCGAGGATGCTTTCTCATTGTTTGGGTTAACGTAATATATTTTTATTATATTTCTCTAATGTACTCTGTAATCATATAGGCAACGTACGATCTTACGATATAAATTTAGGCTTGTGGTAGTGTTGGTAACACACTGTCTACATTGGTCATAAGCTGGGGTTCGAGTCGTGACAGAGATGGTATCAAAGGTGGATATGTTAATTTAAGTCTGATACCAAAGATGGTATCAGAAGGAAGTTAGAAAAGTTTAAGGTTTAGGTCTCCTATTGATTACAGAGTAAGGTAACCTTAGTAGGTCCTCCTCGATCGTTATGAACCATGGTACAACTATAGATAGACGGCTCCACTAAAAGTCCTGTAGGATGTATCTTCCTTTCTTTTCTATCAGGTTCCTTCTAAAGGATGTAATTAATTTCATGAGTGACTCAAACATTCATGTTTACTGTGAATATGTGTGAGACGCATCTCAAGTGGTGTGAGGCACGAATATTTCAGAGCCACAAGGGTGGCAAGCCACAAGGGCAAACTTGGTGGAATAGCGAAAGCTAGAAAAGATGATAATCTTCAAGAAAGTTGGGGCTCATAGGTATGCTCCCTGGTAGAAGCTTGGTTGAGCCAAGAAGAAGATAGGGAAAGAATGGAGAGGCTTGACAAGTAGTAGGAACAGTAAAGGTAGAAACCCATAGAGGAATTTGGATAATTAGCGTAAGAGACGATAAGGAGGAAGTGGGTTAGTAAGTGTTGAAATTGTACTCCTAGAGTATGAAGACTATACAAACAATGAGTTAGAAATACATAGAAGATCAGCTTCGTCCCTATTGGGAAATGAAGAGCTATTGGTTAGGGGGACGAAGTAAGTGATGGTAGAATCCCAGAGTCCTCACCTGAGGAATGGGAGTGAATTAGGAAGGTAAGGTAGGACCATGGACTGTTAGGGACGGACTATGAGAGGTTGATAATGAACTAGACGTGCATTAGTTCACAGGAGATTCGAGTACTACATTCGAAGAACACTAGCACTCGTACTATAGATGCGTCCTCATGACCTCAGTTCTGTGGAGTGGGTATATGTGGGATTCATGAGAGTGGATATTATCGAGTAGATCACCCTCGGGAGTAACCAACGGTTGACACTCGATGTGGGCCTGGTATAGCTAGTTGCTGTCCATGACAGACCCCGTAAAGGGCAAGTTTGAGGTCATGCTTTGGAAAACACATGGATTGTACGTGAGGTGATCGAAAATGCAAGATAATGAAATCTCTGATAGAGGCAACCCCTGGTTGTATCAGAGTGGTGTAGCGAAAGCGTGGTAGGTATTGATAAGTTGAGGTAACCCCTGGTTACACCAAACTAGCATGAAGAGCACGACATAGTTTCCTGATGATGCCTCTTCGGAGGTTAGGAATGAGGAATCATGTTAGGGTAGGGTATTTAGAAACTTGATAAGTGAGTGAGATGGATCTCAGGTTTAGTACTTAAAGATTGGAACCGTCAAGATATGGTGAGCAGGGTGAGTGGGATATGCTTTGAGAATAGCTCATAGTTAAAAGGGGGAAGTTCTATGAGAACTTCACTACCATTCTCCAGGATGAGGGAAGATGCGCTAGGAAATAGCAGGAGTAGTGCAGTCCCATCATTTTGGATGGATGCCCTAAATTGGAGAAATGGTCTTGTGCAGTCAAAGGGGAAGCTACTGTACAAAGAACCAATAATGATGAATATCTATTTGATATCGTCATATCTGAAGTTTTGGCGGGAGAATGGTGTGAAGAACAATTATTGAAGGGATATTGAAATTCGGTAACAAATTTCTAAAAAGGGGAAAAATGTAATACCCATGATTTTTGGGTATTATGGAGGAAAATTTTTCGTTACGTATGCTGGAAAAATGTAAGGTTTAGAAGTGGCAAGGTTATGGAATATTGAGTGGTAGAGAGTTGAGGAATATACTGGTAGGACCGAGGGCACCGAAGGAGTTAGGAGACAGGTTGGATACAAAGAGGAACTAAAGTGAAATAAAGAAAATGTGGGGCATCTAGGATTTGGAAACACCCAAGGTAGGATGTTACAGATTTGCTTTTACCAGTCTTGACCTAGGGTCAGCTGGAGGGCAACGTAGTAATTTCACCTTGAGCGAGTATATATAAGTAGCTTCACCCTTTTTTCTCATTTCTTCCTTTCTTCTCTCTCTTCACCTTCTCTCTCCTCTCTTTCTCTCTTCCTTCTCTCTACTCTATCTCTCCACTCAAATCCTACAACCAAGCTTCAGGGGATGGACCTCGGGCAATGAGGTAAACCTCTAGGAGCCAAGCAACATAGGGAAAGTAAGAAATTGAGGTAGGAATTCCTATTTCCTAAGCTTTTTCCTATTTTCTAGTTTTAAGGGTATTTGGGGTAAAATCAAGATTCCAAAAATTAGAATTTTGGTGTCTAAATGCTCCTTAGACATCAAGGATGAAATCATGAAAAATGGTGGAGATTTGGCCAGATTGGGCTAAATCCAAGAAGAATCTCGATCTTGGCACCTGGGCCCTAAGTTTCAGGCTATTTGGGGATGACGATGACCTTAGTGCCCAGGCGCTAGGAATTTCGGTGTTCTAGGGCTAATCTTCAACCAGTCATAAACTCTTTCATCTGGACTCCATTTTGGGCAAACTCTATATCATTGGAAATCTCTTTGAGTTTAGTTTCTAATGGTATAATTTTATTTGGAGATTCATTACTAGTCAAGAGTTATGTTTGAAGAAGTGGGTAAAGGTTAGGAATAACATTAAGGTGATTTCTCTATTTTGTAACCCTGATAATTTTTGCATGGTTACTTAATAAAGATGGTCAAGGCACAAGGTGGAAGCCAAGAGAATGTGGAATCCAGGTGAAGGATCTATCTAGCTCTCGTAGATATGGATATCTACATGTATGTATATATGTATTTATGTTTATATTTTAGGAGTTATTCTCCTAAATTGTTTTATGTACATTTAATTGTTAAATGTATTATGTATGTGGGATATGGGTGGAAATTATTGTGTGGGATGTGTGGATGGGAATTGGGGAATGGTTGTTGTGTGGTATTGGTGTGAATGCATTTTATATTCATTTGCATATTTATATTATGGAAGATGTGGAAATAGAGTGGAAAGCTACTCATTGAGTAATACTGCTGAGTGGTGTCAATGGGTATGCATACACATTAAGGGATGGTCTTCAATGTGGTATGGAAAAGAGTGGGATATGCATTGCATCTTATTCATTTGCATAATGTATTGTGTGTGTAGTTGTTCATTTATGTGTGAGATATATGTGCTGGCTAAAGGTATGATCCGAGAGACCATACTTATGCTATGGTTATGAATATGACCCAAAAGGCTAGACACATATTAGGGATTTTTTGAGTGATAATTTATGGGAATGTAAACCTACATGATTAAACTCTTGAGATGTGGTATGGGAGCATGGACCCTTGTGTAGGGTTACGTGCATTTAATCTATAATGTATATGTGTGTGTTTTGGGGAGAGTATGATGGGACGTGATACCATATACGTGTCTTCATGCAGCTTGGTATCATGTGAGATGAATTCCCAAAGGGGTATATATATGTGTGTGTGTGTGTGTGTGTGTAGTGTAGTGTAAGGCTAACAATGGTGAGTCAGTAGTTTAGACTCACCCCCTCACAATTGCAGGTATGCAAGATGGTCAGGTCGAGGGATCACAGATCGAGGATGCCTCCCCATTATTCAGGGTAAGGTAATATATTTTTATTATATTGCTGTAGTGTACTCTGTAACCATATAGGCCACCTAGGATCTTAGAATATAAATTTAGACTTGCAGCAGTATTGGTAACACATTGTCTATGCCAGTCACGAGCTAGGTTTCAGGTTGTGACAAAAAGCCTAGCTTGGTACTATAGTAAGCAAGCCATTGTTTTAGCGTCGATTTCCAGGAGAAAATGGCCCTCTCAGCCATCTTGTCGTTGTAGCAACCACCATTACAACACCTAAAAATCAGCAACTCACAATTTGCTCCTCGCTGCAATAGTTCAAGACATGGAAACTTGGCCCTTTTGTTAGTTTTTCACTTCCCTAAAGGTCTCTAATCACACCCCAAGCTCAAAGAATGGATTCCCAGCATCAAAATCGAAGTTCACAAGCCAAAGAAACATTATTTTGATAGAAAAATCAACTCCTACCATTACAATTTTATCCTTTTTCTCAAAATTCCCAATTTCTAGACCCAAAGCTTAAATCAATCAAAAACCAAGTTTTTATAGCAATTTCTTCAATAACCAAGTTTCGATTACATTAAAACACATGGATAAAGGATTGAAAAAATGACCCAATCACTAACAACAAGATTTTAACTGAAATCTTGCCTAAGGTTTGCTATAGCTGAAAATCAGAGGAGATGAAGGAAGAATATTCATATCTTACCATAACCAAGGATTTTTTTGGTGTAAGTAGCACTGTCAAAATAAGTCAACTGAAAACGAGCTAGGCCTGGCCCAGCCAGTTTCGGACAGGCTTGGAATCTAATGTCCAGGCCTATTTGTACTAGTCCGCGGGCCAAGCTTTTTTATTTAAATTTTTTATATTTAAATAATATATTATTAAAATTATTGTAGTAAAAAATTCAATAATTTGGCCAATTATTAAAAAAAAGACAAAGTATGCATAAAGCCTCTAAGACAAGGTTTCAAGTGTTTGGTGCTTAGTGCTTACATTGTCTTGAAAGCCTTCTAATCAAAAAAGCATTCTGGTCATGTAGGTTCCTAGGACATGGCGCTAGATGCTTGGACTTGCTAGTGCTCCTGCTGTCATTCAATTTATTCTCATGATATTGCATGAGGTTTTTTAAAAAAAAATGGTGCAACACAATTTTTCATATTTTTTTCAAATTAACTATATTATATATAATTTGAAAATTTTATATTTATTTTAAAAAAATTATAAAACTTTTCATATCCAAATTTATTATAATTATTGTAATACCCGTGAAAAAACTATTCCAATATACAGTAATTCACCAACAACACTATTCAAGTATATGGCATTGTTCAGATATACAATTATCATGTCGAGTGCTAGATGTGGATTGGGCTTAAGAGGAAACTAGAAAGGAATTCATGGAAAAAAATGATGTTTTGTGTAAGAAAATCCCCTTTGGGACTAAACTGAAAAGAAACTTAAAATTTTAAGGAACAAAAGTAGTTTTCTCTTTTGCATTAAAAAAACTTTTAGCTGCCTCATGAAAAATGCGCATGCACAATAAAAAGTGCATAGTTCCAAATAGTAAATTTAATTATTAAAGTGTAATATCCCAGATTTTAAAATAGTACAGTGAATCTTCAAATTTAAAAGAAATTTTTTTGAGGCATTAAAATTTTAAATTTTGAATATATTGAGGATAAATTTGCAATAGAAAATAAAATAAAGTAGAAAATAAATACATAAGTAGATGAATGAGGAGAAAAGAATCATAAAAGTAAATTTTAGAGACATGAATAAATCTTGTTAAATAAGTTAGGGACCAAATTGAAAATAGAAAAGGTTTAAGATGAGTTTTGCATAATTTCAACTAGACTATTTTGGTGCCAATTTTATAACTACACACTTGTAATCCATTATCTTTTTATATTAAAAAAGGAGATGCATAAAAAAAAAAGATTTAGACTTCCATTTCTTTTCCCGTGAATCTATTTCCATACTTTCTTGTAAACAAACTCAAGGGAGAGAAAGAAAATTCTGGTTCTTTCCTTTAGCTTCCTCTAAACCTTCTTCTCCTTATTCTATGAGTGAACCCAAGAGATAGAAGCTTCGAACTTTTATGAATCAAATCAAGAAAACTACTCTCGGTGAGATAGAGTATAGCCCGAAGAGAGAGAGAGTTTTAAGTAGCAAAATTTCTGGTCTTTGGGGTGGTTCTTGTCACCATGTTCTTCTCCTTCTTCTTCAATTTAGGCTGTCGAAGGGAGAGAAAAAGAAACACAATGGGTAAGTTTCTAGATCGAGAGAGAGAGATAGTGTGTGTGAGTGAGGGAGAGAGAGAGAGAGAACTCTATTTTCTCACGTGAAAATAGGGAGGTTTCTCCACCCCCTAGAGTGCAACCGATAGGGAGATTTGGTAGTTAGGATGCTAAAAAATCTTCTACCATTTAAGGAGCTGATGAGTCCTCTATTTTGGTTAATTTTGTTTGCTTCTTTAGGGCTTTTTCCTCTCCTTGATTCCATTTTTGTTAGCTTTTTGCTTGCTTTGTCCTTTATTTTGGCTTTCCTCTTTGTACATAGTTGTTGCTTTGCTTTATCTTATTTTAATTTTTTTCCTTGCCTTATTCTGGTCTGGAACATGGAAACTGAAGTTCTGCAGCACATCTAATGGCTGGCGCCCAGGCGCCACGCAGGGCGCCTGGAGGCGCTAGCCCCTCAACTCTCTGCCAAAGAGTCAGAACGTGGCGCCCAGGCTCCACCCAGGGCGCCTAGGCGCCACTCCTTGTTTCCAGCTATTTTGGGCTGGCGCCATTTCCTCTTTGTTTTTGCTTGGCGCCTAGGCGCCCTGGTTCTGCTCCTGCGAGCTTTCTTGTATATATTGCTCTTTTGCTGATGTTTTGTGGATCTTTAGGTTGGAGGGCAAGGGAGCTCTGCTAGGGCAAGGATGGAGGAGCTGGGAGACCTCTTCTCTACTGAGTTTGAAGCTTTTCTTCCTTTTTCTCCTTCCTATTGATCATATTTTGTTGTGTATTTGTTATGTATTTCTTCCTCTTGTGACAAACTCTAGGGTTAGGGGATTGATGTATATTGACTTCCTATGAAGCTTTGTTGTTGGATGCTTAAATACAATTGCTTTTCTGATTATTGGAGTAGTTGTTATTGGTTTAACTGGTTTTAGGTGATTGTGATCATTTCACTTAGATGCATTTGGGGTTTATATTAATGCTAGACATAGCTTGATATAAACATGCCCTTGTAACTTCTACAGTGAATCGGGTTAGTCTAGACATAGATAATCTTGTTTGCGTGGTCATATGAGTTCTTGAACTTAAACTCCGAACCAATTAATTGGACTAAGACATTAGCTAATTATTTTGGCTAGGAAGATTTGCTCACCAAGACATTGGGTTCAAATATTTTCGTGAACTCGACCAACATTAAATGGAATCTGTGAATGTATCTAAGCATTCTTTAACGATTCAAAGATTGGTTTGTCTATGAATTAATCGGATTAGGAGTTAAGAAAGTCAATCCCCTACCCGTTGTGTTTTGGCGTAGTTCTTCGTTTGGTGTTTAGTTAATTCCTTGTTGTTAGTTTAGTTTATTTTCGGTTTATCTTTACATTTTTTCCTCTGTCCAAATATAACTTGATCTAGTGAAATTGGTAATTGTTAAAGTCAATCCCTGAGGACGATAACTTTTTCTCATCACTTTACTACTTGTGCGACCCGATACACTTGTCGGGAAATAGCGCACCAGGAGCTATTTATGGGATTGAAAGAGTGAAGTTACAACTGAAATCCAAGCTTGAACCATGAAGGAGAGTGTGAACCTGAAAAACAGAGCCAGATCATGAAGGTGAGTTCTTCTTTCATGCTTTCATCTTTTTATGGGTAGAATTAATTGAATACACCTAGCTTAAGTTAATTCAATCTTAGGTACTAAGAAGGAGACCAAACCAGCAAGAAAAACCAGAAACAAATGCAGAACAGAGGCAAAAGACGTGAGGTTCATTGTATGAGTTAGAATAATTTCAAAATCTTTGTTTAAATTCATTATTTACCTTGATTTTGGTTGGAAATGATCGAATATGTCTTAAAAACATCTAGTATGAAGTTTTGGACTGATTTGGAAATCAAAATCATGAGAAAAGTATGTAACATTCATGATAGGGACTAAAGTGAAAAAATTAAAAAGTTTATAGGGTTGATCTAATTTTTAAAAAAGATTTGTTTTAATTCATTATTTACCTTGATTTGGGTTGGAAATGACTGAATATGTCTTAAAAAATCTAGTATGAAGTTTTGGACTGATTTCGAAATCAAAATCATGAGAAAAGTATATAACATGCATGATAGGGACTAAAGTGAAAATTTGAAAGGTTTACAGGGTTGATTTAATTTTAAAAAATATATATTTTGGGACTAGAGACCTAGATGAAGCTAAATATGATCTTAAAACATGCAAAAGACAAAAGGAAAATTTGGACAAAGGACCTAAGTGAATAAACATAATTATTCTTAATAGGAATATGAAATGTAAGATAAAATCCGGTTTTATTTGAAATTACGGAATGTATAGAAATGAAACAAACTGGAATTTAATTTTATATGAATGTATGAATAAGAAAACTAATTTATTTTGTTTAATTTAGTTATTTAAATTATTACATAAATATTTATATAGATTTATATAATCTGATTTGAAGTGTAGAAGACTAACCCAGAGTTAAGATGAGTGGGTTGATACTTCCTATAACTAAGTGTCTTTCTTTAAATGATCTTTTGCATCATATTGAGAACATGTAATACTTCTAAATTAAAGAGACTGATGATATATGTACGGATATGTTGGAAATCATGTTGCTATTATACCTCAAATGAAATGGTGAGATGTTAAATAAAATGTGGAACTTGTACGATTATGTACATATAACTATGTTCTTTCTTGAGTGGAAAATGTAGAGTGTATTTCTAAATGTGTGTATATGCATTTACACATTTTGCATTCAATTGATTGCAAGGAAATGTAAAAACTATATGTATGCACATATACACCTTATTATCTTTTAGAAATTGTGAAGAAGGATTGCATATATATATATATATATACATATACATGTAATCACATGAGGTTTCATGTCTTTTATCTGGGACTATTATGTGTGTGTACATATATGTGTATATATATATACCTTAAATATATATATGTATACTTGTTTAGTCATGAAGTATATGTACATACACATCTATATATTCACCTTGTATATACATGCATTTATAAATGTATATACACGCATGTATACCCCAATCTTGAGACAAAAGCAAGAAAGTTGTGGTTCCTTTATATGTTAAATTCGTTTCGATGTGATGAAATTTTATATAGAGTAATTGTGAGCTCCTAAATAGATGAAGTTTTATGAGATTGTATTATGGCGTATGAATTGAGTTGACGTGTAATATATCTAAATTTATTCATTTATGGATGTTGAGGCATGTTGTGTATGAGTATTTGTTTTATGACATAACATTTGCTTCATGTATATGCTTGTGCTTGTGTTTGAGAAAGAAAGAAAGAAAAGGCATGGCGGTGAACCCTATAGGAAATACATATACAGAGTCATAAGGGTGGATATCTATACTTGGAGCAAAAAAGGTAGATGCGGCGGCAGCCGCAGGCAACGATCCGTTGGTACCTTGGAGAACCCAGATGGTACGGGACATGTGTGTAGTTGATTGAATGATTTGACTATTGTGTGCCTTTGTTTTGAATGTGGATGGTCCAACTTGACTTCCATGAATTGTGAGAGATTGATAAGAGTGTGACATCTCTAAGGTTCTAAGGTTGCAATTGTCCTGGTTATGGTTGAGCATGATTATATGTATGTATAAGTGTGTAAATATCTCTATGTGTATATTGTCGTCATTTACCTAGTGATGTTTTATATTAACGGATGGATGTTGATGAATAATGAAAGAAATAATGAGATGTGTAGGTATGTTATGTACTTTACTGAAATCTCTTTTATTATTATTTATTAATTACATGCATATGATAAAAATTATTGGTGACAAAATTATTTTGAGCTTAGCATCTTTCTTGCTGAATCTGCGACTTATTTGTATTAATTATTTTCTTAGAACATGTGTCTGATGGATAATTTTTGCATGAGGAGTGAAGAAGCTAGTTTGTAAGACCCTATTTGAATTTGAAATTAGTTCTTATTATTGTATTTTAATTTGCTACCCTAGAGTACCTCCATGGTCGCATAGGTAGCCTAGGATCTAGTTTACTGTCAATATGAGTTAACAAATGATGTATATAAGTGATACAACCATATTGAATAATATGTTTCTAAATTTTCATTTAATTTATTTGTTGTGATGGATATGAATGTACGAAAGAAAACCTTAATTGATTATCTATTTTTATTTGTCTATATTAGAATGTTATGCGTATTGGTTCGATAAAATGGTCTAGGTTCCAAGGTGAGGCCAAGCTCACTCTCGTGCCGGTCATGTGTTCTAGGTGGGATGTGACATAAAGTGCATAGTAAATTGAATATTTTATTAGCGTATAATGTCAAATAGTACCATTGATTTTTCTTATAAATAAACCCTTCTATTTCACTTCTAAATTCATATCTTCAACTTATCTTCCTTCCTCTCCTCAAATCTCTCTTACTCCGGTGCTAGGTCTTTGATTCTAATTTATTTGTTGTGATGGATATGAATGTACGAAAGAAAACCTTAATTGATTATCTATTTTTATTTGTCTATATTAGAATGTTATGTGTATTGGTTCGATAAAATGGTCTAGGTTCCAAGGTGAGGCCAAGCTCACTCTTGTGCCGATCATGTGTTTTAGGTGGGATGTGACATAAAGTGCATAGTAAATTGAATATTTTATTAGCGTGTAGTGTCAAATAGTACCATTGATTTTTCTTATAAATAAACCCTTCTATTTCACTTCTAAATTCACATCTTCAACTTATCTTCCTTCCTCTCCTCAGATCTCTCTTACTCCTGTGCTAGATCTCTGATTCTAGGCTTTCCCTCCTCCCAAATTAAGGAAATGTTCTTCTATGCTCTTTTCTTACAAGTACCCGAATGTTAATGCTTAGTATGCTATGTGATTGCGGCCTTAGCTGATCTTACACATCTAAAAAGAATTATCCTCAGCTGCTTGAGAATTATTTCAACTACTGATTGCCAGAATAGACTATAAACTGTGAAGAATACATATATAGGAAAGGTTCTGGCTAAGGAATGACTTGGTATTTAGAATGTTCATTGTGACCCATCTCTCTTTCCTAGGAACTTACCTGATGTACTCTTTTACAGCTTGTGTTCACTATTCTTGGTATAAATAGTAATAGTACATATAAATATTACATGTATATATGAATAGTACTCATATGTATTTTTGAATAGATAAGGATTGGAGGAAAATGAGAGAACAAAGCGTCTCGATGGAGGTGCGTGGCGAGCCTTGGGCCTTCAATGGGATTTTGAATATCCTTTGATCAATATAAAGTGTAGAAATCTAGCTCGGATTTAAGGTAAGGGATCTAGCCATACCTTGTATGATTTTATTTTCTAAGATTGTTCTTTCTAGAGTTTCATAAAATGATATCATGTGATAAAGGAATTATGTGTTTGACGTACATGATATAAGGTGCTACATGCATATAATTTGAGCTTGCAAACTTGCATGTGGATGATGAGTGTAAGAAAGAATAAAGAACCTTATGTTATGCTCGAATTTTGTAAATTGAGCTTAGGTAAATGGGTGACCTTGCGAGAGCTTATTTTATTAATTTTACATCATGTTTACATATGCTCCCTAAGCTTCTACATCTTGCGATCGGTTATGCAAATTTAAGGATCCGTGAGATATGGATACTTTTATCTTCATAAACCATGAGTAATGTTTTTATATGAACTCTTGTGAATGAGCAACGTGTTTTAGAAATTTATGAAATATGTGTTTGGTAGAATACATTGTTGCGATATGAACCCCTTGTATTGTGAGTGCCTTATGTGATATGATTGTTGTGTTCAAATATAGTTCATTGTCGGAGACAAAGACACTGTCAGTGATAGAGGCATGAATCTTACAAGGAAATGCCGGAGACAAAGGCATGAACCAAATGAACCTTGCAAGGGAATGCCGTTGACAGAGGAAAGTACTTTGCTAGATAAATGTTGGAGACAGAGACATGACTTGGCATGAGGAATTATATGAATGGTTGGTTGTGATGAATTTCATATTGTGAAGGCTTTTGTATGTCCTTCCACTAGATGTTCCACCTTTGTGGTTGATATGGTTACACTATATACTCTGTGATACTTCCTTTGAGTTTCAATATGTAGAGGTATGAGTAATGTATGTTGATCAATTATATATATATATATATACACACAGATAAATGTACATATTGGTTTGGTAATTATTATTAATGCTGGATGTTGGTTGATGTTGGTTCAATCATATATATATATATATATATGTACATGGTTATTTATGAGTACTTACATATTCATGCATGATTATATGTACTTTTAGCATGCATAGTTGAATGTATATGTTAGGTAAGATTATTTTTGGTGAGTCAATGGACTAGACTTACCCTCTCATAGTTTCAGGTAAAGGAAGCCCTACAGTTTCAAGGACAAGCGTACCGAGGATACCTCTCCTTTGTTTGGGGTATGATAACAAAATTAATTATGTTGTTTTGGTGATCTTAGAAAGTTCTATAATTAGATAGGTCACGTATTACTGTATAGAATGATTAAGTGTTTTTGTGTGGGGAAATAGATAAGAAAAGTGTAATAGGAACTTAAGAATTTATTTATGAAATTGTATGAAGACTTATTCATAATTTCTTATATGGTTATGAGAAGAGAAAAGATTTTCTTATTTTATTTCTTTATTGTGTAATTTAAATTAATTATATTTAAAGGAATAATTGAGTTAAGGAAAAAGTAATGAGTTTAAAAGAAAGTTAAGCTTACGGTGGTGTGGATTTGGACACAGTCCGTGTAGGTCATAAACTCGGATTTGGGGCGTGACAATTATTGAATATAATGTTATAAAATATAAAAATGTGATAAAGTAAAATTATTTATATACTAACTAATATAATATAATTATGTAAAAAATTTATGTTTTTTTTTAAAAAGCGAGCCTCACTTATTTGCACGGCCAAACATGCCAACTCGTTTAGGCCCATTTTTAAATGAGCCTAAACTTATATACCCAAACTCTCCCAAATGCGAGCAGGCTATTTTGACAGTGCTAGGTGTAAGAGAGGTCCAATGGGGCAAGAGTCTTGCCAGAAACTTGAGGGCTGAAGAGGGAAGCTGGAGGTGCGTGAAAGGGAGAGGGAAGGAACATAATGGAATTGGGTATGTGTGTGTGGTCAAAAAAAGCTGAAGAAAGTAGGGGAGTTAGGGTTCTAGAGTGTAGTTTTGGCACAAAAGACCATTTTACCCCTCTCACAGAGGAAGGAAAGGAGTTTAGGCTAAGGGCAAACTTGGAAATCTCTATACACATAATATATATCACCTCTAACACTTAACACAAATCATCTACCATTTCATGGCAACATTACCATCACAATTAACCCTTAATTTTGTAAATTTTCCTTTCATCAAGCATCAGTCAAATTTTCATGTTTTTCATTTTGGTCCTTCATAGGACTTATCTGTACATAACAAGCCACATCAAAATATATCTTCAACCTATATTTCACAGTTATCATAAAATTATCACACATGTATTTTCATGCAAAAAATTTCACTCTTCATCTAACTTCCAAATGTTTACTCTAATCCTCCCATGCTATACACATGCAAGGGTCATAAAACACACACAACCTTTACTTAAATTTTCACAAACATCACAAATTTGAAGGAAGAGATTTATATGGAATAGTTGAAGGGTTTTAAGTGAATGGAAAAGGAAACCTTGTTTTTTACTTGAAAAAAAGTCCCTATGAGTTGAAGCAAGCACGAAGGCAATGGTACAATAGGTTTGAGTCTTTTATGGGGAAGCCTAGCTTTGGAAAGGTGCCTTTAAACCATTATGATTTGCGAAGAATTTTCTAGAAGGTGATTTTCTCATCTTATTGTTTTATGTGGATGATATATTGATTGTTGGTTGTGGTAGGTCCAAGATTGACAAGTTAATGAGTGAGATGATTCAACTCTTCACTATGAAGGACTTAAGACTATTAAAGCAAACCCTTGGCATGAGAATCACTTGTAATAGAAAAATTAGAAATTGTAATTATCTCAAAATATATTAAGAAGGTTCTTGGTAGGTTCAACATGAGCAACGGAAAGGCTGTTTGTACTCCACTTAGTGATCATGCCAAGTTGAGCTCTAAACAATGTCCATCCACTAAAAAAGAAATAAGAAAAGATAAAGTTTCCTTATGCCTTACTCATGGGAGCTTGATGTATGCTATGATTTGCACAAGGCCTAGCATATCTTATGCAATTGGAATAGTGACCAAATTTCTAAAGAACGTTGTAACACAGGAAAGTGGATTTTTGAGACTTGTTTAAGGCACTTCCAATTTATCATTGTGTTTTGGAGTGGGAATCCTCTTTTAGCTGGCAATACAAATGCTAGTATGACAAGCGATATTGGTTCTAGGACATCACCTTCAAGTTACATGATTAGTTTCGTAAGGGGAGCTATGTCCTGGCAGTCAAACTTGCAAAAATGTGTAGATTTTTCTACTACTGAAGTAGAATTAATTGATCTACTACAGTTTGCAAGGAGCTACTGTGGATGAAGAATTTGTTGTCAAAACTTGGATTTGAGACGTGTTTGATTCAAAGATACAATGGATGAAGAATTTTTTGTCAAGACTTGCAAGGAGCTACCTTTCATTATAAATCGACCCATATAGATGTAAGGTATCATTGAATTTGAGACGTGTTGATTCAAAGATGCTTGAACTTGGCAAAAATTCATACGAAAGAAATGGTTCTAACATGATGTTAAAGGTGCTTCTTAAACTAAACACTGATTTTGCTCTGGCAAGGCTGGTTTGGTGAGTCTCATAGTCATGAACGGAAGATATGTTGCACTTGGGTCACTCCTACAAGAGGCCCTTTTTTTCTCAACCCAACCCATTTTCTTTCCATTGTCTTTAGGTGATTTCCACTTTCTTGAGTGAAAAATTGGTGAGAGAGTAAAAATAAGAAGCAAGACTATAGAGGAAGAGAGAAAGTAGATCTAAAAATTTTTCCTAGAACCTGTGGAGGTTTCCAGCAAATCAGATGGTTGATCTTATTCAATCAAGATAAAATTCGGTGAGCTTGCTCGTGACACATTGAGCTTAATATCCTATGGTCAAAATTTTCGACTGGAGGTGATTTGGTCAACATTTTGTCCCTCTCAAGTTTTGCTATGTTTTTGTGCTTAGATTTCTTCTAGCTCTCTTCTCTGTGTTTAGTCGAATGGGTATTTTATTAGATGAAGTTAAATGATGAATTATATTGCCCTAGAAGCTTGAAAGGTTCATTTTTTGTGATAGCTTCCTTATACCCAACCTTGTAAATTAAGTGTGTGTTTCTTGTAGATTGAAAAGAGGTTTGTAGATAAACACATTTGAACTTGTCTAAGTTATTATAGTCTATTTGGACATTGTTATTTATATTGGGCCTTTTAGCAGAAAGATTGCAATGTGTACAGCCTCTTCTGTTTTCGCCCAATAGGGATTTATTACCATTCTCCTTGTTTTTATTTGGTATCTTTTTATTATTTTGACCTTTTGCAAAGGATATCTGAAAATGCTGTGCACATAGTACTTTTCCTCACAATAATGGAACTATAAAAGTAAAATTGTGCAAAATTTTTTGCAGAAGAGCTTAACAAATTAAAATCGTAATTATGTGAGCTTCCCTAACCAAACCAAACGAAAAGTAATAAATGGAAAAAAAAAATCAAAAGAAAAGTGTGTTGCCAAAAAGGTGCATTGTACAAGGATTTGGATTCTCTAGTGGGTGGATGCAGTGACAGCAAGCTATTCATCTCTAAGATCAATTACATAGATTTCAAGTTGAAAAGGACCCTCCTAATATCGTGGCTGTTAATCTCCGTTGATCATGGAGATCAAAGGTTAGATAGTTAAAATAAGACTCTCCTAATTTTTTTTATTTTTTATTTTAGAAAGGATCCTAAAATATAGGCAATTGATCTTGGGCCTGATCAGTGGCCCATATTAGATCAATGGCTCAGATCACCTAGTAGGGTGTTGTTCCTGCACGGCCTAACAGAGGATCCACATTCCAATGTACATAGAGCAAGCAATTTTAACTAAGCTTCCTTGATATTGTCTCTTAATATAGATACACACAAAAGTAAGTGAATTCCAAATCCTCTTCAAATTCTACGAGTTTTCTTTGCTTTGTAGAAATTTATAAGCCTTTTACCAGTATTTTACTGAGTGCTGCTTCAAATGCCAAGTTATTTCTTCAAATTGAAGGAAAGACGTACAGAAAAACTCATGTTCTTTTGCAGACCCTTACATTGATTTCAAGTTTTATCAAGAAATCTGATTGCAAACTAATGTTAGACATTTTCTCCATTCATAGTGAAACTTAAGTTATAAGACCTATTCCCTTAACTATAGATCTTTACACACCCTTTTATCATTTTATAACATGTTATATTTTTTAAGTATGGGGCAAAAATTATTTCTTATTAAGGGCCAAATTGAAAATCAAAACAAATTATAATGGCTAGATAAATTAAGTCTATGCTAGATTTAAACAAACTTAAGAGTGTTTTCCACATAGATTGTGTACTGCCAAAATGTTGGGTGGCTTTCTGCATTGATCACACATGCAGAGTAGCATTAATGTGTGATGCAGTGGGGGAACTTTTCATTATCTTCTTGCAAAGCTGTGTTTGTATCCGTTGTTTGTGCTTATTAGTATACGAAGCCCCAAACAAGTAGTCATCTACACTCACTACTCTTTAGGAAAATAGATTAGAGTGATGCCAATATATTGTCGCCCACGTAATTTGGGCAAAATGAAATTAAGGTTTCATTTGGATGCTGAAATTATTTGGTGGGAATGAAAATGAGAATGAGAGTGGAAATAAAAATGCATTCGCACTTCCATCTTTGGTTAAGCGTGGAAAGTAATAAGAAAATCATTCCTTTCCATTGTTTGGTTGATGTAATCATTATAAGAATAAAAAGAAATTGAGAGTAAAATTACTATAATACTTACAGGATATATATATTTTAATTTGTATGAAGGTATAATAATAAAATAGCTTCTTATTCCTAGTAACGAAAAGCCATTTCCTTACCTATGCTAAGGAATGGAGTTCCAATAATCAAACACGGAACATTGGCCGTTCCTGTTTTCATTCCCATTCCCTAGCCTCAAATCCAATAACCAATTCGTACAAAAGCACGAATTATATAATTAGGATCCAAGAGCCAAGGACTGGCCAAGTTATGAAAAAGTTGCTATAAGCAAGGTTGTTAAAATCTTATCTAAATTTTAAAATTTTACGATCTTATGATTTCAAACAACTTGAACAATTTCGATCTTATGTAAAATTTAAATTTATTAGGATCTCAATAAGATCTTACGACTTTACAATTTTAACAATGCTATAACGTTGTAAATCTTTGTCTTTTTTTTATTTGTTAATATATTTATAATCTATTAGGTCAAATGAGATTAAAAAAATATTAAACTAATTTAAATCCCTATTAATATTACATAATTACAATTTTACTACTCATAATTTGTTTATTTTTAACTTAATTTAATAAAAACTAACAATGAGATATTATAGTTTTGTAAATTTTAAAGAAGAAAATGTCTATTAGATGAGAAAAAGAAAAACTTCTAAATATAATAGAAAGTAAGAATTACTCTCTGTTTTTTTTTTTACTAATTAAATGTTTTCAAATCTTACATAACAATATTTCTCGTTATTGCTGTCAATTGTCTTTTCTATTATCATATTTTGAGTCTTATTTGTTAAAATTGTATATTAATTATTTTTAATATAATATTATATTTATTTATAATTTATATATATATATAAATACATTTTTAATTATTATATTTCTTTGAAGATAATATCGTTCGATCTTTTATTCGATCTATTTTGCCTGTTAACCGATCTTAATAACTGTAAGTCATCTTCCTAAACCACATAAAATGAGATTCTGGGATGCTAGAAAAAGTTCTCTAACTGTATTTACATTTTATTTTAGCTTAATATTGTATTAAAAAGACTCTTCTAACGACAACTATTAGGGAGCTGAAATTTCCCAATAGAACAGCTTTCTTTCTTGTCCTTCACCTGGACCTTGGTCAACCAAAACTTTCTTCTTTCATGGAAAGGGAAAGGTTTACTCTTCAGTCAAAAATATGAACAGCCAAAACTTCAAGTAGGAATACCTTCCACATACAGAAGCCTCAAAGACAACAGATACCAATGCAAAGAGCTTCTGCAACAAATCTTACAGCTGCGATCTTGAAAGACCTGAACAGCAAATGCTTGGTTTCATCAGGGACAAAACTCCAGTACAGTTCTCAAAAGTGTCTACAAATAGCCATATAACATGTGGACACTTTATAAAATTTAGTACTACATCATCAACTCCTTCAAAAGAGTAAAAAAGAATCTATCACATGTCATAGTTTCATTGAAAAACCTCTGCAGACATTTACTGGATTATACTAAGTTTATAGATACGGCAGGTATAATCCATCATGTAATCCATCTGCTGTAAATAAGGGGGACAGCACCACACCAATGAAGAGATCTATAAACTTCCTAGCTTAGCTTAGTTTGGCAGATATTATCCCTTCAATGGAGCCAGTGAGAGTGAATAATCCCACCACAAAGCAAACCATGCTGAAAATCCGTAGCATAACCCATTTAGCTGTCCATGCTTCAATATTATACTGACTCAAGTACATTTCCACCGGGAAATATATGGTCAATGGCCAAAAGATTATTCCACCTAGAACTCCCAAAATCTGATTGAAGTAAGGAAAGAGCACTGCAATCACAGTTGTTGATGTAACATAAACAGTTCGGAAAGACAGCCTCAGAAGATTTAGTCCAAACGCTGGCAGCAATGGGAGTTTCAAGTTATATGTTTTGTGCACAAGTACACTTTCTGGGTACTTTGAACAGAACCAGTCTTCAAAATTTGCAAACAGTGGCTGGCTGTACACCTGAATTACAAGAAGATGGACGTATGACCAAGAGTTTAATGCAATTTTACATTCAATATTTAGTAAACTGGGGTTCTTAGGTAGATCCAATCCATGCAAGATAGATAAACCAAACCAATAAGGCAGCATTTAGTACATTATTATCTTGGATACCTTAGTATAAGATCCTCATGGTTTATGGGTGATATGAATACCACCTAAAATGGTGCCATCCAGCAACATCTTGATATCTAAGTCAAGATACCAATGCACTAAACACAGGCATATTGGATGTCGGCTAACATTCAAGATGTCAAAGGCAAAATGACGACGTGCCCAAGCCACTCGAGTTTGTTAGATATGTGTCCTATTGAGAAGTGTGCTTGATATGCTTAAGTGTTTCTTCATGGTTGAATTGGTCTACCTATTTTTTGTAGACTGAGTATGGCAAAGATTTTTCTAGCAAATTAAAACTAGAGGACAGACACATTGCCCATTGGACAGGATTGGAAAATTTTGTACCTTATGGTTTCATAACACTATACAACAAAAGTTCTTAGCAGTGGTGGAGAATGCAGGGACAGGAGAGATATGATATGAAAAAACATATTATAATTTGAGGTTGCTTAATTCGTAAAGTTATATGTACCTGATATGCACCAACTAGATGAACCACTATAAAAACATTAGCCAAGTCTACAAGCCAATAAGGCTCATAGAATCCAAATCCTGTTAGAAGGTTTCCTGGTGTGTGATTACCAAAAGCTGCATATCCAGAACATCCACAACAGAGGTAGAAAAATGTTGTAATCATGGCTGATATTGTTGCAGCCTTCTTCATCGTTTGGTTCTCTGGTGGAGGCGCCTTCAAAGTATCCTTCAAGCATTGCAATAAGTATAAGTCTTACATTGGCCTTAATAAATATTGCACTGTTTTGTGAGGTTGTGGATAAATTACATTCTTACTACTACAAATCACAGTGCACATAGTGTATACCTGTATTTCTATAAGAATTACAGAAAATGGATAGGAAAATGCTATGTCGCCAAGTCCTTGAGCAATCAGCCATACTTTTTCAGTCGCACTGTGAGTATTGATTCCTTCTGTGCTACCCTTTACAAATCCGTTTCCTGTGCGTTGATTACAAGAGAATTATATATACACATATATTGAGACCTAGGAAGCTTGAACAGTGGCACAGAAAACTTAGGGTATCCATATGTAATTTAAAATGTTGTGTCATGTATGATATGAATTCTTAGTAGATGTTTAACACAAACACTTTTTCTTTTTGGAAGTGACTGTGCATTATAATAGATTGAGCTTATTCTAGTTTAACTATTTTGGTATAAGATTCCCAGCAACTGCAAATGTATTGATAAGCATACCTATGACTTGAGCAATGGAAAGCCCCATTCCTATGAAAGCATAACCAAAAGACATAATTGCAGCAACAATTGACAGCCAGTCGATGTCATGAAAGTTGGGTATTTGTGACAGAACAATTTGCAAAACCCCAAAAAGAACCATATACTTTTCATCTGAAAAACTACACGAAGCTTCATGCCCTTTCTTGTGGTAACAGTTTGATTTTTGGATTGCTCTGCAGCGACAAATATATATATATATATATATATATATAAATCCAACTTAGTTATTAGAAATGGTAGCTGAGATTCTGGAAGATAAAATTCTGTTTCATGGGCAAAGAACATGATATTGTTGAAAGCAAAAAATTCTAAGGTAAATTCAGTCTACAAATAATAGATAGAACAAAATTAATCATGTATAGACATGTAAGTGTGAGACACGCTTTTCAAAAGAACCCCCCCCTCTGACATTCTTATTTGTCTATTCATAATTAGTTTAGTCTTTTTATCTTTTGTCAATTGAATTGTTAGTAACGTGCTAGGAGTGCATATGTTAATTTATTTAATTAAATTCCGCATTCCTTATTTATATTTAGTTGTTTTTAATTTCCTTTTATTGTATTTTAGTTTAAGTGGGTAGTTACTAAAAGTAGTTTTCTGCCACTCCCATGTTTTAATGAAGTGGTACTAGTTAAGGGAAGTTAAGTTCTTTAGATTGTATTTAAACCTTTTCTAAAATTAACAGAGATATAAGATTAGAATTGTTATAAGAAAACTTTGTGTGTGCACTAGAGATCTTGATTCTCTCTTCCCAACAAACCTAAAGAGATTTTGGTTCTCTCTTTTCAACAATGAACCATAACTCAAAACCCATATCGAGATCCTACCCTAAAATGAATCTACCTAAGAATCTCTCGAAGACAAGGTTGCAACAAGTAGCATGCATAAATAAATGAGGGAAAGAAAAATCAAAGAAAAAATGAAATAACATAACCAGAGATGAACCAGCGGAGTAGTCAATAACACACCTTACGCTAATAGCTGATGTAATAACGTAGGCAACACCAAATCCATATAAGCTTAAATTCACAAAAAAGCCACAGATTCGTCCATTCTTTACTCCTGTAACCACCCAATGAGGGTCATATAACAGCAGTCCTACCTATAGAAACACACACATATATATACGCTATTTCCAATGCATTAACAACATAAAATATTTGACTAAAAACGTTACATAGACTCGGTGATATTGTTCATACCCAGCATACTACCTGAAACTCTTCAATAAAGACATGGATGTGATTAATATTTATATGCCTTTGGGAAACAACTAAATTATCATTGCACACTAATTATCGCTATTATTTTATATGGTCCATCCTTAGCTAGTTCATCAAGTTATAGAATTAGGATATCTTGAAGTCAGGATGAGGTTTTGGCCTAATTAACTAACATAAGGCAATGGCCCCAAAAAAAAAAAAAACTTCTTTCTACATTTTTTTCTATAAAATAAGAAATTTTTTGTTGTTTGTTTTTTTAACAAAAAGGAACCTTATTAAATGTGGGAAAACCGGGGGCGGGTTATGCTAATAAATATTTATAAGTTGACATGTTAATAGAAATGGACAGATCGTAGTGCATTTATCAACGATGAAACCAAGTGCCAGCACTGGAAAAAGAAGGGACTATGCATGCAGCAGAAGCGGGATGTTGTTTCCGTGACATAACCAAATAGGACAATATGGTCAACAGGTGTCCCTCACCCATACCTTCATCCTTGGTCCAAGTCAAACCAACCATATGGAACAAGTCACAGATCGCAGTCACTCTTGACTCCACAAAATTACAAGGTTTGGTTAACCTAAAACTCTCGTTCAATTCTCATTCTTCAGCATCAAAACATGAAATCCTAAGTTGAAGTGAATGAATTGCTTTTCAATATCCTAATTTTCCGATCACTGACCATTTTATTGCACAGAGAAAAACAGAACTTAAGAAACCAACACAGACAACTTGCATGAAAGATACAAGAGAATTTTTTTAAAAAAAATAATAATAAAGTAGCAAGTACTGACAAGGAGAAAAAAGTTTTAGTTAAACACTTTGTGTCAAACACAAGAAAATTCCCTTCTTAATTACATTTGGTCTATAAATAGATCGAGTTTAACATGAATATGCATGTATATGTGACTCGGTTATGTTTTTACCCATTTACCTATTTTAAAAACCAAACTTGGTAGAAAATCTGACCTCAAAAAAAACTTTTAAAAAAATAAACATCAAATAATATTTACCAAAGCGAGTGTTTCAGTGCCGAAGTCCATTAAAATTACCATTTTATGAGTTTCTACTAGCTCCTTGCACTTCATCTTAGTTGAGAAAAGCACTATTTTAATCCCTGATTGATAGATAAACTTTCATATGGTAATTCATAAATTATTTTTTCCAATTTAGTCCCTTATCCATTAAAATAATAAAATGTTCATAATGAACCCTTCCCTTCTTAAAATATAATGCCAAACCTAACAATCTATTGACTCAGACCTTATTTACCTCACTTGGGCAAGATTTACCACCTAATAATTTTCAAGTCAGTAGATATAATGTTAATTTTTTTAGGAAAATGAGAAGAAAGACAACACTGCAAATATTCTAATTACTGGGGAATCAAATGGTAACCAATGAAACGTCAAATATTCACCAGTATCATGTGAAAGGACCAAAATAGGAGTTGGTATTTTTAGTTAAAAAGAACAAACACAGAAACAGAGATGTTTGGAATGAAAGGGGATAACCATAATTACCTAAATGCAAATTAACGGCATTAAGGTAGGAGGGATGCCTGTGAGGGCCATACTCAGGATCTGGAGAACGGTAGGTGTTGGAGAGAAGGGAAGAAGAGAAAAGAGTGACCGAAGCAAAGAGGATCATAGCGAGTGGCCCTGCAATCCAACCAAGCTGCGCAATGCTCCATGCCAGCGACAACACGCCTGACCCTATCACGCCGGTTACTATGTGTGCCACCGCCGTCCATACAGTCCCTAATTCCACCACAAAACACAAAATACGAAAAGATTATTTCATCGGTCATTGTTATCTCAATCGCAGAGGTAAATTTCTTTAAAAATACAAAACAGAACACAGAAGACCACGGACCAGTTCGTTTAATACGATGATTATGTGCAGGTTTAGATTGTAACAAAGGGGTATTCTCAGCTCCCCCCATGGCCTGTAAGTGACTGAGTCGTCTCTCAATTTGACGATTCAGAGAAGCAGTGATTGCAATGGCGTAAACAGTCTCACTGTAGCCGAAATGCGATTTGGGATTTGGTTTTCTTCAATTGAAGCTTGAAGAAGCGTTGTGTAGTTTTGAGCTAATTTTGGGAGATGACAATATTCATTTTCTGATCAAGCTGTCTATCGCTATGCACATTGGAGGAGCTATGGTTTCCATATTTGTAAGGGAAGAGATCCTTTCGATACGCAAGTTCGCCGTAACTTGCAAACACTTTGCTAAAGTATTAAAAAATATTAATTATTAACATATATCTACCGTATTACATTTAATTTTTGGACTTTCTATTTAGTAGTCTTAGATAAATAAAATAAACTATAACATTTATTATTAAATTTGTAATTCAAGTAATATAAAAATAGATATTGTAAAATCAAGGGTGATAGTTTAAGCCTCTTATCATTAATATATATATATATATATGTGTGTGTGTGTGTATATAAAATTTAATATATAAAAATTATATAACTTAATTGGTGCTAAGGTTAACAATTTATATATATATATATATATATATATATATATATATATATGACTTCAAAAGTTATTTAGATATGTATTATTAAATTTATCCCACGCGTAATCCTTCACCAAAAGGCAATCTCATTTATAATTCAATTATTAATTTAAAAAAATGGATGTGTGTTCAGTGAGAAATGGGTCCTGGCCAATTATTTCTTTTAGTGTGGTGGGATAGAGATGAAAAAGAAGGGTGTGTCTCATGATACTCACATAAAAGTAGTCTACAGAGTTTACGCTTTTAAAAAAAAAATTCTTATTGCAATATATCATTTTAAAACAATCAGCGGATTGCAGTTTCATTTATAACTCAATTATTAATTTTAAAAAATGGATGCGTTCAGTGTCTTTTAGTGTAGTAGGATAAAGATAAAAAGAAGGGCGTGTGTCTCATGATACTCACATAAAAGTAGTCTACAGAGTTTACACTTTTTTTTAAAAAAAATAATCTTATTGCAATATATCATTTTAAAAAAATCAGAGGATTGCAATCTCATTTATAATTCAATTATTAATTTTAAAAAATGGATGTGTGTTCAGTGTCATTTAGCGTAGTAGGATAAAGAAAAAAAAAAAGGTGTGTGTCTCATGATACTCAGTTAAAGGTAGTCTACAGAGTTTACAACTTTTTTTAAGAAAAAAAAAATCTTATTGCAGTATATCATTTTAAAAAAATCAGCGGATTTCTTGATTTTAAACAACTACTCTTGAGAAAACTATCATATCTCAATTAATTTTTTTTAATTTAGAGTTCGGATTATACAACAACAACAATAAAATTTTATCCCACTATAAAAGTATAAAAATTCTAATAATGAATTTTTTCATTTTCAAGATTTTGAGACTTTCTTTAAAAGATATAAATGTCAAATTACTTAAATTAATGAGCATTAATAATTTTAAAAATCGAATAAGTTATTGAATCAATAGAAATATTGATTCAAAATTTATTGGTTCAACTAAGTTTGAATTGTACTTGAATTTGTATATATATATATATATATATATATATATATATATATATATGATTCTATACATTAAAAATCAAATATTATAAATTAATAATTTTTTTATGTTTAAATTCAAACTTACGAAGCCCTTAAGCAAGCTATACATTAAGCATTTTTGTCTACATTTAACAATAATACGTAATCTTAATAATATATAGACGACATAGAACAAATTTTAAAATTAATAACAAAATATTATACCAATAGTATTTATATGTAGAATAATATATTAATACTCATAAAATGTGTGTGTATATATATATATATATATATGAAAAATTAGGAAAAGAAAAAAATAAAACTAAACTAGTTCAACCATTGAACTACTTAGTTTTACTAAGTTTTTTTTTGATTGATTTTTTTATTAACTCTTTCATTGAGTTAAACTAAACTATTTGTGCGATTGATTTTCTATTTTAACTATTTAGTTTGATCTAATTGTTTGTAGTACTATCAAAAGAAATCGTTCGACCTGACTCATAACAGGCCAACCATTAAATTAGTCAAGCCCACCTGTGGTAGCTCACATGCTTAAATAGTCTGTCCACAAGTCACTTTCAGTTTTTCTTAAATTTATTTTCAATTAATTAAATTTTAATTTTATAAATAAAAAAGTTTCCATTCTTTTTTCATTAAAAAGACATTTGATAATTGTAAAATATTATCTTTTATAATGTTTATTGAATTACTAATAACCTTAATTATTAATAAAATTACTTTATTAATTTAATTTAATTATCAAAATTGTTTAATATTACTATGCGTAAACTAAAAATTTATATATTCATTTAAGAGTTATGAAATTTTTATCTTTGAAAAATTAATAAAATAAGATAAAAAATAAAATTTAATATACAAAAGAAGTAAAATTTTGTTTTAAAAAATAAGTTAGCCCACAAGCCTTACAAATTCCACCCATTTAACATATAAGTTAAACGAGTCTATCCTTTTAAATTCGTTCAAAACAATGAATTCAAATCCTTGCTTAAGTTAACTCATTGATTGGCCACAAGCCAATTTCATAGCAATAATTGTGGAGAACAGTGTTGATAATTTAGTAGATTTAAATCTGTGGAGAATAGGATTCAAAAATGATATTTAAAGCGGATGTGAATTCTTAAATCTATGTCAAAGTGTGAAGGTTGCGTAGAGAGATTGGAGAGGCAAATGTGATAATATTTTGAGGAATTTATTATATTTTGGTGGAAACAAGAACCAAGAATGAAGATTTGCTTGTGGGACATGGGAAAAGGACATGATACTTGTGATGTCTTGCCACAATTGTTACGTTTCAGGTTTTGATGTAGCTGTGGGGCCTTGGAGGTGCAACGTTGCATAATCACATTATTTCTCTGCCACTTAAGTTATTTATTTTGCTTCTTTCCTTTTCCTTGAGGCCCTGTTTGATAAGAAGATAATTTTATTTTCATTTTACTGTTTAAATATATTTGATATTTATTAATAGAGATAGAATTTTATTTATATATATATATATATATATATATATTTAGCATCTAAAATTGAAAGACAAAAGAATAAAAATTAGAATTTAATTCTTGTAATTTTTTTATCTAAAAATAAATAAGAAGAGACTATATTCTATTGAATCTATTAGATTCTCTTTCCCTAAAAATTAAATTTTCGTACTAAATATAACGTAAACGATCAACATTGCAATTTGCAAGGGCTATTTTATTTGCTTGACTTATATACTACATTTTTTAGATTGTTTTATTAATATTTTTTTTCTTTTCTTATGGAGGATTTGCCCTATTATAAATTGAGTTTTCTATATATATATATATATATATATATATATATATATATGCCTTTTGTTTTTTTAACAAAATATTTAATATTAACTTTATTAAATTTAATTCTTAATTAGATATAAATTTTTGTAATATGAAAAAGAAGATATCTTGATTCTTTAAATATGTGTGTGTGTGTGTGTGTGTGTGTGTGTGTGTGTGTATAACATGTTATTTTTAATAATTTATTTTTTCCGAATAATTAGCTCATCAAAATTTATAATTTGTTAAACATATATATTAAGTTAGTCTTTCAAAATATAATAAACATACAGTTTGATTTAATAAAGAAGTTAACATGATTAAAGCATGTGCATGTCGGTGCTCTAAATATGTAATATTTATGCCAAGTTAATTTGAAGTTAATTTAAAAAAACGTTGTAATTAGTTATGTTAAGAATTTTACATAATATTAACAAAAGTTAAACGACAATGCCCAAATTAAACATTTAAAACTGTAAAAGGATTTTAATTGTAGGGTCTAATTATGGAAAAAAAAACTCAAAGAATAACATGTTAAGCATATATTTAAAGAATCACAATGTTTCTTTTTTTTTTTGTCAATTAGTGAATATATTAAAAATTAATAAATAAATTTAAATTTAATTCTTGAAAAATTAAATTTAATATCAATGAATAAAAAAATTTGGGAGACTTGGCCGACAAAAGAAAAAATTAATAATAAAATAATTAAAGGTATGCCAAATGGATAAGTAATTTCTAGAGTTGTTTTTAAATTATTTTTTTATGACATTGAGGTAAAATGTCAGATTACAAGTTTGCAACATTTGCGGTGAGAAAATAATGAGAAAAAGTTATAACAAGACACCTATTCACAAATAATATATATTTTTTGTTCTATTGTCTTTATCATTTGTTTCTGTAGTATTATGAGAGATTTTTAGATGATAAATTTAAGACTAAATTGATGATTAGATTTTTAAAAAATTGTTAATTTTTAATTTAGTCTCTAAAATATTAATGTTTTCTCATATCCTCTAAAAATAAGATTCTCAATTTAGTTTCCAAGATAACTTTTATTATTCAAATGGTTTTTTATTAGGTAAAAATAGAATTCCAAGTGAACTAGTTACATAAACTTCCATTTGCTATCATTTCACAAAAATATAATTTTTTTTACTAGATAGTTTAAAAATATTTTTTAAAGAGACTATTTGATTGGAATAAAGAGACTAAATTGAAATATCTTAATTACTAAAGACCTAATTATTAATTTACTCTTAAATTAATTTATTAAAAACAAGTAAATTAAACAAATTATAAAAAAATATTTAATTTTGTTATGCTTTTTTTAAAAAAAAAATTATCTGCTGTTTGTTAATTTGACATATATGACCACATTTTATATTTTGACGACGTTACTCACACTTCTCTCTCTCATTTACTTATTTCTTTGTATTTGATTTAATCTTCTTGTTTTTACAAAGTGAAATATAATTGAACATAAATTATTTTACTTTGAATCACTACTGATATTCAGACTGACTTAGAAATATTTCGATTTATTTTTTAATTCAATAAAAAAAAAGTGGAAGTCATTTAGGCTCAGATAAAAAAGTGTCAGAAACAATTTTTCCGTAGACTGATTTGAAAAATAAATCATTGAATATTTGTCTTTAAGATTATTACGGTTAGATATATTATGTATAAAAAATATTTTAATTGTCTTTTTCTTGACGTAAAATAGTTATAATAAATAACATAATATAAAAATAAGTTAAATTATATATTTTAAAAGATTATAATTTATTTTTGTATTTAAAATTTATATAAAAACAAACGAAAGAGAAGAGTAGAGTTACAGGACTTTCTACTTTTTTAAAAAAAATTTTAAAATATAATAAAAATTATTATAATATATTTAAAAATTAACAAAAATTTACTATGTACTTTAATCATTTTTTTTTTAGTTTTCCAAAGACATCCACCAATCATCATTAGAGATAATTTTAAACGTGGCCACCTCTCTGAAGAGTAATTCTAATCGCAATTGATTACTTTGTTGAAAATTAGTGCTTTTACTATACTTAGAGCTATCAAATGGATTAATCTAATTCAAAGGTCGCAAATTTGGCTGTGAGCTTGAGCTGGACCAATTGAACCTATTCAAGGGTTCAAAATCCTAGTACAACCCAACTCATTAATGACAATAGGTTAGGCTGAAGAAACCTCTGAGCCAATTTGTCCTTTTTAAAAATATTTATTTAATTACTTTGAGCAATAGAAACTAGATATTAAGTTGAGATTATGAAATTTTAAAATATTATATCAAACTTCTTAAAAAATATATTAAACTTAAGGCAAGTTAATTTTTTTTAAAATATATTTTTAATTATTTTATATGATCAAAATTAGATATTAAAACTATAATACTTAAAAAAATTGAACTAAACTTTTAAAATAATAAAGTTTTTAAAATAATAATAATAAAAGTTTGACAAGACTAAATCAACCTCAACTCCCATCTCATTTATAAAATTGGAGTGAAATGAATTTATTTTAACACTCTGTATATATATTAAGTTTAAACAAAAAGTTTGGTATTTATTTTCTTTTAAATTACTGTGCAAATAAAGTTAACTTATTAAATTATTTATCGAGGTGCATTTGAAATGATAGTAGTAGAAATTTAAAGAAGGGTAAAGAGAATGTAAAGGAAAATAAATGAAAAGAAGAAATAAAGTATGTGATGGAGACTGAACGCATATTTGGGAATGTGGTGGAATTGAAATTGAAATATTGTACCTCTCAGTCTCAACGTGCAATCTAGAACTTTTGTTTGATTTGTGTTTGACCTATATGAATGCTTCTGCATTGTTCTGGATGCGTGTAGATCCTTACATTACATTACATAACCTAATCATTTTGATAATTAAAATTGATTTAAAAATTTATTTGTTTATTAAGTTAAATCAAACTATTTCTTTGATCAGTTCATTGATTGAATAAATCGGTTCGATCTGATTTTTAGAATAATAATTTTAATATAACTATATTTTTAAAAATTCAAACTCAAAATCTTTGATTAAGTTAAGACAACATCTTACAAATTGACTTTCGCATATAAAAATATAATTTAACCATATTTTTTTTAATAAATAATTATTCGATGTCTAACATCAAATTATGACTATTGACTAATTTAAATTTAAGTCAAATAAAATTATAATAAACAATAAAATTTTTTTTTATTAAATTTTAACACAATTATATTTTTTAAAATTTAAACTCAAAATTTTAGTTAAATTAAAATAACTCTTTATCAAATAATATACAACGTAACTTAACCATCTTTTCATGGCTACATTGATGGTCAACTTCGAAACTCGTTCATTGGCTGCACTCTCATCCTCCGTCTGCTGACGGTCACATTCTCTATCACGTGGCACTCCTCTAATCCAAATATTGGATCGCATATTTTAAAACATAAAATTGTTATATCTTCTGTACAACGGTCATTTTGAGCAACTCAAAATATACACTCTTGTCTGATATAATTATAAAATACAAAATATTTTTTGTCATCTAAATAAGTCTGTTATGATACGTTTTTTAATGTTCTATTTTTTATTTTTTAAAGTATTTTCTTTTAATTTAAGAACATCAATTTTATATATTGAAATACCATGCTCTACTGTTAATATACTATAAGATGTCTTAATTATTCATTTTTTAAAAATCACTCAATATATATTTTTAAAATATTAAATTATTAAACATAAGAAAGTAGATAGTAATGAATTTTTTGAAAACAGATAATATAACATTAAGCTCAATTTTAATAATTTTATAATCATAAAAGAGGGTAATATATATTTTATAAATTAAATAGTTAAGATAATTTTAAATACCTCAAGAAAAAAAAAAAGAAAATGTAATTTATTGCAGTAATGTCAACTTTTCGAGGCCTCAATTTTAATTAATTTTTTTCCAAATGTAAATAATTGCTTTAACACTCAAAACTATAGTAGTTCATTATTAAATTGCTCTGGTAAATTAATTTTTTAATTATAGAAGAGGCAAATATATATTTTAAAATAAAAAATTATAATTTTAAATACTTAAAAAAGACGGAAGTTTACTTTACTGTAATATTTTTAACTTTTGGAGAGCTTAAATTTCCATTAATTTTTTGTCCAGACGTAAATGATTTCTTTGACACTCAAAATGAGAGTATTTCATTATTAAATTTCTCTGGCGAATTAATTTTGCAGCAAAGTCGATGATAAGTGATAAGAACGCACCTAGCATATGATTCCAGAAATAAGTTATTTCTTCTGATACGAACACATAATGGCGACAAATCTAATTGGTAATCACCAGACAGAATAATCGCGAGTCATATGATATGACCCACCTAGATATTCTTCTTGACATAAAAGTACAACAGCTGGCTATTAATCAAGCTGTCCTTTCTCCTTGTTTTATTTTTAAACCCCTTTATGTATTTCAAAACTAGTTAACTACGAAGAAAAAAAAAATATTGAGCGTTACGACTTACAAATTGTAAATAAAAAAAATATCTCTGATTGCCAATAATTGTTTTGTCAACAGTTGTTTAACTACTGCAAAATTTTTCGGAAGGGAGAGGGGGGAGGGTAATTTATTTTCAAAATATTGTAAGGGTTAAAATTAAAAAAGAAATTTAAAATTTAAGGTTAAAATATAAATTTTTAAAATATTATACTTAAAATTGTAATTTAGCCAAAAAGTCAGGTATAAAAGTGAAAAAGAAGTTTAAATTTAGGGTCAAAATTTAAATTTTTAAAATATTATATAAAATTGTAATTTTAGTTAAAAAATAAGGGGTCAAAATGAAAAAAATTAAAATTTAAGATCAAAATATAAATTTACAAAATATTATACTTACATTTGTAATTTTAACAAAAAATTCAAGGGGTCATGTAAACCCCATTATCATAATATGGCTCTGCCAATGATTGCAAAGTGTTATTAAAAGTGTTGTGAAGAAATATTAAAGGTGATGAAGCCATGCACAGCGCCTTGGGCACCAGCTCTTTGTTCTGTAATATTTTTTTTCAATCTTTACTTGCTTTCTTTTAAATTTGTACATACACAACACACAAACAAAAATCACTTACATAAGACTTATATGGGGTAAAATGAGCAAAAGCACTGAGAATAATCAATTGTAAAAATCTTAGAAGAATTCAAGATAAACTTTGTCGAAGGAGCTCAAATTAAAACCAAGAGGGAGGAAAATTGCCATGTTTTCACACATAAAATACTCATATTCTAGGAATTATCAAAAATGTTAATGGACCGTAATCTTCCTTTGAATGCTAGTATGCTTTCTATGAATTGCATTGACTCAACCTCTTTTAATGTCCTTTGGAATGGCAGCCTAATTGAAGAATTCAAGCCTCAAAGAGGGATATGGCAAGAAGATCCCTTTTCTCCATATATTTTTGGTCTATGCATGGACAAGTTATCCCAATTGATTGAGAAAAGGGTGCTAAATGGATATTGGAAGCCGTTCAAAGTCGGAAGGGAGAATTCTCCTAGTGCTCATTTAATGTTTGCTAATGACATTTTGCTTTTTTGTGAAGCTACTATTGAACAAGCAAGAGGGATGATGGAGATGTTGGCTGACTTCTGTGCGGTATTGAGGAAGAGAATAAACAACATAAATCAAAGATTTATTTTTCAAGGAATGTGAACTCCCAAACAAAGAGCACTAATACTGATCTCACTAATTTTGAGACTACAAGTAATCTGGGAGGATACCTAGGGATTGAGATCAATCATAATAGACATGGCAGCCATTTGTTTCAAGACATTCATGGGAAAGTAAGGAGTAGACTAGTTGGATGGAAAGTTACCAGTCTTTCATTGGTGTGAAGAGTAACACTTGCTACTATTCCTAATTATACCATGCAAGCCACTTGTATCCCCAAGAAAGTTTTCTTGGAGCTGGAGAAAATTAAGAGAAATTTTATTTAGGTCACATCAGTAATGAGAGAAAAGCCCATCCCATTAAGTGGAGCACACTTTGCAAACCAAAACTTGAAGGCAGTCTAGGTCTAAGAAACTTGGAGAAGATGAACTATGCTTTCTTAATGAAATTAGTTTGGAATACAAAATGAAGGAGGATAACCACTACTAAAAAGTTCTCAAGGCAAAATACGGTAGGAACAAGGATTGGTGCAAGGAGTTTTCCTTTGTATGATTATAGAGATTATAGAACGCAGTGGAATTTAAAACTTTTTCTCTTAAATCTATTCACCAAAGGATCAACCAATATTACCATTACATTAACCAAGTAATCAAGAGGAAGAGAAATACTTCTTGTAGCGCAGCAACCTCTCCAAGCCAAAGTAAATATCCAAAATGAGATACCTCTAATGGTAATCCATGCAAAATGCGCTAAGGAAAAAGCTCTTCAGGTAACGGGGTTCCTTCTTGTTCTTGTGCTAGCAAGCACGAAGAAGCTATGGAGAAAACCCTCTTGGATGAAGGAGAAGAAAACAAGAGTGTTTCCTAAACAAGATCCTCAACAATTGAGAGAGAGAGAGACTATACCATGTGACTTTCACTATCACTCTTAAAGTGATAGGTGCTACCTTAAACCCTAAAGCCCTAATTTCCTTAGTGGGCGCCATTTCCTTATAGGGCTTTTTAAAGTGGCACTTTAAGAAGCCCAATCTCTTTGAGATAGGAGGCGGCCAAGAGGTTCTCATTTGAGATTTTTTTTTGTTTGGGTAAGAATAGGAACTTATTCTTATACCTTTTATTCTCTTATCTCCTTTTAATTAATTCTCCAATTTAGGATCAAATCCTCAAGCCCTATTCACATTCCTAGTAAATTTCTACGTGTGTGATCCATTAGGTTTTTGGCTATGTTAGCCATTCACAATCAACACTTGATTATAAATAGATCACGAGCGATGTCTAGCAACACATCGTGACCCCTAATTGACCGAAAAGTCAGTTATTTGAATTTAAACCTTTCTACAACTAAAGCGTGTCTATGTAATATGTCCTTTCACTGTCTTATACCCACTTGGTTTAGAGTATGACCTATGTTTCAACTCCCACTATACTTGATTACATCAAGTCTAGCCCAAGTATTCAGTTCATTGTCTTGTGGGATCAATCACTTTAAACCTTGTGGGATCAATCACTTTAAACTATGTCACTGAAGACTATCTTCATGACAAGTCTTCTTTGGCCAAAGATTTCTTAGCGATTATCTCGATAAGTGGTCATGGGTATACTTCCTTTTATCAGGGGGTGGTGAATCCTCTGTTGACTACTCAAATATGAAATATCTTCAAATACTTCACGTTGTGGCCAATCATCACCCTAAGAGCGACCCATGGTGGGTAACAAGGAATGGAATAAAAATACAGGATCCATATCCAAGATAACTTGAGTTTTTCAAGTCCAAGGATACTTGCATTGTTAGTTGCTATAAGACCTATTACTAACATTTGAATAGTTATCTATGTGATGTCTCATATAGGTCATCCAATGTACTTATTACCCTTAACAAACATTCATATGTTTACTGAAAACATCTCATGTTTACAGCTTATGAGGACAGCTGCTTGATCAAATCAAGAAGTATAACATGTGCTAGTCTATCCGGATCACTAATGTCTAGTCCCAGGTGATCCTATGACTAGGGATAGTTTAGATACATATATAATTACACATGATAGGAATATCACATTATGATCGCCATCATAATTTCCTTCATGCTATATTTTGTGTCATAGAATTCATTACGTATATTACGATCTAATCTCGAGTTTATGAATATGAACATAAATAATGAAGAAAACCTCTTTAAATTAATAACTGAGTTTGTACATCTAATGCTAGAGGTGATTGCCTTTAGAGTACCTTTCTAACATCCTCTAAACCATATGACTCATTGCTCTGGAAGAAGATTTCTCAATTAGAGAGAGAGGCTTATAGACGTTAATCTTAAGTGGTAAACAATGGGTCGAGGATGATGTTCTGGAAGGATAAATGGGGTGCTAGACCCAAACCCTTCTACTTGAGTCTTTTTTTTTTGGTAGATCTGCTTGAGTCTTAATATGTCTCTAAATGAGGAACATTAGTGTAATACCCGTTAATTTCAGAATATAATTCGCTTAAGAGTATTTTAGAATTCTACAACGTTACTTTAGTTATTTATTTTGGTCATTTTTAATTTTCATATTTAATTGTTCTCTTTGAATATTATTTATGAAAATTGAGTTAAATGACTGGACTAAATATTTGCACAATGAGGGATATATTCTAAGAATGGTGAAATTCATGGAAAAGTGGTTTCAGAATGGTCAATTAGTCCATTTATTGTAAATTGACTGGATGGGTTTGGATGTTGGGTTATGGATACCCATGGGTTATTGAATAACCCATTAGAAATATTTAATATAAAGTTTCAATAGTAACCCTCATTTTCACTCAGCCGAAGGAAGCAGAAAAGCATTTCTCTCTCAGTTCTTCATTTTCTTCTCAAATCCTTCCCTTGATCTTCAGAGTTTCGATTATTTGTTCGGTTCAAAAGCTTTGTAAGGATCAAAGGTAAGCTTTAATCCGATTATTTTCCTTAAATTTCAGTTTATGTAGAAGATCAGAGGAGGTTTTGTTCTTGAAGATTTTGATGATAATTCATGAATCTCAGTAGTTTTAGAAGTTATATTTGAGTTATAATCGGTTAAAAGAGTTGAAATTCTGGTTTTGAAACAAGAAAGGAAAGGATGAATTTTTGAAAGATTTTTCTGCAAAAATTCGAGTTACTGTAGCGACCAGAGATTTCGGAAAAATACTGGAAAATTTTCTTCGGGTTACTGTAGCAGTACTGTAGTGCCGGCAGTCAACGGCATTGTAGCAGTCAACGTTACTGTAGCGAACCGGAACTGTAGCGAACCGTTACTGTAGTGAAACGACACTGTAGCAAACCGTACTGTAGCAAACCGTTACTGTAGCAGTCAGAAAATTTTGCGTATTTTTCGTGATTTTGTTTCCTTTCTTATGTTTCCTTGTAATATATTTTACTAGGAAATTTTCCTACACAAATTCTAGTGTGGAACAAGGTAAACTTGGACAAACATCAAGGTGAGTGAATAACCTTGCTCAGTTAATTTGATATTACTAGTCAAAGTACAATATAAGTCCCATTTACAATATTATTTGGATAATAAGCAATTAATTTTTCATATGGGAGTATATGATGATCAATAGAAATAAGAGTATGTAGAAATTATTTATTTCGTGACAATTGTACTATGTGATGAATTCTCACTATCTTATTAATGAGTAAAGATCTACGGGATCTAATACACGAGTGTGAAAGGGTTAAAGTCCCATACTACTCGGCGTATATCTAAGAAATCTTATACACGAGTTTGAAAGGGTTAAAGTCCCATACTACTCAGTGCATATCTATGAAACCTATACACGAGTTGAAAGGGTTAGAGTCCCATACTACTCGGTGTATATCGATGAGATCTTATTCACGAGTTTGAAAGGGTTAGAGTCCCATACTACTCGTTGTATATCTAAGAAATCTTATTCATGAGTTTGAAAGGGTTAGAGTCCCATACTACTCGATGTATAAGACAATTAATTATATGAGTAAATGTGGTATTTGTACTTTTGATATTCTATATAGTACAGTTATTTACTTACTGAGTTTTTAAATAAACTCACACTCCCTATGATTATTTTTCAGATACAGAAAACAAAGAAGAAGAGTATCCGTTGGAAGATTAGAAGCCCCTTGGGATTACTCTCTATTTCTGTCTGGTGGGATACCAGTACTTAATAATGTGGATATTAGAAACGCTCTGTACTTTCTATAGGTCTCCTAGGCTTGCGATGAGATAGAAATATCAGACTATGTATGTCTATATTTGCTTATCAGATGAATATAATTCTGTAGTGTGGAATGAATGATTAAGGTTGAATGTAAAACCTTACAGAATATATGTATATAACGTATGTTTGAGAATTATATCAAATGAGTAGTATCTTTTCACATGCTCAATTTTTGGGATGTGACAATTAGGAAATGATAATGGTTCTCTATATTGGGGAGAACAGGGAGTGGGATACTGAGAAGCTCTCCTATATTTTTCCTAAACCACTCAACTAGGTTCATAATAAGACTTCCCTGGTTAAAAAAAGGAACATGATACCCTAAGATGGTTGGAGAGTAATGGTCAACTCTTAGTTCAGAGTGTCTACAGAATTAGATGTCAGGCTATTGAAGGAATGAGGGAAGTGTGGAAGCAGATTTGGAAATTGAGGCTGCCTGAGAAAACTATTATTTTCACTTGGTATAGTAACACCTATTCTAGCTCTTTATCATGCAATTCTTAGTTGAGCTCTTGGCATTTTTTTAATAAGCTTGGTCATTTTAGCCTTAAGTTAAGTTAACCTTAGCCATATTTACTATGATTAAGTCTAGGTTTGCATTAACTCCTTGCTCATGTTCATTAATACTTGTTGTTATGGCTTGCACAAAGATAAATGTAGGGAAATAACTATCAAAATCTAGATTTACAAACTTCATCCAGAGAGAAAATGGGCGACTAGTAGGTGATAAACGATTGACTACTTTGTCTTTGTCCCAAATTAGAAAACTGAACTAGAGATTGGCTAGTCCATTGCTTCTAGGGAACCAGTCTACTAGTTAGTCTTTGTCAAGATTTTAAATTCAAACAGAGGGTTGGCGGTCAAATGTTTGCTTAAGAACAGTCGACTAATAACTTCTAAACATGGCTATTTCTCACATTTTTCAATCTTTTTGAGTACCAAACTCCAATGGAAGTCCTATAACTTGTCAAGGTAACCTACTAAGTGAGCTACACACACACTTTTGCCATATTTTAACCATCATCTTCTGAGGCATATATCTAAAAGCTCACATTCAAATATGTCATGACCCAAAACTCAGACACATAATTGATATGACATAGGGTTACCTCTTTCAGCTGTGTGCCTAAAATTCCTAACTCCCGAATCCCCATGCAGCATGTGACATGCATAAGTAGATATATAATTAAAACTAATCCACTGCATAAGGTATTAAATAGCATAAACAATTAAGGAATGACAACTACACATGCAGAAAATGTGTATTCATGCCAAACCATAAACTTCTACATGAAACCCCTCCCTCCTAGGTGTCCTATTGGACTATAGAGCTAACGATAACATGCTGACATACTAATAAACAAGCTTCGACCCTTGTGGCAAGAAAGAACTAGGAGCCTTGAACGTCAACTACTCCTTGGCTGGTTTTCCCTATGGCTAATGCAAGACCTGTAAAATATAAATAACGAGATAAGATATAAAAATCTCAGTGAGTAAACACTCCCTCATTTACCTTTCCATAGTTTGGTGACTCCACAACTTATGTGGTTTAGCACTTTCACTCTGAAATACACACTGACCAAGTGTGTGAATGCAACCCAAAGTAACTCTATACAAATGCACAGGGTACTCCAGATTGCTCAAGGCAATCCAATTTGGATGAATCCTCAATACCTATCCACACACACACTGACATTAAAGTTGATATCTCCAAGTCCAAAGTGATCTACCAACTTCTAACCTGAAGGTCAATAACAACTCCAAACTAGTAGGTTAATAGTATCTCCAAGCCTGTAGGCTAGTAGACTCCTTAGTTCTTAACATTAGGTACACATCCCTAGTCTAACTTACGCCCAGGAGACTCCTAATGCACATGTCTCAACATGCAATGTCCACGTACCTGTGTGGCAAATAATATACCAACCACCAACGTAAATGTGCTCGGAACAAGCCCACAAGGTAAGTTCACCACAACTTTAAATAAATTTAAACTCTAAGGCTACCTAAAGTATTTCGAACCATAGGCCATACTATCTCCGAACCTATAGGCTGTAATGTATCCTGACTCATTGGTCTTTGGGTCTCTGACAAGCAAACATAATGCAAATTATGAATTTCACTCCAAGCAACACAAGCTAATTCCAACTCCATCACAAGTATGCAAATTAATACATAATACAATCTAGCAAGGATATCATCTCTATAACTCGAAGGCCGCAATAAATCTCTAGCCTGAAGGTTAAATAACTCCAACCACACATGCAATGCAAAGGGTAGATTACTCTCCAAACAACACACGTCAATCCTAATTTATTGCAAGTATGTTGATTAATGCACAAGGTAAACAACAAGTGTGATGTCCCCATTTTACATAATCATAACTAAGGGATGCCTTACATGCTACTAGTCATGTCCCAAATCTAGAGACATGACTGGCATGGCGATGGGGTCCACACCACCACCGTAAGCATGATAGTACACATGCCCAACATACGGGAAGCATAAAAAAAATTTTACTTGATGTGCCAAACCAAAGTACAACTAGACTTTTTAATTAACAAAAGAGAAATGCAATCTAATCCTTTATAATCCATCACAATAATCACAATGATCTTAAGAGTTCTATTCACTATAGAGCGACTCGACAACCCAAACATAACCAAATTCATTGCCATAAACCTGAAGCCAGAATGAGTTGAGGACTCGGAGGCTCCCTACTCCTTACGCAGAGACTGACCAACTAAACAAAAACCTACAAGGGTACATAAAAGAAGGGTGAGTATGAAAATACTCAGCGAGGGAAGGACAATCATAAAGTGAAATGTAACATTTGTATCACTCACAAGGATGTGATCTTGAACAGGATCCCATCCATAACTATAGCTAGACCAATATAGTCTCTCATTGTATAACCAATACAGTTAGATAAAGGAATCCAACCACAACACAGATGTCAGGTAAGATTATATATCACAATAAGTGGCATAGTCTATTTATTATACAAACCACATATACAAGTGTAATATTCTCATCCAAGATGCACCAATTGGTAAAATATATCTAACATAATATTTTAATCAATGAATGAATGTGCGTATGGGGTGTTCTATGTGATCACGAGTTCATCCATCACAAAAGTTTTCCTTTACATCCTTATATGCAATCAAACAAACATATACATTATAAAATATTCATCGCCTTTCCTTCTTAAGGCAGTATCTCCGAGTGTGGCATGCCTCGAGGGTTGGAGTCGCTCGCCATAAATGACTTGTGATGATGTTATGTCTATGGCTCCCTAAACATTACTCATTCCAAGCAATGTTGGTCATGTAAACCGGGATAGCCATACCGACCCACCTCCTTATGAGTCCAATCCACCACATACCATATATGGACTCATAGGACATACTTATCACAAATGAATACTCCCACACAGTTACCCACACATAGACTATCCCAGAACAATCTAACATATCAATGTGTGGATGAACACATTTCATATCATCCATCACTAAGAAATAAGTTAGGCACAGTAAGGAAAACCCGCCACTAGAGGTTGGAGGGCTCAATAGTCTACAAGTTAAAACCATCACTAAAACACAAGTACAATCGGCATATAAGGGAATGTCTACACACATTTATAAACTAAAGTATTCATACTTAATAATGTAAGGCATGAGTGATGACGACATGCTTGGCCCTTGAAATGAAGCTCACACGTAATAATTTATTTTGTATAACATAACAGCCCTAATATCTTCCCCTTAGAGTTTATGCTAGTAATGATTATAATTATCTTACCATAATTAAAATAAGGTGAAATAAGATCTCCCAACTCACTCGTTCCCAAGGGATGTACTTCCAATTAGGATAATCCTTCCAACTATATTCCATATCATGAATGATTCTTACTTATAAGGGGGATAATTTAGATTATATGCCCAAGTCAAGAGTAATAACTAACCCTAACCATCACTAACCAAGGTAAGAATATGTTCCCATCATTTCCTTAAAGCATTTCTACAAATAAGGCAAAAGCTACCTCTATCTTTTGATGCATATGCCTCCTCAACACTAACCCAACCCAGGACTTAATTTGGGTTTCCCATGATCATGTCAAAATATGAAACTTGGAGTGACATTAAACCATTCAATCATCACCAATGTAAGCTACAATAGCCCAGGCGTTACTATGTAATTAAAAAAGGACATAATTATGAGGATGAAAATTTTTTCACGAATTAAAGAATTCCAACTAAGGAAAACAAAGAGTCCTAAGGTTTAATAAGGACTAAGACATGTCATAGGTTAGGTAAATTTGTGAAAAGAAAAACATAGGTAATGGGTATAAGAAGTACGTCTAAGGACTAAAGTGAAAAGAAAAGAAATTATCGAAATACTTTTGAGAAAAGAATGAACAAGAACCTATAAGAAAGAATGAATCTTACAAGGATAAATACTGAGCCATTATCTTAAAAAGGTTGGACATAAAGCTAGAGTGGATTTTTAGACACTGGGAGGGACCAAAGTGAATATTTACAGGTTAATTGTTTTAAGTGAAAATGGAATATAAGGATGTGCATATTTTATGAAGTATAGTTGGGTGCCCCAATTATGATTAGACTTTGCTAAATACCTTGCATTTTTTTAATCAAATGTTGTTTAGATAGAAGGACCAAATTGAAATAAGTCAAGTGGACCCCACACTACACTTTTAAATATGCCCATCATCTTTTTTCTTTCATTCACTTCTTCATCCTGCCATAGTGTTTCCTCTGCCCAATGCCTAGCCCTTCCTTCTGCCTCAACACAAGAAAATTTGGAGAAAATGTTGTAAAATGCTTCCATGCATAAATTGTTGTGGGATTATTGTTTGAGTGTTGATAGATGAAAACTATGGCCAAATGTAGTTGAATCTTAAGAGGAACTTGTGCTGTTGGAAGAATGGAAATTGGGAATAAATTCTTGAAATCTCTCCCTCTTTAATGTTGGTTTAAGTTATGTGTTTTGAATGGACTAAAATGTTCCTTGATCACCGAAAATCACCCCTAGATAGATCCTTAAAGCTTTGGACATGAAATGATGAAGCTAGGCCAAGGTTGGAACCTATTTTTAGACTCTAACCATGGCTGCCCAGCGATGTGCTCCTAGGCACCACAGTTTGGGTAGCCAAGGCTAAGAAGAAAGAGTATGGTGCCTTGGCATCACTATCTGTGCTTTGCCCAAAAGTGCTGAAAATGATCCCTTTCTCATATTGTTTTGGCCTCTGAGTTTTGGATGATGTATTAAAGTTTCTTGGTACTTTCAGAGCCTTCAAATCCATCCTTTAAGAGGAGGAATTGGTAGGAAAGTTCAAGCAAAAGTGAGGGAATTGCTCATCTAACCTTGGTTCTTATATATATATATATATATATATATATATATATATTTGTGTATGAGTGTGTATGCTGTAGTCCAAATTAAATTAGGCTCACATGAGACTAGATGTAATAATGTGAGGAGGATAAAACTATGATTTCCTTACATGAGTTAAAAATAAAAGTAATCTAATAGGATGGCCACATACATAACAAGAAAAGTATACAATAAATATTGACTTGATAACAAATTAGCTATAAAAGCATTATCACTCCACAGGAATTTGTACGCCTAATAATATGATGTGTATAGTAAAGTTATAATTATTTATGTGGAAATGAATATGCAAGTTCGTAGATTAAAGTCATTTATAAACTCTTAAGTATATGAATAGAGAATGTGGAGACTAATTCTATCACATGAATGACATCATGATGCATAATGATGAATGTTTTTGAGTAAATGTATTCACATGCAATATATGTATGTGTGGTTGATTGATGTTACACACGAAAGTGCTGCATAAACTTTCATGAAGCGGTTGATTCATTTCCCGTAATCCCATGGCCATGGTGAGAGGCTAGGTTGAGTAGGACTCATAGCGACCTCATAGCAAAAATAGCTTGATTGGCCTTCGGTCCATAGTGCCATAATTAGTGAAAGCGCTTGGTGGGTCAAGTTTGCTTAGTGACCCAATGTTTCTTGAGCAAGCTTGATGGGTTATCAAAGCCGGTTACGGTGACGACCCATAGCGATCCAATCGACTAAGCATGTTTGACATATAATGTAATGGTGTATACTTAAATTCTTGTATTTGATATGTTCACAAGCATGATTTTAATGTTAGTAAATTGCAAGTGGAACTCTAGCTTACGATGGGATAATATGAATGATTAATATTGATAACTAGTTGACCAACTATAATATTATGCTTTCAACATAACTCCTCAATATTTCAATAGGTGCGGATTAAAGAAACTATAAAGGAATCATATGATATGCTCATGAACAAGAGTTTACAAGAATGGCATATATGTGTATGAGCAGTAATCCCTTCTGTTTCTTATATTAGGTATGTTAAGTTATTCCATGCCTAAGATGTATTTATATATATATATATATATATATGTACATTTAGGAGAACTTTAATTTTTCCATTCACTTACGTATCTCCCATGTTATTTTGTTTCTTTATATTTTGTTATGTGCATGGTAGTACATATATATATTGTTGTATGTGAGTATTGTGGTAGGACTGTTTCAGTGAGTTAAGTGGTTAGACTTACCCCCTCGTAGTTTCAGGTACATAAGGCTACATAATTGAAGACGTACGAGCTGAGAGTACTTTCCCTTCATTCAGGTAAGGTATTAGGTAAATATAGTTAAGCTCTGTAATCAAGTAGGCCATGCTACAATGTGTACTCATGTAAAAAATAGTAGAAACTAGCACAAAGATCATATATAATAATTGTATTTATGATGAGCTAGATGTAAAGATGTTATTTATTAAGTGCTATAAATGCTAATTTGTGCACGTAAAGAAAGTTTAACTAATCCTAGTTGTGAATTCAGTTTGTTTTAATCTAAAGATAGATAAATAAAAGAAAAGTGTAAAGTTTCTAGGTAAAAGTTAGGTTTGCGGTGGTGTGGGCTAAGCACCATCCACACTGGTTACATGCTTGAAATTAGGTCATGACAAAGTTGGTATTAGAGCAATAGTTTTAGGTCTCCTACCGATTACAGAGCAAGGTAACCTTAGTGGGTCCTCTTCTATCATTGTGAACTCAGGCACAACTATAGAGAGATAGCTCCACCAAAGGCCCTATAGAATGAATTCTCCTTTCTTTCGTGTCTTATCCCTTTTAAGGGGTTTGTTGAGTTGGTCAGTAACTCAATGTTCATGTTTTCTAACTTTAATTCGTGATGTCTTGTGTTTCAAGGCTATGAGAAGGTCAGAGTACTCATGGGTAAATTCCATGGGAAAGAGTTAATATACAGAAGCTTGACTTGTGCGAGTTCTTATGTCAAGGAAGAGAAGTTATAGAGACTAAAGAGTCCCAGGAACTCTATCTGCTTATGTTCATAAGGATAGCAAGCCCTGAGCATTTCTTAAGATGTTTTAAGGGAGGAAGAGAAGAGTAAGAGGAAACGCTTAGGAAAATAAGTATAAGCGAGAGGGGTTTTCTCGAATAGACAAGTAAGAAGTCAAGCTATCACTTCTTGTTATAATGACAAGGATAATGTGTTGGGCTTTAGTTTCATGAGTTTCTAAGAGGAGAGTATTTTTAGTGACCAAGCGATGTATTATAATGACGTGACGACCATGCTATGAGTGTAATTTAAGCCTTAATGTGTTGTCATGATTTCTGGACAAGGGAAAAGTGAAGCTAAGAGTATCTGTTATGAGGTAAGGGGAAAAAGGATCAAGATTGGAAGCCATAGAGGGGAAAAGATGATATTTGATAGTTTTAAGGAAGAAATGCATATGACTTTTGGAATGCTTGAATTTTGTCTTTTGGAATGTTATTTGATGCCAAACTAAGTGTTGAGACTCTAAATGAGTAAGGATGAAATTTGACAACTCTATAGAGAGAGAAATACATATGTGTATATGGGTAAACCTTGAGTGATATGGTAATGATCTTAGGTCATCAATTAAAATTGGATTCTAAAATGTTTCCAAGTGACAAGGTAGGTACCGATGACTTAGTTTGACAAGAATGAGTTTTACAATAAAGCTAGAAGCAAAAATTATGAATTATAGAAAATTTTTCAAGGTCATGGTTAGTTGCCCAACTATGGGCCCCCTAGATGTTCAATGAAATGAGAGTTTAAGTCCTAGCACCCCCAACACCCTAACTTGAAGTAGCCCCCTAAGTGTAAGACATGTGGTGCCCAAGGTGCTAGAACCGACATTTAGGCTCCACAGTCTGGTGAATAGCTTTAAGTGAGCTGTTTGGTGTTTCATCATATGCCTTGGCTTGTATACTTCAAGCAAGATTCACCGGTTGCCTTCTAATGGTAAGAAGAGATTGTTTGAGGCACCCGACCATAATAAAAGTGTTGATGTTGAGTGGTTGAATGCTTAGTGATGTATGAATTTTCCTTTCTCAGGCTATAAGTCCTCACTTACGAGATTCTGAAAGCTAGCAAAGTTCTATGGTAGTTAGTGTGGCAATGATGAGAGTATCTATGTATGGATAGGAAGCCAAAAGAAGAAGGGTTACCTTAACATGATTACATGGGATTGTTATGTGTTAAGGACTTCCATAACGTAAAGATTAGACATTTGGGCCAAGAATTTGAGTTCTAAGCCTACATTTAATTCAAGATACAAGAATTAGCTAAATTATTAAACCTTACATTACCTTGAAGCAAAGTTGAAAGGCACTCGAGCAAAGTCTAACCAAGTTTCTTAAGAATCCTCAGTCTTATTCGGACTCCTTGAGTCAAATTAAACATGAAAAGAAGTGCAAAGTAATCCTTGTAGAGAGGTCAAGGATATAAAGAAAAAGAGAAAAAAAAATTATATGAGTGAATCTTACACCCAACTCTTCAAAAGAACGGGGAGTTTCCCAAGGATGTTGGCTGATATATCAAGCAATATTAGTAAAAGAACATTTTAAATTCTGTCAGTAGTTTAAGTAAGGATTGGTAGAGAGGATAACTGATGTAACCAAAATCAAGAAAGTTGAGAACCAAATGTCCTCATCTATTGATGCAAAAGTTAGAAATGAACTCAACTAGCTTAAAAGCATAAGTTATTATTTACAAGAAGAGTGAAGCCCAAGTTTGAGTACTTGGTGCCATAGTCTATTGGGAGAACTAAGGATGTTAAAATGTTTAGTTAGTGTTAGCTCTCCTAAAATGGAACTATAAAATTAATATGATCATGGTGAGAGAGTTATTTCTTAAGGAATGACATCGGGCCTAATAGGGAAGTTCCAAAGAAACTTCACCTCTTTTCTCTTTTAGAAAAGGAAAACATGTTAAATGGTCTAGCTAAATGAAATGAGCACCAAAAGGGATGCTAATAGGAAAGTCAATGATGACACAATGAAAAAGAAAATTAGAGATAGACTTTTATGTCCCACCTTTTCAAAGACTAGAGGCTTTCCAAAGGAACACTACTAGGATGGTGACACAAGCTATATGACTAAGGAAGGGAAGCCAACCATTGTGCAAATCTTGTTATGAAAGGCGTTCGGGGCTAATGATGACTTGAACCATTTTCACTCAATGACCGATAAGGGTCAATTATAGATGTAAAAAGGAAAAATCTTATTGATAGACAATAGAGTTTAGAGGTAAAAGTGTAAATGGACCTAAGCATCAAAGAAATACAGGAAACATATGAAATTGAGGGTTGCTCTTGTGGCAGACACAAAGGGTGGGCTTAGCCCACAAGTTAGCCATTTATATACAAGGAAGGATATGTTTTTCAAGCAAGTTCTTAGGAAGTGTTTTAGGGACTGAATTTCTGTAAGGGGAAAGTATTGTAACACCCCAGGTGTTAATATGCAATTAAAAAAGGCATAATTATGAGGATGAAAATTTTTCGCAAATTAAGGAGTTCCAACTAGGGAAAACAAAGAGTCCTAAGGTTTAATAAGGACTACGACATGTCATAGGTTAAGTAAATTTGCAGCGAAAAAGAAAACATAGGTAATGGGTATAAGAATTACGTCTAAGGACTAAAGTAAAAAGAAAAGAAATTATGGAAATACTTTCAAGAAAAGACCGAACAAGAACTCATAAAGAAGAATGAATCTTACGAGGATAAATATTGAGTTGTTATCTTAAAGAGGTTGGACATGAGGCTATAGTGGATTTTTAGACACCGGGAAGGACCAAAGTGAACATTTAGGGGATTAATTGTTTTAAGTGAAAATAGAATGTAATGATGTGTGTATTTTGTGAAATATAGTTGGGTGCCCTAATTATGATTAGACTTTGTTAAATACCTTGCATTTTTTTAATCAAATGTTATTTTGATAAAAAAAACCAAATTAAAATAAGTCAAGTGGGCCCCACACTACACTTTTAAATATGCCCATCATTCTTTTTATTTCATTCATTTCTTCATCCTCCCTTAGGCTCTCCTCTGCTCGACGCCCAGCCTTTCCTTCTACCTCATCCATGGCAAGTTGAGAGAAGATGAAGATCATGAAAGTTAAGAGGAAGATTAATGAGTAAGCTTTCTCCTCTCTCTTCTTCTTCTTTTCCTTCTTCTTCCTTCCATTCAAGAAAGAAACCCTAGGGTAGAAAATTTAGGGAAAATGGTGTAAAATGCTTCCATGGATAAATTGTTATGGGATTATTATTTTAGAGTGTTGATAGATGAAAACTATGGCCAAATGTAATTGAATCTTGGGAGGAACTTGTGTTGTTGGAAGAATGGAAATTAGGAAGAAATTCTTGAAATCTCTCTTTAACATTGATTGAAGTTATGTGTTTTGAATGGATTAAAATGTTCCTTAATCTCCGAAAATCACCCTTAGATGGATCCCCATAGCTTTGGATGTGAAATGATGAAGCTAGGCCAAAGTTGGAGCCCATTTTTGAACTCTAACCACGGCTTCCCAGCTGTGGGCGCCCAAACACCACTATCTGGGCAGCCAAGGCCACGAAAAAGGAGGATGGCACCTTGGGTGCCAGCTTGGGCACTTAGGCACCGTAGTCTGTGCTTTGCCCAAAAATGCTGAAAATGATCCCTTTCTTATGTTGTTTTGGCCTCTAGGTTTTAGATGATGTATTAAAGTTTCTTGGGACTTTTAGTGGCTTCAAATCCATCGTTAAAAAGGAGGAATTGGTAGGAAAGTTCAAACAAAGTTGAAGGAAGTTCTCATCTTACCTTGGTGCTCTTATATATTTATATATATATATATATATTTGTGTAGAAGTATGTATGCTGTAGTCCAAATTAAATTAGGCTCGTATAAGATAAGATTTAAGAATGTGAGGAGGATAAAACTATGATTTCCTTGCATGAGTTACAAATAAAAGTAATCTATTGGGATGGCCACATACCTAACAAGAAAAATATAGAATAAAATATTGATTGATAAAAAAATTGGCTGTAAAAGCATTATGTCTCCACACAAATTTGTATGCCTAATCATATGCATGCGTATAGTAAAGTTATAATTATTTATGTGGAAATGAATATGCAAGTTCGCAGATTAACAAAGTAGGCTATTCTATTATATGTAAAGTCATGACAAGTCATTTATAAACTCTTAAGTATATGAATAGAGAATGTGGGGACTAATTGATATCTAGCATTTTTATATACATATTAACCCCTATCTTGGTCTATTTGCATTTTCATCTATGGGAATTCTCCAATTTTATTACACTTTGTGATTTATTGGGTCTAAATTAATCTTGGATGGAAAATAAATTATTTTCATATTTTAGGACTTAAATTATTAAAGACTCAATTTAATCCATTTTGCCATTTTGTAAAAATTAATTTTGGAGATTTCTTGATGATATGGCGCTGAGGTGGATGTTCTTGCTGACATGGCATTAATGTGGCAACTTTCTAATGAGTAGGATGCTGATTGGGACTCCTTTCTACATTTTTTTTTGCTGACTTGGACATGTGAGGCCCTCAATCTAGATCTGTTCAGCCTTTGCAAGTAGTCCAACTCTTGCATATTCCCCAAACTTTGCTAAAAATGGAAATAGAAACACTTCAAACTTCTACATGCACAAAAGAACTTTTCTACTGTGCCTTTTTCATGTTTATTGCTGCTGTCTACTGGTTGCCTCATCTACAAAAGAAACTAGTCACCTTAGCCCTCATTTTGAAAGTCAACTAAGCATCTAGGGTAGAATATTCTTTAGGTTTTAGAGAGGCATCAGTTTTGTATCATAGACAACACTCTTTACTTTAGAAACTTAGAATTTTGTAGATCTCTCTTCTCCTCCTCTGTTTTCCCTCTTCTTTTTTGCTGCTTTGCTCTCATGGAGGGCTAAACTTCCATTGTAATCAGTCACTAGGACCTTAAGATGTTGTAGCTTGAACTGAAAGTGTAAGATAAGTGTTTTATTCTCTATTCCATCTCATTTATTTTTCTGCTTTGATTCTTATGTCTTTGCTATTGTTAGATTCTGATAAGAACTTATAGGAGCTTAGATTGATTTGTATTTAAGATATAAACTTTCTTAACTAATTGGAAATGCAAGTAAAATGAAATGGCTAGTTAGATGATATTTAACTTGATTTAGTTAAGGTCTTTGTAGTTGCATTCAGCTATGGATTAATGAAGTTCTTCTTAACTATAGCTAGAAGCATTAAATTTCTGGAAGTTTCTCTAGAAATCTTTTCATAAAAAAACCAAGTGGTGAAATGAGAATAAGACTAACCCAATGAGTTAAGTAATGATAGTTGTACTCTCATAAATCCTAGTGGCTGGTTGCATGGTCTTCTGTTACTGTCAAACTTGATCTGCTGCTGAATAGCTGCTACTATTGTTCATTGCTGTTGTTTTAAGTTTTTATTTCTATCATTACTATTACAGTCACAACCAAACCCCCCGTTTATGTGTTTGTGTTTAGTATTTGAGTGTTTAGAACAATTAATTAGTGATTAGAAGTGAGGCTCCTTAAGTGAATACGACCTGGGGATCACTATACTGTAAAATTGCTACGAATTCAATTTTGGGCGATTCAGCATCGTAGTGGCATGAACCACTAATTCTATCACATGAATGACGCCATGATGCATAACGATGATTGTTGTTGAGTGTATGTATTCACATGCAATGTGTTTGTTTGTTTGATTGATGTTGCATATGAAAGTGCTGCCTAAGCTTTCATGATGCGGTTGATTCATTTCCCGCAGTCCCATGGCCATAGTGAGGGGCTAGGCTAAGTAGGACTCACAGCGACCCTAGTAGAAAAAGTGGCTTAACGGGCCTTCGGTCCACAGTGCCATAATTAGCAAAAAGGCTTGGTGAGTCAAGTTTTCTTAGTGACTCGATGTTTCTCAAGCGGGCTTAATGGGTTATCGGAACTGGTTATGATAATAGCAACCCAATTGATTAAGCATGTTTGACAATTATGGGACATGTTATGATTATGATTATAATGTAATGGTGTACACTTAAATTCTTGTATTTGATACATTCACAAGCATGATTTTAATGTGAAAGTGGAATTCTAGCTTATGATGGGATAATATGAATGATTAATATTGATAACTAGTTGACCAACTATAATATTATCTCTCAACATAACTCCTTAGTATTTCAATAGGTGCGAATTAAAAAAACTATAAAAGAATTATATGATATGCTCATGAACAAGTGTTTACAAGAATGGTATATATGTGTATGTGTAGTTAGCCCTTCTATTTCTTATATTATGTATGTTAAGTTGTTCCATGCCTAAGAGGTATATACATATATATATATATATCCAAGAGAACTTTAGTTTTCCCATTCACTTATGTATCTATCATATTATTTCATTTCTTTATATTCTGTTATGTGCATGGTAGTACATATATATACTATTGTATGTGAGTATTGTGGTAGGGCTATTTCAGTGAGTCAAGTGGTTGGATTCACCCCCTCACAGGTTCAGGTACAGAATGCTACATAACCAAAGACATAGAAGTTGAGAGTACTCTCCCTTTGTTCGAGTAAGATAGTATCTTAGAGTCTTTTTGTGTTAGGTAATCATAGTTGAGCTCTGTAATTGGGTAGGCCATGCTACGATGTGTACTCATGTAAAAGATAATAGAAACTAGCACAAAGATCATATATTATAATTGTATTTATGATGAGCTAGAGGTAAAGATGTTATTTATCTAAGTGCTATGAATGCTAGTTTGTGCACGAAAAGAAAGTTTAACTAATTCCAATTATGAATTTAGTTTGTTTTAATCTAAAGATAGATAACTAAAAGAAAAGTGTAAAGTTTCTAGGTAAAAGTTAGGTTTGCAGTAGTGTGAGCTAATCATCGTCCGTGTCAGTCAAATGCCCGAAATTTGGTCGTGACATAAGCATTAACATGCAAGAGTCTACACAAACCATTATGGCTTGTTCCATATAAGCATCGCAAGAACAAGCACGACAATGCATAAGATAAATAACAATTCATAATAACAAGTAAGTACAGTCCTCAACATAATATAAAGTCCCAAGTATTCGAAATGATGAAGTTTACACAAATTGAGAAAGAAAGTGAAGTATGTCCCTTCCAATCACATTCATACATTGGTACAACAACCACCCTTCACATGACCATAATCTATAATTCCAACCATGATATTATTGTTAACAAATAAAATGTCCCAAAGGATGAACCATCTACATATATAAACACTTTCAAGTGATGGAGGAACAATCCATTATATATAAATAGACATATATAAATTCCCACAATCTTAGAGAAAGTAAGAATTTTCCTTCACCTTAATTTAGGATATTCCCTAACCTCAAACCATCTCCAAGCCTTTGGAACAATAACACACCTTTTTAGTACAAGATTCTAAAATATTTGCACCTTGCCAGGCTATAGTGCCTAGGCGCCATGCCTTCCATGCCAAAAACCACCCTTCAGGCCCACCTTGGCGCCCAGCCTTGATGCTTTTGGCTAAGAGCATCAGGTGGTGGCACTTAGATGCTAGCAATCCTGAACGCTTTGGCCTATGCTTGGTTGGTGCCTTGGGCACCCCAAGCTGCACATACAAGTTTTCACTCTTTTTCCTTCCAATCTTCACTGTTTCTCTTAATTCTTCCCATGGCCTTTCATCCTTAATGCTTAGGTAACATTTTGACACCAAAAACTCAAGCAAACTCCAAGGTTCCAAGCTTTAATCATCAAATTCCCACTCAAAATCCCTAACCTTTCCTTTTGTTCTTCCCACTCTCTAAATTCACTTTTAATCATGTTTAAATCATCAATCCATACATGGTCAGTTAAAATAAAACAAGGCAAAAATGAAAGATATGTACTATACCATGGTCTCTCCAAACCTGAGGGCTAATTTCTTAATCTCTTTATGACACAAGACCATAAAATCCATGAGGCATAAAACCTTATGATTCTCGTGACTCAAAGCCACAAAATCTCCTTGGCACATGGCCAAAAAGTATCCGTGGTATGAAATAAATATACATGAAAGCTAATCAAATATAGCTAGGTACCAAGATGAACCAAATACATAATCATGTTGCCAAACATTATCCATCAAGAAATTCCCCTATAGACAAATCTTGATCTCTCTATTACAAGATTGTTTTCTCTTGTATGGAACTCTGATCATGCTTACAAGCATTTAAGTCATTCATTTATACACCACATAAGCACATAAGCAAATATAATAATGCAAATAATAGCCCTTGAACCTTTGCTAAGAAAAATTCTACTCACCTAGATTCTAAGCTAACTTTACCAATTTATGTCCTCTAAAAATTGAAGCATTGAAGCAAGAAGGTTTGGATGTACTCCTATATGTTCCTATATAAGAAAAGAACAATGAAATCAATTTTCCTCTAATGCTAGCTACACAATTCACAAAATGTAATGAGAAGAAACTGCACTCTCCTAGTCAATATATTTCCTCCACTCCGTGTTTTACTTTAACTTCCCTCCCATACATTTCTCCATGTACAAATATATGTACACGTACCAAACATAATTATGCAATATCATGAGCCGATTTAAACACCCTTGCATTTCAATACAATAAAACTCCACGTTCCCAAAAGTTCAAACTTTACTATGTTCACTTGGTGCCTCTCCCTTGATCAAGCACTTAATTACTTATTCATTAAATTAAGGTTCTCCAATCTCATATAGAACATATAGCATCAACCACTTTCATAAATAATATGTTCGAAACATAATCATGAACATACATAGTACATATGGCAACACAAGTAGAAGCATACTCCATAAATTACTTGAACAAATATCCCATTGTATTAAGGTTGTCTATACATATCAATATATATATATATATATATATATATATACACAAAGCTCCCTTATTTCAAGTTAGCATAATAACGAGATGCTTGCATAATGCTTATATTTAAGAAACCACCTTTAAATGGGTTTCAAAAAAAAATCATATTTCCAAGATTTCTAAATGCACAACCATGAGGTTAAACTTTATATATTATCTCTTCCACAATTAATGACTACTAGAGAACATCGTGAACTACACATAATTTCACATATTTTGTTCTACCCCAAAGCCCCCACCTAGCACTTCTTTAACAGGTAAAAATAGTCCTAAATTTTTTTAAAAACATGACTGGCCTCACTTTGTTTTAGTCTTGGCCAAAACCAAAAATCTAGCACTTTCAATCATTTCTCTAGAATGCTTATAATTAGATTTTTACCCTCACAACCCATCAACAAGGGAACAACCAAAACAAAGAAGAAATTCAATAAAAAGAAAACCCTGCAGAAGAAGATAACGACTAGACCTTATACATCTTAATGAATTCTCTGTTCTTCTTCCCTCCCTTTGTCCACTTCTATCTCTACTTACCAGCTATAATTTTCAATCCAGAAATTTTGATTAAATAGAAAAGTCCTAACCTTTTGATCACACACATATGCTAGCACAAAAGGGAATGAAGGACGCTGACAACGACGACCCCAAATTTCAACCACTGTGATTTCTTTCAACAGACAAGCATGCTAGCAAGAAGAACCCAGTTTGTTTGCTGTAACTAGTTGTGGTTTCTTTCAACTATTGTGGCCCACCATATGGATAGCTCCCTCGAAGGGAAAGAAGGATGCTGACAACGATGACCCTAAATTTTTGGTTAGGAAGAAACCTACCATTTCGAGCACAAGCACATCAAAGTGAATGAGGGGGAAACTTTCAATAAGGGAGAGAGTCATTATTCTCTTTCTTACCTACGACTAGACCATTTCACCATTGCGGACCCTAACTCTAGCTTCCTACAGATTGAGACACCACCGCGGACAATGACAATGAATGAGGAAGGTGAGCTGAGGTAGAGATAAGGGTATCCAAGGAAGGTGTTATGTGAATCAGGCTTTAGTCTCTTGATGGCATCTATTACTATGTGTGAAAAGGGGAGTGCCACTTGTCTCACCCTCCACCACACGATGAAACACTTCGAAGATTAAACCTCACCTAGCTTCCTTCATTTAGTTTATTTTCACTTGGGTCCTTAAAAATTTTATAAAAATTTCCAATTGCCCTTAAAGATCCAAATTTATTTCTTTTCTCCCTTGTCTTATTTCCTCCAACAAACCCAAGAGCTCCAAAAGTTTCAATTAAGTCCTAAAAATTTCTTATCATTATCTTATTTTCAATTTAGTCCCATGTCAAGGATTTATTGGAAGTTTCTCCCCCTCTCCTTTTTTTTTTTTCAATTCAAGTTTTAATAATCTCCTAAGTTACACATACGCGCATGTATCAAAATTTTCATGCATGCCAAAAATAACCTCCTTACACAGTTACAAAATGACTCGGGGTATTACAAAGCAATTACAAGTATATAAATTCTACAACAACATTCATACACACCACAAGCAATATTGTGCAAGTATAAATTCTCAGCCCAAGCTAATCGGAATCATCTACTCACCTAGAATCTGCTTCCAATACTTTCCCAAGAAGCATCTTGAACTCCCCAATCTTTTGCAATCCATCTATAGACATAAACCATGGCGAAATTTAGTACACAAAGCAAGCATAAGGGTTGTCCAGTTGGTGACACTTGAGGTGCCCAAGCCCTTCCAAGCAACTCCCTAGGTCTAGCCTATGGCACCTAAAGCGCCACAAGCCTCATTCTCACATCCTTCCATGTTCAGACTGTGGCGCCCTGGGTGCTAGCCTTGGCGCTTGAGGTACCATAGCTTGAACTTCTTGGATTGAAGCTTGATTGGTGGTGCCTTGGGTGCCAACCTTGGTGTGAGGGGTGCCAACAATTGGTGCACGTGAGTAGCAGCAAAAATCCCCTTTAAAACCTTCTCCAAACCTTTCAATTCCTTCTCTCTTTGGCTAGGCTTGATTTCTAATTAAAAAAAGTGGAGTTTTTCATCACTAGAAACTCCTTCAAATCCTTACAACTCCTAGACATCAAGCTCCATAAAAGATTCTATGAAATTCTCCCTAAACACATGAAACCCTCCAATCAAGCTCCAAAAATCTCTAATTAATTCAACATAGCATTCATCTTTTGATGAGAATTTCAGAAGTAAGACAAGAAGATCCAATTAATTGCCCAATTACAACTCTTCCCAGCCCTATAAAGGCTAGGGCACAAAACAAAGAGAGCTAAAGAGAAAAGAGAATTCCATTAACCTTCCATGAGGAGCTTCTGGTGAAGATGGTGGTGGACATAGGTGGTAGGGAGGAAAAGTGAAGAAAATGGGAGAGAGAGGCATTAGAAGTGTGTTGTGCAAATGCTACATGTGTGTTTATATTTTTATCCAATTGGTCAAAATTACCCTATTGCCACTCTTTCATAAAAGTTAGAGATCAAAGGAAAAGTTAGATATCCAATTAACATATTTGCCACACAGATCCTCACCTGACACACTAAATCACTTCATCTGGTACACCCACTATTAATTAAACTCCAATTTCCATAAATAAAAACATAGAGAATCCTTCTATTATATTTATTCACTTTAGTCCGTTTCATAACCTACAAGCACATAAAGTCTCCTCAGATAAAAAGATATTTTCTCCCAATGCATTCCACACTAAACTACACCACCATCACCATCTTCACCATATTCCAATCTCGTATTTTGCCAATTTTTCCTATGGCTACCAATTTTCTCCATTAATTTAGATAGGTCCCTCATTGAAGATTTCCCAAAGAGATAACGCCTATCACGACCCACCCCCGAGACACATGATCGGCATGACATGTGGGAATCTCCTATGACTGCTAGCCCAACTCCAAGATTCGACTCCAGAGAAAGAGCGGAAAGTAACTCAAGCAGGCAGTAAAATATGCAATTTGATTTCACGATATCAAAATATTTAATGGCATAAACATTTTAATGTATCTTTCATTTAAAAAGAAAAGAGGTCACAACATGACCATCTTCAAGCAGTTCTAACTGTTCCAATTTGTCGTACACATTGTAGGAAATAAATAAAAGTATATATAAAAGAATAGAGTTCCATGTTGCGTACAAAACATATAAGACTCCCTTCCTAGTTTCCCTATTGGGCTATAGAGCATCTAAAGGAAATACCAATTGAGAGGTTTTCAAAATTACACCAAACTGGGAAGGCAAAAAGGGTTGGGACACTGAACGTCTGTTACTTCTCAAGTGAATGTTCCTCTACATAAGCAGGCTCTGAAACATGGAAACAAACATACTGAGATATAAAAATCCCAGTGAGCAACAACCATAAAAGAAAACAATAAAAATAATGGAGCATGAAATATCCATGCCTCCCGACCTAAAGGCTCAATAAAACTCTGTGCTTAAATGAACATTTGTCTCCAGCCTATGGTCTTATACAAATCTAGCCCCAAGGCATGAATATCTCTAGCCTGAAGGCTCACACAAATTGGTTCACGCCACTATGATGGCGAATAGCCTAGAATTGAAATCATGGCAATTTTACAGCATAATGGTCCCCAAGTCATTTTCACTTGGAGCCTCACATCTAACTACTGACTAATTTTCTAAACACAGAAATACTACTTAAAAGCTAATTAATACACTGGGGGGTTGGTTGTGACAGAACAAAGAAATTACAATTAAGGACAGTAACAGCAACAACAACAATCAAGGCAACAAACATCGGATTTGGACAACAACAGAAGAATGAACCAGCCTTGGTTTTTCCTGGAGATGTAACCTTTCTAGTTCTTATTCAGATGCTAAGTTTCATTCGTTCATCATTTGATTTTTAACCTAAAAAAATTCAGAAAATCTTCTAATATGGATTACTCTAAAACATACTCAAAGAAAACCTTCTCTGACTACATAATGTTGTAACCACAATAAAGATAATCAAATCATGTAAGAAGATCTTCATTACATGCCATTTTCATCTCTTTCTACCATTCCAATTAGTCATGATAGATAAATCCTCATATAAAGCAGTAAAAACATGTTGTTAAGTTCATGAAACTCTAATAAGAAACATTCATAAACATAACAGAATAGAGGCTTAAAGAAATAGGTGAATGCTAGAATAAAGTGAATAAAACTTATCTTATAAAGCATGGGAACTCAGATTACAATTCCAGTCTGAACCAAGGCTGATTACAAGAGATTTCAGCCCTCCATGAGAGTAAAAACTAGAAAAATAGAAGGGAGAAGGAAGGAGGAGAAGTGGTCTACGAAATTCTATCTAAGTTACAGAAAACTAGGACTCAAAACTAAAGTCTGGAAAACTACTAAACTAATACCCAAAAAACTGATGGATGAAGCTAACTTTTGCTCCTTTCTTTCTTCTGATTTCTGATATGGAAGACATGTTGCAGTAGAGGAGTGGTTGTCTTTTCAGAAAGTAGTATGGTGGCAGCTTCTTTTAGTAAGGTTAGAGGGATGGGATGCAGAAAGTTAGTCTAAAGTGCTGCAGCCTTAGGTCCCACACATCCATGTCATCAGACAAATAGAATAAACTACCAAGTCATCCAAGAATGTACCACATCAGCGTCCAGCTCATCAGGAACGCCATGTCAGCGCCACATCATCAAGAAATCTCCAAAATTAATTCTGAAAATTACACAAGAAGGATTAAATTGAGTCTTTAATAATTTAAGTCCTAAAAGATGAAAATAGTTCATTTTTCATCTAAAATTAACTTAGACCCAATGAAACACAAAGTGTAATAAAATTGGAGAAATTCTAAAGATGAAAATGTAAGGAGACTAAGATAGTGGGTAATATGTATAAAAAAATGATAGATATCAAATCCCCCACACTTAGTCTTTTTCACTCCTGGGTAAAATCGATTAAAAACAATAAAGGCACCAAAGGAACACAACAAGAAGCGAAGAAAGTATGCAATTATGAAATAGTTCAAGCTTGAAAAGGTTTAACACTCGAAGAAAACTAATCTTAAATTTCTAAAAAGCTCAAGTATCATGCAATTTCGTTGACAAGAATGAATCCAAGTAATAATCCACTCACAAGGGAAGGTGTATATGCTCTATTATCTCAAGTGTTTAAGGTAGTGCACTCACCTTTTAGCCTATCGCAAATTCACTACCATAAGCTTGTCAAGAATCTAAATCTCCATTACTTAAATCACATACATGCTTGAATTATTAGGACTTTACTATGGATGTAAGGTGGGAAAAAGAATGATTGAAAGATGGGGGAAATGCAAGAAACAAGGTTTACAAGAACTTAAAGAATTGAAGACCATCAATTAAGTCATAAGAAATTGAACCATGAAACTTGGGCACAAAAATGCTACTTCTTTTTCCTTCTTCTTTCTTTCTTGCTCTTTATGCTTCTTTTGTTTTTACTTTTCAAAGTTTTTTTTTGATCTTCATACAATATATTTTTGATGAAGAATTGTCAAAATTTTCTTTTTTTTTTGAGTAGCAAAACTAAGTTTCAAAACAGCCCATAAATTCTTCTTTTTGCACATGGTCAATCTCTTTTTTCAAAAGAGTTTTATAAAGCTCTTCAAATCCTAAGTTTTAGGGAAAAGAAAGAATTTATTTTAAGGTGGAAAAGGGGTTGGAAACATAAGAAAGAAAGGTGGAAGTAAGGTACAAAGTGGTACACAATAGAAACAATGATAATGGATGGCTATTTGGTTGAAAGTAGGTAACAAGAAACAAATGCCTAATTCATTTCCAAGCATGCACATATAATGTAGCCTCAACAAAGATTCAAGACAAATTCTAGAGTGAAAATCATGATAGGGAATACTCACAACAAGAAAGAATATTCTTTTGCAATAAAGGCTCAAATTCTCACTGTTTAAAAACTAGAACTAAAAATTCATTAAAAACAACGTCATTGCCATTTTACTTAAGTTCCTTAGAAAAATAAGATCAATTTCTTTTCATGCTAAATCAATTCACACACTTAAGCTATTTCATCATGCATGCTCTCACACAAAAAAAAAATCCATCAAATTATTCAAAAAGGGAGCATTAAATTCAGATAAACAGGGTAGTAAAATTCTGCACTACAGAATTTTCGGCGACTTGGCTTTACCGATACAAAAGTGCATCAAAACGAATCCAAAGGACACCAAATAAAATTCTACAGCTAGAAGACATATAAAGCTTTAAAAACATGTAAGCAAATAGTACAGAAAATTAGTGCAAGACAGCTCAAAAAATTTTGGATAGAACAGGGAAAAACAGAGAAAACAGCATAAATTTTTTTTTTAAATCAGCAACTAATGTTTTCTCCAATTAAATTCTCTTCCACCCACACTTAAATATTGCATTGTCCTCAATGTAAATTAGCACTAAACATCACATAAAATACAGAGGACATGAATTAAAAAGGAGGGAAAGAAAACAACATTGTCATGGAGATGGTACACTGTAGAGTTGGATTTCCTCTACAGTTTCTTCTTGGAAGCCCTCATAAAACTTCTTCAATCTTTGCCTATTTACCATGAATTGTTTGTTGGTGGCCTCATTTTGAATTTCTACTGCACCAAAAGGAAAAACACATTAGTAACAACAAAAGGGCCAATCTATTTAGAGCGAAGCTTACCAGGCATAAGTTTGAGGCAAGAATTGTAGAGAAGGACTTTGTCTCCCACTTGGAATTCTTTCTTTTCAATTTTCTTATCATGTAGAGCTTTGGTCCTCTCCTTGTAGACGCAGGCATTCTCATAAGCTGCTAGCCTTAGTTCTTCTAATTCTTGAAGTTGTAACTTCCTTTCCTTATCGGTTAGGGTCATGTCCATATTGCATTGCTTAACCGCCCAATGTACCTTGTGTGCAATCTCTACCGGTAAGTGGCATGCTTTGCCAAATACCAAGCGGTATGGAGACATGCCAATGAGAGTCTTGAAAGCGGTTCTATAGGCCTAAAGTGCATCATCGAGCCTCTTACTCCAATCTTTTCTATTAGGCTGCACGGTTTTCTCTAATATGTGCTTTATCTCTCGATTGGAGACTTCCGCTTGCCCATTGGTTTGGGGATGGTAAGGTGTAGAAGTTTTGTGCATCACCCCATATTTCTTCAACAACCCTTGCATGTTCCTGTTGCAAAGGTGTGATCCTTGATCACTAATTATGGCCTTAGGGACACCGAATCTACAGAAGATATGTGAACGAAGAAAATCTACAACAACAAAAGAATCATCAGTTCAGGTGGCTTTAGCTTCCACCCACTTTGACACATAATGCACAACAACTAGAATATATATGAAGCCAAATGAAACTAGAAAAGGACCCATAAAGTCTATACCCCAAACATAAAAAATATCACAAAAGAGAAGAGGTTGTTGAGGCATCTCATTTCTTCTAGACATATTTCCAGTTCTTTGACACTTAGAACAACTTTTACAGAAATCGTAGGCATCCCTAAACAAAGTAGGCCAATATAAACCATAATCTAACACTTTTCTAGCTATTTTTTGGGACCAAAGTGTCCACCACATGCAAGAGTATGATAGAAATTCAGCACAGATGCAAATTCATGGTTAGGAACACATCTCCTAATAATTTGATCACTACAAATCTTCCACAAATAAGGGTCACCCCATACATAGTACCTTGCTTCACTTTTTAATTTATTCAATTGATGTTTGTTTTGATATGCGGGTAATTCAGATGTAACAAGATAATTTACTAAATTAACATACCAAGACTCACTAGTACCATGCAAAAGGGAAAAAACACTTATCTGGGAAGTTGTCTCTAATAGGGAGATGCTCCAAAGGAAGCTCTGAAAGCCTACTCAAATGATCCGCTACTACATCAAATTCTTAGAGAAGTAGCATCCATCTAATCAATCTCGGCTTTGCATCGAACTTCTTTAATAAATATCTCAATGTTGCATGGTCAGAAAACACAATCACTTTAGAGCCAAGCAAATATGATCTAAATTTATCTAAAGCAAAGACAATTGCTAAAAACTCTTTTTCTGTGGTTGTGTAATTTGATTGAGCTGAATCAAGCAAGAAGCATAAGCTATGACATGTAACTTCCTCTCTACTCTTTGTGAAAGTACCGCTTCCACAGCATAATTCGAGGCATCACACATGAGCCCAAATAGGAGCTCCCATCGTGGAGGTTGGATGATAGGAGGGGAAGTAAGTTATTTCTTCAACTCATCAAATGCTAACCTGCAAGCATCATCAAAAATAAAATCAGTCTCTTTTTGGAGGAGTTTGGATAGAGGTAGAGTGATCTTATTGAAATCCTTGATAAATCTCCTATACAATCCTGCATGGCCAAGAAAAGAACGAACTTCTCGCACAGGAGTGGCATAAGGCAAAGAGAAGATAACATCAACTTTAGCTTTATCTACTTCTATTCCACGAGATGACACTATGTGGCCTAGAACTATCCCTTGCTCTATCATGAAATGACATTTCTCATAATTCAAAACTAAATTTTTTTCTATGTATCTCTTAAGTTCTCTCTCCAAATTTTTCAAGCATGCATCAAATGAATCTCCATAAACAGAAAAATCATCCATGAACACTTTCATGAAATCTTCTAACAATTCAGAAAATATACTTATCATGCATCTTTGAAAAGTGCCAGGTTCATTGCAGAGACCAAAAGGCATGCATCTATATGAAAAAGTGTCAAAGGGACAGGTGAAGGTGGTCTTCTCCTAATCTTCGGGGGCAATATGAATTTGGAAATATCTAGAAAAACTATCAAGAAAATAGTAGTAAGACTTTCCACCAAGTCTCTCAAGCATTTGATCAATAAAAGGAAGAGTAAAATGGTCTTTTCTAATAGCTTGGTTCAACTTCCTATAATCAATGCAAACATGCCAACTGTTTTGAACTCTAGTGGGTACTAACTCATTGTTTTCGTTTGCTATAACAATTACCCCGGTTTTCTTTGGCACTACTTGTACCAGACTCACCCACTTCCTATCAGAGATAGGATAAATAATGCCAGCTTGAAGAAGCTTACTTACCTCCTTCTTGACCACGTTAAGAATCAAGGGGTTGGGTGTTCTTTGCGGTTGTCTCACTGGTTTCGTCTCTTCTTCAAGAAGAATGTGATGCATGCACACCAAAGGACTAATCCCAGGAATGTCTGCTAGAGTCCACCCAATTGCCTTCTTGTTCTTTTTGAACAAATTTATTAATTTTTTTTCTTGATCAGGCTTCAGATTATTGGCTACAATCACTGGAAGTTGGTCTCCTACTTCTAAGAAAGCACACTTGAGGTTTTCTGGTAGAGCCTTCAACTCCAATGCAGGTGGTTGGATGGAGGATGAAATTAGTTTTTATGGAATCATATCCAAGGAGGCACCTACAAATTCAGATTGCTCAAAGACAAAATCCTTGGCTAAAGAGGAGGAAGGGTCAACAGCACAAAAAGAAAGAGGTGAAGAATGTACAACATTACAGTGTAAATCACTACTACTAAAGCTACTACTACCTATAACAGAAACAGAATCGAAGTCTAAGCTAAAGGAAATGACAGAATCAAAATACAACTCAGAATTGTCAAGACTTAGAGAATTCTCAATTTCAGCATAAGCATGACAAAACTCAGAAGCAGCAGCACAATTACACTCAAATGCATGAACTAAATCAGAGAACTCAAGAAAATCAGAAATTAAATTAGCTTGGAATTCACCACATGCCTCATCAACTAAATAATCCAGAAAATTGACCACATGCACATTGGAATAATTTTCCATAGAATGTTTCATAGCATCTAAAATATTAAAGTCAATCTTGTTGCCAGTAAACTCCATGGACAAAGTTCCTTCATGCACATTGATAATGGTCCTTGTAGTTTTCAGAAAAGGCCTACCAACTATCAATGGTGCATGACTAGGAGTGTTATCATTTTCCATGTCTAGCACATAAAAATAGCAGGAAAGATTAAATCTTTGACTCTTACTAAGACATCTTCCAGAACTCCTGCTGGGTGTACTGTGCTTCTGTTTGCAAGTTGGACAATCATTCCAGTTGGTGAAAGGACACCAATCTTGAGGCTTGAGTACACTGATTTAGGCATGAAATTGATTGAGGCTCCCAAATCCAACATAGCATTGGAGAACTCCATATTGTCTACTGTGCAAGGGATTGTGAAAGTTCCAGGATCTTTACACTTGGGTGGCATGGGTGGCTGGATGAGTGCAGAAACATTCCTCCCCAAATTCACTATCTCATTGCCCCTTAAAGGCCTCTTATGAGTGCACAGCTCTTTGAGGAACTTGGCATACTTGGGAATTTGCTTAATTGCTTCCAAAAGTGGAATGTTGACCTCTATTTTTCTGAAGGTCTCCATGATCTCTTTATCTATGTCAGATTAAGAAGCTTTCCTTGATTGAGTTTGTCTATTGGGGAAAGGAAGAGGTATTCGCTGAACCACTTCTTCATCCTTTTTATTTTGCTCATTAGGTGAGGATGATGGAGCACTTTGCTGCACATCTGACTTTGCTGGTTCAGATTCTGGAGGTGGACCATCTACTTGCTTGCCACTCCTCAAAATGATGGCACTAATATTGCCTCTTGGATTGATCACTGGTTGAGATGACAAACTCCCTGAACCTTGACTTTTCATCTTATTGATTGTTGTTGTAATACCCGTTAATTTCGGAATATAATTCGCCTAAGATTATTTTAGAATTTTACAACGTTATTTTAGTTATTTATTTTGGTCATTTTTAATTTTCATATTTAATTGTTCTCTTTGAATATTATTTATGAAAATTGAGTTAAATGACTGGACTAAATATTTGCACAATGTGGGATATATTCTAAGAATGGTGAAATTCATGGAAAAGTGGTTTAAGAATGGTCAATTAGTCCATTTATTGTAAATTGACTGGATGGGTTTGGATGTTGGGTTATGGATACCCATTGGGTTACCCACCTAACCCACCACATTTTAACTCTCTCTCTCCCTTCTAGCTTCATTTTCTCCCGTATCTTCTTAATTCACTCTCTCACAAGTCTCTCAACCTTCAACCTTCCCTCTCAACTCTCCTATAGATTTGGTGTTGTTTTTGAGAATTGTTCGGTTCAAAAGCTTGGTAGAGATCAAAGGTAAGCTTTAATCTCATTATTTTCCTTAAATTTCAGTTTATATAGAAGATCAGAGGAGGTTTTGTTCTTGAAGATTTTGATGATAATTCATGAATCTCAGTCGTTTTAGAAGTTATATTTGAGTTATAATCGATTTAAAGAGTTAAGATTCTGGTTTTGAATCAAAAGAAAGGAAAGGATGAATTTTTGAAAGATTTTTCTGCAAAACTCGAGTTACTGTAGCGACCAGAAATTTCGAGAAAATTTGGAAATTTTATTCGAGTACTGTAGCAGTACTGTAGTGTCGGCAGTCAACGGTACTGTAGCAGTCAACGTTACTATAGCGAACCGGCACTGTAGCGAACCGGCACTGTAGCGAACAGTTACTGTAGCAAACCGTACTGTAGCAATCAGAAAATTTTGTGTATTTTCGTGATTTTGTTTCCTTTCTTATGTTTCCTTGTAATATATTTTACTAGGAAATTTTCCTACACAAATTCTAGTGTGGAACAAGGTAAACTTGGACAAACATCAAGGTGAGTGAATAACCTTGCTAAGCTAATTTGATATTACTAGTCAAAGTACAATATAAGTCCCATTTACAATATTATTTGGATAATAAGCAATCAATTTTTCATATGGGAGTATATGATGATCGGTAGAAATAAGAGTATATAGAAATTATTTTATATCATGGCAATTGTACTATGTGATAAATTCTCACTATCTTGTTAATGAGTAAAGATCTATGAAACATATACACGAGTTTGAAAGGGTTAAAGTCCCATACTACTCAGTGCATATCTATGAAACCTATACACGAGTTGAAAGGGTTAGAGTCTCATACTACTCGGTGTATACCTATGAGATTTTATTCACGAGTTGAAAGGGTTAGAGTCCCATACTACTCGGTGTATACCTGTGAGATCTTATTCACGAGTTTGAAAGGGTTAGAGTCCCATACTACTCGGTGTATATCTAAGAAATCTTATTCATGAGTTTGAAAGGGTTAGAGTCCCATACTACTCGATGTATAAGACAATTAATTATATGAGTAAATGTGGTATTTGTACTTTTGATATTTTATATAGTACAGTTATTTACTTACTGAGTTTTTAAATAAACTCACACTCCCTATGATTATTTTTCAGATACAGAAAACAAAGAAGAAGAGTATCCGTTAGAAGATTAGAAGCCCCTTGGGATTACTCTCTATTTCTGTCTGGTGGGATACCAGTACTTATTAATGTGGATATTAGAAACGCTCTGTACTTTCTATAGGTTTCCTAGGCTTGCGATGAGATAAAAACATCAGATTATGTATGTCCATATTTGCTTATCAGATGAATATAATTCTGTAGTGTGGAATGAATGATTAAGGTTGAATGTAAAACCTTACAGAATATATGTAAATAACTTATGTTTGAGAATTCTATCAAATGAGTAGTATCTTTTCACATGTTCAATTTTTGGGATGTGACAGTTGTGGCTAACTGACCAATCTTAGTTTCCAAATTCTGCATATTGGTTTCTGTTCTTTGCTGAAACTGAAGGGTGTTGGCTGTCAACTCTTTCATTAAATGTTCCAGACTAGTCTCAGGCTTCTTAGGTGCTAGAGGGGGAACATGGCTAGGTCCAGGTTGGTTGTATCTTACATAGGGTGGCTGGTAAGGAAGGGGATTAGGATTTGAGGTATTTCCATACTTGAAGGCTAGATGACCACGCCACCCAGGGTTGTAGGTGGAAAGAACATGGGTTATATCTCTGTTATTGTGGCTGCATGGGTCTACTAGGGAATATGCCAATACATGACTCAGTTGTGGTCTCTTGCAGCTGAGGGCACTGATTAGTATGGTGGGTATTTAGGGCACAAATACCACAAACTGAAGGAAGAGGAAGGGCTGGTTGTTGTGTTTTCTGATTTAATGCCAATTGCCTCACCATTGAAGCTAACTCTTCCAATTTATTTTCTATTTTTTGTTGCTCCATGGGAGGTGTCCTCACTTCATTAACAGTAACTGCCACTGGATCATTCAGCCTAGTGCCAAATTGTTGTGTATTTTGGGCCATTTTGGCCAATAATTCATTGGCTACAGCAGGGGTCTTGTCTACCAATGCCCCACCCGCAGCTGCATCAATTATGTATCTGTCCATAGGCAATAATCCCTCATAGAAATACTGCATGAGAAGCTGCTTTGAAATTTGATGGTTTGGACAACTTGAACACAACTTCTTGAATCTCTCCCAATACTCATGCAAAGATTCACCACTTGTTTGTCTAATTCCATTGATATTTTTCGTAATTGCTACTGTTCTGGAGGCTGGGAAGAATTTCTCTAGGAACATTTTATTTAATTCATCCCATCTTGTGATCAAGGAAGTTGGCAGGTAGTAAAGCCAATCTTTGGCTGCTCCATCCAAAGAAAAGGGGAAGGCTATCAATTTGATTTGTTCTTCTCCAACTCCATATGGTCTCATGGTAGAGCAGACAACATGAAATTCCTTCAAGTGTTTGTACGGATCTTCTCCTGGAAGACCATGAAACTTAGGCAGCAAGTGGATTAGACCATATTTCAGTTCAAAATTAGTATCCAACTCAGGATAATTTATGCACAATGGTTGATAATGCACATCAGGTGCAATGAGCTCCTTAATGGATTGTTCACGCCTATTTTGAGGCACTTGTGCATTTTGATTATCCATCCAGTTATCCCAGCTGATTCAAAATCAATTGATTCTAACACAATATTAGACTCAGACTTTACATCTACACTATTGACAGCAAGATCAACAATTTCAGCAAGAAGTTTAGAAACTATACTAGTCCTAATGCTATTGCTTCTTACTAGCCTATGGAAGGTCCTATCAATTTCAGAATCAAAAGGTGGTAAGTCCACGTTATGAGACCTTCTCATACACTAGGAAGGCAAAATTCACAAGAAAACAACAAAAGCAACAAAAACACTGAAATCGAAAAAATCGGCATACTAGGATCCAATCGACGAGAACTGTCAAAAAAATTGAAGTATCTTAGAAAAATCTGATTTTTCTTGGAAAAATCCTTCTCAAGTTAGATGGACTAGTGCAAAAAATAGAACTTAAAAGTTTGACCCACAAAAATACACTGAAAATCACAATTAATTAAAAAAATCAAAAAAACATTAAAAAATAGAAAAGAGGGTCTAAACGATTGAATTTGGAAAAATGGCTACCCCGTATTGGGGAAAGCGAAGTAGGGGTTTTGACTTGCTTGAAACGTCGAAAACTAGTGGTCTACCAAGTTTTAGGTCAATCAGAGACAGTTAGGTTTTTCGCCAGCAAGAAAATGACTAGTTTTTGGCTAGTTTTCGATAAAATGGGTCAAACTTGTAAACCACTTCAACAAGATAGAAATGACTGAAAATCAAACAAAAACACATATAAACAAATAATCAGACAACTTAGAAGTGAATTGGCTCCCTGGCAATGGCGCCAAAATTCTGGTTCATGCCACTACGATGCCGAATCGCCCAGAATTGAAATCATGGCAGTTTTACAGCATAATGGTCCCCCGGTCGTTTTCACTTGGAGCCTCACATCTAACTACTGACTAATTGTTGTAAACAAAGAAATACTACTTAAAAGCTAATTAATACACTGGGGAGGGGGTTGGTTGTGACAGAAAGAAGAAATTACAATTAAGGACAGTGACAACAACAACAACAATCAAGGCAACAAACAACGGATTTGAACAACAGCAGAATAATGCAACCAGCCTTGGTTTTTCCTGGAGATGTAACCTTCCTAGTTCTTATTTAGATGCTAAGTTTCATTCATTCATCATTTGATTTTTAACCCAAAAAAATCCAAAAAATCTTCTAATATGGATTACACTAAAACATACTCAAAGAAAACCTTCTCTGACTACATAATGTTGTAACCACAATAAAGATAATCAAATCATGTAAGAAGATCTTCATTACATGTCATTTTCATCTCTTTCTACCATTCCAATCAGTCATGATAGATAAATCCTCATATAAAGCAGTAAAAACAGGTTGTTAAGTTCATGAAACTCATCAAAAACATTCATAAATATAACAGAACAGAGGCTTAAAGAAATAGATGAATGCTGGAATAAAGTGAATAAAACTTATCTTATAAAGCATGGGAACTCAGATTACAATTCCAGTCTGAACCAAGGCTGATTACAAGAGATTTCAGCCCTCCATGAGAGCGAAAACTAGAAAAACAGAAGGGAGAAGGAAGGAGGAGAAGTGTTCTACGAAATTCTGTCTAAGTTATAGAAAACTAGGACTCAAAACTAAAGTCTGGAAAATTACTAAACTAATGCCCAAAAAGCTGATGGATGAAGCTGACTTCTGCCCCTTTCTTTCTTCTGATTTCTGATATAGAAGACATGTTGTAGCAGAGGAGTGGTTGCTTTCTTAGAAAGTGGTATGGTGGTAGCTTCTTTTAGCAAGGTTAGAGGGATGGGATGCAGAAAGTTGGTCTGAAGTGCTGTTGCCTTGGGTCCTACACGTCCATGTCATCAGACAAATAGAATAAACTGCCAAGTCATCCAAGAATGTCCCACATTAGCATCTAGCTCATCAGGAATGCCATGTCAGCGCCACATCATTAAGAAATCTCCAAAATTAATTCTGAAAATTACACAAGAAGGATTAAATTGAGTCTTTAATAATTTAAGTCCTAAAAGATAAAAATAGTTTATTTTCCATCTAAAATTAACTTAGACCCAATGAAACACAAAGTGTAATAAAATTGGAGAAATTCTAAAGATGAAAATGTAAGGAGACTAAGATAGTGGTTAATATGTATAAAAAAATGCTAGATATCACAAATCCGACCTCATAGGCATAAATATCTCTAGCCTAAAGGCTCATACATCTCCAGCCTAAAAGGGCTCAAACAAATTCCATATCAAGAAGTTTACACATGGCAATCCCTATGAGGAAAAAAAATAAGGAAAATCCATAAAACTTAGCCAATGCAAGAATTGATTCCATTCCATTCCATTCATTCCAACCTACCCTTAGTCAAATAATCCTTCACGAAAGCAACCCAGGCATTTAAGAAATCTGATAAAAAGAATGGGACACTTGGCATAATCTCCTTGAAGGGTTGGGACACATGGTTTCATCTCCATGTGCCACCCTACTCTCCTTCTTGCTAGAATTGTACTAAGTAACCTTCCTCCAAATAAGTTTTCACTTAGGTCCTTAAACTCTTGTAAAAATTTCAAATTTCACCCAAAATTCAAAATTATATCTTTACCATTTCTTGTCTCACCTTTTCCATTAGTTTAATTCTCCTATCTAAAATTAGGAAATTTTAAATTAGGTCCTCAAAATTTTATTTTATGTTTTATTTCCTTTTTACAAGATAATCCTCACTATCTCTATACTTGAGAATTTTAATTACTCAATTTTTTTTTTAAATTTAAAGAGTCACCACACTATTTAAAAATCCAGGATGTTACAATCTCCCCTCCTTATAGAAATTTGGTCCCCAAATTTGATTACTTAACCACAACTCAAAGTTAACTATTGGAACAATATTTCTGCGCTATCCTTCTCACTCCTCAGTAGTCTCTTGCTAAGCGAAGATTATATTATACCAATTTTTATAAGAATTCCTACTTCCATACTCTACATCTTATCATGAAGGTTTTAAACTACTCACTTGTTCTGCTTTCCAACCCAAGTCTTACTCCTAGAAAAATTTATAATCCGTTCACTTTTTAATGATGCTGAAACAATTCCCAAGTGTTAAAACACTTAATAAGATGTTATCATATTGTCACTCTTGGTGACATAAAGAATTTGGGAGGATGAAATTTATAAAGCGGTAAATAGAAACTCATTTCTATTTGTCTAGAAATTCTTGCTCACCCACTTACAGCTTAACCTCGATTCAACCTCTAAGTTTATTTACCAAATCTTATACATTTATACATTGGCTCAAAATTTTCTAGCACATAACAAAATGATAAACATGCTGAAAATATTGACTAGAAACTACAAAAGAAGTTACAAATATAGTTCCTTACTGTCTAACTATATAGCTCAGTTTTTAATTCCTCCTTTAACTCTTGAATTAGAAAATTGGTTAACCAATCCTCTTTCATCTCTTGCTTGTGAATTTATGAGCCTAAGATTCCTATTCTAACTCCCTGGTAACATTGTTATATCTATCCAAACAATTTTTAGCATTCCTCTCACTTTAACAATTCTTAGTCCAAGCTATAACTCATTTTAATTATCGTTTAACTGATTTGGAAATTACAACATTATCTTTTGTTAGACTAAGTCTTCAATTACAGGAAAACTAGAATTATAAGTCTTAAGCTTTTGATGATTTTCTCTATATTACTTATTTTACTTCTCTTTTGATAGATTACTAACTATGGCCCTACTCCAGTCATTATAAAATCATTACTTCACAACCATTATTCTATAGCATAACCTAACAACAAACAATACACAAAGAACTACTCGTGGAATTGAGCCATGTAACATAAATAAACAGGCAATTATGCACAAACACCTTGTCATTTAACCCTGTTAAATTTCCTAGCACATAAATATGGACAAGCATCAATTTTCATATGGTTCAACACTAGTCATACAAATATCACAGCCAACCCATATCATCATTACCACATCTCCTGTGTACCATTACCTATAATTCTCATCCACGAGCATATATATTCACCCGTATATATAAACTTATATTCACATATTCATGTATTCACCCCATGTTGCTCATCCGCAACAAGGCACATATGACTACCCACATATACACCAATACACGAATATATATATATATATATATATATATATATATATATATATATATCTATGTCAATCAATAATATGGCACTGTTGCAATAGAACAACTAACCAACCCACACGGGCATAGATCCATGTGTCTATATCCCCGATACAAGCTCATCACATGCCATACAAAGCTCAACACATATAATCATGCTTAATTACAAGGTTAACCCTTTTTCATCTATCTACACCATAGGATCCAATTATTTCACGCACTAGAGTAAATTCAAAGACTCACATTATTAATCCAAGTCAATAAAATTTTGAAGGATTTTGATTCTTTTATTGACAATTTGATACTTCTTGCCATATAACTGAATAATTTGACAAGATTCACTCCCAATTCACCTCGATTATTTCTACATTAAGCTCAAGAAACAATTACAGATATTCATCAATTTATCCATTTTAGATCAACATACTCATTATCTATACTCTATTTACAAAATCAGCATTTAGATTAACATCTACTATCTCAATAGCTCACAACATTCACCCATTTAACTCTAGTCAATAATCAACTTAGAGAAGCAAAAAGGAATCCTAAACCATCATCAAAATTCCATATCATCTCCTGATAAACAATTTAATGAAAGACACTTGCAATGTAAGACTGCCCCTAGCATTTACGATTTAACTTCTTCAAGAACCAATAACTCTCCCAACATTTACTAATGCTCAAGACATTGATTTAACACTTACCCCACTTCTTCTTTTCACTAATCAATCACTGTTATTTAGGTCCTGATACATCTACCATTCACTAAGATGACTCCTAGATAGAAGGATCCATTCCTTTTTTCTAGAAATTTCCTTCTTAACCCTTTCACTTTTCATTACTTAAAGGTTCCTTTCAATTAGGCCATTTTTTTCATTTTTCCTTTACCCTCATTATAAGAATTTACCTCTTTAACTTTTTGTAACTTCCTTCTAACAAGAAAAAGAACTCCTCAAGTTTTATCTCATGCTCTTTTCAATCTCAGAACATTGCTGGATATTTAATCATAGATGGCGACATCATACACCAACTTACTTATAAACTTTCAATTGAGGAAGACTACTCAAGAGGTTGTCTAAATTGCATTTAGAGATATCAAGAATCCACAAATTAACAATCTCACACTTTTAATCTTAAGAATGCCTCGTAAATGACTTAAAAGAGTATAACACAAAAGAATTGACACCGACATCAGCTACAGGGCCTTTAGTTTACCCTTACTTTATGGTCATGCCACGGTTCATGACTATAGAGGGAGGCTTGGCCAAGGTTACCTTGCTCTATGACCCATAAGGAACCTAAAACCAATGCCCTAATACCACTTTGTCACATACTTAAACTAGACGTGTGACTGGCACGACTATAAGGTTGTTCCTACTCTGTAAGCCTAAACAAAAGACTAGATTTTTTTTGCAAGTATAACCAAAATAGTAATCATATTAAATTCTCTTCTAGAATAATTTGGAAGGAAATACAAATAAATTTCCATCACATTCATTTAACTATAAAATTTTATAGAAAATAATGTTTGCTAATCCCATAATCATTTCTCAGAAGAAACAGTCATAACCCAGGATCCCTATTCCAAAATACATACAACCATCCTAGATGACTTATGAAATCACATAGCAACTACTAAAGGTTCAAAAGATTCAACATGTTCCAATAACAAAAGGCCAACTTGGAGATCAAAGGTGGGTTAGTGAACTGAGAGACTGCTACTCTTCATGGGAACCACCAATTCAGCTACTGACTCTAAAAGGTTCAATAACATGAGAAAGTGAGTAAATAATAATGCTCAATGAATAGGCAACAACATCAAGCAAGTAAATAACTAAAGAGAATAATTGAACACCCATTTCACCCTCTTAGGGATTCTAGAAACTATACAACCATGACTAAAAAAGGAATCAATTAAAGTCATAGTAAGAATCATATCCCAGTGTGAAATAAGTATGTCAAGTGCCACACCTCAGCGCTAAATAATACGTCAAGTACCACACTTCAGCACTAAATAGCCTAAACAAGTGGCACACCTCAACATTATGTTATTTTAGTAAGTGCCATACCTCTGCACTAGATAATTTTTAGTAAGTTCCCGACCTCAGCACAAATATCTTATGTACTACACAAGCATAATTATATCTTAGGTACTACATAAGTACCAAATATCTCGATATATGCACCACACCATGGTGCAATAAAATAAAATGAATGCCATACCTCGACACCATCCAATCATAATCATCTAGAGTGTAATACCTGTGGTTTTGATGGCACATTGGATGTGTAAATACATTTAGGTCCATCTTGTAATGAATAGTAAAATATAAAAAAATAAATCATTAAGGACCTATTTGAAAATTTTCTATTTATGGTAGGAGAATTAAATTAAAGAGAAAAGTGAGACAAGGATGGTAAAAGTGTAATTTTTAATGTTGGGAGAAATTTGAAATTTCTAAAAAGGCTTAAGGACCCAAATGAAAGCTTGTCTTTTCTAGCAAGAAGAGAGTAGGGTGGCACATGGAAATGATGTCATGTGTCCCAATTCTTCCTAAGTCGAAGCCACATATCCCAAGCTTACATCTAATCTCTTGAAGCTCCTAGCATTACTCACACATACTCACATTTCAGTCAAGGCTTGGGATGTAGAGAGAGAAATCGATAATTGTTGGAGAAGAGGAAGAGAGAGGTTGAGATCTTGTATGGGAGAAGGAGAAGATGGGTTATGGAGGAAACCACTGGTGACTCCATCTTCTTGAGGTAGCATAGATCTCCTTCTTTTTTTCTCTTCTTTATTTCTGTCTCCCCTTCTTTCTTTTCTGTCATGAGTCAAGAACCTTAAGCACCTAACTTGATGGAATTATGGATTTGATGTATTTTTTTTCAATGAATCCTTTCTCTTTAACTCTACATCAGATTCAAATGCTTTTGAGGGATGAAAATCTAGTTTTTAAAAGGAATATTGAATTTTGAAATATTGAATAGAGATCTTTGATTTCCAAAGTGAAAGAGAAGATAAGACGTAATTTGAATTAAATCTACTCTTGATTCTCGTTTAAAAAGAGATATGGGTGTTAATGTATGCGTTAGTACTTAAAACTACTGCCAAAGGGTAATTTTGTATAATGCAAATCAAAGGAAGTGGCAGAGGGATGAAGAACAGTGTCGAGATGCGATTATACAATTCTGCAGAATTTTTTTACAGTAGCTCATTGCTACAGCGACTAGTTCTATTGCTACAATGATGGCTTTGCCTTCGCACCATTTCGGTCACTACAATGACAGACAGACAAAGAGCAACACTCTGCTACTCCTTTCACTATAGCAATCAATGACAGAAAATTCCCCAAACTCTCATTTTTGACCTGTTCATTCGTTTCTATCTTGATCAAATTATAGGGAATCAATGTGGGAATGATCTAGTGACATATATTTACAAAGAACTTGCATGCTAAAGGTAGTTTAGAGCCTCAATCAAGGTGAGTGGGTTGATACTTCTTATGATTAAATGTTTTTCATTAATGATCATTGGTATTATTGTGAGAGCTTGTAATGCATCTAAATTTAAGGAGAAGGAGGATTAACTTATACAAGGTATGTTGTTGTTGTGCTATGAATGGAAATGTTGAGCTATGCATTATTGTGGAAATTATGTGATTTCATGAGATTTCATATTTTAGATTCAAGAGAATACATGAATGTATGTATATATAGATATATGCATAATTATTTGGTCATGAGATACATGCACATACACATATACACATACTCATTGGTAAGATATTTATAGGAAATACTTGGCTTGGACTCAAGGTGAGGGAATTAAACACCACTTTCTTCAAAATGTATGATTTTTTATTTATTTTTGAGGAATACTAATTTCATCATGGCATATGTTAGGAAATTTTTTGGACTAGTTGATGACTTAATAATTAGAGCATATTATACTAAATACTTGGAAGTGAGGGATAAATTCTACTCTCACTTAATTTGTGAAACTTCTATAATACAGCTTCTTGGAATCTTTATTTTCGTGTATGAGTATTGCTGAGAATGGTATTAGGTTGGTAATGAGAATCGTAAGGTTAGATTTATCATTGAGGGATGAGTTCTACTTTTAACTTGATCATGCGAACTCATCCTTAAACCTCTTGGGAAATCTTATGGTTGAGTTCCTTCAATAAGACAAGTGTTACTTAGTCATTCAAGGTGACGAGTTACAAATTTAAAAATTTTAAACAAGTTGGTAAAAGACAAATATTTCCCGCATCCAAATTGTGCACATCCTCATTTTTCTAGGAATCCTTACCCTACGTGGATGAATTCCATTTGAAATGGCATTATGTTGAGAATGAAAATCCCTATGGCTAGACTTGTTGATAAGGAATGAATATTACTTTATTTATGTTATGTGATGGTTTATTTCATGAGCCTCATGAAACATGCTTGTGCAGATTAGTTATTCTATTTTATGGTTATTTGGTTTGGAAATTATCTTGTTCCTCTCTATTTAAATTTAGAACTTATGTGGAGTATGCATTGGAATAATGATGGTTTGGGTTGGATTCTATTGGATAAAAAAGATATTAAACTTTATGAGATATCATTGTTTTTGTCATGAGTATTTTAAGTTGTTAAACATACTCTTATAATCCCTTAAGGTTATTAGCTTGCCGATTTGTATCAGTGATATTTCTAATTGTGTTTTGTAGACTGTATCCCAATTTATATCTACATGGGTAAGTGGTTGAATGATGCCACTTGACCCTTTTATGGAAAATTGTTGAAATATTTATATCTACATGGGCAAGTGGTTGGATGGTGCCACTTGACCCTTTTATGGGAAATTGTTGGAATACTTATTTCTACATAGGCAAGAGGTTAAATGGTGCTATTTGACCCTTTTTCATGGAAACCTTATGAGAAATTTGTATTACATGATTAATTATATGCACATTGGGCACCTAGTGACAATTGGTTGCTTGTTTTCATATTTTTTGTTGGATGCATTTGTTGGTTAATATTTTTTCTTTATTACTGGTTAGTTGGAAAGCATTGGTTATTTTGAGATATAGTGATGGTATTGGCTTAGTAGTCTTATATGCGTATTGAGTTTAGGTAATGTAAACCATGTGTGCCGTTTGGACTGATGATTATAGGTGGAGTCTCTCATTGATTCCACCCTTGTGTAGGGTACTCAGTTTGTATTTCCTTTCATTATATTGTTTCCCTCACTAAGTTTTAGACTCAACCTTCTCTTTTGTACTTCTTGTAGGTTCCTCGAGTAGTTGGCGAGTCTCTATACAAAGAGTAGTAGAGTCTCTGGGTCTTCGTCTTGGGATGTTGGTTTCATCATAATGAATTTAATAGGTTAAGTCACTTTGTAGTAGATAGGACACCTAGGGATCTTGCATTGGTTTTGTAATGAATCAGAAACATGATGTATATATGTTTAGATTATAGTTACTCTTTATTTCTTCCTTGGAATTGATGCTATTGCTATGGTAAAAATATCTTTAAATCAATATAGTTATCTAAGTAAATCATTATGTATGCTGGAAATTGAACCTTTGAGCACTATCTGGATGTGTTATGCGTATGAATTGCTAGGCTTAAGGTAGTGGGCAGAGTTCAACTCTGTTTCGATCATGTACCTAGATTGGGGAGTGGCAAAGTTGGTATAAGAAGGTATATTATTTGGTCTTCTATTAACTACATGGCAAGGTGACCCTCCCTTATTTTTCTAAATCATGGCACAACTATTAGATCAGATTCCATTAAAGGCCCTTGGGTGGTTAGGGATGGTCTTTTCTTTTGTGTCATACTCTTCAATGGTGGTTTTGTAGACTTTTATCTATCCTGAGTTATATTCTCATGGAATAAGATGTTGTCACCTCCAATGAAACACAGAAGGTGGGTAAGCAGGTAGACCTTAAGTAAATGTCTATACAGCCACCTTTCGTGTCAGTGCATGAGCACCTTAGGGCTGGTTGGGCTCTCTGTCACTTTTTCTACTCAAATGACATGATGTTTAGATTACTCACCTTATTTGTATATACAGATGGAGGCGCTAAACTATAAATGGTACTAATGAGTTGCTTGAACCCAAAATGGAAACTTATTTATTGGTTAATAAAACTATTTGTGGGTTGAGGTTATAGTGATTAAAATGGCACCAGAAGGTAAGGTAGTGTCATGTATACCCTCTATTATTATGGTAGTAATCTCTTTGGAAAGTGAAAATTGTCTTTGCATATGTGGTTTAATCTTGGTCTATTTGAATTATGTATACATGTGATGGATGCTACAAATATGTGAAACTTGCAATACATCTAAGAATGTGTATATGGTTGGGGGAGTGACCCAATAGGACCGATATAGTTGAGGGCATTTACCCAAGAGGATCTAAACTTGAAATTTTATATATGAGTACACATATAATTATGTTGTGTGTGCATTAGAATTACTGGGTTCGGTGCCTGCATGAAAATATCTTAGCTGATATGCAAATAATTTTGAATTGGAGGGTAATTAATGCTTCATTAGTAATGGTGCATTATTATATGTCTATTATTAAATTGGCCCTGAGGGGATAATCTGATGATAAACCTTATAGAAAGAAGTTGTAACACAACTACATAATTAAATTACGTCAGACGCATGATATATGTTTTGTTGTGTGAAACAGGCTAATTTATCTTTGTATGTTAGGAGCATTTTCATTATGTAGAATGTATTGGTTATATCTCTGTTTGCATAGTGAGTTGTTTGTTGCATTCGCATAGTTCCATAAGAGATATAGTATGTCTTTAGTAGGCAAGGACATACTAGGTAAACTCCCTTGTAAGTTGGAATTTCATCTCTTTGCATTCCAAATTGCAAGAGTATGTGAAACCTAATGTCATTATACTTCTTTTATGGGATGGTGATGAATGCCTCATCACTATTAAATAATAACTTGAAGACAACTAAATGGTAGATCATAACGGAAACTAACTGATAATAGAACTACATGATCAAGTGATGTTGAATCACACTAATCATGCCTTTATTTTATGGTATGTGTTAGATTCACTTTTATGTGCTGGATATATTCATTTTATGTGGGATGTGTTGAATATGTTTTTGTTGTGTTATAAGACTAATTATTGCATTTTTATCATTCTACAATAAGCTGATTATATCTCTAGTGAGTGGAGATATGTTGATGAACTTATCTCTGTATTGAATCTAAATCCCTAAGTGATGTAACGCATAGAAAGACCCTATGTATGGAATGAGTGATAGCATGATGTATGAATGTATGGGAAATGGTGATATCCTAGGAGAAGGAATAATGTTGCAAATATATTAATGCGTAGTGAGCAAGGAATATTCACGTGAATGAGCTTTTATTCTACCATATCGCTAGGTTACTGAAATTTTTAGTCTATAATCATGAGTCTTTTTGGTAGAGCTATGTACATGGTATTTCAATGCATTATGAACAAGCTTTTTGACATTAAAGGAATATGTTTCTATGATGGATGCTTTGCCATAGATAATTGGTGGTGTGGATTGGTAAAAAGGTCAAGTAGAGAGATAAGGATGATGTGATAGGATGTTGTGCACGTGACAACATTATTAGGTGAAGACGTATAGCTTACATAGCTAGTGTGTAGATGTCACGACATGTTATAATATCAACCTCAAAAGAGGACTGAGGATATGGCATCCTTAGAGATGTCATCGTAGGGGTAAAATGGATAATTGGGAATGAAGGAAGATGGGACTTGATGTGCATGTTAGCATGTAAAGGGATAATAGAAGGAATGATAAAGTAACCTATCATTTGGTTTTGTTAGAAGATTGATGGGAGATAACGTTTGGTACTCTTGGGGTGGTGCGGGGAGGATATCTAATCGTTTTGTACCACGTCACCTAACTCTAAGCAAATTGTGGGATTGAAAGTTATTTGGAATGGACAGGAAAACGAATTAAAAAGGAACCATTAGGAAGGAATATTAGGATGAGGCTACCTCTATGATGAAGAAAAATAGGTAAAGGATAAAAGAGAAACCTGGTAGGATGCACAATTGATTGTTGTTATGTTTAATGGAAATTCAGGGACTTAATTTCTTTGAGGGAGTAATAGTATAATACCTGTGGTTTTTATGGCGCCCTGGATGTGGAACATCCCAAATTTCTTTTTATAATGCGGGGGACCCTTAAATTTTTTTTAAGTGTAGATACATTGAGGATCATCTTGTAACTGAAAGTAAAATATAAAAAAATAAATCTTTGAGGACCTATTTGAAAATTTTCTATTTATGGTAAGAGAATTAAATTAAAGAGAAAAGTGAGAAAAAGGATGTTGAAATTATAAATTTTAATGTTAGGAGAAATTTGGAATTTATACAAAGGCTTAAGGACCTAAATGAAAGCTTGTCTTAAGAAAGGTTGCCTTGTGTAATTCTAGCAAGAAGAAAGTAGAGTGGCATATGGAGATGATGCCATGTGTCCCAACTGTTCATAAGATGAAGCCACATGTCCCAAGCTTCCATTTGACCTCTTGAAGCTCCTAGCATTACTCACACACACTCATATTTCAGTCAAGGCTTGGGATGTAGAGAGAAAAATCAAGAGCTACTAGAAAAGAGGAAGAGAGAGGCTGAGATCCTGTGAGGGAGAAGGAGAAGCTGGGTTATCGAGGAAACCAACGGTGACTCCATCTTATTGAGGTAGCATTGATCTCTTTCTTCTCTTCTCTTCTTCATTTTTGTCTCCTCTTCTTTCTTTTTTTGTCATGATTCAAGAACCATAAGGGCCTAGCTTGATGGAGTTATGGCCTAGGTGTGATCTTTTTTTTTAATCAATCCTTTCTTTTTAACTTTATATCAGATTCAAATGCTTTTGAGGGATGAAAATACAGTTTTTAAAAGGAGTGTTGAGTTTTGAAATTGTTGAACAGGGATTTTTGATTTCTAAGTGAAAGAGAAGATAAAATGAGATTTGGGTTAAATCTACTCTAGATTCTTGTTTCAAAAGAGGTATGGCTATTAATGTATGAGTTAGTGACTTAAAACTTATGGCAAACGGAAATTTTGTATAATGAAAATCAAAGGAAGTGGCAGAGGGATGAAGAATAGTGTTGAGATGCGATTCTACAATTCTGTAGAATTTTTTTTGACAATAGCTCATCACTGTAGCGACCAGTTTTGTTACTGCAGTGATAGAAAAATTCCCCAAACTCTCATTTTTTGTCTGTTCTTTTGTTGCTTTCTTGATCGAATCATAGGGAATCAATGTGGGAATGATCTAGTGACATATATTTACAAACAACTTGCATGTTAAAGGTGGTTTAGGGCCTCAATCAAGGTGAGTGGGTTGATACTTCTTATGATTAAATGTTTTTTCTTTTATGATCATTGGTATTATTGTGAGAGCCTGTAATGCATCCAAATTTAGGGAGAAGGAGGATTAACTTGTAAAAGGTATGTTGTTATTATGTTATCAATGGAAATGTTGAGCTATGCATCATTGTGGAAATTATGTGATTTCATGAGATTTCATATTTTAGATTCAAAAGAATACATGAAGATATATGCATAATTATTTGGTCATGAGATACATACGCATACACATATACGCATAATCATTAGTAAGATATTTGTGGGAAAGGCTTGGCTTAGACTTGAGGTAAGGGAATCAAACACCACTTTCTTCTAAATGTGTGATTATTTATTTATTTCTGAGCAATACTAATTTCATCATGGCACATGTTAAGAAATTTTGTGGACTAGTTCATGACTTAATAATTAGAGCAAATTATAGTAAATACTTGGAAGTGAGGGATAAATTCTACTCTCACTTAATTTGTGAAACTTATATAATCCAACTTCTTGGAATCTTTATTTTTGTGTATGAGTATTTATGAGAATGGTATTAAGTTGGTAATGAGAATGGTATGGTTGGGTTTATTATTGAGGGATAGGTTTTGCTTTTAACTTGATCATGCATTAACTCATCCTTAAACCTCTTGGGAAATCTTATGGTTGAGTTCCTTCATTAAGACAAGTACTATCTTAGTTATTTGAGGTGATGGGTTACAAATTTAAAAATTTTGAACAAGTTGGTAATGGACAAATATTTCCCGCATCTAAATTGTGCTATTAACACATCCTCATTTTTCTTGGAATCCTTAGCCTATGTGGATGAATTCCATTTGGAATGGTATTATGTTGAGAATGAAAATCCCTATGGTTGGACTTGTTGATGAGGAATGAATATTACTTTAATTATGTGATGTGATGGTTTATTTCATGAACCTCATAAAACATGCTTGCGCAAATTAATTACTCTGTTTTATGGTTATTTGGTTTAGAAATTATCTTGTTCCTCTCTATTTAAATTTAGAACTTATGTGGAGTATGCATTGGAATAATGATGGTTCGGGTTGGATTCTATTGGAATGGTAAAAAGCATATTAAACTTTATGAGATATCATTGTTTATATCATGAGTATTTTAAGTTGTTTAACATACTCTTATTATCCCTCAATGTTTTTGGCTTACTGATTTGTATCGATGATATTTCTAATTGTGCTTTGTTGATCATATCCCAATTTATATCTACATGGGCAAGTGGTTGGATGGTGCCACTTGACCCTTTGATGGAAAATTGTTGAAATATTTATATCTACATGGGCAAGTGGTTGGAGGTGCCACTTGACCCTTTTATAGGAAATTGTTGGAGTACTTATATCTTCATGGGCAAGTGGTTGGATGGTGCCATTTGACCCTTTTTCATGGAAACCTTGTGAAAAATTTATATTAATACGATTAATTATATGCGCATTAGGCACCTAGTAACAATTGGTAGCTTGTATTCATATTTACTGTTGGATGCACTTGTTGGTTAATATCCTTTCTTTATTACTAGTTGGTTGGAAAGCATTGGTTACTTTAAGCTACAATGATGGTATTGGCTTGGCAGTCTTATATGCATATTCGGTGTAGGTAATGTAGACCATATGTGCCATTTGGACTGATGATTATAGGTGGAGTCTCCCATTGATTCCAACCTTTTTCGGAGTACTTAGTTTACATTTCCTTTCAGTAGATTGTTTCCTTCATTGAGCTTTAAACTTACTCTTGTCTTTTGTACCCCTTGCAGGTTCCTCGAGTAGTTGGTGAGTCTCCATACGAGGAGTAGCAAAGTCTCTGGGTCCTCATCCTTTTGATTTAGGATGTTGGTTTCATCATAATGAATTTGATGGGTTGAGTCGCTCTATGGTAAATAAGACGTGTAGGGATCTTGTTGTAATGGATCGAAAACGTGATATATATATGTTTTGATTATAGTTACATTTTAATTATTCCTTGGAATTCATGCTATTGCTGTGGTAAAAATATCTCTAAATCAATACGGTTATCTAAGTAAATCATTACTTATGCATGAAATGGAACCTTTGAGCACTATTTGGATGTCTTTTTGGGTATGAATCACTAGGGTTGCGATGATGGACGGAGTCCACCTCCATGCTGGTCATGTACCCAAATTAGGGCATGACATAGAGTTACTAGGACAACTACCTTATTACACTAACAATACTCACAATGCATTCTTAACCCATTGCCCCTGGAATACATAACTCAAAAATTCGAAAGACTAAACCAACCCACAATTTCACAAGAATGTCACCCATAAAATTATAATCATACATCAATAATATTCCCAACCATTTAATCTAGTGTGCTAGTATCATAAAGCAAAGGTGGTGTTATCCCACACCCAATCCATATCCGTGAAATCCAATCTAATTAATTACACATCAAGCAATATGACAATCCCATTCAAAGTACAATGCTTTTTCTCATTACAAGGACCCATTCCACATTTTGAATCTCAACATTTAATACCATTTTCGAATCAAGTGCATAATTATGCAATTCAACCACACATCACAACCAAAGCCCAAGAACCTTATAGATAGAACCACTTCATACACATAATGTAATAGCATTAATTCATCATCATCAATTCCCACTATTTAGTAAAATCACCAATTTGTAAGAATTTGATAATGAATTATTACACAACCAAGATGAGGTATAGGTTATCCCTCACCTCAATTCCAAGCCAAGTCTTTCCCTCAAGTATCTTACAAATGAGTATATGTATCTATGTATGTACATGTATCTCATGACTAAACAAGTATGTATGTCTACATTTATCTTGCGTATATATATACACACATTTGAAGTTTCATCCTTTCCACCTCCACCCATTAGAGAACATAATCATGTATTCACAATTATTTTTATTCATATCTCAACATTCCTCTTAAGGCATAACAACAACATGATCACAACATACCTTGTAGAGGTTAATCCTCCTTCTCTTTCAATTTGGATGCATTGTATGCTATCTCTATGATGCTAAAGATCATTAAAGAAAAATATATTTAATCATAGGAATATCAACCCACTCACCTCAAGAGTGGCACTAAGTACCTTTGCTTTTGCAAGTTGTTAGTATAGAATGTGCTAGGAGACGATTTCCAAAGAATTTCCTAAAATGCAATTAAAATGGGGATAAAAGAGTAAAATAAAAATTGAATTTTTAGCAAGCTAAAACTACAGCTAGCAAGAAACCAAGGACTATATTGAAAATTTTGTAGAATTCTTGCTGAAATTTGTAGCTGTAACAACCAGTAAGAAACCAAGGACTATTTTGCAAAATTCTGCAGAATTCACGCCCAAACAAAAAATAGGGTAGCACGTGAATTTTGTAGAATTCTGCAGAATTTTCTACACTTGATGCTATATTTGTCACTCCTTGTGCTCCTAGTGACTTCCCAAGCATTCCCAATCTACTTTTATCAATGATTTGAGTCACCTAGCTCCATATTTGCCACCCAAAACTCTCTAGACAAAATCAAAGAATAAAACCAAGTAGAAATCAAATTTGTTTGCTTTTTTTGTTCCCAAGTTTTTTTTCAACACTTTCTTCCATTAAAATGCCTCCCACAGCTCAATATTTACCACTCAACTTCTTTCAAACAAGATAGAAGTCAATCCCAAACAAAATCTCATTTCTTTCTCTCTTTCTTTCCTAAAAACCATTTTTCTATACTTTTAAATTCTCAGAACCCAAACATTCAATTAAAACCAGATTTCTTAGCTCCCCAATGTATTTAAACTGACTTAGAGTTAAAGGAATTGGATTGATGGTAAAAATTACACCCAAAGCCACATCTTCATCTCATCCAATCCCTAGGGTTCTCAGTTATGATAGAAAAGAAAGAAGGGGAGGTAAACAAAATTTAAAAAACAAAGGGGGGAGAGGAAAAGAGGATTGATCCTATCTCAAGAAGATGGAGTTTCTAGAGATGGAGGTAGAGGTCGACAGTGGTTTTCATAGCACACTCTTCTCATCTCTCCTCCAAGCCCTAGTCTTTCTTTCCCTCTTATGCCAAGAATCGAAAATGTGTGTGTGGGGGGGAGGGTTAATGTCTAGAGACTTCAAGAAGTCTGATAAAAACAATGGGACACTTGGCATAATCTTTTGAAGGGTTGAACACATGGCATCATCTCTATGTGCCTCCCTACTCTCCTTCATGCTAGAATTGTACTAAGTAACCTTTCTCCTAATAATTTTTCACTTGGGTCCTTAAACTCTTGTAAAAATTTGACATTTCACCCAAAATTTAAAATTATATTTTTACCACTTCTTGTCTCACCTTTTCCATTAGTTTAATTCTCCTACCTAAAATTAGGAAATTTTCAAGTAGGTCTTCAAAAGTTTATTTTATATTTCATTTCCTCTTTACAAGATAATCCTCAATATCTCTAGGAAATTTTCAAATAGGTCCTCAAAAGTTTATTTTATAGCTGCCCCAGGGTTTCTAAACCAAAAATGATAAAAGAAGGAGGACCATTTACTTTAATCTCTATCCAAGGGCTTCTTCAACAATAGGGGTGGCTGTTGGAACTCAGTAACTCACCAAAAATGCCATACTCAGTCTGGCACACTAAGTTGCTCTGCCAACTCCCTTCATTACTCACTTTGGAACTCCATTTCCCGTAATAATCTTTAAAATAAATTTTCCTTTCATATAAGTCCTTATGAAAGGACCTCTGTACCATAACTTAACATCTTGGCCTCCACACAGCACCCAATTGCAAACGTAATGTTATACCCATAAACGTGCACATGGTTAGCACCCATAACATCCCTTAAAAATTCCATAATTTTATTTGTAAAGGAAAACCTAATCGAGTTTGTGAAAATTTTACTCACCAAAATTGTATTCATTTGTTAACCTAACCTCTCTAAAACTGTAGGTATTACAAGGATGGTCTCTACCCTCATCAGACCTCATTCCCTGTCAGCATCTCTATTATTAACTATCTCGACACCAAAGATACCTTTACGGTATCCTACCCTTGTCCTCCTTTTCGCTTCTTGGTAACCACTCCTTCTTTTTTGCCACTTCCACGATCCATTTTTCCTCTAGCTTAGGGTGTACTCACGGGCCTCTGTCATCCTTGGGCATAATTTCCTTGTTCTTGTTCCATAATTCCACCATGTTCGACCTTGTGGCCTTGAATTGTATATGCCTCACACCGCATGGGAGACATCTCAAACTCATACATAGAAAATGTTGACTTTTTGAGTCACTCACAAACTCAATCGTGTCCTCTAAAAAGGACAAGACATGAAAGAAAGGAAGACACATCATACAGGGCCTTTGGCAAGGTTGTTTCTTTATAGCTGTGCCTAGGTTCACAATGATAGAGGAGGACCTACTAAGGTTACCTAGCTCTATAATCGATAAGAGACCTAATATCCAAAGCTCTAATACCATTTTGTAATGACCTGAAGTCCAGGGGCTAGGAGTTTTGCCACTACCAAAACTGAGGTGGTGATCGGCAAGGACAATGAGTCACTCACACTTCTGCAAACCCAGATCTTTTCCAATTATTTATAACTACTTACACTATACCCTAAGTGGCCTATCTGATTACAGTGCATACTAGAGAAATGTACTAAAAAAATAAATAAAAATTACCTTACCTTGAGCAAGTGGGAGGCATCCTCAGTCCACAAGTCGTCAATCCAGCCTATCTTTTGTACCTGTAATTGTGACGAGGTGAGTCTAACCCATGAATTCACCCAAACTAGCCCTACTCTACTTAGACATGCAATATAAAAATATTTATATATAAATATATACACTTGGGAAAACCCAACTTGTGTGACACGAAGCTGCCCTGAAAACTTATTCATGGCATCATGCTTTTGACTCACGTAAAGCATAATCCTAATGCCAGTTATGCCCAATCCCTGATGTCGACCTCTCCAGTAGTGTATATAACGCATATAGCAAATTATACACATTTATCAAATATACACATCACTCCGTAGGGGTTTACGTTCTCATGGGTCCACTTCTCAAAAGCTTCATCAATGTGAGTCTATGTTCCCACTAATTTATCACTCAAGAGTCCTGTCATGTGGGTCTGTGTTAGCGATATGGCAAGTGCACCAGTCACACAAATAATAAAAAGTGAGTAAGATATCGTTCCCACGAGGACTAAGTGACTAACTACCAAAGAAATTTAACCGAATTAGTTAGACGAAAACTTTGGATTAAAGATAGCTCTAATCAAGAACTGAAAGAGTAAAATTTAAACAATAGAAATTCTTTTTGTGATTTTTAAAAATTGACAGTAACATACTCACAAATGAAGAAATTAATATATTAAAAGGCCCAGAGTCGCTAATCCCTTTCTCCTGTCGTAAGAATCTCAACACCTCTCTCATGCGCTAACAATTCTATCAAAAGCCTATGTTAATTATAGGTTACTCTATTAGCTTAAAAGAATCATTCCGAATCTCAATTAAGATACTTAACCCCTACTCAATTCCTTAAGCAAGTTAAGTTTATACTAACTAACCTAGCTTTAATTAAACAAGATTAACTCATATTCTTATTAGCTAACAAGCGAAATTCTTAATTTAAGATCAATGTACTCGTCCTTCCTAAACAATGTTTTACTCTCACATCCCTCTCCCGAGTTCAGTAAAAGCAACAAGTTAACCATGGAGTGATCAATTCCATAAATAACACCATAAAAATGAATAAAAAGACATATATTAAGTGAATTAAAGTGTAGACACATGAGAGAGAGAAATCCTATTCTTGAATCAAGTTCATAGTAACTCTAGAGAGAAAATCTAGCTACTCATGAAAAATAAATGATAGCAAACAGAAAAAGGGGTAAAGGAAACCATGAATATGAAGTTGGATGATGGATTTGAGCCCCAATGCCTTGAAGATCAGGTTCTGCTTACTCTCCTCTGCCAAAACAGTGTTTTTCCCTCTGCTCCTTATCAGAATACCCTAAAAAATTTCAATCCTGCAATTTAAATGCTATTTGATGTGGCAGGAAAATAGCTCTGCCATTGCAGCAGCACATCCTCACTGCTACAGCAGTGGAACACAGAAAAATAGAGCAGCAGAAGATCTTCAATGTAGCACTTAAGAGAGTAGTGGAGGCACTCCCACTGCAACGGTGTGAACTCACCATGTAGCAGCGAGTGGTAGAATGAAATGCTAATTTTTTACATCTCTAGTACTGGGCGCTGGGTTATTGCGAAGGTGGCACTGTAACAGTGAACAAATGCCGCTGGAGTGATGGAAGGCAGATTTTGGCTTTTGGTGCTGGGTTTCTGCTTTCGTTCTTCTTATTTCCTTACTCCCAAAGTGGTTTCATTTCCTCTACTTGGTAGTCCTTCTTTGTACTCCAAAATGCAAGATCAAACATCAATTGCTAACATAAAAAAGAGGGTAAAAAATAGAGAAAATTACAAGGACTTAGAGAAATTAGAATTAGAAAATCTTTAGGCCAAAAAGTAATAAATCAATAAAAATCAAGTAATAATAAGGTTCAGTTGCCAAGAAAAAGAGCATAAAACCATGTTAATTTGGGAATTAACACTTCCTCAAACCTGAACCTTTGCTTGCCCTCAAGCAAAACTTCCTATGAGAAAAATTCTGACATGAAAATATGTAACCAGGAATATGTGCAACTAGGAGAAAAGATCTAAAAATATATGAATTAAACAAGCCAAGTCTCATCAAACTATTAATCGTAAGATTAAACTCAAGAGTTTGCAATCTTGAAGATTCAAAAAATAAGTGTTAAAACCACAAGAAAACTTGATTTATAAATTTTCAAAAAATCAAAGCCTCACCTCTTTGAACAGTTTATAATACTGAATTCAGAAAAATTTCAGACTCAATCATTTCATAGTTTTCAAGGGCATCATTTTATTTCGATTCTCAAGGGCTTCACTATTTTGTTCTCAAGGGCATTGCTTCTTTAATTTTCCTATTTCCTTTGGAAATTTGGCATATTATTCATTTTGTTTTAATTACAGGAGCCTACTCCTTATTGAAACTTTTAGCTATCCCCTTATTGAACCCTTTTTTCACTAGCCCCTTATTGAACTTTTTTTTTGAATAAAAGAATATGATCTATAAACCATTCACAAAGAGACAAGAACACCTTTTCTATTATTTTGAAGAAGCTGGGCTAACACTCACAAAAATATATAAAACTTAAGATTTTCAAACTCAAGAGGTAAATCTTAAATATTTTTTTTATGACTTGACTTAAATTGCTAAAGAATTTCAAAAATTTCAGATTTTAAAATTTTCAAAAAAAAGTTCCATCTATTACACATATGCATATGAACAACACAAAACCAACCAGAATTTTCTCAGTGAAGGAACCCACATGCATGCTAAACCTCTCCCCCAAACCTAAATCAAGCATTGTCCTCAATGAGTTGAGGATGGTTTAAAACATGAGAATGCAGAAAAAGGTTGTGCACAGCAAAAATATTCAATATTGATAGCATAATATCAATAACCAAGCATAGTCATAAGCGCAATATATATCATAATCCACCACAGCAACATCAAGTCCCAAGGAAAAAAAGTTCACACCAAAACAACATCATATTCACAGCAAAGCAATAAAACTACTAGAAACCAAACAACAACACAAACAAGCACAAAATAGAACAATTAAAACTAAGAAAGCAAGGAAACTTGGGTTGCCTCCCAAGAGCGCTAAGTTTATAGTCTTCAGTCAGACATTCCCGATGCTTGTTCAAGTTCGATCTTCTAATGTTAGCCGCTTCTTAAATGCTTCTGACTAAGTAGCGACCATTTTTGCAATGTTAGGAGGTTTGAATTTATAGGGATCATCATGAAACTTTGTATCAGCCTCTAGAACTCCTAGAGATCTTCTTGCTCTTTTCCCCACATCTTCAGCATCTGCCAAGCAAATTTTACTCATCCCATCATGCAAATGCCCGTGAGATTCCTTATCAATCATCTTCACAAAGTAGCACTACTCCGAGTCATCAAAAACTTTAACTGCCTTGTTCATGCTAAAGGTGACCTATTGATCGTTGACCCTTATGGTCAAGTCACCTTTATGAACATCAATTATAGTTCTTCCCATAGGTAGAAAAGGTTTTCCCAAAATGATTGAGATATCCTTATCTTCTTCATTGTCCATGATAATAAAATCAACTTGTCCACCTTGACAAGTACATCTTTAATGATTCCGTTCAGATAACATAATGAACGATTAGCTAGTTGAAGTGTCACTGTGGTGGGTTGATCATTTCCCAAACCCAATTTCTTGAAAATAGAGAGTGGCATCCAATTCACACTTACTTCTAAATTACACAGTGCTTTTCTAACAAAATTTTGCCCACTATTGCATGGGATCACAAAGCTACCCAGATATTTCCTTTTGCTAGGCAACTTCTTTTGGAGAATAGTGCTACATTCTTGAGTCATAGCAATAGTTTTAAACTCACCCAAGCACCTTTTTCTTGACAAAACATCCTTTATGAACTTTGCATAATTGGGCATTTATTCCAATGCCTCCACAAATAGGATATTGATATGAAGTTGATTCAAGATTTCCAAGAATTTTTTATATTGCCAGTCCAAATTGAACTTTTTATGCCTCTGAGGAAAAGGTAATGGTGGAATAAAATTTTTAGCCCTCATGTCTTGCCTTGTATTTTCACCCTTACTTTTCACATCTGAAGCATCTATTTTCTCAGTTGCCTTCTCTTGAAGCTTGACAACTTCTTCGTTTTCTTCTGCATTGATCACCCCTTTCTTCTTATCATGTGATTTGACCACATCGGGAAGCTCTTTGCCACTCCTTAAGGTAATGGCCTTGCAATGCTCTATGCCTTCTCTTCTTGGATTATTTTCTGTGTTACTTGGGAGACTACCTTGTTCCCTTTTGTTCAAAGCACTTGCCAATTGGCCCATTTGAATTTCTAGATTCTTAATTGTAGTACTTTGAGTTTAACTTATTGTCTCAGTCTTTTCCATAAATTTCATGAACATTTCCTCCATAGATGACTTCTTTTCCACCTGAAATGGTGGAGCTCTATTTTGGGGAAGATAGTTATTCTGGTTGTTAAAGCCTGGAGGGTGAGATGGCTTACCAGAAGATGAAGTCGAGGGATTCAGGCAGTGATTATTGCTCCAAGAGAAATTAGGATGATTTCTCGAGCTCGGATGATAAGTATTGGAATAATGGTTATTCTGATTACTTTGCACATTACTCATGTAATTCAATTGCTCCACTAAAGCAAATTCCTCACAACAACCGTTGACATGAGCCCATCCACAGAAATCACAATTTGCTTTCGGTATTGCTGTTGTATTCACCCTTGCTGGTTCCTTTTATCTTATACATAGCATGTCAACTTTCTTGGTTAATGTTTCATTCTGAGCTAACAAATCATTCAGGGTGTCTAGTTCCATGACTCCCCTCCTTGAAGCATTTCTGGTTTAGCTTGAAGCGCTCTGGATTGCTCCCATGGTCTCTTTTATGTATTTTACTTGGGAAATTGATCTTGCCATCAAAGCACCGCTAGCTACAGTATCTAGTTTATCTCGAGTCTTAAATGTAAGACTACATGAAAGATGGTAAGCTGCTACCACTCTAGAAGACCATGATTAGGACATTTTATCAGAAGATCCTAGAACAGTTCCCAAGCCTTATAAAGACTTTTACCTTCATGCTGATAGAAGGCCGAGATCTTATTTCTCAATTTGACTGACCTTGATAGAGGAAAGAATTTGTTTAAAAACTTCTTCTATAGTTGATATTAAGTTGTAATACTTTCATTTGGCTGAGCATTTAGCCAGCTCTTTTCCGTATCCCTTAAGGAGAAGGTGAATAAACGAAGGTATAGAGGCTCATCAGTAACTCAATTCAGCTTAACCATATCATAGATGTCCAGAAAATGTGTGATATGGTTATTTGGGTCCTCTATAGGACTTCCCCCAAATTGATTTTATTGGACCAAGTTCATCAGCAACGCTCTAATTTCGAAGTTATTTGAATCGATTGGGAGTTTTACAATGCATGAAGTGTGTCCATCATTATTGGGTGAGGCATAGTCCTACACTGCTCTGTTATCGTCTTGATGTAAATGTGCAGCTCTATTTCCTCCATTGTTTTCCATACCTCCAAGATTTACATTATTCTCTTCCATTTCCTCTTGTGAACTTTGCCCTTCTTGGACTTTTATCTTTTTAGCTTCTTTTCGAGTTCTCCTTGCAAGCCTCTCGATTTTAGGATCGAAGAGATGATCAGCTTAATTGTTGGTACCTTGCATACACAGTAAGGAAAAACTAATTAGTAATGAAAAATAAAATCAACACATATCAACACTATAAAAACTAAAAATGACTCAATAATCAAAAATAGCAGAAAAGAAAGAAAAGGAAACTAAATAAAACAAAACACAAAGCAAAGAAGCATCTAAGCTAGCATTTTCAAATTTCTTTGAATATTAGCACAACCCTTAGTCCCCAGTAATGACATCGAAAACCTGTTAGTGATATGGGAAGCGCACCAGTCACACAAGTAATAAAGAGTGAGTAAGATATCGTTCCCACTTGGACTAAGTGGATAACTACCCAAGAAATTTAACTGTATTAGTTAGACAAAAACGCTGGATTGAAGATAGCTCTAATTAAGAACTAAAAAAGTAAAATTTAAACAATAGAAATTCTTTTTATGATTTTTAATAAATTGATAGGAACACACTCACGAATGAAGAAATTAATATATTAAAAGGCCTAGGGTCGCTAATCCCTTTCTCCCATCCTAGGAATCTTAACACCTCTCTCATGCACTAACAATTCTATCAAAAGCCTATGTTAACCGTAAGTTACTTTATTAACTTAAAAGAATCATTCTGAATCTCAATTAAGATACTTAACACCTACTCAATTCCTTAAGTGAGTTAAGTCTGTACTAACCAACTTAGCTTTGATTAAACAAGATTAACTAATATTCTTATTAGCTAACAAGTGAAATTCTTAAGTTAAAATCAACGTACTTATCCTTCCTGAACTGTGTTCAACTCTCATATCCTACTCCCGAGTTGAGTAAAAGTAACAAGTTAACCATGGAGTGATCAATTCCATAAATAACACCATAAAAATGAATAGAAAGACATATATTAATTGAATTGAAGTGTAAATAGATAAGAGAGAGGAATCCTATTCTGGAATCAAGTTCATAGCAACTTTAGAGAGAAAATCTAACTACTCATGAAAAATAAATGATAACAAACAAAAAAAGGGTAAATTAAGCCATGAATATGAAGCTGGATGATTGATTTGAGCCCCAAAGCCTTGAAGATCAGGTTCCCTTTGCTCACCTCTCTACTTTGTGTCAAAATATCTAGGAAAATTTTAATACTGTATAAACACTATCTGATGTGGTAGGAAAATAGCTCCACCATTGTAGCGGTATGTCCTCACTGCTGCAGTGGTGGAACACAGAAAAATAGAGCAGTAAAAGATCTTTAGTGTAGCACTTAAGAGAGCAATGGAGGCACTCCCATTGTAGTGGTACGAACTCACCGCTACAGTGGTGAGTGGCAGAATGAAATGCTAATTTTTTTCCTCTCAAGCGCTAGGTGCTGGATCGCCAATGTCGAGCGCTGGGTTACTGTAAAGGTGGCACTATAGCGGTGGAAGGCAGATTCTAGCTTTTGGTGCTAGATTGCTGCTTTCCTTCTTATTTCCTTGCTCCCAAAGTGGTTTTCTTTCCTCTACTTGGTAGTCCTTATTTGTACCCTGAAATGCAAGATCAAACATAACTTGCTAGCATAAAAATGAGGGTAAAAAATAGAGAAAATTGCAAGGACTTAGGGAAATTAGAATTAGAAAATCTTGAGATCAAAAAGTAATAAATCAATAAAAATCAAGCAATAATAAGGTTCAGTTGCCAAGAAAAAAAGCATAAAACCATGTTAATTTAAGAATTAACAGTCTGTGTTCCCACATATTTATCACTCAAGAGTCTTGTCATATGGGTCTATATTCCTACAGGCTAATTATCCACATCTAATAAGCTACTGTGTCAACAGTCTACATGCCCCTAGATGTTCTGCTGAAGGATATCATTATATGGGTATGTGATATCTAGCATTTTTTTATACATATTAACCACTATCTTAGTCTCCTTACATTTTCATCTTTAAGAATTTCTCTAATTTTATTACACTTTGTGTTTCATTGGGTCTAAATTAATTTTAGATGGAAAATGAATCATATTCATCTTTTAGGACTTAAATTATTAAAGACTCAATTTAATCCTTCTTGTATAATTTTCAAAATTAATTTTGGACATTTCTTGATGATGTGGCGCTGACATGGCATTCTTGATGAGTTGGACACTGATATGGCACATTCTTGGATGACTTGGCAGCTTATTCCATTTGTCTGATGACATGGATGTGTGGGACCCAGGGCTACAACACTTCAGACTAACTTTCTGCTCCCCATTCCTCTGATCTTGCTGAAGAAGCAGCCACCATACCAATTTCTGAAAAAGCCAACCACCATTCTACAACAATATGTCTTCCATATCAGAAATTAGAAGAAAGAAAGGCAGTATTCAGTTTTCATCCATCAGCTTTTTGGGCATTAGTTTAGCAGTTTTTCAAACTTCAGTTTTTAGTGTTAGTTTTCTGTAACTTAGACAGAATTTTCGTAGACCACTTCTCTTCCCTCTTTCTCCCTTCTGTTTCTCTGGTTTTTGCTCTCATTGAGGGCTGAAATCCTTTGTAATCAGCCTTGGTTCAAACTGGAATTATAATATGAGTTCCCATGCCTTATAAGATAAGTTTTATTCACTTTATTCCAGGATTCATCTATTTCCTTAAGCCTCTATTTTGTTATGTTTATGAATGTTTCTAATTAGAGTTTCATAAGCTTGACAACTAGTTTTAATTGCTTTACATGAGGATTTATCTATCATGACTGATTGGAATGGTAGAAAGAGATGTAAATGGCATGTAATGAAGATCTTCTTATATGATTTGATTATCTTTACTGTGGTTACAACAATATGTAGTCAGAGAAGATTTTATTTGAGTATGTTTTAGTGTAATCCATTTCAGAAGATTTTCTAGACTTTTTAGTGAAAAGTCAAATGATAAATGAATGGAACTTAGCATCTGAACAAGAACTAGGAAGGTTACATCTCCAGGAAAAACCAAGGCTGGTTGCATTCTTCTTTTATTGTTCAAATCTGTTGTTTGCTACCTTGTTTGTTGTTGTTGTTACTGTCCTTAATTGCAAATTTCTTGTTTTGTCACAACCAAACCCCCCTGTGTGTGTTAATTAGCTTTTAATTAGTATTTATGTGTTTAGAACAATTAGTTAGTAGTTAAAGGTGAGGCTCTAAGAGTGAAAACGACCTGGGGACCATTATGCTGCAAAATTGCCATGATTTTAATTCTGGGTGATTCGGCATCGTAGCGATGTGAACCAGAATTTTGGCACTGTTGCCGGGGAGCCAATTCCCTTCTAAGTTGTCTGATTAGTTGTTTATTTGTGTCTTTGTTTGATTTTCAGTCATTTTAGTGTTGTTAAAGTGGTTTACAAGTTTGAGTCATTTTATTAGAAACTAGTAAAAAACTAGTCATTTTCTTGCCGGTGAAAAACCTAACTGTCTTTGATTAACCTAAAACTTGGTACACCACTAGTTTTAGATGTTTCGAGCAAGTTGCAACCCCTACTATGCTTTGCCTAGTATGGGGTAGCTATTTTTCCAAATTCCATCGTTTAGGCCTTTTTTTCTATATTTTAATGTTTTCTTTATTTTTTTAATTAATTGTGATTTTCAGTGTGATTTTTGTGGGTCAAATTTTTAAGTTTTGTGTTTTGCACTAGTCCATCCAACCTGAGAAGGATTTTTCCAAGAAAAATCAGATTTTTTCGATTTAAGTGTTTTTGTTACTTTTGTTGTTTTCTTGTGAATTTTGCCCTTCCTAGTATATGTGAAGGTCTCATAACGTGGACTTACCAACTTTTGATCATGAAATTGATAGGACCTTCCATAGACTAGTAAGAAGCAATAGCATTAGGACTAGTATAGTTTCTGAACTTCTTGCTGAAATTGTTGATCTTGCTGTCAATAGTATAGAAGTAGAATTAGATTCTAAATATAATATTGTGTTAGAATCAAGTGATTTTGAGTTAGCTGGGATAACTGGGATGGATAATCAAAATGCACAAGTGCCTCAAAATAGGCATGAACAATCCATTAAGGAGTTAATTGCACCTGATGTGCATTATCAACCATTGTGCATAAATTATCTTGAGTTGGATGCTAATTTTAAACTAAAATTTGGTCTAATCCACTTGCTGCCTAAGTTTCATGGTCTTCCAGGAGAGGATATACATAAACACTTGAAGGAATTTCATGTTGTCTGCTCTACTATGAGACCACATGAAGTTGGAGAAGAACATATCAAATTGATAGCCTTTCCCTTCTCTTTGGATGGGGCAGCCAAAGATTGGCTCTACTACCTGCCAACTACCTTGATCACCAGATGGGATGAATTAAATAAAATGTTCTTATAGAAATTCTTCCCAGCCTCTAGAACAACAGCAATCAGGAAAGATATCAGTGGGATTAAATAAACAAGTGGTGAATCTTTGCATGAGTATTGAGAGAGATTCAAGAAGCTATGTTCAAGTTGTCCAAACCATCAAATTTCAAACCAGCTTCTCATCCAGTATTTCTATGAGGGATTATTACCTATGGACAGATACATAATTGATACAGCTGCGGGTGGGGCATTGGTGGACAAGACCCCTGCTGCAGCCAATGAATTATTGGCCAAAATGGCCCAAAATGCACAGCAGTTTGGCACTAGGCTGAATGATCCAGTGGCAGTTACCGTTAATGAAGTGAGGACACTTCCCACGGAGCAACAAAGGATAGAAAATAAATTGGAAGAGTTAGCTTCAATGGTGAGGCAATTGGCATTGAATTAGAAAACACAACAACCAGCCCTTCCTCCACCTTCAGTTTGTGCTATTTGTGCCCTGAATACCCCTCATACTGATCAGTGTCCTCAGCTGCAAGAGACCTTAGCTGAGTCATGTGCTGGCATATTCTCTAGTAGACCCATGTAGCCACAACAATAGAGATATAACCCATATTCCTTCACCTACAACCCTGGGTGATGTGATCATCCAGCTTTCAAGTATGGAAATACCTCAAATCCCAATCCCTTTCCTTACCAGTACCCCATGTAAGATACAACCAACCTGGACCTAGCCATATACCCCCTCCAGCACCCAAGAAGCCTGAGACTAGTCTGGAAGATTTAATGAAAGAGCTGACTGCCAACACCCTTCATTTTCAATAGAGAATAGAAACAAATATATAGAATTTGGAAACTAAGATTAGTCAGTTAGCCACAACAATCAATAAGATGAAAAGTCAAGGTTCAGGGAGTTTGCCATCTCAACCTGTGATCAATCCAAGAGGCAATGTTAGTGCCATCATTTTGAGGAGTGGTAAGCAAGTAGATGGTCCCCCTCTAGAATCTAAACCAGCAAAGTCAGATGTACAGCAAAGTGCTCCTTCATTCTCATCCAATGAGCAAAATAAAGAGGATGAAGAAGTGGTTCAGAGAATACCTCTTTCTTTCCCCAATAGACAAACTCAATCAAGGAAAGCTTCTGAATCTGACATGGATAAAGAGATCATGAAGACCTACAGAAAAATAGAGGTCAACATTTCACTTTTGGAAGCAATTAAGCAAATTTCCTAGTATGCCAAGTTTCTCAAAGAGTTGTGTACTCATAAGAGGCGTTTAAGGGGTAATGAGAGAGTGAATCTGAGGAGGAATGTTTTTGCACTCATCCAGTCACCCATGCCACCCAAGTGTAAAGATCCTGGAACTTTCGAAATCCCTTGCACAATAGGCAATATGGAGTTCTCCATTGCTATGCTAGATTGGGGAACCTCAATCAATGTCATGCAAAAATTAATGTACTCAAGCCTCAAGATTGGTGTCCTTTCACCAACTGGAGTGATTGTCTAACTTCTCAACAGAAGCACAGCACACCCAGCAGGAGTTCTGGAAGATGTCTTAGTAAGAGTTAAATATTTAATCTTTCTTGCTGATTTTTATGTGCTAGATATGGAAAATGATAACACTCCTGGTCATGCACCATTGATACTTGGTAGGCCTTTGATTTAATCTTTCCTGTTGATTTTTATGTGCTAGAATTCTCTAAGTCTTGATAATTCTGAGTTGTAATCTGATTCTGTCATTTCCTTTAGCTTAGACTTTGATTTTATTTCTGTTTTAGGTAGTTGTAGTTTTAGTAGTATTGATTTAAACTGTAATGTTGTACATTCTTCACCTCTTTCTTTTTGTGCTGCTGACCCTTCCTCCTATTTAGCCAAGGATTTTGTCTTTGAGCAATCAGAATTTGTAGTGCCTCCTTGGATGTGATTCCTTAAAAACTGATTCCATCCTTCATCCAACCACCTGTATTGGAGTTGAAGGCTCTACCAAAAAACCTCAAGTATGCTTTCTTGGAAGTAGGAGACCAACTTCCAGTGATTGTAGCCAACAATCTTAAGCCTGATCAAGAAGAAAAATTGATAAATTTGTTGAAGAAGAACAAGAAGGCAATTGGGTGGACTCTAGCAGACATTCTTGGAATTAGTCCTTCGGTGTGCATGCATCGCATTCTTCTTGAAGAAGAGACAAAACCAATGAGACAACCCCAAATAAGACTCAACCCTTTGATTCTTGACTTGGTCAAGAAGGAGGTAAGTAAGCTTCTTCAAGTTGGCATTATTTACCCTATCTCTGATAGTAAGTGGGTGAGTCTAGTACAAGTAGTGCCAAAGAAAAATGGGGTAACTGTTATAGCAAACGAAAATAATGAGTTAGTACCCACTAGAATTCAAAATAGTTGGCATGTTTGCATTGATTATAGGAAGTTGAATCAAGCTACTAGAAAAGACCATTTTCCTCTTCCTTTTATTGATCAAATGCTTGAGAGACTTGCTGGAAAGTCTCACTACTGTTTTCTTGATTGTTTTTCTAGATATTTCCAAATTTATATTGCCCTTGAAGATCAGGAGAAGACCACCTTCACCTATCCCTTTGGCACTTTTTCATATAGACGCATGCCTTTTGGTCTCTGCAATGCACCTAGCACTTTTCAAAGATGCATGATAAGTATATTTTTTGAATTGTTAGAAGAATGCATGGAAGTGTTCATGGATGATTTTTCTGTTTATGGAGATCCATTTGATGCATGCTTGAAAAATTTGGAGAGAGTACTTGAGAGATGCATAGAAAAGAATTTAGTTTTGAATTATGAGAAATGCCATTTCATGGTAGAGCAAGGGATAGTTCTAGGCCACATACTATCATCTCGTGGCATAGAAGTAGATAAAGCTAAAGTTGATGTTATCTCCTCTTTCCATTACCCCACTTCTGTGTGGGAAGTTCGTTCTTTTCTTGGCCATGCAGGAGTCTATAAGAGATTCATCAAGGATTTCAGTAAGATCGCTCTACCTCTATCCAAACTCCTCCAAAAAGAGAGTGATTTTATTTTTGATGATGCTTGCAAGTTAGCATTTGGTGAGTTGAAGAAGTAACTCGCTTCCCCTCCTATCATCTAACCTCCAAAGTGGGAGCTCCCCTTTGAGCTCATGTGTGATGCCTCTAATTATGCTATGGGAGTACTTTCATAAAGAGTAGAGAGGAAGTTGCATGTCATAGCTTACGCTTCTCGCACCCTTGATTTAGCTCAATCAAATTACACAACCACAGAAAAAGAGTTTTTAGCAATTGTCTTTGCTTTGGATAAATTTATATCATATTTGCTTAGCTCTAAAGTGATTGTGTTTTCTGACCATGCAGCATTGAGATATTTACTGAAGAAGCTGGATGCAAAGCCAAGATTGATTAGATGGATGCTACTTCTCCAAGAATTTGATGTGGAGATCAAAGACAAGAGTGGAGCAGAGAATGTAGTAGCGGATCATTTGAGTAGGCTTTCGGACCTTCCTTTGGAGCATCTCCCTATTAGAGACAATTTCCCATATGAGTGTTTTTCCCTTTTCCATGGTACTAGTGAGCCTTGGTATGCTGATTTAGTAAATTATCTTGTTGCATCTGAATTACCTTATATCAAAACAAACATCAATTGAATAAATTAAAAAGTGAAGCAAGGTACTATATATGGGATGACCCTTATTTGTGGAAGATTTGTAGTGATCAAATTATTAGGAGATGTGTTCCCAATCATGAATTTGCATTTGTGCTGAACTTCTATCATACTCTTATATGTGGTGGACACTTTAGTCCCCAAAGAACAGCTAGGAAAGTGTTAGATTCTAGTTTATATTGGCCTACTTTGTTTAGGGATGCCTACGATTTCTGTAAAAGTTGTTGTAGTCGTCAAAGAACTGGAAATGTGTTTAGAAGAAATAAGATGCCTCAACAACCTCTTCTCTTTGTGATATTTTTGATGTTTGGGGTATAGACTTTATGGGCCCTTTTCCAGTTTCATTTGGCTTTATGTATATTCTAGTTGCTATGGTTATGTGTCGAAGTGGGTGGAAGCTAAAGCCACATGAACTGATGATTCTTCTGTTGTTGTAGATTTTCTTTGTTCACATGTCTTCTGCAGATTTGGTGTCCCCAAAGCTATAATTAGTGATCAAGGATCACACTTTTGCAACAGAAACATGCAAGGGTTATTGAAGAAATATGGGGTGGTGCACAAAATTGCTACAACTTACCATCCCCAAACCAATAGGCAAGCGGAAGTCTCCAACTGAGAGATATAGCACATATTAGAGAAAACCGTGTAACCCAATAAAAAAGATTGGAGTAAGAGGCTTGATGATGCACTTTGGGCCTATAGAACTGCTTTCAGGACTCCCATCGGCATGTCTCCATACTGCTTGGTATTTGGTAAAGCATGTCACTTGCCGGTGGAGATTGCACATAAGGCATATTGGGCGGTTAAGCAATGCAATATGGACATGACCCTAGCTAGTAAGGAAAGGAAGTTACAACTTCAAGAATTAGAAGAACTAAGGCTAGCAGCTTATGAGATGCCTGCATCTACAAGGAGAGGACCAAGGCTCTACATGAAAAGAAAATTGAAAAGAAAGAATTCCAAGTAAGAGACAAAGTCCTTCTCTACAATTCTCGCCTCAAACTCATGCCCGGTAAGCTTTGCTCTAGATGGATTGGCCCTTTTGTTGTTACTAATGTTTTTTCTTTTGGTGCAGTAGAAATTCCAAATGAGGCCACCAACAAACAATTAATGGTAAATAGGCAAAGGTTGAAGAAGTTCTATGAGGGCTTCCAAGAAGAAACTGTAGAGGAAATCCAACTCTACAGTGTGCCGGCTCCATGATTAGGTCGTTTTCTTTCCCTCCTTTTAATTCATGTCCTCTGTATTTTATGTGATATTTAGTGCTGATTTGCATTGAGGACAATGCAATATTTAACTGTGGGGGGGGGAGAGAATTTAATTGGAGAAAACATTGGTTGCTGATTTAAAAATTTTTCTGCTGTCATGTTCTGTCCAAAATTTTTTTGAGCTGTCTTGCACTAATTTCTGTACTGTTTGGCTATGAATTTTGCCACTTTCTTTACATGTTTTTAAAGATTTATATGTCTTCTAGCTGTAGAATTTTATTTGGTGTCTTTTGGATCCGTTTTGACGCATTTTTGTGTCAGTAAAGCCGAGTCGCCGAAAATTATGTAGTGCAGAATTTTGCTACCTTGTTTTTTTCCGAATTTAATGCTCTCTTTTTGAATAATTTGATGGATTTGTTTTTTGTCTGAGAGCATGCATGATGAAATAGCTTAAGTGTGTGAATTGATTTAGCATGAAAAGGAATTGGTCTCCTTTTTTTCTAAGGAACTCAAGTAAAATAGCAATGATGTTGTTTTTAATGAATTTTTAGTACTAGTCTTTAAACCATGAGAATTTGAGCCTTTATTTCAAAAGAATATTCTTTCTTGTTGTGAGTATTCCCTATCATGATTTTCACTCTAGAATTTGTCTTGAATCTTTGTTGAGGCTACATTATATGTGCATGCTTGGAAATGAATTAGGCAATTGTTTCTTGTTCCCCACTTTCAATCAAATAGCCATCCATTATCATTGTTTCCATTGTGTACCACTTTATGCCTTACTTCCACCTTTCTTTCTTATGTTTCCAACTCCTTTTCCACCTTAAAACAAATTCTTTCTTTTCCTTAAAACTTAGGATTTGAAGAGCTTTAGAAAATTCTTTTGAAAAAAGAGATTGATCATGTGCAAAAAGAAGAATTTGTGGGCTGTTTTGAAACTTAGTTTTGGTACTCAAAAGAAAAGAAAATTTTGACAATTCTTCATGAAAAAATACTATATGAAGATTAAAAAAAATTGAAAAGTAAAAACAAAAGAAGCATAAAAAAACAAAGAGCAAGAAAGAAAGAAGAAGGAAAAAGAAGTAGCATTTTTGTGCCCAAGTTTCATGGTTCAATTTCTTATGACTTGATTGATGCTCTTCAATTCTTTAAGTTTTTTGTAAACCTTGTTTCTTGCATTTCCCCCATCTTTCAATCATTCTTTTTCCCACCTTACATACATAGTAAAGTCCTAATAATTCAAGCATGTATGTGATTTAAGTAGTGGAGATTTAGATTCTTGACAAGCTTATGGTAGTGAATTTGTGATAGGTTGAAAGGTGAGTGAACTACCTTAAACACTTGGGAGAATAGAGTGTATACACCTTCCCTTGTGAGTTGATTATTACTTGGATTCATTCTCGCCAACAGAATTGCCATGGTACTTGAGCTTTTTAGAAATTTAAGATTAGTTTTTTTCGAGCGTTAAACCTTTTCAAACTTGAACTGTTTCATAATTGCATACTTTCTTCGCTTCTTGCTGTGTTCCTTTGGTGCCTTTGTTGCTTTTAATCGATTTTTCCCAAGACTGCAAAAGACTAAGTGTGGGGGATTTGATATCTAGCATTTTTTTATACATATTAACCACTATCTTAGTCTCCTTACATTTTCATCTTTAGAATTTCTCCAATTTTATTACACTTTGTGTTTCATTGGGTCTAAGTTAATTTTAGATGGAAAATGAATTATATTCATCTTTTAGGACTTAAATTATTAAAGACTCAATTTAATCCTTCTTGTGTAATTTTCAGAATTAATTTGGGAGATTTCTTAATGATGTGGTGCTGACATGGCATTCCTGATGAGCTAGACGCTGATGTGGCACATTCTTGGATGACTTGGCAGCTTATTCCATTTGTTTGATGACATGGACGTGTGGGACCTAAGGCTATAGCACTTCAGACCAACTTTCTGCTCCCCATTCTTCTGACCTTGCTGAAGAAGCAGCCACCATACCAATTTCTGAAAAAGCCAACCACCATTCTGCAGCAGCATGTCTTCTATATCAAAAATCAGAAGAAAGAAAGGCAACAGTCAGTTTTCATCCATAAGCTTTTTGGGCATTAGTTTAGCAGTTTTTCAAACTTCAGTTTTCAGTGCTAGTTTTCTGTAACTTAGACAGAATTTTTGGAGACCACTTCTCGTCCCTCTTTCTCCCTTCTGTTTCTCTGGTTTTTGCTCTCATGGAGGGCTGAAATCCTTTGTAATCAGCCTTGGTTCAGACTGGAATTGTAATCTGAGTTCCTATTCTTTATAAGATAAGTTTTATTCACTTTATTCCATCATTCATCTACTTCCTTAAGCCTCTATTTTGTTGTGTTTATGAATGTTTCTAATTAGAGTTTCATAAGCTTGACAACTAGTTTTAATTGCTTCACATGAGGATTTATCTATCATGACTGATTGGAATGGTAGAAAGAGATGTAAATGGCATGTAATGAAGATCTTCTTACATGATTTGATTATCTTTACTGTGGTTACAATAATATGTAGTCAGAGAAGATTTTCTTTGAGTATGTTTTAGTGTAATCCATTTCAAAAGATTTTCTAGACTTTTTAGTTAAAAATCAAATGATAAATGAATGGAACTTAGCATCTGAACAAGAACTAGGAAGGTTACATCTCCAGGAAAAACCAAGGCTGGTTGCATTCTTCTGTTGTTGTTCAAATCTGTTGTTTGCTGCCTTGTTTGTTGTTGTTGTTGTTACTGTCCTTAATTGCAACTAGGATCCATCATTATCATCATAGGTCTAACATCATTGTCATTTCGACATATATATACATCATTGGAGATCAATTCTTATTTACTTTATGATAACTATAAAATCTAGACTACAACTACTGACTTCCCGCTACAACCCCGCTATTCCCACTTTGATTGGCACCTAAAAATGGTTAATACCACACAAAATCATGAGATATAGAAATCTCATAGCTAGTAGTTAATATTTGAAAACAAGAACCATCCTCAGTCATAAAAGCAAGTTCATCATAATTTATCTTATAAATCAATTCATATGTCATTTCATAGATCAGTTCATAAACTCGTTCATAATTCAATTTAACTCATCTATACCACTGTCATGCAGAAATCATCACTTGGCCTTAGTACCCCAAGAGTCTTTTTCACCTCTAGTGGTGCCAAGGGTTATTACTTGGTCTTAGTACCCCAAGAGTTTGTTTCACCTCAAGTGGCGCCAAGGATCATCACTCTTCTCAACGCTTACCACCAGAGTTTAATTATACCATGTGGCCAAAGGTCAGCAAGACTGACACTAGCATCGTCATGCATAGCTGCTTCCGCCCTAACCATGGCGAGTCTTATACTGGCACGTACCATCGTATCCCAGATGATTGGTGTACATTGTCTTAGCACATGAGTATTATAACAATACAAATACATACATAACAATGCATAGAGTTGAATACCACATAATTCATCAATAAATCATTTTTAGTATAAACAATTTCAAGAATATATGAATAACACTTTTATGAAATGTAACTGGCTGCCTAAATTTTACTGTCTCGTACCGATTCTGCTCGAAATTATTCCAAGGTGCTGATAAAATAAATTAGCTATTAAAATCTTAATATGTAATATTTTAAAATACTATTCCATATTTAAATGCAACTTCTGTGCACTAAATACTAATTACGTATTATCTGTAATCCTATTTCTAATCCCAAATTTAAATGAATATAACTAACTAAAAAGATCTTAATTTACTCTCCCAGTTTCCAACTTGTTTCCTTTTTCCTCAAAAACCTTGAGTTAATTCACTTTAGTCCTTAATAAAGCTTTAATCATATCATAACCCTCAAAATTTGGTGAATTCTATCAAATTCTAATTAAAATCCCATTTATACTAATACTGGACATTTTCAGAAAATTTACTCTCTCCCTCCAACTTCTCATTTTATTCACTTAGGTCCTTGGTAATAATGTTTCCTTTATCTTTTTCATGATCTAAGACCACAATTAGTTCCATCTAGGTCCATAGGTCACAAATATATTTTGTTCCAAAATTATAGCTTCTCTTACAAAATTTTGATTTTCTTCACTTTAGTCCCTGCCATGCATGCATACATCTACACTTTAAGATCCATTCTTTTTGCTGCATGGCTCTCCTAAACTCATCTAAGGACCCTATAAGCCATGTTTAATCATTTTTAAAACACATGCATACCTAAAAGAAAGGATTTAAAGGTTACCCAAGATTTCCAAGCTCAGTTTTCTCCTTGACAATTTTTTGTACTTACACGTTACTCTTTTTGCTACTGTGAAGGTGTGCTTGGGACCTCAAATCCACTGCTAAGATGGTCCTTTGGTCAACACCAAAGTTGCCCAAGGGTGGCTTGTTGTTTTTGGCTAGAAGATACCTTCCAAAGTCCAGTAAAAACCCACAAATTTCTCTGTTTTTAATGCAGAAAATAGAGCAACTTTTCTGGTAGCTAACGGGTGGCCTCAAAATCGCAAGGAAATAGCACTCTCGGGTTGTCTATGTTTGCAGCAATGGAAACTCCATTTTTACGTATGAAAAACAGAGGTTTACTTCTCGGGTTGCAGCACTCTCTCATAGATTGAAGCTTATGGTTAAATGGCAGCAGAACCTCACACTCTTCCTCTTGGTTTTGACAGCAGAAAATGCAACTAAGGTTCATTCTTTAATGAAATGAGAGGTGCCTCATGTGGCTGCAGAAAAAAGGAGAGAACATGCAAAGTTTCTCCCTTTCAGTTTTCTAGAGCAGAAAAGAGAATGTCTTCACGGTGCTTACTGCAGAAAGCTGTGTCTCATTCACGGGTTTCACTCCTCAGGTGGCTAAGGAATGGTGTAGGTGTTCCCAAGGCAAGCATAGTGGTTCTAGGTGGCTGGCCAAGCATGATGACATATCACCCAAGCCTTCCACGGGATCAAGTGTAGCATATTCTGACTTTCCCACATGCTGCCAAGGTTTTCTACTTTGTTGTGTATCTTGCAGAAATCACGAATGGTTCTTACTGTCACATTCTCTAGGGACTCAGCCAACATGCAAGTGCAGACCACTTTCATATTCTCCCTACGTGCCACTTTGGTCTTCAATTGCGTGCCAAGAGGAGCAAAACATATTCTTCATTTTTCATTGTACTCTCTCAACTTTTACTAAAAAAATGCAGAACCTCACGGGTCCTCTGACATTCCCACACCCTCCAGCTCCTAACATGAAGGATAAGCTCATGAAAGTGTTGCATATTCCCTACATACACAGAAAATGGAGTGTTGGCCGAGAGCTTCACATTCCAAATTCCTTGTTTTTGCATTTCCCATATGCATCATCCTTTCCTTCTTCATTTCCCACATGCTCTTTTCAGAACCCTCATCCCCTTGTCCACAAAATGGAACGCATACATCTGCTAAAGCAAGGAGAAAGACTGGCCAAGAGGAAGGCTTCCACGTGAGCATGTGAGAGAAAGAACAAGGTGATGAAAGGAAATGTCACTTGTTCATCTGATTCAAGGCTACGAGTAGAATGAAGATGAAGCCACATAGCACTAGAGAGTAACACGCATGCCTTCTTATGTAGCTTAATACTAAAATGCCATCTCAAATAGCTTAGCTAAAATTTTAGATAGGCCCTTCACACTTTTCTATCCTTGCAATTTAGCCCTTGGTCATATAGGAAAATTTTCAATTTGATGCCAAAATTTATTTCTAACATTTTCTCTAGTTTTTCTCCAACCTCTAATTATGGTAAAGCCACTTTATTTCCATTTACAAATTTTCCTCTTTAAAAATATTCTTTTCATAATAGTCCTTCAAACACTAATTTGCCTATATTTAATAAATGTAAGAATTTGGGATGTTACACTTAGCCCATGCCCTTATCCAACAACTTGTAGTAACTAACCCGAGGAGTGAACCACTAGGCCACATCCAAACACAAACACAAACACATTGCAAGCAACAATAATATTTATTTCATAATTTACGACTATTTGTGCTAGTTCGTACTATGTTCTTTGCATGAGTACATTTGGCATTCAATGGAAAATGGTAGCACTTATACCATTTCCATTAATATCCCATGACTTCCAATCACCTAAAACATGTACGCCAGACATATTATTACCTGATCACCTAAATGTATTTAATAACATTTAGGAAGACAATCATAATATATATAAATATATAGAGAAGAGCTAGATCCCTTACTTGGATTTAAAACTCTTCTGGCTCCCATAATGTGCCTTGGCCAAACCCCGAGCCATGACCAAACCTACAGGGCATCAACCATAAATTTTAGTACACAAATCTCCAAGGAACCATGAAGCTTAGGCTAAGGCACCTTGGGTGCCACAACACACCCTCAAGGAAACACAAGACATTAGGCCATGGCGCCTGTAGTGCCACAGCCTTCCAAAAGCCCATACGAGCATTAGGGTTTCATTCTTGAGGAGCCTAGACCTAACAGTTTCAAGCTAGGTGGCGCCTGAGGTACCACACCCGGCGCTTGGGGTGCTAGCCCCCTTTCTTCATTGTCGCGGTGGCGGCTTGGGCACTAACCCCTGATGTCTCACGGTTTTCCACCCTTTTGGCCCAATTCTTCATCATTTAATCAAATTCTTTCCATAGGTTTTCATTAGGGATGTCTAGGGGATGTTTTGAAAACAAAACCCCTAATTAATTTCGAGATTCCAAACTTGAATCTCTAATTTTCCACTTTGAACACTAACTTTTATGTTTGAGGTTTCTACTCTTTAATCCCCACTTAAATCTTGATTATCCTATTAGTTCTTGTTTGTAATTCCATGATCAACCACCTAAGAAGGTCTTAGAACATTACCTAAGCTTAAAAGATCCAAGCAAGCCTAATTTCTACGCTACTTCTTATAAATCTGAAAATAGTGAGAAAATGAGGAAAATGGAATATCCACCTCAATTTCTTGCTTTTTTTGTGGTGGTTGGTCACTGGAGACTCGCCTTGCCACCGAAGAATGGTTGCCAAAAGTTTGGGTGTTGAACTTGTGTGGAGAGAGTTGATAGGAATGGAAAGAAAAGAGGGATAAAGTTTAGGAAGGAAAAGGAAAATGAGGAAAATGGGTGGGTCACCTATATATATACTCCTCTATAGTGAAATTACTACTTCGCCCTTCGGTTAAACTCTGGTCAACTTTAGTAGTGGCAAATTCATAATTTCTCCATCTTGGGCTTTCTTCATATCCTAGATACCACACGGTTCTTCCTTATTACATTTTAGTCCTTCATTGGACTTAGTAGTTATTTGATTCCCTTTGAGCCATATGCTTACTCCCTCAATTCCTCATCACTCATTATTTTATACACCTAGCCATTCCCTAATCTCACATTTCATTATTAAGCAACGAAAAAATTTTCTCCCATATTCCAATTTCTTAATAAAATCCAATAATATCAACACTCAAAAATGGTGGGTGTTACAAGGAACCTCCTATGCTTGAGCTCAAGCCATTACTTCTGCATTTGAAATATGCATACTTTAGGGATTCGTCAACTTTGCTGGCCATTATCTCCTCTTTGTTGAGTAATGAGCAAGAAGAAAAGTTCTTGAGAATATTGCGGGAGCATAAAAGAGCCTTGTGATGGGTAATTGGCGACAAAAAAAGCATTAGTCCATTGATCTGTATGCACAAGGTTAAACTTGAAGAAGGCCATACTCCTACCATTGAGCATCAACAAGGTTTGAATTTATTAATAAAAGAAGTTGTGAAGAAAGAAATTACCAAGTGGTTGGATGCTTGTCATGATCCAACCCTAGGGCACGTGACCAGCACGGAACTTAGGGAGACCCCCTCTCAAGGCCCATAAGCTTAATCTCATCCACAAACCATATGCCTCAAATCATGCATATAATTAAAAGAAATGAAATACATTCATTTGAAAACCATTTAACATTATGTTCAAGTGGTTTCTCATAAATATAAATACATCAAACTTACAATAACTTTACAACCAACCCTAAGCCCTAGATGACCTGTATGACCACAGAGTGTTCTAGACTAATTCATAAAAATACAATACATATCGACCCAAGGATAAGGAGGGTCACCTTGGAGAGTCCACTACTCCTCTTTTGCAAGATCTAAAAATGTTAACCACAAAGGGTGATTTTGAAAGACTCAATTAGTAGATAACACTATATAAGCAAGTGTAAAACATATCAAGTAGCAATTATTGGCAATTAGCATACATACGTGAGTCGCAAATGGCAAATGTGAAATTACAAGAAATCACTTGATTTCATGCATTCATATATATATATATATATATATATATATATATATATATGTATGCATATAATAAGCCTTACATCCTCCATCTAGAGTACAACCCCAAATATTCAACACTTTATTCTTATATTCAATACCTCTCGGGTTATATCATCCTCACTTAGGGATAAACCACCCTGGCATCTCTTACTGTCCATGTCTTACCCATGCATTCACATATCATACCTGACCTACACAATAATCATAATCAATGTCACAACCAAACAAGAATTCGCACACTTTCTCCCAATATACATGAAGTAACATCGTCATGTGACAAAACAATACTATACCGAATCAACACACCAGTAATATCCCAAGCTGTAAGGTATGACACTGTCATATCATGCTCACTCAACTTGTAAAGGGTATCCCGAGCTATATAGGGTAATGTCGCCATACCATGGCCACTCAACTCATAAGGAATTTTTCGAGCCATATGTGGTAACACCTTCATACCATGCTCACTTAACTTACAAGGAGTCTCCTAAACTTCTCAACTTGCAAGGAGTATCCTGAGCTATACAAGGTGATACCATCATACTGTGTTCAACCAAAATTATAACATAATACCTCACATAAGCACAACATAGAAGAATACAAGTCTCAACAAATCAACATTCCCCTACAGTTTAAACTTTATGAAGCAACATAGCTATCCCACTATCATTGTCGCACAAGTAAGGGCTCGTATACACCCAATGGTTTCCCCTCATTGTAACAAATAAAGATTCTTATTCCACAACGATCTACATTCCCTTGGTTCAATGTTCAAACCCATATATATATATATATATATATTAATATACATGTAGTTATATTAATCACACATTGTCGAGTAACACCGCACCCGTATGCTAGGTGTCTATGCAAAAGTACATTCCTAATTCTCAATTCTAGGTGTCATTTGATATCGGGTATTTTTATATACTTTTTAGTCCCTATCTTAGTCCTATTGCTATTTCAATGTTGCCAACTCTCCTATTTTATTATATTTTGAATTTATTGGGTGTAAATTAATTATAGAATTAATATGATTCAAATTCATAATTTTATCCCAATTAATTCATGTGCTTAATTTCAGATCTAATTATTGGAGAGAAAAATGCTGACATGGACGTTTTGCTTACTTGGAGGCTACCTGGACATGCTGACTGGGCATTGAATGGTTAACTAGGGCTGACTGGATTTTTAATCCCCACTGTTCTACACTTTACAGCAAAGGGGAATGTAATTTCTGTTTTGACAGCATGGACCTCTTACAGCAATCAATAGCAGACAGAAACAACAAAACAGTAGAGTAATTTATCTGCTGCTATTGCCACTTTTCTGCTGTTGTCTTGCTGCCCACATCATGGAAGAAGCACCAAAGAGGCATCCAAGAGGCATTTAGGGTAGAATATTCTCTAAGGCATTGAAGGCATCAGTTTTTAAAAATCAGAGGACATTTTTATTTTGGGGGAACTTAGCAATTTTCGTAACTCTCTCTTCCACTCTGTTGTCCTTCTTCTGTTTTGCTGTCCTGCTCTTATGGAGGGCTAAATCTCCATTGTAATCAGTCACTAGGACCTTGGGATGTTTTAGCTTGAACTGAAAGTGCAAGATAAGTGTTTTATTCTTCATTTCATCTCATTTCGTTTCTGTTCTGCTTATATGTTTATGTTGCTGTCAGATTTTGGTTTGAATTTGAAAGAGCATAAACAGATTTATATATGAGATATAACCTTGCTTGACTGATTAGAAAAGTGAGTGAAACGAAATGGCTAGTTAGATGATATTTAACTTGATTTGGTTGAGGCTTTCCTTTGAAATGCATCTAGTTATAGTTAATGAAGATATTCTTGGCTATAGTTAGTAGTATTAAATTCTGGATGTTACTTTGGAATCATTCTTTTTTATAAAGAACCAAGTGGTGAAATGAGAACAAAACTGAATCAATGAGCTAAGTGATAATGGTTACACTCCCATAAATCCTAGTGGCTGGTTGCATGGTTTTCTGTCATTGTCAAACTTGTTCTTCTGATATTTTGCTGCTATTGTTCATTGTTGCTGTTTTGTTACCACTTCTGTTATTACTGTCAACAAAATCCCCCTCCCCATGTTTATGTGCTTTTAATTAGTGTTTGGGTGTTCAGAATAACTAATTAGTAATTAGAAGTGAGGCTCCTTGAGTGAATACGACTTGGAGACCACATACCGTAAGATTGCCACAAATTCAATTCTAGGCGATTCGGCATCGTAGTGGCATGAACCATCATTGCCATATTAGCTTGTTACCATCTCTAACCTCCATTTTTGGATTTCAAAACTATCTATGAATACACTCATCGACTTCCCAATGATTCACATACATATGTTAATAATTACCTTGGGTCTCGCAACAATCACCCTTAAGCCGGATATACTCTCGAAATACTTCCATTATGTGAAATTTTATCATACAAGAATACACATCAAGCCAAGTTGCTTACCATCTTCACGTTGTTCATACTAAGTTTATTTTAAGTTCATAAGGTGAGATCTCTTGTCACACCCCGAAATCTAGGCAAGTGATCGGTACAGTACTAAGGATATGCCCTGTAGGATTTTAAAGATTTGTCACAACCTACCTAGGACACGTGACCGGCACGAGAGTGAGCCTAACCTCACCTCAGAACCTAGTCCATTTATCAAGCCAACATAGAAATCATTCTAATAATAGATAAATGAATGTAAATGATTATTTAAAAGAAGTCTTCCTTTCACATGTTTATAGATATCCAACTACGTAAAAAAAGAATGTATTGTTCTTTCCCCCTTATTGCATTTCATCATAACAAGTAAATTTACTGAAATATTTAGAAACATATCAACAATACAGTTACTTCATTTATATACATAATCCCTCAATTCATAAATACATCAATCAAAATCCTAGGCTACCTACATGATCACGGAGTGACTCTAGAGTAGCAAAGCAAAGGACACAAGAATGGGAGTTTAGCCATCCTCGGATTCAAGTATAGTCTTGAGCTATGAATCCTTTACCTCCTGCACAAAGCTCATCTTCAACTAACAACTTTGAAAATATTTATAAGAGGGGTATGAGTGAACCACATACTCAGTGAGGGGACAACACTATGCTACGACAAAAAACAGTTATAAAGCATCATAACGATAACATGTATCAATCATTCATAACCAATTATAATACGATTCAATATAATCCAAATATCTCTCAACAACATCTAAGTGAACTGATCATATTTCAACATAAGATAATTCAGAACAATTCACAACAGTAAACAATTCAATCAATTGCACAAATTTTCCTGTACCAACTGGGTCGTACAAGGTATCACTGGATCGTTGCCTACGGCCCCCTCCACATCCACCCTTATCAGTCAATTTATAAATCTCTACCCTTATAGCTCCGTGTATATTTTCCCATGAGGTGCACCACCATGACTTTCTTTACTTTCTCAAACACAAACACAATCATAATCAAAACCACATATCATAAACAAATGCTTATCGACAACATATCTCAACCATTCATAGTTAAGTAAATTTAGCAACCAAGATGAACATCTTAACTCAATTCACACGATATTTGTAACATCCCGATTTATTACTAATTAAATATTTAATATTTTTAAGAATTATGAGAGATTATTACTAAATATTAAGTATTTAATATTTAGGAGGAATTTTTATACAAAAGAAATTTTTTTAGGACAAAATAATTTGACTAAAAAGGAAAATAAAATATTATTAAATGTTGAGTATTTAATTTAGTCCCAATTCACAGAATTATTTGTGAAAATTTAAAATAATAATAATAATAATAATAATTGTTATTATTATTATTATTATTATTAGTATTATTATTAATCTGCGTAAATATATAACTGGCTTTGTGCATGGTGTTACTAGTACTAATATGTATATATAATATTGATATATGTTAATATATATATATATATATATAAATGGAGAATGGCAGCAAGTTTTAGAGGCAAATGAAAGAGATATAATAGTGTATCATTCCAGCATATGACAGCAAACATGGAAGCCTCTCCATCATTCTTGGCCAATTGACAGCACACAACTTCAAAACAGCTAAAGAAAATTCAAGTAAGCTTCCATTTTTCAATCTTTCCAGCCTGTATCACGATTCTTAGGAGGTACAACTGTAATTTTTCAAGAGACAACTGGAAACATGATAGCAAAATCTTCATAATTTTAGTCAACCTTTTCACCTTGTACCACTACCACTTGCCTCCCATTTTCAGCTATAAATAGTAGTACCTTTCTCCCTTTTCCTAACACCATTCACAGCTAGGAGAGAGTGAGAAAAAAGAGGGTACAGCAGCTTGGACAGTAGCAGAAAAATCTCCCCTATTTTTCAAACATAAAAAAATAGTTTTTCCCAAGGAAGAGAGCAGCAGATTTAGCCTCAGTTTTTCTGAGTATTTTGGGAGCTTGTTAAATGACTAGCTTACCCAAGAATATAGGAAGGAGTAGTAGTGATCTAGAGCAAAAATCAGAAGCAAAAAACTAGTCCAAACACCCCTTCTTTCATGAGAAGTCACGATATGTTTTGGAAAAAAATTGAGTTTTGTTGTAAATTGTTTCTTTAGCTTAGTTTATGGGTAAAAATGGTCACATAGGTCCTAAAAACACCTAAGAAAGAAATCTGGGCAGGTTTTAGCTTCTGACTCACAAGCAAATGCTTGAAACACAGAATTGGGACTAAACTAAAAGAAATGAAAAGTTTGTATAGGATTTTTAATTTTTGAAAAAATTATATTCAAGGACTAGGGACCCAGACAAAACTAATTATGAACTTAGATCTTGCAAAGGAAAAAGGGAAAATATTGCAAGAGGGACCTAGCTGAATAACAGAGAAGTTTGTAATTACTCATTAAAGAAATTTAAGAAAAGTCTAGTTTTAACTAGAATCAAATTATATGTAATATGTTAACTAAAAACTAAGTTATTTTAATTAAATTAGCTATTTATATCATTATGTAAAAATTTATAAAATTATATTTATACTTGTATCTGTATCTTATACATGAATAAATACATATGTAGTATATTTTATATTTGCTAAGTAATGTCATCTATGTTACACCTCTATTTTATATATATCTAAGTACACTCATATATGAGTATATGTTCACCAAAACTTATGTATATATTGATTTTATAAAATTACATATATATCAATTTATAAGCATTTGATTAATTAAGCCATATATTTTAGATATGGATAATTAAATTTAGCTATATAATACACATATATTTTTATATATCCTTATGCTACTTTAGTATATTTATATACTAATATATATATATATATATATATATATATATATATATATATAATTAGATACATAAGTGTATGTATTAACTTCATAAGTTTATATGTATACAAATTATTTACAAATAAATAAGTATTTGATTAATTGATTAAGTTATATATTTTATATGTATGGATAATCAAAATTAGTTTTATATAATTATGTATACATATATATACATATGTGTTTATTTTTAGAAAGTTAACTATGTATAAATATGATCTTTTAGATATATATATATATATATATATATATATATGTTATTTAAATTAATGATATTTTTTTATACATATCATCTCAAAAGTATTATGAAAAATATTGGTTTAATATGAGATTAAGATGAAACCAAATGAATAGAAATTTGGGATAAAATTAGGAATTTAAGAAGATCAGGGAAAGATGATATTGTAGAATCTTTTTATTTAAGATTTTAAATAAGGTTATATATACTGTTTGAATAGGTCATAATTCGTGAAATGAATTTCAAGACGGATTGAATAGCTATTTGAGCTACAAGTCAGACTACAAAGTTCAGGTAGCTTAGCAATTCATAAAAGCTTGTTTTGTTACTTGAATATTTTATGTCCATGAAGTTTTATTTAAAGTGAAATATGTTTTTCATGATGTAATTAGCATGGTATCAACTTTGAAGTTTACTTCCATGTTCAGCTTGGAAGCTCTGCTTCCATGTCAGCTTAGAAATTCTATTTCCATGTCAGTTTGGAAATTATATTTCCATGTTTTAGCTTGGAATCTTTCTAGCTTGAGTTAAAGGACTGCAGTAGCCTCTCTCTCATGTTCAGCTTGGAAAAAATAGTTTTGCAGACTATCTTTTCCATGTCATTGAGTGTGCCACCAACTATTCTTGATTCCATGGTTTATTTATATATCAGCTTGCTAATTTTCATCAACTTATTAAGCCTGTTGAATTTCACATGTTTACGAGATAGCTCACTATTGAGATTATCATGGACTGATTTTTATGAAGTTATGCTTTTATAACTGAAACGGTATATTTTAAATGTTTAAGAAAAATCATGCTAGCTACTGAGATATCCTTATCTCACCATTTTGTGTTTTTCCAACTGACCATTTCAGGGGTTGAGTTTAATGGGAAAGGTGTAAGGAATGATTGAACCCTAGGTATATCATCTTGGAACACTTTAAGAGCCCTCGAGTTTAGAAGTCAAATTATTATGTATGACAAATTTTGATTTGTAATATGAACAATTGTAAAATGTTCTTTACTATTTAAGGAATGTAAGTACGAGTATTAAGCATTTGAATATTAGTTTAAAAAAAATTATCTCAAATTTTAATATAGTAAAATAAGGATGTTACACTATTCATAATCCATAAACATAATTCATAATCATTTACAATTCTAATGATAACATAACTCATATCACTTTCCATACTTAACACAAAATCATCAACATGTATATAATCATCTACTATTCACAAAATTGGAACGTATAAGTGTGTGTATATGTATAGATATATATATTTTGCCAAACCAAGTATTCCTAACATGTAATCTTTCTAAGTGAACGTGTATATATATATACAGATGGATGTGTGTGTGTGTGTACATACACTTCTTGACTAAACAGTTACATATATTTGTTTATATACATATATATACATGTACACATGTACTTTTTTAAATATTAAATAATAAGCTTCAAGTATTTTCATGTGTGTATAAATATATATATATTTCCACTTTCATATTTCCAAAGGATAGTAGAATGTATATGTACATACACACTTTCTAGTTCCTTGGTGAATCAATCTAATATATATAGATGTATACACTTATACACACATTTAGAATCATACTCTTCAAGCCTCCATTCATGAGAAAAATGAGAAACATAATTGTATACACATTACCAACAAGTTTCACATTTGTTAATATCTCACCTTTTCATTCAAACACAATAGCAACAATAATTTAGAATACCATTACTTATTTGGATCATCATCCTCTTCAATTTAGATATACTCCATGCTCTCATTATGATGCCAAGGACTTTAAAGAAAAGACTTAGTCATAGGAAGTATAAATCCCACTCACCTCAGATCTGAGCAATGTTCCCATGCTCTAAACCGAAGGAAGGTACCAAAGAACTCATAGAAGGCCTAGAAAATAAGCCAAGAAGGAAATAACACCAATTTAAGACTTAGGTTACCAAGCATCTAACATTGTTCTGTTTTTCTACTAGTGTCGGAGCCAAACTTTACAAAATTTCTGGTATTGATTTATAGCTTCTAAATTCATGAAACTTGGTACAAAGCCTTCTCTATATGTTAATATGCTATGATAAAAATTTCAGATTAAAACTCCCTCATTTAACCCCTCTACAAACCTCATTAGTGAGCCTATGCCAGAATTGCCCAATTCTGCTATGAGTACTAATTTATGCTTGACAGACCATACTAACCATATCCAAATGAAATGAAATTTTTCAGATCATTAATTTCTGGTTTGATCTAAGTTCTGTAAAAATTGCAGATCAAAATGAGGTCTTTAACTACCGAAACCGAATAATTTTCCTAAACTGCCCAGATTTGTTTCTTCAGAGAGTTCAGATTATGTTTATAAATAGTTTACCAAGTTAACCCTCTCAAAATGTCATGAAACTTTCCAGATCCGATTATCACACTATAAATAATCTCTCCACAAAGTTTCATAAATTTAGGAGTCCATTTGTTCATCCAAAAAAACATAAAACAAGAAGCATGACAGATTAGTCCTATTCTGTTTTTTACAAATTTCAGTTGATGTTCTTAGGACTTTTAGGGTACCAAATCAGCCCATAAAATTTTGAAATAATTTATCCATGCTCTTAGACACTATATTTAATTACATATCAAATTTCACGACCATTGGAGTTCATTTCATACCTTAAATAATCCAAACCATTCCGAGCAGCAAATGACAAACAGAAAAATTCTGCATAATGCTCTCAACTGTTTTTCGCCTCCCTTTCATTTCCTTTGGTTTCAAGAGTACAAGATCATACTTAGCTTTGAGTTTTAAGTTACTAATTCATTCTCTTGCAACTATATCTCCTTTTAAACATCAAGAATAAACAAACACTGAATTTCATTTCATCCTTCCTTTCTTTCTAAAATCAATATACATTGCACCATTAAAATTTCAGAACCCAAATTATAATTTAAACCAGATTTTCTCCTCTTAAATGTGTTCTAAACTGTCTTATGATTAAAATAAATAGTTTGATAGCTAAATTCCCATCAACAATCAAAGCCTTGTTCAATTTTTCTCCCTAGGGTTCCAACCAAGATGAAATGGGGAGAGGAGAAGGGGAAAACAAAAATAGAGGAAGAAGAAGTTTAATCTTACCTCAAGAAGGAGATGAACTTGTCGGAGATGATGGTGGTGGTCGACGGTGACCACCTCAGCTCCCTTTTCCCCTCTCCTGCCAGCTCTCATCTTTCTCTTTTTCCCTAGTCCGAAAATTTGTGTGAAGAAAAAGAACAATCTGAATACGTGTGTATATATTGTCTAGAAGCCTCTAAATGTTATGATGGAAGGTTAGTATGCATGCATTCACCTCGATATGCCACATCCACTTGGTTTTGTTCAAATTCTATCAAACAACTCTTCTTAAAATGAGTTTTTAATTAGGTTCTTTAAAACTTAAAAAAAAAATTCTAACCTTACTCAATATTCAAAATTATTCTTGACCATTCCTTCTCTCACTCTTCTCACTAAAAATTAATTCTCCTACTAAAATTTGAAAATTTTCAAATAAGTCCTCAAGAATCTATTATTGCAAATTAATCCTCATTGTACGTTCAAAATTAAAAATTTTTAATTCTTCAAAATTTTTCTTTCCAAATTTCAAGGCCCATTGCCTTATTTAAAAATTTGGGATATTACAAGATCATAGAAAGCAGTGGAATTTAAAACCTTTCTCTGAAACCCATTCACTAAAGGATCAACCTATATTACCATTACATTAACCAAGTAATCAAGATGTAGAGAAATACTTGTTATAGAGTAGCAACGTTTCCAAACCAAAGCAAGTATCCAAAATGGGATACCTCTAATGGTATTCCACGTAAAATACACGGGGTTCCTTCTCGTTCTTGTGCTAGCAAGCACAAAGAAGCTATAGAGAAAACACTCTTGAATGAAGGAGAAGAAAACAAGAGTGTTTCCTAAATAAGATTCTCAACAATTGAGATAGAGAGTATTGCATGTGGCTTTCATTATCACTCTTAAAGTGGTAGGTGCTACCCCAAACCCTAAAGCCTTAATTCCCTTATTGGGCTTCTTAAGGTGGCACCTTAAGAAGCCCAATCTCTTTGAGAGATGTGCAACCAAGAGGTATTCTCATTTGGGCTTTTCCTTGTTTGGGTAGGAATAGGAACATATTCCTATTCCTTTTATTCTCTTATCTCCTTTTTAATTAATTCTCCAATTGAGGATCAAATCCTTAAGCCTATTTCACATTCCTAGTAAATTTTTATGCGTGTGACCTATTAGGTTTCTGGCTATGTTGGCCATTCACAATCAAAACTTAATTATAAATAGATCACTAGTGGTATCTAGCAATACATCATAACCCCCAATTGACTGAAAAGTCAGTTGTTTAACTTTAAACTTTTCTGTAGCTAAAGCGTGTCTATACAATGTGTCCTTTCACTATCTTATACCTACTTGATTCAAAGTATGGCCTATGTGTCAACTCCCACTAGACTTGATTACGCCATGTTCGGCCCAAGTAATCAGTTCCTTGTCTTGTGGGATCAATCACTTTAAACTATGTCACTGAAGACTATCTTTGTAATATCCCAAATTTAATTATCTTAGAAAATAAGGCTAAATAAATAAATGAGCAAGTAAATAAGGATAAAATAGAAATTTAGAAACTTTTGAGAGATGAATATAATTTTATTCGTTAGCTTGGTGACCTAATTGAATGAAATTAAAAAGATATGTGGACTTATTGTTATTTTAGCCAAAATGGATGTGTTGGCTCATTAGTAATTGCACATATATATTCATTGTCTCCCTTTTTATTTGTGATCATAAAAAGATAGAAAGAGAAGTCCCTTTCTTGTCTCCCATGATCTTTTATTTATATTTTCATTCCCATAAGTGGATAAAGGACAGAAAGAAAAATAGAAAAGAAAGAAAGAGAGAGGAAGAGACAAAAATAAAAGAGAAAGTGAGAAAAGAAAGAAAGGGATGTGTATGAGTGGAAGTGTGTATGGTGTGAGAAATATTATAAAAAATGGTGAAAAGGAGAAAGAAAGGAGATGTGTATATATATATATATGTGTGTGTGTGTGTGTGTGTGTGTGTGTGTGTGTGTGTGTGTGTGTGTGTGTGTGTGTGTGTTGTGTTGGAGCATGGTAAGAAAGAGAAAAGAAAGAGAGGAGAGGTAAAAAATGGGCAAAATAGAGAGAGAAAGAAAGGAAGAGCACCGAGAAAACAAAGGAAGGAGAGAATTAGAGTTAAAATTCAAGCTTGCTATTCATAATAAGGTGGTTAGTTTTCCATGAAAGCATGTTTATTATGATTGATGATATCCATGTGCGTAATCAATTTTTACGGAGTTTTTATTATAAACCTTGCTCTACAGTAGTGAACAAGAGAGATTTAATTATTATCAGTGTGATGTTATACTTTTATGGCTGAAATAAACTCCTCATGTATTTACATGTTTTTAATAAAATGACTAGCTACTGAGATATTTTATATCTAACTTTTAGAAAAATGGATCAGTTCAGGAAAAGGGCAAAAGAGAAGGCTTTGATGACAGTAATGATGAGATTGAAGTGTTGTAATATTTATGGTAGCTTATGATACAAAGATGTAAAGAAAATAGCAAATATTATGTAAATTTTTTTTTTGTATATATTCAAGCTTAGACATAATTAGTGAGAATCCTGTCTATTTTCTATGAGATTACTATTCACATGAATAGTAAGATTTGTGAATAGTGAAATTCATAATTATTTGAAAATAATTTATTCAAAAATTATTTAGTAAACTGATTTAGGGAACAAGTATTATTTTTAAAGAAAATAAAAATGCGGGATGTTACAATCTTCATGACAAGTCTGCTTTGGCCAAAGACTTAGTGATTATCCCGACAAGTGGCCATGGGTATACTTCCTTCTATCAGGAGTGGTGAATCATTTATTCACTACTCAAATACCTTTGAATACTTCACACTGTGCCCAATCACCACCCTAAGAGCAACCCATAGTGGATAACAAGGAATGGAGTCAAAACACAGGATCTATATCCAAGATAACTTGAATTCCTTAAGTCCAAGGATAATTGCACTGTTATCTACTATAAGACCTATCACTGACATTTGAATAGGTATCCATGTGATGTCTCATGTAGGTCATCCAATGTACTTGTTACCCTTAATAAGCATTCACATGTTTACTCAAAACATCTCATGCTTATAGCTTATGAGGACAGCTGCTTGATCAAATCAAGAAGCATAACATATGCTAGTATATCTGGATCACTGATGTCCAGTCTCAAGTGATCCTATTGAAAGTAATGGTTGGAACCCAAGAGGGGGGGTGAATTGGGTTTTATAAATTTTTCACAAGAATTAATTGGAAGTTAAAATGATTTTCTGTAAAAGTACAATGCTTAGGATAATAAATACAATACAGAAAATCAATGTGCTGTTAAGATAAATAATTATAAAGATCAAGGAATTAAAGAATATATATCAATATGCACAAATTAAAGAGTAAGGGATAGAGAAAGCAAACTCGGAGATTTATACTGGTTCGGCTAATCCAAGCCTACATCCAGTCCTCAAGAGACCACTTGAGTATTTCCACTATAATTGCAAGTTTAATCCGGGTACTTGCAAACCACTACAACCACGCAAATTCGATCCGGGTATTTGTGAAACCACAATGAAGAATTTATGAATCCGGGCTCCTCCTCAACCCAAAGCAAGTTCTTTCAACACCGGTACTTGCGAACCTCAACTCAGAATAATATATGTGTTGATCAAAATCAACAATACAAAGAAACTCTCTCTAAAGAGTAGATGAAAACAAATGAAGCTCTAATAACTCTAATGATAGAGAATATGCAAGATTTGGCTCAAGAATGCTTTCCTTTCTCTCAAAGATGATAGAAGAAGTTAATATCACATTGTAGGACTTTGTTCTTGCTCAAAATCGTGTATCTAAGGTCATATATATAAGATTTTACAAAACTAGCCGTTATATAGCCGTTATAGTGCAGTCCAGATTTTGAGCTTTCTTTAAAAATTCATAACTCCCTCATTTGAACTCCGTTTTAAACAAATAATATACCGTTGGAAAGCTCTTGGAGTCTAGTTTCAAATGAGCCAAGTTTTACTCAAAAAGTATTTTTCTTTTAAAAGATATAATCAAAATACTGACTATAGGTCAGAACAGAATAATTCTTTATTACAGTAAAATCAACTTTCAGTTTTTCAAACTATATTTTGAATAGTCATATATTTCTCATTTGGACTCCGTTTTGAATAAATAATATACCGTTGAAAAAATCTTTGAGTCTACTATCAAATGAGATTAAGATACTTGAAAAACCGATTTTTCATTTATGAGATATGATATAAGGAGTGACCAAAGGTCAAAAAATAACTTTTGTAAAACTTCATATCTCACTATCTTTTTGTTCAAAAATGCTTGAGCCAATGTATGCAAATCTAAATCATTGAGTTGCACAAATATACTAGCCTATATAAAATATACCTAATTTAAACACATAGGCTATCTTGATGCATCCAAGCTTCCAAGACTTCAAATCTTCTAATTCTTCATTTCTTGGAGCTTCATCCTTGCATGTTGTTTTCCTTGAGTTAAGCATGATATTGCTTTTCCTTGTTCTTCAATACAATCCTCACTCTTCTTGTTTTGAACCAACCTATAAAATATATCTTACTTGCAAACCCAATGGTTAGTTTAATAGCATGATTCAATATATGCAACATACATATTAAATAACATAATCATGCTTAAGTACTTGTAGCATATATATGATAATTAATCTTTATATATATCAATGCTACTATTCAAATATATTTGTCATCATCAAAACTTATGGCATATAGCCTTAGGGTCAACAATCTCCCCCTTTTTGATGATGACAAATCACCACATAAAAATATGTGTCACAAGATAATGAATGCAATGTTATAAGCACGTATACATATTTTTCTATTGTTTCTTCTCCCCCTATTTGACATCAACAAAAAGGTGTAAGGAACACAATATATAGAAGTTAAAGCACATACCTTCATTAAGTCAGGATGTCAGAAGATGTCAATATAGTATGGGGTAAGGATACATCAAAACTTATCATTGATTTTATTGACATGTAAAAAGAAAATTTTAGAAAAATTTTTCTCATGTCAAATGAAATGAGCCAAAAGATAAAACTTGAAAGAGTTTTAGGCTCCCCCTTAAACCTTGCATAATTTGAAAAAGAATAATGAATAATGAATATCCAATTTTTCAAGATATATTCTTTTTCAAAAAAAATACATTCAAGTGAGACAAAGCTCCCCCTGAATTTCATAACATTTTTCCTTTGAAAAAGATTGTCCAAATCATTATAAAGGAAATTCAGTTTTTGATTGCAGAATTTTGAAGTAAGATTTTTGAAAAAATTTCTGCAATATTTTCATTGAAAATGATTTCTGCTTGTTTATGAAGAGGCATTTTTAGTAAATAGCAGAAAAATTAAACTCTTTGAAAAAAAAACATCATTTGCTGTCATATGATAGAAATATTTACAGCACACAGCAGAAGTATGATATATGGATTAGCAAAGCATGATATAAACAAGAATATTAATCATAATCCATAAATCGAATAATAATATTTTTCAAGATTTCTGAAAAACAATTTCTGCATATATGCATAAAATTATTTCAACATATAGCAAAAGTGATTTAAAATAACGATACTCAAATCCTTTTCTTTTCAAAACAGATAATGCTTCAATATGGTAAAGCAATTTCAGAATTGTGGAAGCAATTCAAGAGATTCACGATATTTTTCAAAAACATTTTGCTTCGAAGGAATTTAGAAACGTTTCATCTAAGGAAGCAATATATATGGATTAGTGTAATAAGATATATTCAAGCATATAGTTCATAATCCATATATGAAACATCAATATCCCTTTGTCATCAACAACAAAAGAGATCTTTAAGACCTTTTCTTTTTCAAAAAAAATATTGCTTCATATGATAAAACATATTAACATAACAGAAGCATTTTTAAAGTCCTTTTTCAAAACAAATTTGCTTCATAAAGGATAAGATAAATTTCACCACAAAGGAAGCAATTTATATACCCATTCAAAATGAATTTATATATGTATCTTGAGGATGAGTACATGTAAAAATTTTGACAGCTCATTTTGTATGAGTGCATGTGGAATCATGAAATATTATTCTTAGCCATAGCCTTCGCTCATGATGCATGAATAGCATACACAACATATGTTCTTCGATACATATAATCACAGCATGATGTAATCATGTATGCTCTCAAGAACAACACAACAAAGCAGAATGATACGGTTCTGAATATCACCATTTTATTAATCCTTAAAATTTCTAATCAAAACAAATTAAATCAGCCGCAAATCCACCGAAAATTGACTTTCGTGGTTTTGCCATTAATGCGACGCGTTGTTGGTGTGCATGCGTACTCTAGACTTCTGGCTTCCAGCTTGCAAAATCCATAGGATGAGCGTGTAGGGGTGCGGCGAAGAGATATCTTCGTTGGCTCTAAGTCACAATTTTCTCTCTATAAAAACTGCCCCAGAGTTGTCAATTATCACACCACAAAGAGTATTCATCTCTGAGCCTACAACTTTCTGACATTCCTCTCTCTTCATACTCCAAAAAAAAATTCAAACCATGGCAGCAAGAAAGTTCATTGATCTCACAGTAGAGGCCAGGGAGGAAGAGCTCGACTTAAACTTGAGTCTAGGCAGGGACAAGGGTAAAAGGCCTTTGGAGGGATCTCAGGAGAATCGAAAGAAGAAGATGAAGATCGAAGAAGCTGAAGAGATTAGTACAGGCCATACGTCAGAAGACAAAATTGCTTGTCTGGAGCAGGAGGTGAAGAAACTCAAGAAGATGATAGAGGACCAGGAGAAGTTAGCTAAACGCAACAATGCGGCACTGACTTCAAGAATAGATAGGTTCTTCTATTGGTCTACCCAATGCTTCTGCAATCAACAACAAAGAAGTGTTGATTGTATGAATGGGATTTACACTACCCTCCGTGACATTGCTCAGTCTCTTGCTCCAAGGAATGGCCGAGGGGTGATGATACAATACGGGCCTCCTAATCCAAGACCACCTCGCCTGTAGATTGCTCATGCATGAGCAAACTTTCCCTTCTTTTTTTTTTAATTATGCAATGTAATCCTTCGGTTTTTTTTAATGCAAGTGGTTTCTTTTATTTGACGGTACAAAAAAAATAATAATAAAGAAAGATAAAATAAATCAGCTACACAAATTCAGCACAGTATATATATATATATATTGAAAAATATATATCCATTTTAAAGATGGAAAGAATTTTCTGACATGGACATATATATCATCATTTCAAAGCAAAAGCAAGTTACATACTTATCAAGATAAAACATATTATAACTTGAGTATGTAGTACAATAATTGAGGTAATATGGATTAGTAAGATATAATCAGATATAAACTATAATCCATAAACAATCGTTCATAAGCTATATTTTATACAAAGGATATGACATGTATAATGCTCAAACCATGATGAATGGTATAAAGACAATATCTTTATATACAATGATATGATCAAATATGTAAGATATTAGAGAACAATATATCATTGTAATGAAAGTATGTCAGTAAAAAAAAATTGCCAACATAGCCAATTATGATCAGGGAGTATCACTCAATTAAATATTAAAGTGGTAAAGAATAGAGATACTCATCAATTTTGGCAAACTCTTATTGCTTCTTGAAGTTCCTCCTCAAGATTTTGATATTCTTGTTTTGCTCATTGCTCTTCTTTTGATTCTATCTTCTTGCAATTTTAATGAACTTAATTGATTGATTATTTGCAAGATCCTCTTGAAAACAATCTCTAATAAGATCACTGTCAAGCATTGGTCGATCATTACGAATGAGCTTAGAGGATAGATTTGAGGACTAACTCCTGCAAAACACTTTTGGTGGAGCACTTTGATGTTCAAATCAGTAATGTTCAAATAAATCTCGAGTACTAGGAGCAACATTATGTTCAAGATATACCATATTAATAAAAGTGCTATGCTTTCATGAAATGCAATTTTGCAAAATATTTGATTTCATTGAAAATATTTAAATAAGATTACAGCAAGGATAAATACTATAGGTAGGAGGAATCTTATTGTTGTGAAGACAAGAAAAATGTGCGTGTAATGGAAGCAAGTTTTCATGATGCAGTAAAAAGGATAGTTTGAGCAAAATTTGGAAGAAAGATTTTAGATCAAAACAAAATTTGAATCTATAATCTGCACACCTAACAATTGTTTTCAGATATAGCATGCATGAATATCAAGGATAGATGTAAGGCATATTAGATAACAGACAAAAGCATTAGAGAGCAGTAAACATATCAGTCAAAATTCTTACAATGCATTCCAGCTTATATGTTTACTTATCCATTGCCTCCTTTTGATGCAAGAGAGTGGAGTTTGAATGATGTAGCCATTGAAAAGTCATTTCCGCTCCTTGCTTCGAGGCAAATCTACAAATTATTCATTTATCTTTGGTACCCAAATTTCTTTGGGTTTGCCTGGGTCATGAGTTCCTTTTTGAACCCATTTCATTTTTACTCCATGAACAAGATTTTTCTTATAAAAACAGGAGTAAGATTTGTGTCCTTTCAGTCCACAATAGAAACAAGTGCAAGTTGGACTATTGGACATCTTTTCAGAAACAAAGAAGTTTTTAAACTGCTTTTGGTTTGATTTCTTTTTAGAAACAATACCAACTTTGTTAATTCTTCTTTGTTTCAAAACTGAGGTATTTAAAATTTCTCTACCTTGAGAGAGTTTTGCAAGTGTGTTTTTAAGATTATCATTTTCTTTTTTCAAAAAATCACACTTGGTACAAAAGCAATTTTTGTTGGTAGAGATATTTGTTTTTAAAATCAAATTCTCTTCTTGCAAAGTTTTGTTTTGATTTTCAAAAACAAAATTCTCTTCCTTGGAAATAGAAAATTCATTTTTCAATATTTCCAACTCATTTTCAAGAGAAGAGTTTTTCTGTTTTGAAACATTTAGTTTCTTTGCAAGTATAAGAGATTCTTCATGTAAATCATCAAAGGCATCTTGTAATTCTTCAAAAGAGTAGTCAAATGAATTTACCTCATCTTTATCTCTGGCCACAAGACAAGTGTTGGCTTCTTCATTTGTATTCTGCTTATCAGAATTGCTATTTCCCCAATTGGAAGATAGGTAAGCTTTCTTTGATGATTCACCTTTTGGTTGTGGTTTCTCTTTTTCTCCTTTTTCTTCTTCGTCTGCCACCTTGGTGATTTGAGATTTTTCTGTAAGTTCAATACCAAGAGCTTGCAATTGATTAAGCACAAGTTGTATCTCATTAATGGTTTTGCAATTGTTCATTTGAGCAATTTCAAGTTCATTAATGAAACTTCTATACCTTAATTCCTCAGCAATAAGATCTTCCTCATGTGCAACTTCAAGAATTTCCCACATTTCTTTTGCAGTTGCACAGTTGGAGATTTTGAAAAATTCATCTTGACTCAATGCACAAGAAATAATCAATTTTACCTTAGCATTGAGTTGCATTAAACTTCTTTCAGTATCATTCCATTCACTCTTAAGTTTTGGAATGCATTTTCCTTGTTCTTCCTTGATAGGCATACAAGAACCATTTTCTATAACATCCCAGAGTTTATGGTCTACTGAAATTAAAAACATTTTCATTTCATACTTCCAATATTGAAAATGATTAGCATCAAAAATTGGAGGTTCTGTGAAAGAACAATTTTTAGAAATAAACCAATCACTATATCCAACCATGCTAACTCTTAGACGGTTAAGTCTTTAAACAAGAGCCCAAGCTTTGATACCAATTGAAAGTAATGGTTGGAACCCAAGAGGGGGGGTGAATTGGGTTTTATAAATTTTTCACAAGAATTAATTGGAAGTTAAAATGATTTTCTGTAAAAGTACAATGCTTAGGATAATAAATACAATACAGAAAATCAATGTGCTGTTAAGATAAATAATTATAAAGATCAAGGAATTAAAGAATATATATCAATATGCACAAATTAAAGAGTAAGGGATAGAGAAAGCAAACTCGGAGATTTATACTGGTTCGGCTAATCCAAGCCTACATCCAGTCCTCAAGAGACCACTTGAGTATTTCCACTATAATTGCAAGTTTAATCCGGGTACTTGCAAACCACTACAACCACGCAAATTCGATCCGGGTATTTGCGAAACCACAATGAAGAATTTATGAATCCGGGCTCCTCCTCAACCCAAAGCAAGTTCTTTCAACACCGGTACTTGCGAACCTCAACTCAGAATAATATATGTGTTGATCAAAATCAACAATACAAAGAAACTCTCTCTAAAGAGTAGATGAAAACAAATGAAGCTCTAATAACTCTAATGATAGAGAATATGCAAGATTTGGCTCAAGAATGCTTTCCTTTCTCTCAAAGATGATAGAAGAAGTTAATATCACATTGTAGGACTTTGTTCTTGCTCAAAATCGTGTATCTAAGGTCATATATATAAGATTTTACAAAACTAGCCGTTATATAGCCGTTATAGTGCAGTCCAGATTTTGAGCTTTCTTTAAAAATTCATAACTCCCTCATTTGAACTCCGTTTTAAACAAATAATATACCGTTGGAAAGCTCTTGGAGTCTAGTTTCAAATGAGCCAAGTTTTACTCAAAAATTATTTTTCTTTTAAAAGATATAATCAAAATACTGACTATAGGTCAGAACAGAATAATTCTTTATTACAGTAAAATCAACTTTCAGTTTTTCAAACTATATTTTGAATAGTCATATATTTCTCATTTGGACTCCGTTTTGAATAAATAATATACCGTTGAAAAAATCTTTGAGTCTACTATCAAATGAGATTAAGATACTTGGAAAAACCGATTTTTTCATTTATGAGATATGATATAAGGAGTGACCAAAGGTCAAAAAATAACTTTTGTAAAACTTCATATCTCACTATCTTTTTGTTCAAAAATGCTTGAGCCAATGTATGCAAATCTAAATCATTGAGTTGCACAAATATACTAGCCTATATAAAATATACCTAATTTAAACACATAGGCTATCTTGATGCATCCAAGCTTCCAAGACTTCAAATCTTCTAATTCTTCATTTCTTGGAGCTTCATCCTTGCATGTTGTTTTCCTTGAGTTAAGCATGATATTGCTTTTCCTTGTTCTTCAATACAATCCTCATTCTTCTTGTTTTGAACCAACCTATAAAATATATCTTACTTGCAAACCCAATGGTTAGTTTAATAGCATGATTCAATATATGCAACATACATATTAAATAACATAATCATGCTTAAGTACTTGTAGCATATATATGATAATTAATCTTTATATATATCAATGCTACTATTCAAATATATTTGTCATCATCAAAACTTATGGCATATAGCCTTAGGGTCAACACCTATGACTAAGGATAGTTTAGATACATAATTACCCACTTACCTTGAGATCTCCTTATCTATATATTAAGAATAAATCCTTTGTCCTTCTTAAGTACTTAAGGATATTCTTAATGCCACCCAACGACCTTCACCAGGGTCAAACTGATATCTACTTGTGACACTCAGAGTGTATGATACATTAAGCCTAGTACATAACATAACATACATGATTGATCTCATGGTTGAGGCATAAGGGATTAAACTCATACGAGTTCTTTCATCCAGTGTCTTCAAACATATAGACTTCGAGAGTGTAATCCCATGTGTCTTGGGAATGAATCCTCTCTTGGAATCTTCCATGCTAAATCTCTTTAGCATCTTATCTATGTATGTAAACTGCGAAAGACCAAGCAACCTCTTAGATCTATCTCTATAGATCCTTATCCCCAATATGTAGGTTGCTTCTCCAAGGTCTTTCATGGTGAAATTCTTAGAAAGCCAAATCTTCACAGGTTGAAGGATAGAAACGTCATTTCCTATGAATAATCTGTCATCTACATACAACACAAGGAATATGACTGTACTCCTACTAACTTTCTTGTATACACAAGATTCATCCAGATTTTGTAAGAAGCTAAACTTTTTTATTGTCTTGTCAAATTGGATGTTCCAACTCTTGGATGCTTGCTTTAATCCACAGATGGATCTCTGAAGCTTGCATATTTTGTTACTATCTTTGGATATGAATCCTTTGGGTTGTATTATATATACATCCTCGATCTGGTTTCTATTAAGGAAATCTATCTTCACATCCATTTACCATATCTCATAATCATAATGAGCTGTTATGAATAGGAGTATCCTAATGGTTTCAAGCATGGCTACCAGTGAAAAGGATTCATCATAATCAACACCATTTTTTTGACGATATCCCTTTGTAACCAACCTTGCTTTATAGGTTTCAATGTTACATTCCATTTCTATTTTCTTCTTGAAAAGCCATTTACACCTGATGGGCTTAATCCCCTTAGGTGGATCAATCAAAGTCCTTATTGGTTGTTGTACATGGAATCCATTTCTGATTTCATGGCATTGAGCCATTTATCATATTCTAAACTCTTCAGAATGTCTAGATAGGTCGTAGGTTCCTCATCTTCTATAAGTAGTACATAATTGGATTCACTTATAAGAAATCTATATCTCTCAAGAGCCCTGTGCACCATACTAGATCTATGAAGCATTTGTGCTTGTACAGAAGGTTTGGTCGTTACACTTCTTAAATTAATGAATAGCTCTGGCTCTTGAACTGGTAGATGTTTTGTATATATCATCTCTTGAATAGGCAGTTTTCTATGTCTACTTAAGTATCTTGAACTTCTCAAGTTCAATCATACTCCCACTATTTTTCATTAAGAGAAAATCTTTCTCTAGGAAGACAACATGCCTTAAAACAAACACCTTTTGTTCCAAAGTGTGATAGAATTAAAATCGTCTTGTTTCCTTAGGATATCCCATAAACAGACATCTGTCAGATTTTGCCGATCTGCTTTATGTAAGCTGGACAACCCCATATCTTTAAGTAAGATAAGATAAGTTTCTTGTTATACCATTTCTTGAATGGAATAACATCAACTGCCTTGGTTGGGACTCTGTTTAGGATATGAACAGTGGTCTCAAGTGCATAGCCCCAAAAGGACTTAGGGATCTTTGCATGACGCATCATGGACTTAACCATGTCTAACAAGGTTTGGTTTCTCATTTAAGCCACACCATTATGTTGTAACATGTAAGGTGGAGTCCACTAAGACAATATCCCATTATCCCTAAGATAATCTTAAACCTCTTGGTTTAAGTATTCACCACCTTGATAAGATCTTAGTATCTTGATACTTTTACCAAGTTGTTTCTCTACTTCATTTCTGAATTCTATAAACTTCTTAAAGGCCTCAGATTTGTATCCCATTAGATACATATTCCCATATCTAAAATAGTCATTGGTAAAAGGTAATGAAGTAGGCATAACCAATCTTGGCATGCATTGATATTGGTCTACATACATCAGTATGTATTAGACCCAATAAGTTAGTTGCACGTTCACCCTTTCCACTAAAAGGTGATTTAGTCATCTTGCCCTTTAAGCAAGAGATGCATGTGTCATATGATGCATAATCAAATGACCCTAAGTCACCTCCTTTGTGTAACTTACTCATGTGTTTCTCACTTTTATGACCTAGATGAAAATGCCATTAATATGAGGTTAGTTGATTATCTTGTTTTAGGTATTTAGGGTTGCCATTTTTGATATCGAGAATTGGGTTAGATGTATCTAATACATAAATCCCATTACACAATGTTCCAATGCCATAAAGAATACCATCTAACATTATGTGACAATAGTTGTTACTAAATGTTAAATGAAAACCTTTTTTTATTGAAACTCAAAATTGAAAGAATGTTTTTAATCAAGGATGTAACGAAATAAAAAATTTCTAGTTCTAAAATTAAACCACCAGATAAAGGCAATACATAATTTCCTACAGCTAATGTAGCAACTCTTGCTCCATTTCTGACTCGTAGGTCCGCCTCTCCTCTAGTCAACTGTTTGCTGTTCTTTAAGCCTTGTATATCGATACATATGTGTGAGCCACAATTGGTATCTAATACCTAAGTTTTACTAGAAACAATATTTATCTCAATAACTAAAATACTTGAAGTAGTTTCAGCATCAGATGCCTTTTTCTTCTTTAGGTACTCCATATAGGTCTTGTAGTTGTTCTTCCAATGGCCGTCTTTACCACAGTGGAAGCAAGTCTACTTAGGTGTAACTTTCTCTACCTTCTTGGCCTACTTTTTCTTGATACCTCCCTTAGCCTTAATGGGTTTCTTCTTCTTAGAACTTTTCCCTTTAATCTTAGAAGAATCCACCAAAAGGCTCAGTTGCCTTGAGTAGGTTGATCAACTTTCATATAGTCAATGAGATCTGATTCATCTGACAGTTCATTACGAACGATGTGTAATTATCAGCTAAACTTTGGAGAATTAATTCAACACTTAATTTATGATGCATCATGAAACCTAGCGCTGCTAACCTCTCAAAGTCACCATTAATCTTAAGTAGTCATTCATCTTAAGTATTTGAGACATCAAACCTTTCAGTTCTTGCTTACCCATTAAACGGTTCCCTCAGATGGTAGATCTTGGTGCATGCATCCATAGCCCCATGTTGCTTTTGAAGCTTGGGTGTCATAGAGGCCAACATGATACATGTTGCTAGCTCATCATTACCCATGCGCCTTTTACAGGCCAACACTTGGTCCTCATCAGCATCATCAGTAAAGGGTTCAGGGAGTGCCTCATCAAGAACATAGGCTATGTGTTCAACCTTGAGAATGATTCTCAAGTTCCTTAGCCAGTCCAAGAAATTTACCCCAGTCAACTTATTTGACTTGAGAATTAATCTCAAATTCATGGTGGATGTCATGATTCTATCAACCTAGATGTAAAAACATGAGCATGTTACAGTATGTACATGAATGCATGATATACAGTTTTTTTTTAATATAATGCATTATTACTCCTACTATTTTATTACGAACCTAAAACAAAAACAAAAACTCCTATTTTGGATCTGAGAGAACCCGTTGAAAGTTCTCCTAGTGGGCTCGCTGTCTAAAACTCACCTTGAATGACCTTGGATAGAGTCCAACAAGTCATCTTGGATCACATGATAGGTATCTCATACCAGTTGCATCATGTATGCAACCATCGAGTAGTGCTATCAATTGTTGATATATGCACTAATCATTGTGCTTATCAACTCTTGACTCATACACATTATATGTATATAGACCAACTTAGTATATGTCCACATTGACCTTGGAGAGAGTCCAACAAATCAATGCTTCTCATTAAAGTTAGCCCATTAATCATAAGATTATATATCAATGGTTTGAACAAGTTCAACTTAAAGCCAGGCTTGGAGAGAGTTGAACAATCCAAGCTTTAAGAAGATCTTTGGTTCGCCTATATTAATGGAAGACTTTAACTTTAATATTGTTCAAGGTTTTTTTTAATTAGTCTTATCAGATTTTAAATTAGACATGCATCGTATGTGTGATCTCATTATGCATATATAGATAGTAAACTATATGGTGTGGTTATAGACTTATCTATAGTTAACTCTTTGAGCCAAAAGAGATGACTAGGTCAAATCTAGGTATATGCATGATTTTACATTGAAGACATAGAAATTATATTTCTACTCTTCATATGGCCTCGGCTCTGTCTCCACGGGTTCTTTATTGTGTCTTAGTCCTATATAACCCTATGTAATCTAATTAAATTGTTTAATGAGAAACCTCAAATTACATTTGAAGGGAGTTAAGTGAGAAGAGAAGTATAATAGAGAAATAGAGAGAAGCAGGGTACACAAACCCTATTTACCAAAACAATGATTTAAAAAACATGCATGAACAATTCATACTTGGTAAAAGTCCATAACCAGCCATCATGCCATACATACATCCTATCATACATTGTCTATCAAAATAAATGTATAATGGAAGTCAGCATTTAAGGTTTTACGTGGCATTAGAATAATTTCATCACAATGAATTATTTCTACTTTCATTTTAATCTCAATTAAAAATTTCTTGTTTCCTTGTTTAGAATAAAAAACCCTTTAATTCTAATTTCATAATCTAATTAGGCAAAATAAATAGATCTCAATTCAATTCCAAATTTGTCATGACCCTCAAATAGGTCCATGACCGGCGTAGATGATGCCTTAACCACACCGCCGCAAGCCTAATTTCCCTTAACCCATACTTTTTTTTAACTAAACAATACAATTATTCTTCAAACAAAACTAAAATGAAATCTCAATAATACAGTTTATGAATACCATTTTAACATTCTCAGCATACTATTCTCACATACTCATATTCGTTAAACACTTCATATAATTGTTTACATCAAGCAGCGAAACCTACCTAATTACAGAGCCTTTTTATAATTTCCTATTTTATTTTTTTACATAAATAAATAAATCTATCTATGGTGACACCATACCCGGAACAAAGGGGAGGTCTTTTTAGCACATGTATCTCTTAATCACAGAAACCACCAAACCTAAAACTGTGAAGGGGTGAGTCCAAACCACGAGACTCACCATAAACCCTACCTATCTATAAACACAAGATATATATACCATAATACTAAGAAAAATGATAAATATAAAACATAATTCTAGGCAACAAGTTCAACATATATATTCAAATTGACTCTTACTAAGTTACATACACTAATTCTATATTTATTCTATCCGATGTAAGGAAATCATTTATATCATTTAACTCTATCCATGTCCCGTCATTTGGTAACTGAAAATAATTCTCATACATAAGAGTACAGTTACACAATCCATTAAAACTATTTTCTCACACGGGTTGGTAGCCAACCAGCTCCTCAACAACTCAACGACCATAACGCACCAGCTATGTGCATGCAGCAATGTGAAACCAATGATGTCGAAGCCCGACCATATCACAATCACATAGAAGTTAGAAGCCAGTCGATTACTCAACAACTTAACGACCACAATCCACTGGCCCTGTGTGTGCAGCAATGTGAGACTAAGGACACTGCAGCCTGACCATATACTTACATACTTAACACATAATGCATAACGTAAACATTTACAGGACATACTATACAGTCATAGTTCATTACATCACATAATACTTTACTCTTAATCATCATACTATACCTGGATTTTGTTAACTAGAAGTACATTAACTTACGTGCTTATCATGTCAACAATACTTACAAATAAAATCTTATGAATCATCTTTAGTTTCTCCCAAATATGCAAGTCATGGAGATTTTTATATGTTCTTGCACTATTGTAATTACACCTACTTCATTCATCCCTTCATACATTTACACAAATTAATGCCAAAGAAACAATGAACATAGCTACCTATGTCATAACAACATAGCCTCAATTCACAATATCTCAGCACATATAACTTAGTCATAAAGAGTATACTTCATATACCTACACTTTGTTACCATTTGTTTCAGAATTTCATTGCATGTGTTTTCTTAAAGAAAGTCACAGCAATTTATTCTTACAAGAGTAAATTTACTTTGTCTATAAATTAATTCTATTATGCACATTTAAGCTATTATAAGAATGAATACATTCATATTCATTTGACAGTAATTCAGACAATTATTACTTATATAAATTTTATTTTATATGAGAGAAATTGTACAAGTCTTTGCAAGATTTTCCTTCCACATGATCATATAACAAATACAATGAGGGACACTTACTTACTCTAACCATCCCTACATTTTCCAATATTAATCGTAATCACATATACTCTAGCAGAACATGCATACCTTAAGAATTCTTAACACTGGTGAGGAGATATACTCAATTAAATCCAATAAGATTTACATAAATAGATATACAAGATAAGAAGAGGTTCCCTCACCTTTGCTCAATCTTTCCTCTCCAACTTTACCTTTCTAAGGTGCAATTACATGCTCAAAGATGTCCCGAGAACTTCAATACATCATCTAATACCTAGGGACCAATACAACCAAAAGAAAGAATCATTTCCAACACTTTGTGGCAAGGGTGCCCGAGGTGGCACCCAAGTTGGCACCATGGGCCTTGGCCTCACAAAATTGGTGTGGCACCTTAGGCGTCCAGCTAGCACCCAGGGCACCATACTTTATCTTCTCCACAAGGTTGCCCAGAACAGAGCACGCTTGGTAGCCATAGGATGAACATGAAATGTGCTCCAGTCCTGGCTATTTTTGCAATCTTTTGCTTCCAACCCTTCAAAGATTCATACAAAGTGGATATAGGCATGTTTGAAACATTCTAAAACAACTAAACAATCATAAATTCATATCACATTTCAAAAAAGAGAGATTTAAGAAAAACCTCTTCAATACATCCTTTCAAGAATCTCAAATCTCTTTCCATGATTTAACTATACAAGCACTGGTTTAATCTAACAACATTTCAAAAAAAAAATCATACGAATGGATCAATGACAGCATTTCATGAAGTCTCTCTCAAATCACTAACCTAGGGTTTCCATCTTGAAATGAAAGAAGAAGGAGAAGGAAAGGAAGAACACTTACCTCATTCTCCATCTTCCTCCATCTATAGCTAGCCATGATCAGCAGAAAAGGAAAGGAGAGACGAGAAGCTTTTGGACAAAGAGAAGAGAGTTGTGTGAGAGAGGTCCAAAAATGAGGGGTAGGTAAGGCATATTTAATTTTTGTGAAAATGAGGCCCAATATTCATTTCAATTTGGTCCCTTTCAATAAAACAAATTTACATAGGACCCCCTTCAAGAAATTTAAGATAACCTATGGATAACCTATGGCTCACAATTGGGGTATCCAACTATACTTCCTTAATAATGCCTGACATCACATTTAGTTTTCATTTTAAATCCAAAATCTCACATTTATTCACTTTAGTCCCCCTTTGACATCTCGAAATCAGTTCGAGCCTTAAATCTAACATTTTAAAATACCGGTCTCATGTCCTCATCCCTAATTGGTAGGTTTATTCCTATAGGTCCCATCTCGATATTCATTTCTCAACGCATGCTATATTTGCTAGAAAGATGCTCTAAAGGCAATCACTTTTAGCATCAGATGTATAAACTCAGTAATTAATCCAAAGAGGTTTTCTTTGTTATTTATATTCATATTCATAAACTCAAGATTAGATCCTAAAATAAATAATGAAGTCCATGACACAAAACATAACATGAAGGAAATTATGATGACGATCATAATGTGAGATTCCTATCAAGTATAATTATGTATGTATCTAAACTATCCCTACTCGTAGGATCAATTGAGATTGGACATTAGTGATCCAGATAGACTTACACATGTTATGCTTCTTGATTTGATCAAGCAGCTATCCTCATACACTGTAAGTATGAGATATTTTGATTGGACATGTGAATGCTTGTTAATGGTAACAAGTACATTGGATGACCTGCATAAGACATCACATGAATACTTATTCAAATTTCAGTGATAGGTCTCATAGCAACTAACAATGCAAGTATCCTTAGACATGAGGAACTCAAGTTATCTAGGATATGGATCCTGTGTTTTGACTTCATTCCTTGAAGTATTCGAAGATATTTGATTAGTCAATAGAGGATTCATCGCTTCTGATAGAAGGACTTATATCCATAGCCACTTGTTAGGATAATCACTAAGAAGTCTTTAGCCAAAGAAGACTTGTCATGTAAATTATCTTCAGTGACATAGTTTATAGTGATTGATCCCACAGGACAAGGAACTGACTACTTGGGCTAGATGTAATGTAATCAAGTCTAGTGGGAGTTGACATATAGGCCATACTCTGAACCAAGTGGGCATAAGATGGTGAAAGGACACATTGCCTATAGTGATTGATCGCACAGGATAAGGAACTAACTACTTGGGCTGGACGTGATGTAATCAATTCTAGTGGGAGTTGACATATAGGTCATACTTTGAACTAAGTGGGCATAAGAGAGTGAAAGGACACATTGCATAGACACGCTTTAGCTACAGAAAGGGTTAAAGTCAAAAAATTGACTTTCTAGTCAATTAGGGTCATGATGTGTTACTAGATACCGCTCGTGATCTATTTATAATCAAATGTTGATTGTTAATGGACAACATAGCCAGAAATCTAATGGGTCACACACATGGAAATTTACTAGGAATGTAAAACGGGTTTGAGAATTTGATCCTAAATTAGAAAATTAATTAAAAAGAGATAAGAGATTAAAAGGAATGGGAATATGTTCCTATTCCTACCTAAACAAGGAAAAGCCCAAAACAAGAACCTCTTAGGCGTTACTCTCTTAAAGAGATTGGGCTTCTTAAGATGTCACTTTAAGAAGCCCAACAAAGGAATGGCGCTTACGAAGGGAATTAGGGCTTTAGAGTTTGTGGTTGCACCTATCACTTTAAATATGATAGTGAGAGCCACACACCACCAACCACTCTCTCTCAGTTGTTGAGTATTTGTTTTAGAAACACTCTTGTTCTTTTTTCCTTCAACCAAGAGGGTTTTCTCCATAGGTTCTTTGTGCTTGCTAGCACAAGAATGAGAAGAAACCCCATTACTTTAAGAGGTTTTTCTTTTGTGTAATTTCGTGTGGATTACCATTAGAGGTATTCTACTTTGGATACTTGCTTTGGCTTAGATAGGTTGCTGCGCTACAAGAGATATTTCTCTTCGTCTTGTTTTTCATGGTTAACGTAATGGTAAATATAGGTTGATCAATCGGTAAATGGGCTTTAAAGAAAATTTTAAATTCACTGCGTTTCATGATCTCTAAAATCATATAGTGGCATCAAAGCCCGGTTATAGTTACCATTATGCTAAAATGAAGAATGTATGAGTATAATAGAAATCAGCATATTAAAGTTTTGTGTTTTTGAAACATGAATATGGTGCGATGCTTGTTTCTTTTTCTTTAAATTTTTGTATGAAAGAGCATGAGATTTTCTTATGAATTTTTGTTGAAAAACATATTTTGACACCAAAAAAAGAATTTTTTAAAAGAAGAAAATATTCTGTATTCATCAAAAGGGTTTCTTAAAAGAAAATTGTTTTGATCCATAAACCTAATTTTCTCTCTCCAGCAAATGTTTGGCGTGAAAATAATAATAAATAAATAAATTTTGAATTTAATTTAGGTTAAATCAATTTTGACTGATTTAGATCTAGATTAGTTTCCTAATATGATGTAGGAAATAAGGTAATTGGATTAATTTATTCAAGATATGATGATTTTCTGAATTTGATTAGGAAATAAATTAAACATGATTCTTAATCAATATAAGATCAATTAATTTGATAGTCAAATAAATTGATTGATTTGATCAAGAATAGTTTCCTAATGATTTAGGAAATAATTTAATTAATTGATTAGATTATATCTTGATTGATTCCTAATATGATTTAGGGAATAATTTAATTAATTGATTATATTTTATCTTGATTGATTTTCTAATATGATTTAGGAAATAAATTAATTAATTGATTATTTTAAATCTCGATATTTTTCTTATTTTAAATTAGGAAACATTTTTTAAAAAATTAACTAGAATTTTTATTACTTTCCTAATATAACTAAGGAAAGAAATCAATTTGGAATTGAATTGAGATTTATTTATTTTGCCTGATAAGATTAGGAAACTAGAATTAAAGGGCATTTAATTTTAAACAAGGAAACAAACAATTTTAATTGATATTAAAATAAAAGTAGAAATAATTCATGTGATGAAATTATTCTAAAGCCATATAGACCTTAAATGCCGACTTCCGTTATACATTTATTTTAATAGACAATGCATGATAGGATGTATGTATGACATGACAGCTGGTTATGGACTCTTACAAAATATGAAGGCTAAAATGCACTTTACCCCCCCTAAAATTTGTTCTATGTGCAAAAAACCCGCTCAACTTTCATTTGTGCCAAAAGCCCTATTTAGTTAGTTGACCGTTAGTTGACCATTAATTAATATCACGTCATCAGTATATTAGACAACTAAAATGCTATATCAAACATTTTTTACACCTCAAATGCTGATAGTGACGATTTGGCAGTACTGACATAGCAAATGAACTGTAAAAAATGTCTGACGTGGCATTTGAGGTGTCCAGTATACTGATGATATGGCATTTAATTAACGGTCAATTGACGGTCAACTAATTGTAGGGGTTTTTGGCACAAAATAAAAGTTGACGGGGGTTTTTTGTTGAGTTTGAAAGTTTAGGGGGTTTTTTGCACATCGAGTAAAGTTTAGGGGGTAAAGTGCATTTTACCCAAATATGAATTGTTCATGCATGTTTTTAAAATTATGGTTTTGGTAAATAGGGTCTGTGTACCCTGCCTCTCTCTATTTCTCTTTTGTAATTCTCTTCGCACCTAACTCCCCTCAAATGTAACTTGAAGTTTCTCATTAAACAATGTAATTAGATTACATAGGGTTAGTATAGGAACGAGACGCAAGAAAGAAACCATGGAGACGGAGCCAAGGCTATATGAAGAGTAGAAATAAAATTTCTATGTCTTCAACTTAAAATCATGAATATACCTAGGTTCGACCTAGTCATCTCTTTTGGCTCAAAGAGTTGACCATAGATAAGTCCATAACCATGTCATATAATTTACTATCTATATATGCGTAATGTGATCACACATAGATGCGTGTCTAATTTAAAATCTGATGAGACTAATTAAGAAAATCCTCGAATAATATTAAAGCTAAAGTCTTTCATTAATATAGGGCGAAGCATAGATCTTCTTAAAGCGTGGGTTGTTGGACTCTCTCTAAGCCTGGCTTTAAGTTGAACATGTTCAAACCATTGAGATATGATCTTATGATTAATGGGCTGGCTTTAACTGGAAGCATTGATACGTTGGACTCTTTCCAAGGTCAATGTGGACAAAGACTAAGTTGGGCTATATACATATGATGTATATGAGTCAAGAGTTGACAAGCCCAATGATTAATGCATACATCAATAGTTGATAGCACTACCTGTTGGTTACATACATGATGCAACTGGTAAGTGATACCTATCATTTGATCCAAGATGGCTTGTTGGACTCTTTCCAAGGTCATTAAAGATGAGTTTTGGACATCGAGCCCATTAGGAGAGCTTCCAATAGGTTCTCCCAAATCCAAAGTGGGGGCTTTTGGATTTGTAATAAAATAGTAGGAGTAATAATGCATTATATTAAACTGTATATCATGCATTTATGTATATTATTTAACATGCTCATGTTTTTACATCTTGGTTGATAGAATCTTGACATCCACCATGAATTTAAGATCTATTCTTGAGTCAAATAAGTTGATTGGGGAAAATTTCTTAGACTGGCTAAAAAACTTGAGAATCATTCTCAAGGCCAAACACATAGCCTATCTTGTTGATGAGGCACTCCCTGAACCCCCTGCTAATGATGTTGATGAAGACCAAGTATTGGCTTATAATAAGTGCATGGGTGACGATAAGCTAGCAATATGTATTATGTTGGCCTCTATGGCACTTGAGCTTCAGAAGTATCATGAGGCCATGGACGCAAGCACCATGATCTATCATCTGAAGGAACTATTTGATGAGCAAGCAAGAACCGAAAGGTTTGATGTTTCATGTTCACTTTTTCATTTCAAAATGCAAGAAGGGGTATTTATGATGCAACACACACTTAAGATGAATGGCTACATTGAGAGGTTAGCAGCGCTAGTTTTCATGATAGATCATGAATTAAGTGTTGGCTTAATTTTCTAGAGTTTACCTGACAATTATGCATTGTTCATAATGAACTATCAAATGAATTAGATCTCATCGACTATATCAGAGTTGATCAACCTACTCAAGGCAACTAAACCTTCTATCAAGAAAGAAAAGAAGGTTGTGATGCTGGTGGATTCTTCTAAGATTAAAGGGAAAGGTTCCAAGAAGAAGAAACCCATTAAGGCCAAGTGAGGTATCAAGAAAAAGCCGGCTAAGAAGGCAGAGAAAGCTACACCTAAAGGGAGTTACTTCTATTATGGCAAAGAGAGCCATCGGAAGACGAACTGCAAGACCTATTTGGAGTCCCTGAAGAATAAAAAGGCATCCAATGCCAAAATTACTTCAGGTATTTTTGTTATTGAGGTAAATATTATTTCTAGTAAAACTTGGGTATTAGATACCAGTTGTGGCTCACACATATGTACTAATATGTAGGGCTTAAAGAACAGTAGATAGTTGATTGGAAGAGAGGCAGACCTACAAGACAGAAAAGGAGTAAGGGTTGTTGCATTAGTTGTAAGAACTTATGTATTGCCTTTACCTAGTGGTTTAATTTTAGAATTAGAAAATTGTTATTTCATTCCATCCTTGATGAAAAACATTGTTTCAATTTTGCGTTGGTTTTCATTTAACATTTAGTACCAACTGTTGTCACATAATGTTAGATGGTTTTCTTTATGGCATTGGAATGTTATGCAATGGGACTTATGTATTAGATACATCTAAATTGATTCTCAATATCTAAAAAGGGCAATCCTAAACTCTTAAAATAAGATAATCAATTAACCATGTATTTATGGCATTGTCGTTTAGATTATGTAAGTGAGAAACGCATGAGTAAATTACACAAAGAAGGTCACTTAGGATCATTTGATTATGAATCATATAACACATGCATCTCTTGCTTAAAGGGCCAGATGACTAAATCACCTTTTAGTGGAAAGGGTGAACGTGCAACTGATTTATTGGGTCTAATACATACCGATGTATATAGACCAATGTCAACATATGCCAAGAGTGGTTATGTCTACTTCATTGCCTTTATCGATGACTATTCTAGATATGGCTATGTGTATCTAATGAGATACAAATTTGAGGCCTTTAAGAAGTTTAAAGAATTCAGAAATAAAGTAAAGAAACAACTTGGTAAAAGAATTAAGACACTAAGATCTAATTGAGGTGGTGAATACTTAAACCTAGAGTTTCAAGATTATCTTAGGGACAATGGGATATTGTCCCAGTGGACTCCACCTTACACGCCACAACATAATGGTGTGGTTGAAAGGAGAAACCGAACCTTGCTAGACATGGTTAGGTCTATGATGAGTCATGCAGAGCTCTCTAAATCCTTTTGGGGCTATGCGCTCGAGACCACTATTCATATCTTGAACAAAGTCACAACCAAGGCAGTTGATGTTACTCCATTTGGAAAATGGTATAACAAGAAATCCATCTTATCTTACTTGAAGATATGGGGTTATCTAACTTACATGAAGTGGATAATGTCAAATAAACTTGAGGCAAAATTTGACAAATGTCTGTTTGTGGGATATCCCGAGGAAACAAGGGGATATCAATTCTACCACACTTTGGAACAAAAAGTGTTTGTTTCAAGACATGTTTTCTTCCTAGAGAAAGTTTCTCTTAATGGAAAATAGTAGGAGTATGATTGAACTTGACAAAGTTCAAGATACTCAAGCAGACATAGAATAACTACCTGCTCAAGACCTGATAGATACAGAATATCTACCAGCTCAAGAGCTAGAACTATTTAATCATTTTAGAAAAGTAACGGCTAAACCTTCTATACAAGCACAAATCCTTCATAAGTCTAGTAGGGCACATAAGCTCTTGAGAGATATGGATTTCTCATAAGTGAACACAATGGTGAACTACTTATAGAAGATAAGGAACCTACGACCTACGAAGAAGTTCTGAAGAGTTCAAAATATGATAAATGGCTCAACACCAGGAAATCAGAAATGAATTCCATGTACAACAACCAAGTATAAACTTTAGTTGATCCACTTGAGGAGATTAAGCCCATAAGGTGCAAATGGGTTTTCAAGAAGAAAACCAACATGCAAGGTAATGTTGCAATCTATAAAGCAAGGTTGGTTGCAAAGGGATATTGTCAAAAACAAGGTGTTGATTATGATGAAACCTTTTCACCAGTAGCCATGCTTAAATCCATAAGGATACTCCTGGCCATAGCAACTCATTATGATTATAAGATATGGCAAATGGATGTGAAGACAACTTTCCTCACATCCAAAGATAGCAACAAAGTATGCAAGCTTCAGAGTTCCATTTATGGATTAAAGCAAGCATCCAGGAGTTGGAACATCTGATTTGATGAGATAATAAAAAAGTTTGATTTCTTACAAAATCCGTATGAGCCTTGTGTGTACAAAAAGGTTAATGGGAGTGCAGTCATATTCCTTGTGTTGTATGTAAATGACATACTACTCATAAGAAACGATGTTTCTATCCTTCAGTCCGTGAAGAATTGGCTTTCTAAGAATTTCTCCATAAAAAACCTTGGAGAAGTAACCTACATATTGGGGATAAGGATATATAGAGATAGATCTAAAAGGTTAATTAGTTTTTCACAGTCTTTATACATAGATAAGATGCTAAAGAGATATAGCATGAAAGAGTCCAAGAAAAGGTTTATTCCCATGACACATAGGATTACACTCTCAAAGTCTATGTGTCTAAAGACACAAGATGAAAGAACTCGCATGAGTTTGATCCTTTACGCCTCAACCATGGGATCAATCATGTATGCTATGTCATGTACTACACCCGATGTATCATACGCTCTGAATAGCACAAGTAGATATTATTCTAACCCTGGTGAGGGTCATTAGGTGGTTGTTAAGAATATCCTTAAGTACTTAAGAAGGATAAAGGATTTATTCTTAATATATGGAGAAGGAGATCTCAAGATAAGCAGGTATACAAATGCTAGCTTTCAAACCAATAAGGATGATTCAAGATCCCAATCAGGTTACATATTTATATTAAATGGATGTTCAGTTGGTTGGAAAAGTTCCAAGCAAGAAACAACTACAAATTCTACCATCGAAGCAGAGTACATTGCAACTTCTGAGGTTGCAAAAGAAGCAGTTTGGATTAAGTTCATCACTGAACTAAGAGTGGTTCCCATCATTATGATGTAGTACTAATCTATTGTGACAAAAGTAGATCAATTTCACAAGAAATGAGCCACAGTCTCATCAAAAATCCAAACACGTACTCCGACATTACCACTTGATTAGGGAGATCATTGGTAGAAACAATGTGAATATAGAGAGAGTTCCCACTGATAAGAGTCTAGCTGATCCACTAACTAAGCCACTACCCCAGTCTAAGTTTGAAACATATACACACGCTTACGGTATTAGATACAAAGGTGATTGGCTTTAGTGCAAGTGGGAGATTGTTAGAAAAGTTCTCTAAAGGTAATCACTTTTAGCATCAGATGTACAAACTTAGTTATTAATCTAAAGAGGTTTTCTTCATTATTTATATTCATATTTATAAACTCAAGATTAGATCATAAAATAAATAATGAAGTTTATGACACAAAACATAGCGTGAAGAAAATTATGATGATGATCATAATGTGAGATTCCTATCATGTGTAATTATGTATGTATATAAATTATGCCTAGTTATAGGATTACCTGAAACTAGACATTAGTGATCCGGATAGACTAGCACTTGTTATGGTTCTTGATTTGATCAAGCTGCTGTCCTCATAAGCTATGAGCATAAGATGTTTTAAGTGAACATATGAATGCTTGTTAATGGTAACAAGTACATTGGATGACCTGCATGAGACATCACATGGATACCTATTCAAATGTCAGTGATAGGTCATATAGCAGCTAACAATGCTAGTATCCTTGGACTTGAGGAACTCAAGTTATCTTGGATATAGATCCTGTGTTTTGACTCCATTCCTTGTCACCACCATGGGACGTTCTTAGGGTGGTGACTGGGCACAGCGTGAAGTATTCTAAGATATTTTAGTAGTCAACAGAGGATTCACCACTCCTAATAGAAGGAAGTATATTCATGGCCACTAATCGGGATAATCGCTGAGAAGTCTATGGCCAAAGCAGACTTGTCATGAAGATGGTCTTCAGTGACATAGTTTATATTAATTCATCCCATAGGACAAGGAACTGACAACTTGGGCTGGATGTTGTAAAACCCCAGGTGTTACTGTGTAATTAAAAAAGGGCATAATTCTGTGAATAAAATTTTTTTTGTGAATTAAGGAGTTTTAACCAGGGAAACAAAGAACCCTAAGGTTTAATAAGGACTAAGACATGTTATAGGTTAAGTAAACTTGTAACAAAAAAGAAAAAACATAGGTAATGGGTATAAGAAGTACGTCTAAGGACTAAAGTGAAAAAAGAAGAAATTTTGAAAATACTTTTGAGAAAAGACCGAACAAGAGCCTATGAGAAAGAATGAATCTTACAAGGATAAGTATTGGGCCGTTACCTTGAAGAAGTTGGAAATGAGGCTAGAGTGGATATTGAAGCACCGAGAAGGATCAAACTGAATGAATGTGGGATTTTGGCAATTTGGTGGAAATGGGATGTGATGATGTGTACCTTTATAGGAGTGTAGTCGTGTGCCCCATTTATGATCAAAGTTGTTTGAACATTCTTTCCAAGTTTTAAGTAAATGTTTTTTTTTAAGAAGGACCAAAAGTAAAGAGGAAGTGGTGGGCCCCACATATACTCGAACATAAGCATACACATTCATTTTTCCCATTCATTTGTGCCTTCTTCCCACTCTCATGAAGCTTTCTCTCCCTCTCTTTTTGGCTAGCTTCTCTTACGTCAACATCTTCAACTTCCAGCCATAATCTTAATGGAGATTGAAAAACAAGAAAATTCAAGAGGAATAGGTAAGCTTACATCCTTCTTCTTCCTTCCTTCCTTCCTTTCAAGAGGCAAACCCTAAGATAGAAAATTTAGGGAAAAAGTTATAGAATGTTTCTATGGATCAATTGATGTGAGTTTATTGTTTTGAATTGTTGGAAGATGAAAACCCTTGCTAATTATAGTTGAATCATGAAAAAAAAGCTAAGTTGTTGAAAGAATGAGATTTAGGATAATTTCTTGAAATCTTCTCCATTTGATTTATGGCTTCAAATTTTTGAGTATTTGGGTTGCTTTTAGTGTCTTTAACTTGCCTAAAAACATCTAAGAAGAACCCATAAAAGATTGGGACCAAAGGAGAGAGGTTTGGTCAAGCATGAAGCCATTTTCGAGCTCTATCCATGGCTGCCCAATTGCGTGGTGCCCAATCACAAAGGTCATGTAGCCAATGGACTTGGGAACAAAAGGTTTGGCACCTAGACACCAGCCTTGGCACTTAGATGCCACCCTGATAGAAAAAGAGCTACAGTGTAGGCCTTAATTTGACTCAATTTTCAAATGGTCATAACTCTTACATTCGGACTCTGCTTTTAACAAATCCTATACCATTGGAAAGATATTTAAGTCTAGTTTCAAATAGTATAAGTTTCATTTGAAAATTCTTTACCGTTTAAGTTTTATGACCAAATGAGAGATCAAAGGTTAGAATTAATGATAAAGATTTCCCTATTTTGTGGCATTGATGTGTTTTTACATGGTTGTCTTATAGGGATGAATCCTTGCTGTGCCTTTTACATATTTTGGGGATGCAATGGTTATCTTGGAGCAGAGGTGAGGGAACTAGACCTTTTCTTTACTTGATTTAAAACTCAAAAAATCAATGATTTCATCTTATGTACTAGAAATGCATATGAGGAATGCCTAAGAATGATTTAATGCTAAGTTTAAAATTTCCCTATCACATGATAATCACTGAATATATTTGATGGTATACAACTATGGAATGATGGAGTTATCACTTGTCACTCCTTGTATCTCTTATAACAATAAATTTTTTAAACGGATCATGATTGTTGAGAACACTATGAGTGAATGTATGGAAATAGATAAGTTTATATCATATTCTTGAAGTATAATCAAGTGTTTTAGAGCATGAATTACATGAGGCTTAATTTATACATTCTTCATTGAATATAGAATTGACAAGCTTGAGCAAAGGTGAGAAATTCTCATTCTACCTTGATTGCTTTTATACATGATTATAGACATGTGTGATGTTCTTTTAATGAAATAAGGATTATACGAGAATGTATGTAATGATGCATGATGTTGAATATCATAGAATTATTATGATATATATATATATATAATGTTCATAACTATTGACGATATGTGAGTTGAACCATTGATCTATGAACAAGTTAAGAAAATAAATGGACATTCATCATGTGTATACATATGTATGTGTCTTGATGTGAATTATTATGTACATGTATGTGTGTGATTGATTTGTGTACAAAAGTGCTGCTGAGTTTTCATGAGCAGTTTATTCATTTCCCGCAATTCCATGGCCATGGTGAGCTGAGGGGCTAGGTTGATAAGGGCTCACATCGACCTTAGTAGCAAAAGGATCTCTGTAGGCCTTAGGTCACTGATGTTCTTAGTAGTGAAAGGGCTTGGTGGGACAACTTCCCTAGTGACCTAAAGTTTCTCGAGCAAGCTTAGTGGTTACCGGAGCCAGTGATGGTGATGGCTCATAGCTATCCAATCGAATGAGCATGAATTGTATAATATATTTATTAGTATGTAGCTAAAGAGTTGTATGTATGTATGTGAAATAAGTCTTTCTATTTCCCACTTTATATGTATTAAGTTGCTATATGCCTGATAAGTGTATATATCCGGAAAAGCTTCAATTACTCATGTTCACCTATGAATTCCTCATGTTATTTCGTTTCCTTATTTTCCTATTACATGTATGGCAATATATATATATATATATAAAAAAATATATACACACCTTTGTTTGTAATTGTTGCGATAGGGCTATTTTTGGTGAGTCAAGTGGTTGGACTCACCCTTTCATAGTTTTAGGAGCAGAAGACTTCATGGTTCGATGATGTACATGTCAAGTACACCTTCCCATTGACTAGGATAAGGTAAGGTACCTTATAAGTCATGTCCTACTAGGTATTCTTATTTAAGCTCTGTAATTGGGTAGGCTATGCTACAGTGTGTACTCACGTAAAAGATAGTATGAACTAGCATAAATTTATGAAATGTAAAATGATCATGAATGAGCTATGTGTAAAGATATTATTTAATTGAACGATAATCTACAAATGAAAAGAAATCTAGCTAAGTTTAGCTACTATCTTATCCACTTTAAAGTTAAAGGATAGTTAAGTTAAAGAAAGTATAAGAATGACAAGAAAAGTTAGGCTTGTGGCTGTGCGGACTAGGCACCATCCGCGCCAGTCATGTGCTAGGTTTTTAGGTCGTGATAGATATGATGTAATCCAGTCTAGTGGGAGTTGACATATAGGCCATACTCTGAACCAAGTGGGCATAAAATGGTGAAAGGACACATTGCATAGACACGCTTTAGCTATAAAAAGATTTAAATTTAAACAACTGACTTTTTGGTCAATTGGGGGTCACGATGTATTGTTAGATACTGCTCATGATCTATTTACAATCAAATGTTGATTGTGAATGGTCAACATAGCTAGAAATCTAATGGGTCACATGCATAGAAATTCACAAGGAATGTAAAATGGGTTTGAGGATTTGATCCTAAATTGGAGAATTAATTAAAAGGAGACAAGAGAATAAAAGGAACAAGAATATGTTCCTATTCCTACCCAAACAAGGAAAAGCCCAAAACAAGAATCTCTTAGGTGTCACTTTCTCAAAGAGATTGGGCTTCTTAATATGTCATTTTAAGAAGCCCAACAAGGGAATGGTGCCTACTAAGGGAATTAAGGCTTTAGAGTTTGTGGTTGCACCTATCACTTTAAATATGATAGTGAGGGCCACATGCCACCAACCACTCTCTCTCAGCTGTTGAGCATTTGTTTTAGAAACACTCTTGTTCTCTTCTCCTTCAACCAAGAGGGTTTTTTCTATAGCTTCTTCATGCTTGCTAGCATAAGAATGAGAAGAAACCCCATTACCTTAAGAGGCTTTTCTTTTGTGTAATTTCATGTGGATTATCATTATAGGTATTCTGCTTTGGTTACTTGCTTTGGCTTGGTGAGGTTGTTGCGCTACAAGAGGTATTTCTCTTCGTCTTGCTTTTCATGGTTAATGTAATGGTAATATAGGTTGATCCATCGGTGAATGGGTTTTAGAGAAAATTTTAAATTCCATTGCATTCTATGATCTCTAAAATCCTATAATATTTCTTTTCCTTTCACTTTAGTCCTTAAGCATTTTTCCTATACTTGCTACTTGTGTTTTCTGTTCTTCGATGAAACTTTTACTTGGCCCGAGGCATGCCTTATTCCTTAATGAGTTTTAGGACCCCTAGTCCTTCTAGTTGAGCTCTTAATTCATGAAAAAATTTTCACCCTCACAATTTTACTTATGTTTTTAATTATACTATAATAACCGGGGTATTACAAAATTGATTTGTTTCCTTATTTAAATTAGGAAGGTAATAAAGATTCTAGTTAATTCTAAAAAGTTTGTTTCCTAATTTAAGATAAGAAAATAATCGAGATTTAAAATAGTTAATTAATTAATTAATTTCCTAAATCATATTAGGAAATCAAATATGATACAATCTAATCAATTAATTAAATTATTTTCTAAATCATATCCAACGTAATCAATTTATTTGACTATCAAATTAATTAATCTTTTTTTATTAAGATTCATTATTCCATTGATTTCTCTTAAATCAATCAATCAATTTAATTAATTTATTTCCTAATCAAATTAGGAAAATAATCATATCTGGAATCAATTAATCTAATGATTTTGTTTCCTAAATCATATTAGGAAACTATCAAGATCTAAATCAATCAAATTAATTTAACCTAATTCAGTCTTGAATTTGAAATTTTTTTTATTTTTATTTTTACGCCGAAACAAACATCTACTAAGAGAGAAAAAAGAAGGTTTATGGATCAAAACAATTTTTCTTTTAAAAAATTCATGTTTGGTGTCAAAATATGTTCTTCAACAAAGCAAAATTCAAAACATATTTATCAACAAAATTCATAAGAACATCTCATGCTCTTTCATACAAAATTTTAAAGAAAAAGGAATAAGCATCACACCATGTTCATGTATCAAAAACATAAAACCTAAACATGTTGATTTCTATTATACATTCTTCGTTTTAAAGTAATGGTAACTATAGGCACCTCTGATACCACTATAGGATTTTAGAGATCATAGAATGTAGTGGAATTTAAAACTTTTTTTTGTAAAACCCATTCACCAAAGGATCAACCTATATTACCATTATATTAACCAAGTAATCAAAATGAAGAGAAATACCTCTTATAGTGCAACAACCTCTCTTAGCCAAAGCAAGTATCCAAAATGGGATACCTCTAATGGTAGTCTACGCAAGATACGCTAAGGAAAAACCTCTTCAAGTAACGAGGTTCCTTCTCATTCTCATGCTAGCAAGAGTGACTAAGCTATAGAGAAAACCCTTTTGGATGAAAGAGAAGAAAACAAGAATGTTTCCTAAACAAGATTCTCAATAATTAAGAGAGAGAGTATTGTATGTGGCTTTCACTATCACTCTTAAAGTGATAGGTGCTATTTTAAGCCCTAACGCCTTAATTCCCTTAGTGGGTGCCATTTCCTTATTGGGCTTCTTAAGGTGGCACCTTAAGAAGCCCAATTTCTTTGAGAGAGGTACGACCAAAAGTGTTCTCATTTGGGCTTTTACTTGTTTGGGTAGGAATAGGAACATATTCCTATTTCTTTATTCTCTTATCTCCTTTTTAATTAATTCTATAGTTAAGGTTCAAATCCTCAAGACCATTTCACATTCTTAGTGAATTTCTATGCATGTGACCCATTAAGTTTTTGGCTATGTTGGCCATTCACAATTAACACTTGATTGTAAATAGATTAAAGCAGCATCTAGCAGCACATCTTGACCCCCAATTAACCGAAAAGTCAATTGTTTGACTAATCCTTTCTGTAGCCAAAGCGTGTCTATGCAATGTGTCTTTTCACCGTCTTATACCCACTTGGTTTAGAGTATAGCCTACTTGTCAACTCCCACTAGACTTGACTACGTCATGTCCAGCCCAAATAGTCAGCCCAATGGGATCAATCACTTTAAACTAAGTCATTGAAGAACATCTTCATGACAAGTCTGCTTTGGCCAAAGACTTCTTAGCTATTATCTTGACAAGTGACCATGGGTATACTTCCTTCTATTAAGAGTGGTGAATCCTCTATTGACTACTCAAATATCTTCAAATACTTTATACTGTGCCTAATCACCAACCTAAGAGCGACCCATAGTGGGTAACAAGGAATGGAGTCAAAACACAAGATTCATATCCAAGATAACTTGAGTTCCTCAAGTCCAAGGATACTTGCACTATTAGCTGCTATGAGACCTATCACTGACATTTGAATAGATATCCATGTGATGTTTCATGTAGGTTATCCAATGTACTTGTTACCCTTAACAAGCATTCATATGTTTACTCAAAACATCGCATGCTTACAACTTAGAAGAACAACTGCTTGATCAAATTAAGAAGCATAACGTATTGTAGTCTATCCGACTAGGGATAGTTTAGATACATACATAATTACACATGATACGAATCTCACATTATGATCACCATCATAATTTCCTTCATGCTATGTTTTATGTCATGGACTTCATTACTTATATTACAATCTAATATTGAGTTTATGAATATGAATATAAATAATGAACAAAACCTCTTTGAATTAAGAACTGAGTTGTACATCTTATGCTAAAGGTGATTGCCTTTAGAGCACCTTTCTAGCATACCCTCCCTAAGTCGTAAGCTTACTATGCTATATTTACTAGTATCTCAAATCTTTCATGACAAACAATAAACATTTGAACCTAGGTGACCTATATGACTATAGAGCATACTAAACTTACAAAATATGAAAAGCTAAGAACTTACAATGGAGGGAAGGGCATCGTCAAACGCCTATCGTTCCCCATGCAATTTCTCCTTTGCTAGACTATAAGGAAAAAATTAACTACTGGGTGAGTATAAAACTTAGTAAGTAACTAACTTTAAATCAAGCACTTGTGATGGGGCGTAACTCAGCACCTTTAATTCTATATAGTTGTACCTCACTGACTCAAGTGTAATAGTCTAATTCTCTTGACTTTGCAATTTTCTCATTCCTTATGTGCCGTATTATGGAACCACCCATCGTACTTATAGTCTCACACTGGCACCCAAATACCTAATTGACCATGTAGTTGTCCAATATCGTGGATATTTAATTACTGTGTGATGACACTGACTTAACTTATCTACATGACTTTTGAGCATAAGCTTTTACTACATGACTTTTGTGTCATGAGCATACTACTTACTTGTACGCTTTACTTTTCTTGTTCTTCGATTCGTCTATGTCTCTTTGAACCCTCACCCAGAAGTTTCTATGGTTTGTCAGACCTCTTAAGTCTTTATAACCCTCCTTTGCCTTATTTGGCATCAAAGGCTCATGAACCAATCCGTATTTTGGATATCTAGTGAATGACGGTTCACCAAGTTTCTTTGTTACTTAGGTTGTAGTGAAACAGGGTCACCAAATCCACTTTAGTCATTAGTTACTAGTAAGCCCTCAGATGAAACTGTATCATCTGCCCATAGGTTTTCAGCTGTAGCTGGAATCATCTGAATACAACCATGGTTCTCATGCAGCTATATGCAACATAATGTCATATATAAAATATATGTGTAAATAAAATTGATAAACTAACAAAGCTATAAAAAGCTTCTGGTGCTTGCTCTAGCACATACTAGACAAATTTTTCATGCTGAACTATGATCATGATCTACCACCCTAAATCATAGAATCTCTAGGCCTTTATGAGCACTTAACTTGATGGGTTTAAGCTCACCAAGCCTCTATAACTATGTCTTCATGACTCACTGAGCCCAAGGTCTCCATGTGTCATGGACGTTAACGCCTAAGGCCAATCAAACCCTAAAGGTCTCTATGGGTTATAGGCTTGAGCTTTCCACCCCTAGGCAATGTGCTTTCCACATTGCCAAACTTGGAAATAAAGTTCTTTATCTAGGCATTAACCTAGAGCAACATGTTTTCCATGTTGTGATCTTTGCACATGGAAAATAGTTCTTTAGTTTATAAGCCTTGAGCAACCTCTTTCCTAGGTTGCCCAAATACCTATATACCCTAACATTTCACTTTTACTCAACACATGCTATATGCATGCACTTCATTTCATACTATATGCGTGCATTTCATTTCATTTTCCATATCGCTAGGCAACAATTTGACTATATTGATATATTGTAGCTTCACTACTCTTTATCAATAATTTCCTTGGCGACACTTTACTCTAAGTGCCATACACCTCTAAGAATACATGACCACCTATAACGACTTAAGGCCATGCCATTCTCAACGTATATATATATATATATATATCTAACCCCTTTCCTATGGGTTTGCAACATACCTTCATACAATTATACTCACGATATATGCATATGTTTCATGTTAACTTGTTACTCCTTTAGAGTGCTAACTTGAATTACTAAGAAGGAGTTCACTTACTCTTTCACAAGGTCTCACATGTTCTCATGTGTCATACATTTAATGGCATATATTCAATGATATATATCGAATAACTTGAATTTATCTTCTATAAGGTTAGCTACTTACCTTACTCTAAGCTAAGACTGCCATTCTCTTCCATCTTGATCAAAGATTTAATGATCCTAGATGATTATGGAAGCATTCCTATTGTTTCCATCAAGCAAATAGAGCAAAAGATGTTATAATCACAAAATAGGAAAATGCTTGTTACCATTTCTAACCTTTAGTTACTCTATTGACTATATCTCTTAAATGGTAAAACATTTGCAATTGAAAATTATTTCATTGGAAACTAGACTCAAAGGGCTTTCCAAAGATACCTCATTTGCTAAAAATGTAGTTCAAATGAGAGATATGACTATTTAAAGTTCTGAAAATTTCTTTCTGTCATGCCAGCTAGCATCTTGGCAGAACACAATTCGTACCCTATTTTCCCAACAACTAATAACACTTTAAAACATCAAATACAAGTTGGGTTCTCAATATTCATAAATATTTTCTTTAAAATAGAAAAATTCCTCTATGACAGTAAAAAGTATTCTTTCTCCAAATTCCACAAGTTTAATCTATGATAAAATACATAAATTGTAACATCTCAAAATCACTTAACACTATCTCCATCCTAATAGATTTTTAAGCCAAGGTTCCTCATTTAATAATTATGCCAATTATCAAAACTGTAAAATTTCAAAGATCTCAAATCCATAATTAAAAACAACTAGGAACCAACATTATCATCATTAGCTAAAATCCTCAAAATACCATCATAGGTCTTACATCACTTTCACTTAGACATATATATACATCACTGGAGATCAGTTCTTAATTATTTTATGATAACAAAAAAATTTGGGCTATAGCTACTAACTCCCTACTACAACCCCGCTATTCCTACTTTGATTAGCACTTAAGATTGGTTAATATAGTACAAAATCATGAGACATAGAAATCTCTAGCCAATAGTTAATATTTGAAAATAGGAACCGTTCCCAGTCATAAAAGCAAGTTCATCATAATTCATCTCATCAATCAATTCATATATCATTTCATAAATTAGTTCATAAATCCGTTCGTAATTCAGTTCAACTTATATATGCACTATCATGCAGAAATCATCACTTGGTCTTATTACCCCAGGAGTCTTTTTCACCTTCAGTGGTGCCAAGGATCATCCCTTGGTCTTAGTACCCTAGAAGTCTTTTTCACCTCAAGTGCCGCCAAGGATCATCACTTAGTCTTAGTACCCTAAGAGTCTGTTTCACCTTAAGTAGCGCCAATGATCATCACTTGATCATAATACCCCAAGAGTCTATTTCACCTCAGGTCGTGCCAATGGTCATCACTCTTCTTAATGCCTACCACTAGGGTTAATTCTCACCCACACTCTACCCTGTGGCTAAAGGTCAGCAAGACTAACGCTAGCATCATCATGCATAGCAACTTTCGCCCTAACCATGGTGAGTCTTACACTGGCGCGTACTGTCATACCCCAGGTGCTTGGCGTACGCTGCCTTAGCGCATGAGTATCACAAGAACACATATACATACATACATGACATGCATAGAGTTGAATATCACATAATTTATCAATAAATCATTTTCAATATAAAACAATTTCAAGAATATATGAACAACGCTTTTATGAAATATAACTGGCTACTTGAATTTACTGTCTCGTACTGGTTCTGCTCGAAATTATTCTAAGGTACTGGTAAAATAAATAAGCTATTAAAGTCCTAATACGGAAGATATTAAGATACTATTCCATATTTAAATCCAACTTCTATACACTAAAATATAATCGTGTACTATCCATAATCCTATTTCTAGTCCCAAATTTAAATAAAAATACCTAACTAAAATATCCTAAATTATTCTCCCAATTTGCAACTTATTTCCTTTTTCCTCAAAAACCTTGAATTAATTCTCTTTAGTCATCAATGAAAACTTTAACCACATAAATAACCTTCAGAATTTGGTAAAATCTATCAAATTCTAATTAAAATCCCATATATACTAAATCTGGATATTTTCAGAAATTTTACTCCTTTCATCCTACTCTTCATTTTATTCACTTAGATCCTCGGTAGTAATTTTTCTTTTATCTTTTCATGATCTAAGACCACATTTAGTTCCATTTAGTTCTTTAGGTCACAAATATATCTTGTTCCAAAATTATTGATACTCCTACAGACTTTTGAATATATTCACTTTAGTCCTTGTCATGCATTCATACATCTAAACTCCATGTTTTTCCATTCTTCTTGCTTTAAGGCTCTCTTAAACTCATCTAAGGACTCTCTAAGCTATGTTTAATCATTTCTTAAACACGTGCAAGCTTAAAAGAAAGGATTTAAAGCTTAACCATGATTTCCAAGCTCACTTTCCCCTTGAAAAATTTTTGCACTTTCACGTCCTCTTTTATGCTGCTATGAAGAGCTCTAAAACACACTAAAAGCCACCTTGCATAAAATTTCACCTAAAAGCCTCCAAGAAGTCTAGTTTCTCAAACACTCATGGTTTTTCCTCTATTTTTAGTGCAAAAAATAAAGGTTGTCTTGTGGCCTTGGTCTGCACTGTTTACTCAAGGGAATGCACTGATTTTTGTTGCAGAAATAAGGTACACTAAGCTTGTTTCCTCATGGGTTCTATCCAGCAGAAGGGAGGCTTACAGGTTGAGGGAAGAAGCTCTTATTCACTCTCAGAATCTGCCAAAAAAGAGGAAAGAACACCATGGATTACTGATAATTCACTCTCTCATAGTTTCTCTCTTACTCTCGATTTGCTCTACAAAGGACAGAAGTTAAGTACCCTTAAATGAAACTTAAGGATACTTCATGTGGCTTGGATGAGAGGGAAAGACCATGATGGTCTACTGGTTAACTGAGAGACAAAAATTATGACATCCCACACTACCTTTTTTTGCCTTCACACTTCCTTGTCCTTAAAATGGAGTGTACACTTCTGTTAAAGTAAGGAAAAAGGCTGGTTGAAGTCATGTGCTTTCATCATCCACACATAGCCGAGAGCATAAGGGAAAAGTTCTAGAGGTGATGCCACATGGATGGGAGAAAGCTTAGGTGGATGGGTAATGTGTGGTCTTCTCCTATTAGTGCAAGGATATGATGATAAGAGGAATGAAGCCACATGTACATGTCTTCTACGTAGCTTAGCACTGAAATGCCATCTCAAATGGCCTAGTTAGAATTCTAGATAGACCCTTAACATTTTCTATCCTTGCAATTAAGCCCTTGGTCAATAAAGGAGAAATTTAAATTTGTCTCCAAAATTGTTTCTAACATTTTCTCCAACCTCTAATTATGGAAAAGTCACTTTATTTCCTTTTACAAATTTTCCTCTCTAAAAATATTCTTTTCATAATGGTCCTTCAAACACTAATTTTCCTAGTATTTAATAAATGCAAGAATTTGGGATGTTACATAAATCACACATTTAGTTTACCAAATGCATTTTTATACTTATGGGAAGAGATTGATGCATCAATCAACCCCAAAACATGAATTTCAAAGCAATATTCAAGAGGAAGAGGTTCAAGAAATTCATCCCTAATTTCGTTCTTTCAACAACTCAAACTCCTCCTAAAGAATCAACTCCATTTAATAAAGGGTTCTCTATATCAACAATTTAGAACAACAATATCACACCAATTGATCAATAGAAACATTATACATAATTTTTCCAAATTGCTAACCTAGGGTTTACTCTTATAAGAGGAGGAGGAAGAAGAAGAAGAGCACTTACATATCATATCTCCTAAGCTTCCATGGCTTCCCTCTTCAAGCAAAAGGCATGGACGGGAGTTGAAGAAGATGGCATGGAAGAGGCTGACTGAAGAGGAGGGAGATAGCTACAGGAGAGTGAGGAAAAATGGATGGGAAAAAAAGATGGTGAGTGTTTTTAAGTGAGTGTATGTGTAGGGTCCACCTATTCTTTTTTCAATTTGGTCCTTTTAGTAATCACCTCAAATTAGAACCTTATAAGGGAATTGGGAAAACTTCGATCATAGTTAGGGCACCTAATTACACTTCCATAAAATATGCATCATCACATCTCGTTTTCATTAAAAAAGACCAAAATCCCACATTTGTTCATTTTAGTCCCTCTTGGTACCTTAAAATCCACCCTAGCCTCAAATCCATCATCTTTAATGTATTGGCCTCATAATCATCCTCCTATGGTCCATTCTTCCTCAAAGGTTCTTATTCAGTCCTTTCTCAAGAGTACTCCATATTTTCTTTTTTTTTTCACTTTAGTCCTTAAGCATCCTTCCTACACTCACTACTTTTGTTTTCTTTTCTGGTGAAATCTTATTTGATCAAGAACAATTCTCAGCTCTTATTTAACCTTAGGACTCTTTATTCTTCGAGTTGAAACTCCTTAATGCGTGAAAATTTTTCACCTTTACAGATTTACATACTTTTAACTATATCATAATACCTGAGGTGTTACATCTCTCCCCATATTCCTTTAAGCCTTACATATTCTCATGAAGTGTAACATCTTGAATTTTTGGGTGCTACTGCAGCTGGTATAGTAGTCTGCACATGTGGAAATATGGGCGAAACTTTTCTATTTTGGTGGAGAAAGAAATGGCATGAAGGGGTGTGGTGCCATGCAGAACCTAATGAATGGCAACATGTGAGGGGATATGTGTGGCTTAATGTTGGTTAATTCACAAATAAAGTTCTCATGTTGAGTGGGTCATGGGGTAAATTTGGGTTATGATGTGTTTGTTGCCTTGAGATATCATAAGTAATCCAAGTATACCAGAATAAACAATGTGCAAAGAGATTATCTACTTTAAAAAATGTGGGAATGAGGAAATAAATGAGGAGCTTGCTTAAAGGACCAAATAGGGATATAGAAATCTTGGTATGATGTGATTGTGTCACTTTTGAAAAATATACGTAAAGACTTTTAAAAATTCACTCTTGTCTCATAAGGCCTTATTGGAGGAAGTGGCTCAATATAGCCTTTCCCAATGTTATTAAAACACTTCAAGCACTCCACATCATCCCAAATCCCTCAAGTCTATATTTTTCTTAAGTCCTTCTTGTAGCTCTCCTCCTTTCATTTTCATGATTTCCTCTCTTCTTAGATGCACAAAACTGGTTCTTGGAGGTGTGGTGGTCTTCCTTGGCAAAACACCATCTCCTAAGCTCCTCTATATGGATTCAAGTTAGGATTATGGAACCCTTTTGTTGTTTTTACTGATTTTTGGATACGAGGGTTTTTAGGGAAAGAATGGTGTTCTTGAGAATTTTAAGTTAGATTGATGAACTAAAACTCTTCTTGGATGATTGTTGAACATTTTAGAAATTTGTGAAATCCTTGGAATGAAACTTAGAAATCATGACTTTGAATGTATGACAGAAAAATAATGGAAGTTAGGGTTCTTAAAGAAAGGTTGATGAATTTGAGCCTTGATTCTTGGATTTAATCTAGGATTTCAGTGTATAGATGTTTTCTAATTATTCTTAGAACAAAACCATGAAATAATCTTGCTTTTTAGTGGAAAATTATTCTACAATGAAGGAAAAACCATCAAGAAGTTGAAAATTGCGAAAATTGAGTAGCAATTCTGTCATCTGCCTGTTTAGACGAGCAGGTAACCAAAAGCTTCAACAGTTTTTAGCGAATTTTCAAATGGTCATAACTCCCTCATCAAAACCATGTTTTTAGTAAATCTTATATTGTTGGAAATATCTTAGAGTCTAGTTTCTAATGATATAAGTTTCATTTGTAAATTATTTTCTGTTTATAAATTATGACCAAAAAAGTGACCAAAGGTTAGATTTGGTGCCAAACTTTTCCCTATTTTGTGATCTTGACATATTTTTGCATGGCTGTCTCATAGGGATGGATTATTTGATGTGTCTTCCGTATCTTTTAGGGATGGAATGGCTAGCTTGGAGTAGGTGTGAGGGATTTCTCTACCTTGCTCTTATTTATTTCTCCTTATATTGTTTTCCTAGCATAACTAGTGATTGAAATAAATTGTCTTGGTATGACAATGTGAATGTGTGAATGCACATATGTTAAAACCCCTCACCCATAAGGTATTCTTGGGTAAATTCCATTGTGAGTATGAAATTTGATTGAGGCAGTATGAAAGAAATTATATCCTAGGAAGATTTTATGAAATTGATCTTTGTATGAAAATATCTTGAATGTCTTGTTCATGTGCGATGGTGGGTATTAGGGTTGTGTGATGAATGTATATGCATTAGTTGCATGGATTTTGATCTAAAGCCATGGCCATAAGTTAATATGTGCGAATTGCACTATGGTATGATGTTGTTGATTATATATGGAGACATGTTCAAATCCTTAGCTCATTGGTGCGAAGGTACTTAGTAAATGTATACTCATATGGACCCATTTTCACCCATTAAGTATAGTTGAGGAAACATCTACCTATATGCCTACATATATAAAAGCTATCATATCTTTTACGATGCTATAAATTGGTTAAGGACCTATGTAAGCATATATGAGGTCCAGCCAACCTATAAACTAACACCACGGGTACACAGATATGTACACTTACTCATTTTTTAGTTTTGTAAAGACTTCCTTATATCTAAGTTTTTGAAGCATGTTTGTACATTCACCTACATACACCACCATACCACCCTCATGAAGGGTTGAGAGGAATATGTCTTTATGTAGACTAGAGATTGATATAGTGTTTATGGAATGGGACAATATGTGATATTGAGATACGTATCCCTATAATATAAGAGTACCGCTAGCTCCTATGTTTTGCATGAACCGTGTAGATGATTAATGTTGTGGTTGAATAAACTATATGGTCGATATGTAATATTATCGTGGTAATGTCATATATCATAATTGTGGTTGAACTAATGTATTATACTGTGAGTGCAACAACATCATCTCCTTAATCAAGTATGTATTTGAAAACAAGATATTGTGAACATTATGTCTATCATGATTCAAGAGCATGAATCTTTTTGTGAGCTGGCATGTCTATTAACTTTATTCTTCCTTACTATAGTTTTGGTCGCTAAAGAATTTCGAGGTTAATTATGCTTAGGGTATTGTTAAAGGTGTGATCTGATTACATTTATCTTTTTTTTTTGAATTATTGTGACTAGTTAGTGCTAAGGTATGGCACTTACTAAGATTACAAAGTGTTGAGGTGTGGCACTTGCTAAAACTATGCAGTGCTAAGATGTGGCACTTGCTAAAACTATAGAGTGTTAAGGTATGGCACTTGACATATTTATTTCATGCTATGTTGTGACACTTACTATGACTTTCTTGGAAGATAATGTATTTGTGTATAATTTTGTATTGCTGGATTGTGATTTTCCTTATGATGTGATGTAATTATTTATGTTATATAATCATTGACATTCTAGTTATGATTTAGTGTAATGTGGAATTATTTGTGTCAGAATATATATATATATATATATATATATACTTGTCATGTGTAAGGATGAGATATGTGGAAATGATGGTACCGAGAAGCCAAGGGCACGTGGTCTAGCAGAAATGGATCATGTTTGGTAAGTGTGAAATTGATGCATAAATATTTATACTGTAATAGTGTTATTTGTATTGACTGCTAATGCATTATTTGTACTGTAATGGCGCTATTTGTATTGACTGCTGATGCATTATGGTTATATATATTTACGAGTTGGGAAGAATTGCTAGAGTACTTTGTAGGGTTCTTGTGTACACTTTCTGGCTATATTTACTTGATTTCTAATGTCTTTAATTGCTTTTGAGTTCGTATGAATGTATGATCATGCTAGGTAGAGTTTTATCAGTGAGTTATGTGGATTAGACCCACCCTTTTACAGGAGATGATTTGATTCGACGATTCGAGTAGCGAGGATGCCTCCCCCTTTATCTGAGGTAAGGTAATATTTGCCTTTATTTTCAATATTAATCTTTAGTATGCTCTATAATCGGGTAGGCCACCTAGGTTTTATATATCTTATTTGGGTTAGTTAGTGAAATAGCAGGCTTGCAGTGGTATAGGTGACATGCATTCGCGTCGATCATAGTCCTAGATTTGGGCTGCGACATGAAGCATACATCCAATGTGTCACTACAACAAATTTTTTCACAACTTAGATAGGGTTAGCTACTTACCTCAAATTCGAGCTAAAATTACTTTTTCCTAGAAGCTTACTCGAGGGAAAGATGTTCCAAGAGGTTTTGTAAGTAACCCCTAATGATTCCATCATGAAAAGAAGGCCAAACATGTTAAAAATTAAGTGAAGAAATGTTGTTCTGTAATGCTGGCGCTCAGCGCCAAGGAGCACCGTCCATCCTGCAACTAGCATTGGCTTTCGCCATGCTAGCATTAAGCACTAGCATGCAACAAAAGGCCACAAAACATACCATTCTATTACATTAATTGCTTCCAAACCTTTCCCTTTTGATTCCACTTCATTTCAAATCTCAAGCACAAGTTGGGTTCAAGATTTAAACCATTCTTCTCAAACATAACTTTGTTTTCATGTTCTTCCTTACTAGCTCATATTTTCTCATCAAAATCAAGTTTTTCACTTGTTTTAATCACCCAAAATGTCAAGAATCCTTGGGGGAAATGTTCGAAACAAGTTTTAAACCATAATTAATAATTTTCCACCACTCATAATAGTAAGACAACTTCAATTTATCCTTGTATAAATCATTCATTGTTCTATTTAAATTTAATATATTACATGCTCATACTTAGACTAATCATTCTTACTTATACCAGAGCAAAGTTTACCTTTCCATACCTTACCAAGACTCCTGTCTTAACGGATCATTAAAGCACTTTGAAAGTTACATTTCAAGATTGAAGAAGCTATTTTCATTAAAATCACTTCCTTGCTTCACTAATCTTAAAGTGTTCATTTTAACACTTTTGACGAAACCTTCTTAGGAGTAAAAAGCCATAAGCTACTCCTTTATATGTTAATTACCTCTTCCCACGTAGCCTAGAAGCCAATCCTCTTTAAACCAATTAGACTTCTACACATAACCATCCATGTTCTGTTTAAGACTAAAATTCAAACTTTGTACTTGATGAATTTTCTAGGCAACCATCATATGTCCAAAATTCATGAAATTTGGTGAAGAGCATCCTAGTATGCCTAGAATCTCAGATAAAAATTTCAGAAAGAAATATTTTAATTTACCCGTTCAAAACCACTATTTTACAACTGTTGTCCAGATTGTCTCAACAGCATAAAGGTCTCGATTTTACAAGCCTTTGACCCACTAAACCAATTCCAAATCCCATGACACTTGGTAGGAAAATGTTATGACATCATTCCATAAAATTTCAAAGAAAAACATGACCATTTGGACAATATAACACAGCCTTAAATAAAACTGGTCAGATTGTTCTGATTTCTGAGGTAGTTTTAGTTTCTCTAATAATTGACCTAACAATTGCTTCCCAAACACTATGAAACTATCCAGTCTATAACTATATATGCCAAGGAATGCCTCATAAAAATTTCAAGCCAAAAGACTTGATTTGGATATATTTCTACCTTAGAAAGTATACCAATAGAAAGCAGCCTTATTTTGGGCAACACATCTAATTATGGGAATTTAGGATACCATATGAGGTGAGGTTCCAAAAACTTGGTCATCCACACAAAGGGGCATAAGGAATTTTAAATCTGTTGAAGCTTATCTTTCATCTTAAACAGAACAAAACTTTAGAAATAGAAAAAATGACAGCAACCAAACTTGAGCAAAAATCAATCCTATAATACAGAGTCTTGCATAATCTCTTAGTTCTGTCTACCACATGAGAAAATAGTACTCTCATGGATTAACTCTTACTATTTCTTTGTTTACTCTACCACTTTCTTCCCTGAGCGATTCTCTTCAAGTATTTCAGTAAAAAGTTCACCAATTAGGAGCTTTGGCTGAAGCAACTAGCAACAATAAATTAAAAAAAAAAAAGGATTTGTGACAAGCACAATACTGCACTAAGATTCCATTTCCCTCTCCCTTAAGTGGTTCTAAAATTCCCACTAATGAAAACCATATTTCCAATGTTAATGTTGCTAAACCCCTTCTTATCCAGTATCCAACACATATGAGCAACATAAGAAAGTTCTAGATCAGAATTTTTTTACAAAAAAAGGTCAAAAGATCAGTCCCCTTACCTTGTTGTTATGTTGTATTCTTTGTTGTATATCACCCTTTACCCGACATTGCAGCTCTATTGCCTTGTTCTATTTCTGCCAATTGCAGAATTGGTCTGCCTTCGTGCACTACCCAAGTCCAGCTAGCTCATGGTAGAGATGCCGTGAACAGCACCACCAAAGAGAGACAAGGTGAAGAGGATGACCGGAGCTGCAGGGCTGGCCAAAGAAGCTTTTGTGAATGAGCCCTAAGTTTCCTTAAGTCATCTGTATTTTTTCTCTCTTCTCTCTCTTTTCTTTTTCTTTCTTCTTGCATGAAGGGGAAAACTTCCTTTGGAAGCTTTAAATTTAATCCAAGGGAGGGAGAAACATACACATGTCTCACTTTCCATATTTCCCATTTGATATATTCTTTGGCTCAGATTCCATAAACCCATCTTTTCTATAGACAACATTTTACTTAGATCCTTGTATCTTTTCCGAAAATAATTTCCAAATCACTCTCAAGGTCCAAAGTTAATATATTTTTATTTCTCCCTTACCATATTTTCCAAGATAAATCTAAGAGCTCCACTTTGTCTAACATTTTCAAACAACTCCTAAAAACTATTATCATTAATTTCAGTTAAGTCCTCATTAAGGATTTTCTTGGAAATTTCTCATAACGGGATTTAGGATTCCAAATTTTTTATGGTTTCATTAAATTTCAAATTTGTTCCAAAATTTCACATATAAGCATATAATAGGATCAATACATTCACCAAGTGAATTTAAAATTCACGGGTATCACAGAGTTAGTGGATGCTGGCATTATGCCATATAATGAAGTGTTTCCATTTGGAGTAGTGGAGATCTCATACCTAGAGTCCATAAGAAGCTTAAGGAAAATGGCCAACGCCTCAAGCATTATCTTGGAAGGGCAGTCAAAGGGAGAAGATATCTCTTACTCTTGCAACACCACAGCCTTAAGGAGAATGATAGAATTTGGCTAAAGACTATAATCTTCGTGCTATTATGAGGCACCCCAAGCTTTATGAACCATGCACTTTTATTTTTGGCCTTTTAGTAGTAGTATGGAATTTTTTTTTATTATGGTTGCTTGTTGTTTAAGTTAATGTTTGATAGTCGTAGTGATTTTTGTGATTCTGAGCTTGTAGCAAGTTTTATTGGCTTTAGTGATGTAAAGTTATTATTTGGTAGTTGAATGTTTGCAGTGGTATGGTTAGTTATATTGCATTATGCCATATAATGAAGTGCTTCCATTTGGAGTAGTGAAGATCTCAGACCTAGAGTCCACAAGAAGCTTCAAGGTAAATGGCCAACGCCTCAAGCATTATCTTGGAGGGGCAGTTGAAAGGGAGAGGATATCTCTTACTCTTGCAACACCACAACCTTAAGGAGAATGATAGAGTTTGGCTAAAGACTATAATCTTCGTGCTATTATGAGGCACCCCAAGCTTTATGAACCATGCACTTTTATTTTTGGCTTTTTAGTAGTAGTATGGAATTTTTTTTTATTATGGTTGCTTGTTGTTTAAGTTAATGTTTGATAGTCGTAGTAATTTTTGTGATTTTGAGCTTGTAGAAAGTTTTATTGGCTTTAGTGATGTAAAGTTATTATTTGGTAGTTGAATGTTTGTAGTGGTGTGGTTAGTTATAGTGGTTAGTTATAGTGTGTTATGTGTTTTTTTGTGGTTTCTTCTCAGTTTTGAACGTTTATGTTAGGGGTTATTGTGTTTGGAGTGGTTCCTATAGCTATTAGGAGTGGAGAGGAGTTTTGCTAATGAATTTTTAAGTTTCATGGGTTCTACTACTGAAGCAGTAGCTTTGGCCACTATAGCGGCAAGTGTGGTGAAGTTTGGAGTGCATTCTTCCAAGAACCACTGAAACGATTCAATTTTAGAGTTATAGTAATAGCATCCCTTGCTTTCATTGTACTCTCTATCAAGCACCATTGCAGTGGTATTTTATAACACTGCAGCAGTGGGCAACTCTGTATCATGGTGCTTTCTAAGAAGCACCACTGCAGCGGGGGTTCTTAGTTAAAAAAAAAAAGAGTTAACAGCCTCTTTAGCAAGGAAATGCACTACTTTAGTAGTGAAACGATGCATACCTTATTTAAAGTAAAACCTTAGTTTTTTTCCTCACTTCTGTTATTTTCTGCTCCTCTCTACCACTAGCAATGCTCGAGTAGCCTTTATGTCACATTTCCAACTTCCTCTACCAAATATCTTCCCAGAAATCCCCCTCTTAAGCACACTCTAGTGCTTTTTCTCGATAATCCTAGGGATTGTTTTAGCATTCTCCTTTTGTTACAATGTTAGGTAAGTTTTTTTCCTAAGCTTGTGCTATAGGTAAGATTATAGATAATTGTTAAGGCTTAGGTTAAAGATTAACACTAGGGCTAGCCAGATCTATTTTTGTTTTTTGAAGTATTGGTAAATATTTTTGTTCTATCGTTGTTGTTGTTCTATAGGGCTTATTATTTTTGTCATCCTCATGGCACCTCAACAGAGCCGAAAAAGGAAAGTAACTATTATGTTCACCCTAGCTCATCAAGGAACACATATAGAAGCAAGAAGCATGAAGAGAGATTTGAAAATATCGTAGTCAAGAGAAAGGTGGTAAAGGAAAAAGGTTTCTCTGGTTGGGGATGAGTTTCCTAAGATCTGATATTAGTTTATAAAGAGGGGATGAGGTAGCTTGTGCTCAAACCATTGTAGGCTACTTGAGATTGGTCCAAGTGTTTTATGTTAATGCCTTTAGAGTTGAGAACGAGGACCTAGGTAAATATAATATTGTGGTAAGGGGGTGCTTATTGAATTTTCAACCAAGAAGATTAGGGAGTTCTATGGCATTAAGTATGATCATTATAGGGTTAGTAGCTTCCATTATATAAGGGCCACTAGTAGCTGGGGCCATAAAGATATTTTGAATACCCTATGTTTACTTGGGGCCCAATAGGTCTTAGACTCTAAGAGAGCCCCTAGTAAGCTTAGGAGAGCTTACCTCCTCACGGTGCCTAGAGCTTGGTTCATCATTATTTAGCACTCCTCCATGCCATTTTCCAATACCATGGATGTTTTTAGCTAGAGAATGTTTTATGGATGAAACACCTACTAATGTGGAGGAGATCATTAATTAAGTGATTGAGAGTAGTGCCCAGGCCTCCCCATGAATCTTAGGTTTTCCTTTCTTTATTACCTATTTGTGCTTGAGGCATGATGTATCAATAGGGAAGGAGCCTAGGATGAACGCCATACCATTCATTCCATAGAGTTTCATGAGCTGCGAGGCAAGAGGATGAGGACTTCAATGTCTACCAAAATATGGAGAGGATGGATAGGAAGATAGACTTCTTGATGGAACATCAGATGAAGCTTGTTGCACTTTTTACAAACAAGCTATAGTTAGGTGTATCTCAGCTTCCTCAGTATGATGAAGGGCAAATATCTAGGGAGCTTGATGAAGGGGATGAAGAGGAGGAGGAGATGGACTAGTAGAAGTACCTTAGTTTTTCTTTTCTTTTTATGTTTTATGTTATAGTGTAGTTTGCAAGTTTCTTTTTATTATTTGGATTTTGGTTGTAACTTGTATTTAGCACTATGAATGCAGATATTCAAATTCTCTAGTCAACTTAATTGTACGCATGGTGTTAATACAATTACATGTTTGATCCTTTCTATTGGTTGTTATGTTGTGAAGCTGAGTATTTCCATGTAATCTTTTCCCCTTCCCATTTCACTTCTTTGTCATTGTGAACATTGAGGACAATGTTCATTTCAGGTTTGAGTAAAGTGTTTTTTTTTTCTGTGATTAAGTAGGTGTCTAAGAGGAGTGTGTGTTTTTTGAAGCATATAAGTCTTTCATAAAAGAACAAAATTAAGTGCTTTGTAAATTAAATATATTTTGTTGCTTAAAGCTTTAATGATTTCATAAGCTTGCATTCATTTTAACTTCTTTAGTGTGTTGGTAGCAATCTTTAATCCCTTGAATTAGCAATCTTTGAAGTGGACAAAAGATGTTCAATAAGGGGTATATATTCCAATATATATCTCTATCTTCAAAAAAAATAAGCAAATGGAAAATAAATAGAATATTGGTTTATGTTGAGGCGTTGTTGTGTGAATTGGGTGCACGTCACCTCTTTAACCAATGGACCATATGTTCTTTTATAAATAAAGAAGGTGACAGATAGGGGAGTCTTGTGTGGATAAGGTTCATGAGTATTCTTCTAATTCTTTAGCCTTCTCAAATTATATAAAGGAAGAGGGGGAGTTGTGTGGATCAAACGCACGAGCTCCACTTCTTACTAGTTATATTCTATGATTACAGCAACTTTAATGGCTAATTTTAATTGTTAATTTGGAATTAAGCCCTTGAGAACAAAAATCATCAATGGTGAGATTGTAATTCAAATTATTGTGGAGTTTTTAAGGATGAAAAAGATTTGCAACTTTACTAGGCAAAGAATTTATGTTAGCCTTCTCATTGTTGCTACATGCTTGGTTACATTCCTACTAAAAAGGCTTTCCTGCTGTGTGTTTGTGGGATTATCTCTTGTTTAGTGCCATGGTTAATTTTCTTTTTCTTAGCTCTTCTCTTTTTCATTCTTTTATAAAGGATCTTGCTTGTGTGTGGATTGTGTTTTTTTTTCTTCGTTTGTGTCCAAGTCATTTCGCTTGAGGGCAAGCAAAATCTCAAGTTTGAGGGAGTGATAAATTCCTAATTTTATTAAATTTTGGTACATTTTCTTGTTAAATTCATTACTTGCTTCATGCATGGATTAGGCTTTCTCAATGAAATTCCTCTAGTTTTTGTTTGACGAATTAATCTCTTTTTCCCTTGCAAGTTCTCTTATTTTTATCCTCTCTTTTGCTAGTATTTGATGTTTTGCTTATGTTCTTATAGATTGGAGTGTGAAAGGAGAAGTGAAGTGATAAAGGGCATTTCTTCATTCATTTTAGTCCCTATTTTAGTTCTTATTGCCTATTTAATTTTGTAAATTCTTTAATTTTATTATAACTTTAGATTTATTGGGTGTAAATTAATTATATAATTAATGTGCTTTAATTTCATAATTTTATCCCAATTAATTCAATTGTTTATTTTTACAGAAAAATAATTAGAGAATTTTATGATGACGTGGCATAATCTGATGACTGGGCTTTGACTGTTGATCGCGGGCCCTTTTAGAAATTATTTGGTTTCCACTAGGAAAAACACCATTATTTCCTACTAGAAGAGCATCTTCTTTCAAATTCCTTTCTTCTTCCACTTGCCGAGAGAGACAAGAATGCTTAGTCAACAAAGTGTGTAGTGGGAGAAACTATTGGGAGAAGTTGGTGTGATTAAAGAAAATTTGGACCCTGTTGTCTACCAATACTACCTACAGAGACATAAGTGACGATGCAAGCAAGCACAGAGTGGACGACTAAGTGTTTTGAGTTTGGTGAGCACTAAAATGAAATTGGCAAATTATTTATTCCATCTGGGATCAGCAGAAGTGGCTATAAAAGGGGCAATCCTTCGACATTCAAGACATACTTTCACACCTTCAGACTTCAATTCTCTCTTCTTCTTCATTCTGTAGTTAGATTTTAGTTTAGTTTTTATTTTTGTTTTAGTCCTTTTAGAAGGCTAAAACATCTTTTTGTAATCAATAAATGGTAGAGCTAGATTTGTAACTTGAATCTTCTTGAATAGATAAGTTTTCTGGCTATAAATTCTATTTCATTTTTGTCCCTGCTAAGCCTCTTTATTTTGTGTTCATTTCTATTCTGATATGAATGTTTTGAGCATGAAATATATTTTGAATATTTTAATTGAGGATGAAGCTTGCTATACTGGTTCACACCACTATGATGTCGAATCGCCCAGAATTGAATTCGTGGCAATCTTGCGGTATAATGATCCCCATGTCGTATTCACTCAAGGAGCCTCACTTTTAACTACTAATTAATTGTTCTTAGCACTAATTACACTGATTAAGACCTAATTAACATGGGGGTTTTGTTGGTTAAGACAGAAATATAAAATAGAAGCAAAACAACAGTGGATAACAGCAGTAGCAAACCAGCAGAGAGTATTGACAGTAATAGAGAATCGCAACTAGCCACTAGGATTTATGGGAGTGCATCTATCATTACTTAACTCATTGATTTAGTTTTATCCCCATCTCACCATTTGGTTTTTATGAAAAGTATTCTAGAAGAACTTCTAGAAATTACAATACTTCTAACCATAGTTAAGAAAAACTTCATTAATCTATAGCTAGATACAACTTTGAAAGATCTCAACCAAATCAAGTTAGATATCATCTAACCTATCCATTTTGTTTTACTTGCTTTCCCAATCAATTAAGGAAGGTTTTATCTCAAATAAAAATCAATTTATGCTTATACAAGTTCATATCAAAATTATGGTATCAACATAAACACAAGAACAGAACAGAAATGAAAATGAGATGGAATGAAGAATAAAACATTTATCTTGCATTGAAAGTTCAAGCTACAGCATCCCAAGGTCCTAGTGACTAATTACAATGGAAGTTTATCCCTCCATGAGAGCAAAACCAGCCAAACAGAAGAGAGAAAAGCAGAAAGAAAATGACCTATGAATTTTCTAAGTTACGGAATGAAAATGTAATGTTCTACCTTCCAAAAACTAAAGCCCACAAGCCCTTGGAATATTCTACCCTAGATGCCTTCAGTTAACCTTCAAAAAGGGCTGAGGTGTGGCTGTTTCCTTTTTACAAAGGAGGCAGCCAATAGACAAGCAGCAGAAGCACAAATAGGTGCAGCAGAAAGGCTCTTTTTCATGTAGAATACTGATGTTGCCATTTTCAGTAAAGTCTAGGGAAGAGGAGGCTGCATGCATGTTAAAAAGGGCTGAATAATTTGAAATAAAGGCCCCACATGTCCATGCCATCTGGTCTGCAGAATGGAGTACCCAGTCAGCATCCTACTCATCAGAAAAGTGCCACATTAGTGTCCATGTCAGCAGTAGTGCCATGTCAGTGCCACGTCATCAAGAAATTTCCAATATTAATTTCTGCAAAATACATAAGATGGATTAAATTAAGTCTTTTATAATTTAAGTCCTAAAATATGAAAATAATTCTTTTTTTCATCCAAAATTAATTTAGACCCAATAAATCACAAAGTGTAATAAAAATATAGAACTCCCATAGATGAAAAATGAAAATAGACCAAGATAGAGGTTAAAATGTATATAAAAATGCTAGATATCATATACATACAAAAATGCGGTTGCTGTGTATGTAGTAAGTTAGGATGGATATAACTTGTTTTGGTGGTTATCAAGCATGATTTAGGTTAAGGGCTTAATCAGTTTACATGTGGTTAGGTTTAACTATTGTGTAATCTAGTTCTAAGAGGTCTCTTGGAAATATTAGTTTGACAACCTAATGGTAGAATTAAATTAGAAAGTAATTTAGAGTAAGATTGCGATAGCTACAATTCCAATAAAACCATAGATTGATTACAATTTTATTTTATTTTGTTATTATTTTATAGTCTAGTATTTTGTAATTAGTGTTAGAGTGTCAAGAACAATTAATTAGGTAATTAGAAGCAAGGCTCTGAGTGAGAACGACCTGGGGAGATCATTATACTGCAAGTTGCCATGAATTCAATTATGGGCGATTCGACAGTCATAATGGCATGAACCATGAAGAAGAAAAAAAGACCAAAGGGAAGTCTAAGCTCATGTTGCAGAAGGTCATTTGTCTACTAGTCACCACTGCAGTAATAGAATGCACTATTGCAGCGATAGCTCTAAAATCTTTGTAAAGATCTTTGCTAGCCAGCCATCGCTATAGTGGTGAAACGCGCTACTACAATGATAGACCCTCAAATCCTGACGTAGCTCTCTACTAGCCATCACTATAATGGTGGAATGCACCATTGAAGTAGTAGATGCCAAGTCCTAGATACGCTCTTGGTTAACCACCATTGTAACAGTGGTTTGTCTCGCTGCAATGGTGGAAGTTCACTGTGCATTATTTTCTTATGTCAACTACCACCGTAGAGGTGAGTCATTTTTATTGTCACTTGCTAGAACATTTAAATGATGATTTGGAGGAAAAAGTTAGGGTATTCTAAGTTTGGGAACACAAGGAAACGTCATTTTTAGACCAAGAACGAAGGGGACCTGACTATTGGGAGAATTGAAGCCTCAATTTCTAGTTTGGATTCATGGAGTTTTCTCTTCCTTTTACCTATTTTCTCTATTTTTCTATCATTAGTAGCTAAATTTCACTTCTAGGATTGTTATGGATTGTAATTTTAATACATGTTTATTCATTCATCTCTTAATTATTTCCTTTAACTTGATCAATTATTGGATTGTTTGGTGTTTTTGCTAAACTTGGGAAAGAAGGTTTAAACTAGTCCAATGAATGAGTAATATGAGTTCTTGAACCTCAGGATTTTAAGGGAATTGATTTAGTTAATTGTAATACATGCAGTTTTATGGTGCTTTGGATCATGTGTTGTTCTAAGAATTGTTCGAGTGAAAATTTTGAAGGGTCGAACTAAAAACTTTTTCCTTTACCAGTCAACCTTAAATTTTCAAATTTTTGTGCAAGTAGACGAGATAGGCAAGGGACCTAATTGAAAAGATGTGGGAAACTTGTGGAAAATTTTATAAATTATGAAGGAGGATTATTAGGTATGTAGTTGGGATGAGGTGAAGAAAATTTGCTAACTGTAAAGAAAATAATTTAATTGGAATTGATTGGGAGAATACTCAATTTACACTTATGTCCACTCTTAAATTTATGAAAAAAGGAAGGAGGGCCAAATTGCAATTTAGAAAAGTAACCCTCCTCACACTTAAACAAATTTCAGACCCAGACTCTCATTCTCACCTCTCTCTCGTTTATCTCTCTATTTCTCTCCTTTCTTGCTCATTCAAGCTTCCAACCACAAAATCCTCCAAATCTTAATCTTATCACCGGTTGTGGATGCATCTTCAATCACTGGCAGATCACCATCTTAATGTCAAGCTTCAAGAACCAAGGCAACTAATGGATTTCGAATTGCTTCCTCTATTTTCATGTTCATGAACCCTAGGTGCTGAAATATGGTATTTTAGGAGAGTTTAGTGCTTTCATGGTGCAAAAGTGAGTGTTTATGGATTCCCAACCTTCCCTTCCCCGATCCTTTATGTTTTGACTATCAAAAATTGGTTAAAGATTTGACTTCCATGGTGGAATTCCTACCCATATCAGAAAAATGAAAGAAAAGGGTATTGAGAGAGATTTGGGATTTTGATTCTTGAAAGCAAGATAAAATTGAAGTTGTTCTTTGAAATAATATGGGTTTTATGTTTGGATATGATTTCTAAGGTGTAAGAATGAAGTTAGGAACTAAAAACCATGAGAAATGGCAGAAATTTGGAGTGGTCATAAAGTAAAACTGATTTGGGGTCAAAAATCCCAAAGATAGAAATGGTCGTAGCACCACTCATGGCAGTGTTTAGGTGTGTTTCACTCGCCTAGGCATACATGTACGCGCCTAGGTATGTGTATGGTAGAGAGCGCTGGCAATTTTTGGTCAGTTTTCAAATAGTTATATCTCTCTCGTCCAAACTCTGTTTTTAACAAATTATATATCATTGGAAAGCTCTTTAAGTCTAGTTTCATATATATTTCGAAATTATCTACCCTCTAGGAGTTATGGTCAAAATAATGACCAAAGGTCAGAGTAGGTGTCAAAACTCTCCCTATCTTTTGAGTTTGACATATTTCTTCTTGGTTATCCCATAGAGTCGGATTCTTTTGTGCATCTTGGACATCATTCAAGATTATCTATCATGTCCCCCAATTCAGGTTAGTGACCCCATGCCACCTCTGTAAGCCTTTCAGAAACATCTCGTAAGAGTTTAATACATAAGATAAAAGGAATACTTTAAAAGGGATTCATATCATTCCACTATTCGGTCATGTAATTCCATATATATATATATATATATATCCATTCACAAGTATTGTTTTCTAATGTTCCCTTCTGTAATATAGATGAGCCAAACCTAAGAGTAATATAATGAAACATGATCAACATAAACCAAAAGAATACATTGGAATTCATCATAAAAAAAAATCCAACAACTACCTTATGAGTTCTATTCAGTTGCAAAGCCTGATTCCTATTTCCAAAAATACATAAAAGACAAAACTACACTAATCCTTGGGCAAGAGGATTAGAGCTAGGAGGCCCCACTACTTCTCATGTAGAGTCTCACAACTAACTCAAGATTTGCAAGGAGACACACCAAACAAGGGGGTAAGTATAATTACTCAGTGAGGAAAAATATAAATAACATGTAAAGTGTGTTTCTATCAGTATAGATTAATCTAGTGAAAACAATCTCCACGAAAAAGGAAATAGTGGAAGTATTGATCCCACAATGACCGATTTGGAATCATATGAAAATTATATTTGATCACAAGGGCATCTTTTGAAAACCTTTCAACATTTCATAGTAGAAGGGCCACACAGGCTTTCTACTAGTTCCATTTCATGTAGTCGAGAGGGCCACACAAGCTTCTCGTTGTATTCTCTTTCACAATACTAGAAGGGCCACAGAGGCTTTCTAGTTCTTCTCTAGTCATAATGCGAATAAGGAACTTCAATCCTTTTAAACTACCACTAGGAATTCTTTATTTGAAAGAAAAGGAACAAGGGCCATACAGACTTTCTTCTTATGTCCTTAGTCATGGTGCAATAAAGGCTCAAGGCCCTTCATACCACTACTATCCTTTATTTCTCAGAATGAACCCAATTTATAATACATGGAGTTTACATTCATAATCAATAACACAATTTAATAAAGAAATTTCTCACCACCATAATAGGCATGCAATATTAGTCACATTATTCACTTGTAATTTTTCCAAAGAGTACTACAATTGTAGGATGTTAGAGATCAAAGAACGCAGTAGAATTTAAAACTTTTTCTCTAAAACCCATTCACTGATGGATCAACCTATGTTACCATTACATTAACCATGAGAACCAAGAAGAAGATAAATACCTTTTGTAGCGTAGCAGCCTTTCCCAAAGCAAGTATTAAAGTGGGATACCTCTAATGGTAATCCACATGAAATTAAGCTAAAGAAAAAACCTCTTCAGGTAACAAGGTTCCTTCTCGTTCTTGTGCTAACAAGCACAAAGAAGCTATGGAGAAAAACTCTCTTGGATGAAAGAGAAGAAAAACAAGAGTGTTTCTAAAACCAAGATACTCAACAATGAAGAGAGAGTGAGTATAGCATGTGGCTTTCACTATCACCCTTAAAGTGATAGGTACTACCTCAAACCCTAAAGCCCTAATTCCCTCAGTGGGTGCCATTTCCTTATTGGGCTTCTCAAGGTGGCACCTTAAGAAGTCCAATCTCTTTGAGAAATGGGCGGCCAAAAAGTTTTCATTTAGGCTTTTCCTTGTTTGGGTCATATTCTTTTTATTCTCTTAGCTCCTTTTTAATTAATTCTCCAATTGAGGATCAAATCCTCAAGCCCATTTCACATTCCTAGTGAATTTCTATGCATGTGACCCATTAGGTTTTTGGCTATGTTGGCCATTCACAATCAACACTTGATTATAAATAGATCATAAGCTGTATCTATCAACACATCATGACCCCCAATTGACTAGAAAGTCAGTTGTTTGACTTTAAACATTTTTGCAACTAAAGCATGTCTATGCGATATGTCCTTTTACCATCTTATACCTACTTAGTTCAAAGTATGGCCTATGTGTCAACTCCCACTAGACTTGATTACGTCATGTCCAGACCAAGTAGTCAGTTCCTTGTCCTATGGGATCAATCACTTTAAACTATGTCACTAAGGACCATCTTAATGATTATCCCAATAAGTGGCCATGGGTATACTTCCTTTTATCAAGAGTGGTGAATCCTTGTTGACTACTCAAATATCTTCGAATACTTCACGTTATGTCTAATCACCACTCTAAGAGCGGCCCATGGTGGGTAACAAGGGATGAGTCAAAATACAGAATCCATATCCAAGATAACTTGAGTTCCTCAAGTCCAAGGATACTTGCACTGTTAGCTGCTATGAGACCTGTCACTGACATTTAAATAGGTATCCATGTGATGTCTCATACAAGTCATCCAATGTACTTGTTACCCTTTACAAGCATTCATGTGTTTACTCAAAACATCTCATGCTTAAAACTTATGAGGACAGCTGCTTGATCAAATCAAGAAGCATAACATATGCTAGTCTATCCAGATCACTAATGTCCATTCTTAGGTGATCTTTCGACTAAGTATAGTTTAGATACATACATTATTACACATGATAGGAATCTCACTGTAATACCCATGATTTTTGGGTATTATTTAAAACTTAATTATTATGGAATAACTAAGGCAGGGGAAATTTTTTTGTTGCATAGTAAGGAAAAAATGAGTTTTAGAAATGGCAAGGTATATGGAATATTGAGTGGTGGAGAATTGAGGAGTGTATTTGTGGCATCGAGGGAGTTTGGAGACTAGTTGAATCCAAGGAGGGACTAAAGTGAAATAAGGAAAACTATAGGGCACCTAGGTTTTGAAAAGACCCAAGGTGGGATATTATGGATTTGCTTTTACCAGTCTTGACCAACGGTCGACCAGAGGGCAAAGTAGTAATTTCACCATGGGCAAGAATATATAGGTGGCCCCAGGGCAAGTATATATAGGTGGCCCTACCCCTTTTCCCTCATTTTCTCTTTCCTTCTCTCTCTCCTCACTCTCTCTTTTCTCTTTTTCTCTTTTCATTCTCTCTACCTTTTCTCCACCCAAATCCATCAACCAAGCTTTGGGGAATGGTTCTCTAGCAACGAGGTGAGTCTCCAACAACCTAGAAATGTAGGAAAGCAATGAATTGAGGTAAGAATTCCAATTTCCCGAAATTTTCCCTATTCTTGAGTTTTAGAGCTTTTGGGGTAGATTTGAAGATTTGGGGTTGGATTATTGATGAAAATTGGGGGTTTTGGTGTCTAAATTCTCCTTAGACACCAAGCATTAAATCCCATGGAAGAAGTCATAAAAAACGGTAGAGACTTGGCCGAATTTGAGCTAAAACCTAGAGGAAATCACATGAGTCGCGATCGTGGTGCCTCAAGCACCATGTGTAGTGCCTCAAGTGCCACGTGTAGCACCCAGGCACCAAGCTTTAGGGATTTTGGGGAAGAAAAAGGTCTTGGCACCTTAGGTGCCAGGTGTGGCACCTAGGCACTAAGCCAGGTGTGGCGCCCAGGCACCAAGTGTATGTGTTGCACCAGCCATGCTGAGGTTCTTGGTCTATTTTTATTGAGCATTCTGGCAAGTGCACCAGTTGCACAAGTAATATAGTGAAAATGAGTAAAGAGTGTCAAACCCACGAAGACTAGAGTGTTAATTACTCAAGAAGTTTAAATGTATTATTTAGGCAAACAAATTTGGATTGAAGATTGCTTTAATTAAAGAACTAAGAAGTAAAATCGGATTAAAATAAAATCAAATGGAAATAATTCAAATAAAAGGCCTAGAGTCACAATCCCCTTCTTCCGTCCTAGGAATTGCTAAACTCTCTCTGCACTTGTGATTCTAATTAATCATGCATGTTAATCTTAGGTTATCTTATGACTTAAAGTGATTCTCCTGAACCTAAATTAAGCTACTCAACTCCTACGCAATCCCTTACGTGGGTTAAGCCAAATCCAACCAACCTAATTTTGATTAAACGAGATTAACTAAAATCCCTTTTAGTTAACAAGCAAAAACCCCTAAGGTTCATGTACTTATCCTATCCACTCAATGTTCTGCTCTCACCTCCCTCTCCCGAGATTAGTAAAAGCAACAAACAAACTATAATTTGGCCAAGATCATAGCAAGTTCAATATAAATGAATGAACAGACATATATCAATCAAATGAAATCACAATTACAAAGAGAGATTCAATCCCTAATCTGAAAGTTAGTTCATACCAACTCTAGAAGGAAGAAATTAGCCACTCATGGCTCTAAAACTACATAAAACAGTAAAAGAATGAGGAAACTCGATGAATCTGAAGTTGGGTTGATGGAAATCGGGCTTGATCAGCTTCAGGAATGGATTCCTCCTTCTCCTCTAGCAGAAATCAGCGCCTTCCCTTTGTCTCCAACTCAGAAGACCCTAGAAAATCTATTCTGACGCATTTTAAATCAGTGTAGAATCGCGAACCACCGCTATAGCGGTGGAAGGTAGAGAAGAAAGCTTTAAAATGTGTTTTTTTAGGTTCCACCGCTATAGCGGTAAAGATTTACCACTATAACGGTGGTTGGTAGAGAAGATGCTCCAAAATATTTTTTTTAGCATTCCACCTCTATAGCTGTGGAATCCACCACTGTAGCGGTGGGAGATAACAAACACTTCAGTATCTTCATAATTTCAGCTCTAACATTCCATCTTCTAACACAAACTTCTCACCAACTCAACCTACATCAAAAATAACAAATAACACCATTAAATCGTAGATCTAAAACATGAAATCACTCCATTTATTAAAAGATCAAAGAAAACTAAAACTAATCTAAACTACTCAAAATATAGATTAAGAATTACAAGCCAACAAGAAAGAGATCAAAAGAGATGGGATTTAGTACCAAAATGGTACTAAATTAAGAATTCAACACTCCCCCAAACTTGAACCTTTGCTTGTCCTCAAGCAAAAACTTTCAATGAGAAAAATTTTGAGAAAAAATATGTGCAACCAAGAATATGTGCAAATAGGAGGAGTAAAAATCTGAAAATGTGAATTAAAGCAAGCCAAGCCTCATCAAACCATTACTCAAAAGATTTAACTCAAGAGTTTGCAATCTTATGGATTTAATAACAAGTGTTAACCAAACCACAAGAAAACTTGAAATCAAAGCTTTACCTCTTCGAGCAGTTTATAAAACTAAATTCACAAAAATTACAAGACTAAATTACTATTTTGTTCTCAAGGGCATTGTTTTAGTTTGATTCTCAAAGGCTTCGATGTTTTGTTCTCAACGATATAGCTTCCTTACTTTCCTTATTTCCTTTGGAAATTTTTGCAAATTTTCTCATTTTATTTTAATTATAAGAGCCTACGCCTTATTGAAACTTTCAGCTATCCTCTTATTGAATCCTTTTTTTCACTAGCCCTTTATTTATCTTTTTTTATATATATGAATATGATCTAAAAACCATTCAAAGAGACAAGAACACGACTCCTATTATTTTGAAGTGATAAGGCTAACACTCATAAAAATATATAAAACTTAAGATTTGCAAACTCAAGAGGTAACTCTTAAAAAGAATTTCATTTGACATGATTTGACTTGCCAAAGAATTTCAAACTTCCAGATTTCAAAATTTTTTCAAAAATTTCCTCCTACTACACATGCATATAGACAACACAAAATTAACCAAAATTTTCTCAAAGAAGAAACCCATCAACATGTTAAATCTCTCCCCCAAACTTAAATTTGATAGTGTCCTCACTATCCTAAATCAGCACAACAGAGGAAAAGAAGTAAACAAGCAGCATAACAACAAGAACAAGAAAAACTACAGACAAAATAATCAAAACCAAAACAAAACAATAAAAACTAAAAAGCAATAAAACTTGGGTTGCCTTCCAAGAGCGCTAAGTTTATAGTCTTCAGCCAAACTTTACCAGGATGCCTATGCTCAAGGTAGATCTTCCAATTTCTTCTACTTCTTGAATACTTTTAGCTGAGTGACAATTTTATTTGCAATGTTAGGTGGTTGAATTTCTGGGGATCGTCACTAAACTTTTCATGAACCTTTGAACTTCCTAGAACTCTCTTTGTTCTTTTCTCCACATTCTCAAAATACTCCAAACAATCTCCATTCATCCAATCATGAAAGTGCCTGTGAGGTTCTTTATCAATCATCTTCACCATATAGCGCTTCTCTGGGTCATCAAAAGTTTTCATTGCCTTGTTCATATTAAATGTGATCTCTTGATCATTAACCCTCATAGTTAACTCACCTTTATGAACATCAATTAATGATTTCCGGGTTCCAAGAAAAGGTCTTCCCAAAATGATCAGGATTTCTGGTGCGTATAATTTATAGCACATAAAATATTCCAGCAAGTATACTGGGTCGCAACAAGTAATAAAGTGATAAGTAGAGTATCGTCCCACAGAGATTGAGGTATCAAATAAAATTCAATTAGGCTAAGTGAAATGCTATTAAGACTTACGAAGGAAATTTCAGAAATTACACAAGAAAGGGGAGGGTGATGATTGAAACAACACAATATAAATAACTGAAATTTAAATAACTAAACAGAAAACAAAACAGACAAAAGATGTGTAATTGGTCACAAATTCTATAGAATTGTACATCATCATCCTTTCCTTTGAATATTCTTGGCTAATTCTATTATGTAATCTTCAATCTAAAATTCTTAGAAAGTCTTCTAAGACTGAATTATATTAAAATTATAGTTAGGAAGATCTTCACTAATCTACAACTCAAATATAATCCGATCAAGTCCTAATCACATCAATGCCCCGCAATCGCATATGACATGTTATCTCTTGTCCTCCTCATTACAAATACGTAGCAATCGCATGCATGTATAAATAACAAGCTTCATAGGACAATAAATAAAATAGAACTTTGGCCAAGAAAATACTCATTGGTCCAAATGAATTAAAGTACAATTTCCATTTCATCAAATGACCGACTACACAAGAAAATGAGATTGATTTCGTTGGTCCAATCCGATTAATTCATAGACAAATTAATCTTTGAATCATTGAGGAACAATTCAATTAAATTACAATCCATTCAATGTTGGCCAATTTTCTAAAATATGATTGAATCCAAAAACTTTGAAATTACAATCTAACTTAACCAAACTAATTGACTAAAATCTTAGATCAACCATTCAATTAAATTATGAAGCTCAAGAAAATTATTCAAGCCACATAAATAAAATTATCCATATCTAGATAATCTAATTTATGGTGGAAATTACAAGGTCAAGCTCAATATCTAGCTAACTCTAGCATAGACATAAAAATCCCAAACTCATTGAAGGTTCATCAAACATTCAAGAGGAAGAATAATCAGTAAAATCCATTCCATTAAACGAAAATGCATTAAAACTGAATATGTTCAACAATAAAGCTTCATAAAACCGAACTACATCAATCCTTAAACTCAGAAATTTACATGGAAGAGAAGGAAAAACATGACAGAAAACAGAAAATACAACAGAAATCTAAGAAACTATGAAGGAAAATGCAAGAAAAGGAAGGAAAATGGGAGAAGGAGAGCCATTCCCAAGTGGGAAGGCTTCCTTTCCCTCTAACCAAGCTAGAGAGTTGCCTCTATGTTGCTCCCAACCACTGCTGCCCAAGGAAGACAGAAAAATGGTGCTAGGACTTCTTTTCAGAAAAATGACTTAGCCTCCTTAATAAATTTCGATTTTTGCAAATATAAAACTGATCTAACACATGCCTAAAGGGATATTCTGCCCTAGATGCCTCCTTGGATGCCTCTTCCATGATATGGCAGCACTTTGACAGCAAAACAGCAGCAAAATTAATATTTCTGCAGCAGCAGAAAAGTATGGCAGCAGCAGAATGGTATGGCAGCAGCAGCAGAATTAATATTTCTGCAGCAGAAAGTGACAAACAGCAGCAGAATATCATGGCAAAATTAATATTTCAGCCATGCTTTTCTTGACCTACGAAAATTAATATTTCTGCCCAAAAATTCTGACTACATGGCATTGAATAAGAGTTCAAGTGGGCCCCACATCCAGCATATCCTAGTAAGCATCTACATCACCCAAAAAGTGCCACATTAGCATCCAAATCATCATCTTTGTCCATGTCAACACTTTTCTCTCCAAAATTAAAATTTGTAAGAATTAAATTGAGCATTTTACAATTCAAGTTCTAAAAATATAAAAATTGAGACACATTCAATCCATAAATAGTTTATACCCAATAAATTCCAAAACATAATAAAATTAGAGAATTGACAAAATTAAAGAGGTAAAAAGGACTAAAATAGGGACTAAAATAAATGGAAAAAGTATGTTATCAATTTCCTTGTCTTCATCATAGTCCATGATAATGAAGTTAGCTGGAAAAATCAACTTATCTACCTTGACAAGCACATCTTCAATGATTCCATTCGGATAGCACATCGAACGATCAGCTAGCTGAAGAGTCACTATGGTAGGATGAGCATTCCCTAAACCCAGTTTCTTGAAGACAGACAGTGGCATCAGATTCACACTGGCTCCCAGATAGCACAGTGCCTTTCTAGAAAAATTGTTCCCAATGTTACATGGGATCACAAAGCTACCCGAATCTTTTATTTTGCTAGGCAACTTCTTTTAGAGAATGGCGCTGCATTCTTGAGTCATAGAAACGGTTTCAAACTCACCCAAGTGCCTTTTTCTTGACATAACATTATTCATAAACTTTGCATAACTGGGCATTTGTTCCAATGCCTCCACGAATGGGATATTGATTTGAAGTTATTTCAGGATCTCCAAGAACTTCTTATATTGCCAGTCTAGATTAAACTTTTTATGCCTCAAAAGATAGGGCATTGGTGGAATAAACTTTTCAGCTCTCAAGTCTTGACTGGTATTTACACCTTTTCCTTTAACACCCGAAGCATCTACATTCTCAGTTGCCCTTTTTTGGGGCTTGACAACTTTTTCATTCTCTTCTTCAATGGTCACCCCTTTCTTCTGATCATGTGATTTTACAGCATCAGGGAGCTCTTTACCACTCCTTAAGGTAATGGTATTACAATGCTCTCTCCCCTCCCTTCTTGGGTTATTTTCAGTGTCACTAGGGAGATTACCTTGTGCCTTATTTTTTAGAGAAAGAGCCAGCTGTCCTATTTGAGTCTCTAGATTCTTGATAGCCACATTCTGAGTCTAAAACATTGACTCACTTTTCTCCATGAATTTCATAAACATATCCTCCATTTAAGATTTCTTCTCCACTTGAGGTGGTGGAGCTCTATTTTGAGAAGAGTAATTGTTATGACTACCAAAACCAGGAGAATAAGAAGGCTTACCAAAAGATGATGAAGCTGAAGGATTCAGACAATGATTGTTACTCCAAGAAAAATTTGGGTGATTCCTATTCCCCAGATGATGAGTTAGAATAGGAATTTTGTTGATTTCTCTGAGTATTACCCATGTAGTTCAGTTGCTCCATCACAATTGACTCATCACAACACCCATTATTGTGCGTACCTCCACAAAAATCACAATTAGCCTCAGGAGTGGCTACCATATTCACTTTAGCCATCTCTTGTTATCTTGAATGCAACACGTCGACTTTCTTGGTCAGTGCTTTATTTTGTGCCAACAGAGCATTGAGGGTATCCAACTCCATAATTCCTTTCTTCAAATTGCTCCTAACTCTAATGGAAGCATTCTGACTAGCCCCCATAGTTTCAATTATTTCTCGAGCTTGTTCGATTGACTTAGACATCAAAGTACCACCAGCTGCGTTGTCCAATTTATCTTGAGTCTCATATGTAAGACCACTATGAAAAACAGTTAGCTGCTGCCACTCTTGAAGACCATGGTTTAGACATTTCATCAATAAATTATTGAACCGTTCCCAAACCTCATATAAATCTTCACCTTCATGATGATAAAAGGCTGTAATCTCATTCCTCAATTTGATTGACCTTGAGGAAGGAAAGAATTTATCTAAAAACCTCTTTTGGAGTTCATCCCAAGTTGTGATGCTCCCTTTCGGTTGAGCGTTCAACCAACTCTTAGTCGTATCCTTCAAGGAAAAAGGAGATAGACGAAGACGTATGGCATCATCACTTACTCTATTAAGTTTAACCATATCACAAATATCCAAAAAATTTGTGATATGGTAGTTTGAGTCTTCTATGGGACTCCCCCCAAACTGATTTTGTTGGACCAAGTTCATCAAGACAGCTTTAATTTCGAAGTTGTTTCCGCCAAGTGGAGGTTTTACTATACTAGAGGCATGTCTAGCATTGTTAGGTGAGGCATAGTCCCACATTGCTCTATTTTCATCTTGTTGCAAGTTTGCAACTCTATTTCCTCCATTGTTTTCTATGCCACCTAGATTTACATTATCCATTACCATTTCTTCTTGAGAACTTTGCCCCTCTTGAAATTTTCTTGCCTTCGCTTCTCTTCGAGTTCTCCTTGAAAGCCTCTTGATTTTAGGATTGAAGAGAAGATCAGAAGTGTGAGTGGTACCTCGCATACATAGTAGAAAATTATCAATCAAAAGTGACAAAAAGGAAATTAGAAAAATAACTCTAAAAGCAAAAATGACTATTTAAAAAAAACAAAATAAGAAAATAAAGAAAAATAAAACAAAACAGAAAAATGTCTAATCTAGCATCTTTAAATTTCTTAGAATATTAGCTAAAAACTGTTAGTCCCTGGCAACGACGCCAAAAACTTGTTAAGCGTTCTGGCAAGTGCACCAGTCGCACAAGTAATATAGTTAAAATGAGTAAAGAATGTCGAACCCACGAGGACTAACATGCTAAGTACTCCAGAAGTTTAAACGTATTATTTAGGTAAACAAATTTAGGATTGAAGATAGCTTTAATTAAAGAACTAAGAAGTAAAATCGGATTAAAATAAAATCAAATGGAAATAATTCAAATAAAAGGCCTAGAGTTACTAATCCCCTTCTTCCGTCCTAGGAATTGTTAAACTCTCTCTGCACTTGTGATTCTAATTAATCATGCATGTTAATCTTAGGTTATCTTATGGCTTAAAGTGATTCTCCCGAACAGAAATTAAGCTACTCAACTCCTACGTAATCCCTTACGTGGGTTAAGCCAAATCCAACAACCTAACTTTGATTAAACGAGATTAACTAAAATCCCTTTTAGTTAACAAGCGAAAACCCCTAAGGTTCATGCACTCGTCCTATCCATCCCAACTTGGATTTATGCTCATGTTTTCTTTAGTTTGATGAAGCTTCTATATTACTTAATGATGACATATTTGGAAGTATATATACATGTCTGTAATTTAGAGATGGAATCCTTGATGATAAGACTCAAATGTTGGTAATTAGAAATCAAACTCATATGTAAATTTTGGATTGATTGTACCTTGTGTGCAAATCCATGGTGATGGCTTATGTTCTTTTTGGTGGATGCAAATATAATTATGCTCTAATGAAGGGAGGAAGGCCTTGGGCTCTAATAAATTACAAGAGAGGAAATTTAGAAATTTTAAATTTTGGCTCTGGGCTAAGTTTATCTTGTATACCTTAGAGGTATATAATGGGTGTCAGGATCATGCAATGAATCAAGAATAAATTGAATTGTGTGTTAAGACTAACTCTAGTGGAAGACTCCAGTCCATGTTTGTGTGAACCTTATGATGGCATGCTATTCATGTTGAATGCAATACATCTATATATATTTGTTATGAGACTGTGATGGGTTGAACCTACATTATGTGGGACACCGGTGTGGCTATCCTGTTGTGCAAAAATAGTGTTATTATGACTTTGGAATCGTTGGAATCTATATATGGCAGGACGCCTATGTGGCTATCCCAGGTTGACAAACCAACATTTTCTTGTGAGGTGTAATGTGGAAAGTCATATAAATTGCCCTTTTTGATTACTTAAGACCAACATTTGCTAGTGACAATGCAGTGTTGGAAGAAATGCCGACATATTGGTTGATGATTATACTTATATTATTGTTGAAAAATGTGATAACAATTATCTTATGTCTATGCGATGGGCCAAGATGTGAATAAATTGTGTGATCATAATGTGTGATGGATGGTGTACTTTTGTGTATACATATGAGTTGTCCGTGAATGGTTGTGGTGGCATCGTGAATGGACTATTATATAATAGTGTAGGTTGTGCTTGGGATAATGGTGTGGGTTGGCTGTGGTTAAGGGTGGGACCTTCCAAGAGTCCCACCCCTATGAGCAATACATAGTTTGTATTTTATCTATAGTGATTTTATTTCTCACTGAGTATGTGGTTGAAGCCATTATGACTGCCGAGTCACCCAGAATTAGATTCGTGGCAACTTGTAGTATAGTAGTCGCCCAGGTCATTTCACTCTTGGAGCCTTGCTTCTAAATTGCCTAACTAATTATTCTAACACTAATCTACACTAATCTACCTACTGATTATAGCCTAATTACCATGAGGGGGATTATTGCAATTAAACCATAAAACAGAAACTAACAAAACAGAACAGAGATAAAGAGATACAATACATAATGCAATCAGTCATAGAGTCCCTAGAATTGCAACCATTATCATTCTTGTCTTCAAATTGATTTTAGTGTTCTCTATCATTAGGTTTTCTAACCAATATTTCCAAGACACTTCCTAGAACTAGATTGCACATAAGTTAAACCTAACCACATGCAATCTGATTAAGTTTTAACCTAAATCATGCTTGATAATCATCCAAGCAGGCCATTTCTATTCTACTTGCTACACCAAACAGTAACAGGAAGAAAATATCTCATATTTACAATATTCAAACTAGTAATCACATCCACAAAAGTCTAAATAGAACAAATATGAATCTAAAAACTAGAGGAAGCTGGAACAGAAATGAAACAAAGGAAACCATAAGAAAACTTATTGATTAACCTCTAAGAATTCATGTTACAGACTCTAGTTCTCCTTGGACTGATTACAACATAAATTTCAGCCTTCCATGGAGGCCAAAACAGAAGAAAAGGGATAAGGGGGAAATATGAATTACAGAAGAAAATAAAAGAAGAGAACTCTTCAACAACAAAAATGGTGGTTTGAAGTGCTCTTTATCTTCATCCAAGGAAGGAGGACGAATTTTACTTTTGGTTAGGTCCCTTTCAACTTCTTTTTTGACCAGAAGAGTGCAGCAAAAGTGCAGAACAAATTCATAGAAATAGTACTGTGGAAACTCTCTTTTGCTAGTGCAGAAAAATGGTTGTCATTTTTTTATTTCTACTGCTTTTTTTGATGCATGTTTCAGCTGCTATTTGCATTCTGGTTGCTGCTGTAAAGTGCAAAAATAGTGGGTCCTAGTCCAGTCAATGCCCAGTCAGCCCTTGAATGCCATGTCAGTGTCCAGGTGGCCTCCAAGTCAGCAAATTACTCTCCAATAATTTATCTGAAAAATGCACAATTGAATTAGTAGGGACAAAATTATGAAATTGAAGCATATTAATTATATAATTAATTTACACCCAACAATTATCAAAATATGATATAATTAGAGAGTTGGTAATATTAAAATGGCAATAGGACTAAGATAGGGACTTAATTGCATAGAAAAATACCTGATATCAGTATGTTTATATTTACTCTCTCTTGGTATACACTTGCAGGTCTTCAAGTATCTAGCAAGCCTTTGTATAAGGACTAGTAGAGTCTCCGAACCCATAACCCTTTTGGCATTGGGAGGGTAACCTTAGTTGTGGTAAAATGGGTTGAGTCACTTTGTAATTAGATAAAACACCAAGAGATATTGTAATGTTTATGGAATGAATTAGAAAGCGATGCATGCCATCAATTATGATTTATGATTCCTATTGTTTCTTGGAATAGATAATGTTATACAAAGGATACTCCTTGAAAATATTGTGAAAGTATAAATAAATGACTCTTTTATGCTGAAATGGAATCCTTATGTAATGATCTAGAAATATAATCTTTAACCTCATATAATCCAATTAAGACTTGTTCACTAATTGAATCTAATTTCACATAAGGAATTATATAACTTTAGGTTTAGCTTAGTTGTAATTTGGAAAAATTCCCCTAAGTAGTGCCTTAGATTAACATGTATCACTGGCGAGACCAAGAGTGAGAGAGATAGAACAAATCCTAAGAAAAACGAAGGGGATTAATTATCCTATGTCTTTTATCTTGGATTTTTTTTTTATCGTGATCTATTGAGTTTTCTGCATTTTCTTGTCTTGGTTGTTAATTTGGGTTAAATTCCAAGCAATAGAGCTACCTTTGATCAATGATCAGTCTAAATATTATTCATCTTAGTTTCTTGGGTATTTGACAGCTCAATCCTTGTGGGATGGTACTTTTCTCACTCTTATTACTTGAACGACCAGTATACTTGCCGAGTGCTCATCACTCGACCTAAGAATTTTTCTAAGTTTTGGACTTGCCAGTCAACTATTTGCTACCTAGTAGTCGACTGGTTGCTCTCTGTTTCAATTTCCCTATTTAAAATCTCTTCATCCATTTTCTATAGTTCCCTCTTCATATTTTCTTACTTCCTAGGGGTTCTCTTCTACATCAACTCCTTAGTCTACCATCCTCTTAGTCCCCAAGTGGTTTTAACTAGGATGTTACACTTGGCAAGTTTGTCATGGAAAATATCTTACTAACAAATTATGTAGTTAATGGGGAAGAGCAAACCCATTCTTCCTATATTATCCGAGACTAGAAGAAAATGTCTTTCATGAGGGGTTGTCCCTAAGCTACAAATATTTGGAGTTACTTGGTTAAATTGTCTAAAAGGGGTGATTTCTTTCAGTGTAATCGTGAGGAATGGACTACCTTTAACCTAAGAGAGCATCTTGGCTAGACTAACATACTACCTTGGAGTTGTTTTTAGGCAGAGACTATGTGGAAGTTATAGCAACGGAGAAATAATTATCTCTATAATAGAGATAAACTACATTTTAGACAAGCAAACGGTAAATAAGATTACATACCTGCCCCTTCAATGCAAGCCTCTCGAGTCCCAAAGGAGAAAATTAAGATGGATGTGGCTTGGCGCCTTCTAAATCAAGCTAGATCAAATTGAATGCTAAAAGAGTGAGAGACACTAGGACTGAAGAAGCTTCATGTGGCAAAGTTCTCAAGTGGGTTTTGGGCTACTCAATGAACCAGGGATCGTGCTGTTAGCGTAAATTTATTTCATATATACTATATATTTATTTTTATAAATATATTAAGTGCTAACAATTATTTGGGTGGACTTACATATTAATTATTATATATGTATACATATATTGGGATATATATGTTGCTATCTATAATTAGGTTCAAATTAGTGATCTTTATAAAGTATATTTTCAGTTGGACCTATTTGATATATTAAAAGTTAGTTTTGAGTATTTGTGAATTAATATTATAATATGTGTAGATACTTGACCCAAATTAATAATGATAATGGGGCATTATTAATATATGGGGTCAACCCATTGGGCCAACTTGTTAGGCTTGATAAGTTGGTTATAGTTCCCAGGGTTATAAGGATTTCGTTTTTAGGTTTTGAGAAAATATCTATAAATATGTGAGTGTGTGACCTAATACCTATCACCTAAAACCTATTTTGTGAAAAATATCCTTACTAACCTTGAAGAGCCTAGCCTTTGGAGATTGATTGTTATAGATCAAGATACGCTATATTTCTTACTATTTTTTGAGTTATTGTTATTATTATCAGTTTGTCTACCAAGATTCTATATACTTACAATCAAATCATGATCAAAATAAACAACTTTGTGATTTTCGCGTTTGAGTTTGATCATGAATTTAATTGATTGTGGTTATAATTTTGTTATAACATCCATACAATTGGTATCAAAGCCTAGTTACAGATAGACAAATAGAGAATAATAAAGATTAATTTGTGTTATGGTTCATAAGAGAGTTTTTCTATAGAACCCTAAATTTGTGTTTTATTTATGATTGGGAGAAATTTTAAGGTCATTGATAAATTATATATTATGATCATGATAGTTTGAATTTGATTATGAGTATATAAAATATATCAAATTCTTAGGGTTTATTATTAACTGGGATAATTTTATCAAGAACCCTATTTTGTTGGAAATTAAATCATGATAGTCAACAGTGATTGAATTTCATCAATTTTGAATCTAATTCTTTCTTTTTTCGATTTGAATAAACCAGAATTCTTTCTTTCGTAGATTCTACATACATATATATATATATATATATGTGTGTGTGTGTGTGTGTGTGTGTGTGTGTGTGTGTGTGTGTGTGTGTATGATTGATTAGTTTTTCATTGTGATGATATATCGCGCCGATTAGTGTGATTTGGTGATATATGTGATATTTGGATTACTGTAATATATATTGAAAATCCACATTTAATTGGTTGAACGTAATCTTCTATATATTGGTAATGTTCATATATATTATATTTTGATTGACCATGTTTATTGATTACGTCCAAGTTTTTGGGATTGAATTTGGAATTTTCACCTATAATAACATAATCAATGAGATTGGTGATATTACTTTATCATATGTATGGGATTGTACATATCTATCATCAACATCATTGATCTAGTCCAATGCATTCAATATTCTTGTCGACGTCATCTTATATGGTATATGTGAGGCAATTAATGATGTACGTGAATAACGTCGTGATAAATTTATTGATCAAGTTTTGAAAAATTTTTTTTGTGAATTGGGTTTGAATTTGTTAAGAACCCTAAATTTTTAAATTTATAATTGTGAATTTTTGGGTGAATTAAAATGGTTTTCACACATTAAATTTAGGGTTTCATCATACTCATATGTATTTTTTAAGGTTTAAGATTCATGAAAAATTTTTTGAGTGTGATTTGAATCATTTGGAACCAAAAAAAAAATTTGATTGAGGTTTTAAATCACACCATTTAGGTTTTTCATGGATCCTAACCTTTTTAAATTGTGTTTTCTTATTATAATTAAGTTGATTGAACTAAAGTGACTAATTTAGGTAAAATTAATTTAATTTTAACAAGAAAACATGTTAAATGCCTATGCATATTAAATATCCCAAAAGAGTTTAATTGGTCTGGCTAAGGATAGTTGTAAATATGAGACATATTTGGGAAACTTGCTTAGGATATGTTGGCCCAAAGGAAGGTGTATACTAAGTTCGTTTGTTTTGTCTACGTTTGCAAACTATATGTGAGAAGACTAATAAATGTTGTACTAGGCATCTTTGTATATAGATAAAACCTTTAATATAATATTAGTGTGATGTGAGACATATTTGGAAAACTTGCTTAGGATATGTCAGCCTAAAGGAAGGTATATACTACGTTTGTTTGTTTTTGTCTACATTTGTAAACTATTTGTGTAGAGAGTGCCACTAACAAGACATTTATTTTGTCCAAAGACTGACATATGTTGTTGTGCTAGGCATCTTTGTATCTGGACGAAACCTTTTAATTTATATATGAATATGTGTGTTATTAAATACACAAGTGTGTTATTCTAAGCATGTTTATTTTATTGTTTTGTTTAGTATCTGCCATTGCGAATATCTGTGTAAATATGAACAATATTCCTATGCTGAATGGTACCAATTTCAAGAGGTGGAAAGAGCATGTTATGATAGTGTCGACTATCTTGATTTGGACTATACTTTGAGGGTTAAATGCCCTACAGACCTGACTGGTAGAAGTACTGTTGAGCAGAGAACTATATTTGAAAAATGGAAACATTTAAACCGCATGAGTCTTCAAATCATGCAACACACTATTCCAGAATCCATTAAGGGTGGGATTACGAAAGATCCAAATGCTAAGAGTTTCCTTAAACAAATCTCTAACTGATTCACTTCTAACAAAAGTATCGAAATAAGAACAATTTTGACTAAACTTGTTTCGAAGAGATATAAGGATAAAGGAAACATAAGAGAATACATCATTGAGATGTCAATCCTTATCACTAAATTAAGGGCACTAAGGTTAAAGTTGTCGGAAGACATACTCGAGCATATGGTTTTTTATCTCTCTTCCTCCACAGTTCAATCATTTTAAAGTTTTTTGTAATACACAAGGAAAAATGGACACCGAACGAGCTTATAGCTTAATGTGTACAAGAGGAAGAGATGTTAAAACATAACAAGGTTGAGAGTGCAAACTTAGCATCAACTTCTGGTACCAAGAACACCTCTAACAAGAGGAACCAAACTCAAGAGAAGGAGGATGCAGTTTAGGGAATTTAATAGCATAAGGGCAAACAGAAACAAGATTTGGAAATTACTTATTTCCTTCACAAGAAGGCTGGACATTTGAAAAAGGAATATCACAAATTCACTGCATGACTTGAGAAAAAGGGTATGCTACTTAACTTTGTTAGTTTTGAGGTTAATTTACCATTAGTATGTAATGATACCTTATGAGTAGATTCGGATACAACTACTCACGTAAGTGTATCTATGCAAGAGTACATGAGTAGCTAAAAGCCACTTAATGCTGAAAGATTCATCTATATGAGGAATGGCGAAAGAGCTATTGTTAAAGCTATTAGTCATTTTAGATTGTCTTCAAAGAACTTATATATATTGAATATAGAGAATACTTTATTACACCATTATTTAGACAAAATTTAACCTTCTAAAATTTGAGAGGATTTTTATTTCACGGATGAGGCCACGCCCATGGTATTTTGATAGCAATTTGTGCTAGCTCTTGTCTTATGAAATTAGGGACTTTAGCGGATGACACAGGAGGTGAAGGAAAAGTCGTGAAGGGTGGTCAAACGAAGCAAAAGACAAAAAAAAGGTCATGGGTGTGTATTCCTGAACTATTTTTAGTTTCATGTTTGAACAAATTTTGATATAATTGTTCATTTGGGAATGAAACTTTCAGTATTTCTTTAAATGCAAATTTGATTGGTATTGGTTCTTTAATTGATAATCTATACTATTTAAATTATTTGAAATCTAATAGCTTTGAGATTATGCATATTGTAAATTATGGTACTAAACGTAGTTATGTGATGAAACTTCTGCTACATTATAAGCTTTTAGAGACTTATGTTAGATGGCATTCTACAAATATCTAATATGATGATATGAATATCTGTGGTAAAGTTCATTTAATGTAAATTGACAAAAGTTAAGAAAACATGTACATCTAGAGCGAGTGAAACCTTAGATATTGATGTTTGTGGTCCGTTCCATACTGCTTCTTAGAATGGATAACAATATTTTATTAACTTCATTGATGATTACTCTAGATAGGGTCATATGTACCTCATTCATGTGAAGTCTCAAGAATAGTGAATTGTTACTTTGTGTAGTATCCTGAAAGGTTAAAGGTTTTAAGTTTTGTGACTCTTCGACTATGTCCTTCTTTGAGACTAGGAATGTCAAGTTCATTAAGGATGTTGATTACAGTGAGAGTGGTTATATGAGAAATGTTATGTTTGAGGTGGAATATGTTAGTAATTCTACTATAGTCACAGGTACACTAAATCAGGTAATATTGCCTAAAATAGCAGGTAAACCTAAAAACATAATGAAAAAAGAGATCACTCCTATTCATGATCAAGAGATTCAATCTCTTGAAACTAAAGCTGTTGAGTATATATTAGACAAAAGATTACATGCTCACTTACCAAAGAACAGATCGACTTAAAAGTCACTGGATACTCAAATACTGACTTTGCGAGATTTTATCACATCTTTGAGAATGTTCTGTGATAGTAAGGTCGCCAAGTTGTTTTGTGAGAACAACCAAAATTTGTCTATGAACATTCATACATTAAGGTTCTGGTTGTGAAGGAAAGAGTTCAGAGTCTCATTGTATCTATAGACTATGGTAGTACAGACACTATGATTGTAGATTCCCTGACTAAAAGTTGACCATCTAAAGTGTTTCATGAGCATGTGGCTCATTTGGGTGTGGTGTTACGTCTTACAGACAATTTTGTTGGATATCCATTTGTGAGCATTTTAATATATGAATTAATGTTATTCATATATATTTTTGTGTGTGTTGAGTACTCTAAATATAAGTGATTGCTTTCTCTTGTAGTTTAACATAAAGTTGAGAAAGTGTAGGAACATATTGAAAATAGGCATGAATAAAGATCATTTACATATAATTTCCATGCTACACATCCAAACTAGATCTATGTCATTAACTGTATTAGCGTTGTGATCACTGTTGGGTTTAGTTTCAATCTACTAGTTAAAAAAGCCCCTTTAGTTTTGTGCTGATATGGTTAATGGACCAACTTATTGTAATATATCTGATTGGATATTAGGTTGTGCACACTAAGGTTTATATATATATATATATATATATATATATATATATATGTATTAATATGTACATATACAATATTTAGAATCATATGTAGTCTAAGTGAGAGAATTGCTAGCGTAAATTTATTTTATATATATATATCTATATATTTATTTTTATAAATATATTAAGTGCTAACAATTATTTAGATAAACTTACATATTAATTATTGTATACGTGTACATATATTGAGACATATATGTTGTTATCTATATAGTATATTTTGAGTTGAACCTATTTGATATATTAAAAGTTAGTTTGGAGTATTTGTGAATTAATGTTATAATATATGTAGATACGTAACCCAAATTAATAATGGTTATAGGGTTATTAATAGATGGGGTCAACCCATTGGACTAATCTATTGAGTTTGATAAGTTGGTTATGGTTCTTAGGGTATAATGGATTTGGTTTTTAGGTTTTAAAAAAATGTCTATAAATATGTGAGTGTGTAATCTAATACCTATAACCTAAAACCTACATTATGAAAAATTATCCTTATTAACCTTGAAAAGCCTAGCCTTTGGAAATTGTTTACAATGGATCAAGATACGCTATATTCCCTACTATTCTTTGAGTTATTGTTATTATTATTAGTTTGTCAATCTAGATGTTGTATAATTACAATCAAGTTATGATCAAAATAAATAACTTTATGATTTTCGTATTTAAGTTTAATCATGAATTTAATTGATTGTAGTTATAATTTTCTGTAACATCCCTACACGTGCTCCATCTTCCAGCCTGAAGTGTGGGGTGTTCTTCATGTTCTCAGTTTGGCAAAGCAACTCCAGATTAGGAACCTTGCAGTTGAGTTTGATTGTAAGCTCTTGGTGGATGCCATGACCAACCCGAAATAGCCCAGCGCAGCGCTTCACGACATCTTCGCCCGTATCAAGAACTTTTGAAAGAGTGGGAGATTAAGCTCAGCCATGTCTAGAAACAGAGGCTAGCAAAGTGGCGGACTCCATGGTGGTTTGGGCCAGAAGCATGATTTGGGCCTAAGAACGTACAATGTGCCACCTAGGAGTGTCAAGCACATCCTTCTGGGTGATGATAAGGGGATTTTGCAACCCGGTAGGGCCCTGTATGTTGTTTTTCCCCTTTTGGGCGTTAGGCCCCATTTCCCTACCAAACAAAAAATGAATTAAAATGATAAAATACCAAAAGTGATAATTTGTTCACAAAAATTAGATAGAAATCACAAGTCTTTATATAAATATTAGAAAAGTAATATATATATATATATATATATATACGCACATAAAATTAGCGTCGGTCATATCCGCTGCAATATTTGTTAGATTTTCTTTATTTTAGCCTGCTTAAGCCATTTTTTATACAGTGGATAATTTTTACATAAATACCATTGATAAACTTAATTACATAATTATTAATTACCGTATATGTTACCACTTTTTTTCTTCTTGTTTTCGGTAATAGTGTTTTCAAAAATATAAAAAAATGTTTTGATTTTTCTATTTTTAAAAACATAAAATTTATTTTTAAAAATATTTCTTGAAAATAATGTGCCAAACATGTTTTATTGTTTTTTAAAAAATGGGTTCCCAAAGGTGCCTACTCTATTGTTTTTCATTTTTAGTTAACCGGAGTCCCCTTATTCTCAACATGATTTTTTGCAACGAGGCTTCATTTTATTATCATACCTACTTTGAAATTGACCCAAAGGAAGAAAGGAAATGGTGTTATGGAAAATAGATAGATGAAATGAATTAGAATGCCAACAATGTACTTGGGCCATTCCAATGACAACTGCTAAGTATTATTTAGCTTCTGGAAAAGTCTAATCTATAAGAGTTAGAATTCAATCATTACACTTCTAAACCACACCGTCCTTCACCACGTGCATTCATATAACACATTAGATTTTCATGCAAAATTATAATCTAATGCTTGCGAGACAGTGCCATGTGATATGTTTCAAGGAAGGGCCTTTAAGTTGAAAGAGACAAAATAATAATATAAATATGAAGCATACCGAATCGCAGACAAGTGAGAATAGCAAATGCGTAATTTCCCATTGGTAGCCATGACCAATTTCTTGTTGATCTTGTCCTCTCTTTTTATATATTGATGAATAAATAATAAAATCTTATATTATTAAAATTTGAATAAAATATAGATAAAATATATTTTATATTCTTAATTTTTACATTAATTTTTATTTATACCTTTAACATTTAATTTTAATTATTTATGTCTTACATATTTTATTTTTATTAAATTTATTTTGTGAACAACATTAAATAATTTAATAAAAATTACTAATTAGACTGTCATATTGTCAAAAATATTTATCACATAAGTTGTTATGTATATTCATACTTAAAATTATAAAAATATTTTTAATAATAATTAAAAAAATTTCCCCTCCCCTTCTTTCTCTAATTCTTTTTGTCTCCATTTGCTCTCTCTCTCTCTCTCTCTCTCTCTCTCTCTCTCTCTCTAGTGAGTTCTCTCTTCCGCAGTCTCATGCTCTCCTTCTCTCTGATTCTCTGTTCTTCCCTTCTCACTCTCTTCCCCTCTCTCTATTTTGTAGGTAGTAAAGTTGAAAAACTTATAATTCAAACAATAATTATCACCTTGAGTTTCTATATAATAAAATAAAGGTAAAAATGCCAGCTAAACGTGTTTTTTTGTAGCATCCATGAGCAGATTCCTCCATACAATGGATGAGGAAAAGGCAACAAAAATCGAAGTAAAACAGAGAAAGCAGAGTCCCACAAAACCGACCATGACATCATATGAAGGATGTTTCTGGGGCCAGCTAGAAGTCGAAAATTTGAGAAGACCTGTTTTTTGATCCCCCAATAAGGACTTTACAAGTATCCCTCCCCCAACCAACCAGAGGTATCGTTATCCATCAACATCCAAAGCACAATCCACTAAAAATTTTGCAAGTGAGCCGAACATATGGGGAACGAAGACTGGTGCGTAGTTACGCCAAAACAAAGCTTAAAACACAAAGAAAGAATATAATAATGTATAATCACCGACGAACATGGGAATCGAAACAAATCTGATGATGCTGCTGATGACGATATTATAATGGCAGTAATTTAATTATTTTTTCGCCATGATAATTATTTATGGGAACGAATGGGAAGGAGTCAGGAAAAGACCGTACTCATTGGATTTAATTAGATTAATCAGATGCCACTAGCATTTTTTTATATTAAATGTTTTTTTTTTCAGAAGTTAATGGTGCTACGATATGTGTTTATTGTAGCGATAAGTATCTACTCAATGCTTTTTTTCTTTTTTCATTGTGCTTCTTTTTAAGAATTTATTTGAAGAAAAAAATTTTTATAAATCACATTATCTGTTTTTTTTTTTCAGATAGGTTCCTAAAAGTAGGCAAAAAAAAAAGAAAGTATTGGGACCTATCTAAAATTTTTTCCTTCCCTAGAAGTAGATACAAAATAAAAAAAAAGTATTAATATCTATCTAAAAATTTTTTCTGTAAGTACAAATAAAAAAAAAGAAAGGATTGAGTAGACAGGTATCATCGCACCATTAGCTTTTGAAATAAAAAAAATACATTTAACACAAATAATAAAAAAAAATATTGGTGATTGTTAGATCTAATTGATCTAATTAGGTCCAACGGCTACCTACTTTTCCTAAACTCCTTAGGAAAAGTAAATGACCGATGAGATAACACAATTTTGAATTAATGTTATTCATATATATTTTTGTGTGTGTTGAATACTTTTAATATAAGTGATTGCTATCTTTTGCAGTTTAGCATAAAGTTAAAAAAGTATAGAAACACAATAGAAATAGGCATGAATAAAGATCATTTACATGTAATTTTCTTGCTACACATATAAATTAAATCTATATCATTAACTATATTAGTATTGTGATCATTATTGGGTTTATTTTCAATACTACTATTACAAAAGCCCCTTTTTTTATGCAGTGGATGATTTTTACATAAATACCATTGATAAACTTAATTACATAATTACCGTATATGTCACCACCTTTTTTTTTTCTTCTTGTTTTTGAAAATAGTGTTTTCAAAAACATAAAAAACATGTTTTCATTTTTTATATTTTTAGAAACAAATAAAAACCATTTTTAAAAATATTTCTTGAAAATAATGTGCAAACATGTTTTATTGTTTTTAAAAAATGGGTTCAAAAAGGGGCCGTAATTTACTCTATTGTTTTTCATTTTTAGTTAACCGGAGTCCCCTCACTCTCAACATGATTTTTTGCAACGAGGCGTCATTTCATCATCATCCTACTTTGCAATTGACCCAAAGGAAGAAAGGAAATGGTATCATGGAAAATACTTAGATGAAATGAATTAGAATGCCAACAATGTAGGTGGGCCATTTCAATGATGACTGCTAAGTATTATTTAGCTTTTGGAAAAGTCTAATCTATAAGAGTTAGAATTCAATCATTACACTTCTAAACCACACCGTCCTTCACCACGTGCATTCATATAACACACTAGATTTTCATGCAAAATTATAATCTAATGCTTGCGAGACATTACCATGTGATATGATTCAAGGAAGGGCCTTTAGGTTGAAAGAGACAAAATAATAATATAAATACAAAGAATACGGAATCGCAGACAAGTGAGGAAAGCATATTTGTAATTTTCCGTTGGTAGACATGACCAATTTCTTGTTGATCTTGTCCTCTCTTTTTATATATTGATGAATAAATAATAAAATCTTATATTATTAAAATTTGAATAAAATATAAATAAAATATATTTTATATCACTAATATTTATATTAATTTTTATTATATTTCTAACTTCTATTTTTAATTATTTATGTCTTAAATATTTTATTTTTTATTAAATTTTTTTAATACTATTAAATAATTTATTAAAAATTATTAATTAAACTATAAAAATATTCACCACTTATCAAGTATATTTATATTTAAAATTATAAAAATATTTTTAATAATAATTAAAAAAATTTCAGCTCCCTTCTTTCTCTAATTCTCTCTCTCTCTCTCTCTCTCACACACAGTTCCTGTCTCTCTTCTCCAGTGGGTTCTCTCTTCCTCAGCCTCATGCTCTGCTTCTCTCTCCGATTCTCTGTTCTTCCTCTCTCACTCTCTCGCCCCCTCTCTCTATTTTTTTGGTAGTGAAGTTGAAAAACTTATAATTCAAACAGTAATTATCACCAGGAGTTTCTATATAATAAAATAAAGGTAAAAATGCCTGGTCGACATGTTTTTTGTTTGTAGCCTCCGTCAGAAAATTCCTCCATACACTGGATGAGGAAAAGGCGACAAAAAGCAAAGTAGAACAGACAGAAGCAGAGTCCCACAAAACCAACCATGCTATCATAGGAAGGATGTTTATGGAGCCAGCTAGAAGTCGAAAATTTGAGGAGACTTGTTTTTCGATCCCCCAATAAGGACTTCACAAGTATCCCTCCCTTAACTCAACTAATTAGGGGTATCGTTATCCATCAACATCCAAAGCACAAACCACTAAATAAAATTTTGCGAGTGAGCGGAACATATGGGGAAAGAAGACTGGTGCTTAGTTACGCCAAAACAAAGCTTAAAAACACATAGAAAGAATATAATAATGTATACTCACCAACGAACATGGGAATCGAAACAAATCTGATGATGCTGCTGATGGCGATATTATAATGGCAGTAATTTAATTAATTTTCCGCCATGATAATAATTGATGGGAACGAATGGGAAGGAGTCAGGAAAAGCACGTAGTCATTGGATCTAATTAAAATTAATTAGATCCAACGGCCACTAGTATATTTTTATATTAAATGTATTTTTTTTATTTTAGAAGTTAATAGTGTTACGATGTGTTTACTGTAGCGATATGCCTCTACTCCATGATTTCTTTCTTTTTACTTTGTGTTTTCTCTTAAGGACTTATTTGAAAAAAAAAATTTATATAAATCACATTGCTTTTTTTTCCTTTAATTAATTAAGTTTCTAAAACCAAGCAGAAAAAAAAAACATTGGTACTTATCTAAAATTTTTTCTGTTAGTACAAATTAAAAAAAAAAGTATTGAGTAAATAGGTGTCGTCGTACCATTAGCTCAAAAAAATATATTTAACACAAAAAACACTGATAACATCGTATTTATCTTTCCTTAATGAGACTTTATAGCTCCATCCCCAAGTCCCAAGGACTTTCTAATTCTTACTTAGCCTAAACTACTAATTTTGTTCTTCCTCATAAATGTGCATATGTTCTAGAACCCAAAGGAAATAACCAAATTAAGCCATGTATTATTCATTTTCATCTCACCCACCTCACAATATTGCTAAAATTACAAGCCACTTCAAGCACACGAATAAAGTTAAGGCAAAGGAAAAAAGAACGTCTAATTTCCTATAATTTTGAGGCACTGATGCTTTAAACAATGAACACTTTTTAACACAATTTTCAAGTTGCATTTGAAAGCTATAAACATTTCGTATAATAATTAAATTATAATTAAATATTATATATATCATATCAGTGCTTGTTAACCTAGTAGCTATATTATGTGCTTGTATGAAATATTATTGGCTCCACTCACTTAATTTTATTTTGGTTACTTGTTTTCTAAAAAATCAATAATTACATAAATTGACAATATTTTTTCAAAATTAAAATCCAATCAAATTTTCAGTACCGACCTTACAACTATCTGATTTCCACAACTTAAAGAAGGTTTAATCTTTTCTAACTTCAACTTTCAGGTGGTATAGTAGCAAGAGAATATTGGATGTCATCAAAAAAATGATAATACTTTCTTAATTTAGACATCACATTTTGATTGAGTCCGTGTGAAAATAATAGGTTTTCTTGTGGATTTTTAATTTGCAGCCTACCCAAAGAAATGCTCTTAAGAAGTCCAAATTCCTTAATAGAGTGCTAGGCAAAAATCCCAAATGCCTTTTCAATATTTCTATTTTGGATGACAAGGAATTTGGGTTATTTAACATCATTAAATCGATAGAGAAATCAGTTCAATGATCAATAGTTGAATCATGAGCGAATCACAGTCGAACTAATAATACTTAAAATATATTAATATATATATATATATATATTAAAATATATAATTTTATTATAATAACTAAAAATACCAGTTGCGATTTATGAGTAGCTTCCCACTTGACACCCTCTTCCCACCTCTTCCCAAGGCTGTGTGTGATAGCACGACTTTTGTCGAGTGTGAGTACTATGGATTGCAGAGTGTGATAGCAATACTTTTTCTCTCATTTTTTTAAAATAACCGAGAGCCTCAAGAACATTGCTCTGCTTTACCTCAGCCAAACGCAGACGCAGAAGGAAAATAAGTGAAATTCTAAGGACTGAATTAATCATATGTAAATTACATCGACTGTTCTAATTATAAGGACTGAATTACAAAATTTTAGACTGTAGGACCAAATTAAAAGATAAGTGAAATTCTAAAGACCAGAAGGATAATTAACCTATAATAGTCCACAAAATATGGAATTTAATCATAGACTTCGAATGACATAGTAGAATAATTTTTCTGAATTAAAGATAAACAATGTTTCATCCAAGTTTCTGGCTAATGATTCCTTGAAGTGAACCAACAAAGCTCACCACAGTCACAAGAAAGCAAAGAAAGCTAAATGTTCTGAGAAGAATCCATTTTGCAGTCCAAGCTCCAATGTTCTTCTGCACAAAGTGCATCTCCACTGGGAAGTAAATAACCAGAGGCCAAAAGATCAATGCACCTAACACACCCAGAACTTGGTTGAAGTAAGGAAAGAGGATGGCTAGTCCTGTTGTTAAAATCACGTACATTGTTCTGAAACATAGCCTGAACAGATTCAGCTCAATACTTGGCACCAAAGGGAGTTTCAGCTTGTAGAATTTGTTCGCAAAAACACTGTTCGGGTACATCCTCAAACACCATCTATCAGCAGCACCATATATTGGCTGATTGTAAACCTGATGATAAAATTATAAGGGGTAAGTACACTAGCGAAAACACAAGTATTTCATATGGAGATGAATCAGTTAACCAAAAAATTTCCACTTTTTTTTTTTGGGTTAGGAAAAAGTATTATTTTAATTTTTAAATTTTGACCCAAATTTCAATTTCGTTCAAAACTTTATTCTGGGTCAATTTTGTCCTACATTTTTTCAATTAATTTAGTTCTGTTCTTGAGTCCAATGACATAATTTTTATACCACTTTTTTTTTTGGGTTAGGAAAAAGTATTATTTTAATTTTTAAATTTTGACCCAAATTTCAATTTCGTTCAAAACTTTATTCTGGGTCAATTTTGTCCTACATTTTTCCAATTAATTTAGTTCTGTTCTTGAGTCCAATGACATAATTTTTATAAACAAAAATCAATGTGATTATTTCTATTATACACGTTAATGTTAACTTGTACAATTAGGCACGATTATGTCAAATTTACACTTAAAATGAAAAAATTGCCATTCAAGCGAAAGAGACATCAGCTATTTAAATGCCACTCAAGTGAAGGAGACATCAACTATTTAAAATGAAGGAAATGGGGCAATTTTTTCATTTCAAGTGTAAATCTGACATGAATGTGCCTAGTTGGATGAGTTAGCGCTAACATGTGTAACAAGATTTGTTATAAAAGTCATTCCATCTCCATCCCATTATTACACACAATACTCTGTATCAAAACATCATGTTACTGATGGAGAACATACCATTGAAGATCTTAGAGGTCTCATTATCACCTCCTCCCACTAGATATCTCTTCCGTTCTCCCCCAAGGCACAAAACACATAAGAAGCCTTGCTTATTAGGAAAATTAAAAGTAAATTATTTTTATTTGCTAACATGAATTGAAAGCGTAATACATCAAAGTGTATATGCCAAGAAAGAGGTGCAAATGATCAAGTTTTTCAAGAATGCTCTAGTGTCATGTGCAAATACTATATAAAGAGACAAGGAGTACAACATCTAGAATTAAACTTTGTAGTGCTCTATAATTAGAACTTTTGGTCATTTATTGGATAACGCAAGAAGCAACCAGCGACTCATAATTCAATCAGTAGTACTAAGTACATAGAGATTATTTCCAAAATATGGCCTTTATGAGTTTTGTTTAGCAAAAACTCCTCTCCAAGAGAAATTGCAAAATTTTAAGCTTTCTTATTTGCTCCTTGTATATCTGGTTGGAAAGAAAGAAAAAGTCTTTAACAACTGATTGCCATTTTGCCAAGTGATATTATTAAAGGGAGTTGTTTTGTTGATGTTTTAAAGCAGGTGGTTTCTTTTAATGATAAGATGACAAGAGAATTCTATTTCCTTCTGATGTGGTAATCTAGTACTTCTAATATGTTTCTTTGTTTCATTTTCTTCTTGTTGGCTCCTCTGCTGAATATACTAATGCTTCATTGACATTAAGCAAAGAAACGAACCAGCTATTCAGAGCAATCAAATCATAAATTATACCCATTATTGGCTAGTCGCAGTGGTAACAACTATTTGGACTCAGAGAGAACAGTAAATGTTCGATTTCTGAAAGTACCAATTTGGATAAAGCTCTACCCTTTGCACTTAGGAAGTCCAAAAGAATTAGTTCTATATCTTATTACGTGATACCCTTGGTTGTTATTTAAGAAAAAAAAAAACACACACACACAAAAATTATGGTTTTATAGTGTTAAGTTTACATGTACCTGATATCCGCCCACCAAATGAAGAACAATGCAAGCATTTGCGAAGTCAACAAGCCAATAGGGCTCATAAAAGCCGAATCCAGTCAAGAGATTTCCTGGTGTATCATTTCCAAAGGCCGCATATCCAAAGCCTCCACAGCAAAGGAAGAAGGAGGTTGTGATGAAGGCGGCTATCGTGCAGGCCTTCTTCATGGTCTGGTTTTCTGGAGGTGGAGACTCCAGAGTATCCTTCACTCAACAAATTCAACACTTTTGCTTCAGCTTTAAACTACTCTTCTAATTTCTTCCCTACATTACCTATATCATTACCCCTATCCATCATACCCAGATCCTCCAATGTTTTGGCACGAACATGAGAATCATGTTCTTCATTTGGATCGTCCATCTCAAATCGAATGGTTTAGATCAAAAGGAAAAAAAACGTTTTATAGGATCTTCTTTTTTTTTTTTTAATTTTTTTTCTTTGATTTGGATTGTCTAATTTGAATTTGATGATCCAAATTTGAAGAATATAACTCTTATATTTGTGTCAAAACATGAGGGTATTCAAATTCCCACCCCACACCCAAATGGAATATGAAACTTACTTGTATCTCAAGAAGAAGGATTGTGTATGGAAAGGCAAAGGCAATGTCACCAAGTGCTTGAAAGACTAACCATAGTTTATCAGCAATATTAGTAGTTGGCACTCCTGCTATGCTCCCCATAATTGTCCCATTTTCTGCAAGTTTAAGTACAACCACAAGTCTAATGAATCATTTTTCAACCAATTGATTGTTAATGATCAGAAGTGAAATGGATTTTTTCATTTTTTGGACGGAAATTGAAATTTTATTTTCTCCATTTGAATTGTCTATTTCATAATGAATGGTCCATATTGAAGAAAGAAATTTTTTAAAAAAAATTAGGCAAATAAGAGAAAATCAGACACCTTCAATCTGGACCGTTCATTATGAAATGGAGGTATTAAAAAAATGAACTTTTCATTTCCTGCCAAAAATTGAGAGTCCATTTTTATAGTATGGACTGTTCATTTCATAATGGACAATCCTGATTGCATGAAAAACCTTTTTTAAAAAGATAGGAAATAAGAGAAAATTACACACATTCAATTTGGTCCGTTCATTACGAAATGGATGGTTCATAAAGGAAAGAATGAACTCTTTATCTTCTCCCGACAAGAAAACAGACTCCTGATTATTAAATTGATAGCAGTTGCTTGGAAGGAAAAGTGACCTTACCTATAACTTTTGCCACGCCTAGTCCTAGTCCAATGAATGCGTATGAGAAGGACATAAATGCAGCAACAACTGAAACCCATGCCATGTTGTGTAGATCTGGTATAAACGACATGAAAACCTGAACAAGTCCAAACAGCACCATGTACAAGGTTTCTCCAGAGGTACAGGGAGCATCATGCCCATCCTTGTGATAACAGTTTGATTTTAGAATCGCCCTGTGTATTAAGCATTGATCAATCGAACATGAGCATCAATAAGTTAGGTCAAGTCAGAGTAGAGTGTATCCATGTAACAATGTCTTTAAAATCGAACTAATTACTCAACGATAGAGACACTAATTTAAAGTTTATTAGTCTAACCACATTTGAACTATGATTGAACAAGTTATAATTATATATACACTGGCGGATCTACCTTCAAGGGTATCGGGACAATTGCCCCCACAAGGAAATTTTTTTTTAAATTAATATATATGGTAATGTTTTTTTGCCTCCACATAATAAATCATGATTACTTATTAAGAGCACCCCACCCAATAAGTTTTTTTTTTAATTGAATTTAAAAATTAGTTGTACTCTACCACAACACCATCTAATAAGTTTATATTGTGTGTATTTTATATTATTTTTTATTGCTTTTGCATATTTACAATATTTTTTAAGTAAAAATATTTATAAACTATTTCTTGCTCCCACACCTAAAATTTTTAGATCCGCCCTGTATATATATATATCCTTTTTAAGAGAGTTGCATAGTGTAATCATTGTTAGGTAGAGTACCAAGATAGGTTGTGACAGCATCTTTGTAAGAGAAGAGTAATTTCTTTTCCCAGTCACAGTATGCGGAGTTCTGTAACAATCAGAGAGGAGGAAGGAAAAAACGTTGGTGACAATGGCACAGCAAAGCAGAGAAAGAGGGCCTGCAAACTCCAAGCTAGAGTCAGAACGCCGGAGCCAACAACAGCAGTGATGATGAGTAACACCACTCAGCACTCCATAAAGCTCCTGGGAAGAATAGATTATAGATGGCAGGGATGGGAATGAATGAAACAGTATATTTTTTTGTTTTGGGGGGGGGGGGGGGGATGGGATTTTTTAGATATTTGTTACCAGTCCTTTAGGCATGCCCATCATCATCCTTTCTATCCAGCTCAATGGAGAAGCTAGCTAGTCACTGCATCTGCATGTGAATTCCATTGGAACGCCTCTAAGCTAACTACACCTAACACAACTTGTTCATATAAAATACTATCTATACAGGGAGACTAAATTGCATTGGGCTGCATGTGACATGCTAATCTGTGCCTATGAAATAAAACAAAGGGGAAAGACTGTATCTTTCGCATTTATATATTATTTGCACACTTAATTATTTTTGAAATACCAAATTTGGGTCTACGTAGCAAATTATATGTTGCTTGAGATATGATGTACCACATAGTGTTCATAAAAATGGTAGATTTGAAACAAAAATGAAACATGTAAGACATAACTTACACAAAAAATATGTCAGGGACGAAATTAAAACTTGATGTAAACGTTAAATATGTAAAAGGTACTTTTTCCTAATATATGATGTATATTAAATACACAATATTATATTTTGAATACTTATTACAAAAATCATTTATATACACTTAACTTATTTTATTGCTTTGATTTGATCATCTACGTTTCTTTCTAATTTAGAAATCACATTCTTTTTCCCTCAAATGTTTCTTTATAATCAGATTGTCCAAGTTCAACTCCATATTGAAAATAAGGGTTGGGAAAATAATCTAAAACAAAAAGTAAGAGTATTTTCAATTAATATCCAAACATGTAAATTGTTTTAATAACTTGTAATAAAATGAATCTTATATATAGAATTACCTACAAAATATAGATAAGAACGTAGAAGTTTCCAATTCTATTATGGCATTATAATACGAGCGATAACGACAATTTTACTCTATAAATTATTTTGCTTTATCAATAGCCTCATAAAGGAAACTCATAGTTGGTTTTTCATCACCATCAACAAGCCTTAATACTTTAGCTATAGGCTCAAACACTTTCAATATTTCATTAGCTTAGCTCCAAATGTTATCATCTAGAATTTTTTTTCCTTGCATCATACGCTAGTCCAGATTTTGCGTTCCCAAATTTTGACTTTCTAAATTTTTTAGAGGTTAACATATTTTTTAGCATTTGCTTTTGCTTCACAATAGATTCCAATTGTACAAATTGTGTAACAAATCTAGTCATGCCTAGACGAAGAATTTCTCTATCTCTAGTGTATTCTTTCATGAGATTAACAGTCCAAATGGGGTTATATATGATCATCTTGCATCTTCTAATACCTTTTGTACATTGGATTTTTTTCCCAATGTCCTCAAAGCACAAATATAAATAGTGAGCACTCAAGTGACCAATAGATATGTGGCCCTTTTTTCCATCCATTTTTTAAAGCTGCTTTCAAGGTCCTTCATTGTCTTTAACCACTTGGACTACATACTCTTCTCCTACTCCTCTTACAACTTTATCAAGTAACTGGAAGTAGTAATCAATATTTCTACTGGCAACACTAGAAGTATCAATAGATTTTTAAAATATAGTTCCTCCATTACAATAAACAAGGAAATTCATGATGTGCATGAGATAAATGCTATTCGTCCAACCATCACATATTATTGTTACACCTCTTTCCTTCCAAACATCTTTCAATTCATTGATCCATTCTTTTCATGGATTTGTATTATGATTCTAAGTATACATAAAAAATTTCATAATTTGTTGAAAATCTAACAGCTGAACTACCTATCTCAACGGCAATAGTGAGACTCAAGCGACTAACCTGTTGAAGGTTAAAGAAGCTTGGTCGCCCATTGTGAAGGTTGCCACTTGCCAAAGATAGGCAGTTTAGTTGTGGAGGGTTGGAAATTTAATCACCAATGTCATTGAGATAGGAAGTTCAGCTATTAAATTTCCAACTACTTATGAAATTTCTAATGTATACTTGGAATCAGAAAACAAATCCATGAAAAGATGGATCAGCGAACTAAAAGGTATGTGAAAGGAAAGAGGTGACAATAATATGTGATGGTTAGACAAATAGTATTAATCACATGTACATCATGAATTTCCTTCTCTATTGTAGCATAGAAATTATTTTATTTAAAATCTATTGATGCCTCCATTGTTGCCAGTAGAAATATTGATTACTACTTCTAGTTACTGGATAAATTTGTGAAAGTAGCAGAAGAGTGTACGGTCCAAGTGGATACAGATAATGAAAGGGCCTTGAAAACAGCTTAAAAGAATTGATAAAAAAAAAAGGGCACACATTTATTGGCCACCCTGTGCTGTTCACAATTTAGGTTTGTGCTTAGAGGACATCCAAAAAAAATCCAATGTACAAAAGATATTAGAAAATGCAAGGATGATCACATCCTTTATATATAACCACATTTAGACTTTTAACCTCATACAAGAACACATTGGAAGAAGAGAAATTATTTGTCCGGGCATAACTAGATTTGCTACGCAATTTGTATAATTGCAATCTATTGTGAAGTAAAGATAAACACTAAAAGATATCTTCACCTCTGAAAAATTTAGAGTCTCTAAATTTGGGAAGGCAAAATCTGGACCAACATATGATGCGAGGAAAAACATTATTGATGATAACTTTTGGGCAAAGCTAATGATATATTAAAAGTATTTGAGCCTATAGTTAAAGTATTAATGCTTGTTTATGATGATGAAAAGTCAACTATAGGTTTCATTTATGAGACTACTGATAGAACAAAACAATTTATAGAGCAATATGTTTGATACCAAATAATAGATAAGAGGTGGGAATTTCTACATTCTGCAAGCAATCCTATATACAAGATTCATTTTATTACAAGTTATTAAAACAATTTACATGTTTGGATACTAATTGAAAAAGACTTTTACTTTTCATTTTAGGTCATTTTCTCAACCCTCAATTTCGATATAGAGTTGAACATGGACATTTTGTTTATAAAGAAACATTTGAGGGAACGAAAAATGTGATTTCTAAATTCAAAAGAACTGTAGATGATCAAATCAAAGCAATAAATCAGGTTAGTGTTATAACTTTAAATGATTTGTTGTAATAAATATTCAAAATATAATATTGTTTATTTAGTATTTACATTATATATTATATATCGTTATGTAGTTATTCCTTTTTCGAGATCAAATAAAGACATTTGGTACAACACAAGCTCAATGAGCATGGTCTCAAATGAATCCAATATATGGGTCATATGTTCTTGAACTTCAAAATATTGCAATTAGAGTCCTCAATCAAAGAACTTTAGCATCAAATTGTCAAAAGAATTGGAATACATTTATATATATTCATACAAAGACAAGAAATAGACTCAAGTATAAAACATTGCCAAAATTTGTATTTACCTTCTACATCGTAAAGCTTTAAATGAGATGCATGAAGAGAAGTAGTCAAAAAGAAATTGAAAATAGCATAGTTTTAAAAATCGAATCAGACCTACCGATTTCTAGTCTAACTGAAAAAAAGAGTCTTGGCTCGAACCGGTTGAATCGGTTTTAGACTGAATAAACTGGTGGAACCAATCGAGTGACTAGTTCCACCGGTTCCATTGAACTAAAGAAAAAAACAAAGAAAATGGAGTTGTAGCCATTGCCATCGAAGAAGAAAAAGAAGAAAACCTCTCTCACACAGAGAGATGAAAATGAAGGGAAGTGAGGCAAGAAGGGGAGGGCGAAGGGGGCGGGTAGGTGACTTTCGGGTTTTGGCAGCACATTATTCTTCTTCTTCCCAATGCCATGATTCTAATAATAGCTCCTTTGAAAAGAGTTTCATGATATTTGTGTGCCAGTGGAGAATCAAAAGGCATAATGAAGTGTGATTTTGAAAAAAAAAATTATTATATTTAAAAATGTTTTAAATTTTTTAATATAAATATATATAACATTAGAGATAAAGATTAATTTCTATTATCTCAATATAAAATTAATATATACATATATTTATAATATTTAATTATGCATATTATTTTTTTATATTTTAAAATAAACCGATTCAACTACGATTCGACTAAAATACGACCATTAACCCTTGAACCAATGCTTCCACCAATTCAATAACCGATTCAATTTCTAAAATATTGAAAAATAATTTTAATCCAATTAATTTTGACTATGTATTGCAAGAAGATAATCCTTTATGGACATGGATTGAAGAGAGGGAAGGCTCATTAATGGATGGACTTCAAAATGCAAAATAGCTTCCTAGAATTGATTATGAAGATGAGGGCAGAGAAAAAGATGATGATGAGGAGTCCAATAGTGAAGGTAATAGTCATTATACTTATAGTGGTTTGAGTCCACCAAGCAACTACAGTGGTGGTGGTGGTGTAGAATATGTTCATGGAATAGATGAATATAGAAAACAAGACCCATATCAAGACATTTCATATACTATGTGTGATCAAAGTTTTTGTATTGATATAACGTCTTTTCATGATACTCAACCTATTGAAAGGAATGAAAAACAACATTTTGAAGATTCAATCTCTTTCAATTTTTTACAAATGGAGCAGGGTGGAGGACTTTTTTAATTATATTTTTGGAGAAGGATCAAGACATGGAGATGCTGAAAGTGAAACTAAAAGTCATGATGCTCCACGCCATACAACCATGTGCTGATGATTGATATCTTGTTTGAAAATTATATAAATATTCTTGTATATAACTTTTAGCTTGTTAACACATTAATTATCTCTTTTTCTTCTTAAATTTTGCTATTTAAATTCACACATTTGCAACTTTGCATAGAATAAGAGTATATATTTATTGAATTAATAGAGATATTAGAAATAATATGTTTTATATATATATAAGAATTTAAAACCATGTCTGGAATCTTCCTAAACCACTCGAATTGCTTGAACTAGCAAAGGTTTCTTCCTAGCAACTATCGAAGACAATGAGGTCTCCTCCTATATTCATCTAAAGTGTCTTGATTCTTGAGGAATAATTTCAAAAGTGGAAAAGGAGTTGCAACTCTTAGATGGCCCTTCTTAATGGGTTAAGTTCCCACTTCTACCCATTAAATACCATAACCCTCTGGCGCTCCAAAAGATATGAAATAGTTTGGGTACACTCATAATTATTGACCCCAAAACCACCTCTTTGGAACATACAAAGTATGCCAGAATTTGTGTGACAAAAAAGTCAAAAACTCCCTAGCCACCCACATTATCTAGGACGCCACAAACAGAGAATTTTCTTCGAAGAAATAGCGCGTATTTGTCACATTTGCCATTTTATGGGACAGGGAATCATTAATTTTTCCACCGAATTCCATCCTATCATAGGAGAATTCCTTACCCCTTCTAGAACCTATGGCTATCATAGAAAGAGGAAACACCCCCTAACCAAAGGAACAAGCCTCAAATGGAAGGGTCGGCAACTCACATGGCAGACAACCTCTACTGGTCTAAATCGAAAAGGGTGCTACAGTACAATTCCAACGGAAAAATTGGAAGGCTCCACAAGGGCCTACAATCCCCTCCCCTTTGCTACCTCACATCTCTCCTTATCTTCTTCCAACCTTCATTCCTACCGCTTCAAATGGCATCTCTAAAGAAGAAACAATTTTGAGAAGTAGGAAGGCTCCACAAACCTACAACACTTGGGGTCGAGAATAACCGACTTCGATCCCAGACCTCTAATACTCTCCGCTCCAACCAATTGTCATTCAAGTATCCAACAAGCCACCTAAGATATGAATCTAATTTGGGGAAACCTACACCCCCAATATAGAAGAGGACAAAAATCCATCTAATCTCCTTGTAAAGTCAGAGTTCAAGGACATCATGGAAAATCGAGAAACTATACTAGCCCAAGGCAAAAGAAGAAGCTTCGCAAAACTTTAGCATGACCTACCACCCTGGACCTTCATGAGGAACCTCCACATGAGACTTTAATACCACCCCATCCATTGGTCAATCCAGATGAAAGGAATGAAGCATGACTTCAAACTAGGGCCAACATGCCGGCCCACGCACATGCTGAAGCCATGGACAACCAGGCCCTATCTTAGAGATCATAAACTCGTACATGTATGTGATCTTCCTACCCCACTCCCTCTCACTACAGAACCTCCTCTCCCTCCTAGAGGAGAAGTCTCAAATAATGCTTCCATAGATGATAGATAGCCTAAAGGTTTAGGAAGAACAAATTGATAATGGGTCTCCAGGAGGACAACACAACCCTCATATTGGAAGGGAAATACATATTAGCAAGCATAGGTACTTGTAAACTCTTCGTGACGCCTAGAAAATTGCACACATCAGAATAGAGTCCGTGTAGACACTATTCTTCTAACTTAGTACACTAAATGGAAGAAGAGCTTCTCATCTTTGAAATGGGTTGATGATAGAGAAGAGGTCAGGAGGAGGTTTCAAAGCACATCTCTCCCATCACTTTTGAATATCCCAAAGAACTATCCTTTTTCTTGGTCAATTCTGTGTCTTCATCACAAGGGCTGTACTCTGCCTCCGTAGTGGCCAATTCTTATTAGTGCTTTGTAAGAATTCCGATTGTCTTAGGCAGTCTCTATTGTGTATTATTTAATTATGTTAATTTTTTGGTTTTTGTCCTCATTCTTGGCAACTATTCTGTATTATTTAATTATGTTAATTTTTTGGATTTTGTCCTCGTTCTTGGCAACCGGTAGAACTGTCAGTCGCTCCAACCTCTAGCAACTTCTTTCATTAAACTAAAAAAAAAAATAATTATTATTATTATTATTATTATTATTATTTTGAGCATCTTTTATTTAACAAATATTCAAATTAATATTTTTTTATAGGATTGATCATCTTAAATATAAGAATTAGAATAAATTACATTAACCTCTCTTGATGTTTGATTAAATTATACTTGAACTTTTTTTAAAAAAATAACACTTGGCTCCCCTCGACATTTGATATCTATTGCAAAAAACTCCTCTGCGATCTATATACGGATCTAGTAAAGGGAAAAAATAAAAATAAAAAATGCCATTACCGTCCCCGATCCAAAGCATTGGTCTCGTATAATAGTTTCAACAGTCAACACACACATACATATATATATATATATATATATATATATATATATATATATTGTTTAATCAAAGTATTTCTTTTAAATTTAAAATAATTATTTTTATAAATTAAATTAAAAAATTTTAAATTCAAATTAATAATTTACTCTAACTGAAATTGAGTAATCGTACTATTTTAAATTTATATATCTATAAGCCGATCATTGAGTCCGATCAGTTGACTTTTGTTTCTACCAATTGAATTAGTTCAATCATAAAAAAATTTTACAAATTGAAAACTACATACGTTACATACATTCAGTTGATAAATCAGACTATTAATATATCAACTCTAAACACTATAATTTTTCAGACTATTATTATTATTATTATTATTTACTTACAAAAGAAGTAGAAGACGTTAAAAATAAGCAAGTGGTAAAAAGAGGTCAAGTAATAGTTGTCAATTTTTAAAATTTTAAGGCTCAAGTTGATTAATAAACAAAATATAAAGAATTAAATTAAGGAGAAAATAATTAAAGTTGGAAGAAGAAAGAGCTAACCTGACGCAGGTAGCAGTTGTAATGACATAGGCAATGCTAGTACCACATATGGTCACATTCACCATTACTCCACACACCTTTTCTCTTCTCTCTCCTATTTTAGGTCAAGGCAAGGAGCGTATGCCACAAGTAAGTACTTTTTTTTTGGTAAAAGAAAAATACTTTTCTTTACTAATCTGTGTATGACTCAAGAGATATTGACAACCATATTTCGCATAAAGTATTGCGGGGAAATAAAGACGTTTCCAATAGAATGGATTTCAATAAATAAATACACCATTATGACAAAGTAAAAATATATAAAATATTGACTGTAGAATAAACCTACGTTGGTTTCTCATGGATTTTTTTTTTTCAATTTAGCTCCTCCCAAAATTTTATCTTTGAATTGTTCCTCGATAAATACAAATGTTATCAACTTGGTTGCTCAATAATTTTTATTCTCAAATTAATCTTTCATAGATCCAAATATTATTAATCTGGTCTCTCATAAATTTTTTTCTCAATTTAATCCCTCAAAAATTTAAAATTCTAAATTTAATCTCTCAAAAATTCAAATATTCTCAAGTTAATCCCTCCATAAAATTGTTGAACACTTTAAATAATTTAACAGAGGTACTGATTTGACAATTAACTCACTGATATGAAAAATATTTTTTTCCTTTGTGCTAATATGGTGTCTAGTGTTAAGATATTTAAATAAAGTGAGAATTTTATAGAGGAACCAAATTAAAAATGTTTAGATTTGTAAAGAGTCAAATTAAAAACAAAAATATGTAAGGGAACAAACTAAAAATATTTAGATTTGTGAAGGACCAAATTGAGGATAAAAATTGGTGGGGGACCCAGTTGAAAATATTTGAACATGTGAGAGACTAAATAAAAATCAATGATTATGAGGGACTAAATTAAAAAAATTTTAATATGTAAAAAATTAAATTGAAAATAAAAATTTGTAAAAAAAATTTAAAAATAAAAAAGACATGAGAGATGAAATTGAAGTTTTAATATTTACAAAAATAGGAATACTTGATGATAAGACTTAACCTAGGTAGAGTTTGACAGCATCAGCGTAGGAGGTGCTCCTAGTTCCATAGTCAGGATCAGGAAATCTATAGCATTCAGCGAGGAGGTATGTGGAATAAAGGGTGATGGTAGCAAACAGCATGATGCACAATGGACCTGCGATCCACCCTAGCTGCGCCAAGCACCACGCCAACGACAGCACCCCTGCCCCTATCACACTCGTTATGATGTGTGCCACTGCGCTCCACGTGTTCCCTTCACACCAAACATCAAATGGACTATCATTATCAGGAGCTTGAATCAACCATACAACACCAACCGCAAACGTTGGATCTAATTGGATCAGTCATGATCAATCAGATCCAATGGTTACTAGCATTTCTTATGTTAAATATATTTCTTTTATTTCCAAAGCCGATTGTGGAATGACACGTTTCTACTTAATTTTTTTGTATTCATTTTTAAAGACTTATTTAAACCAAAAAATTTTAGATAAGTTTTTTTTTTCATTTTTAAGGATCTATTTAAAAGAAAAAAATTTTAATAAATTTTAATATTTTTTTTGCCTTTGTACTTATTTTTAAAAACTAATTTAAAAGAAAAAAAGAAAGCACTGCAACTTTTTTTGAAATTTTTTTTCTTTAAATAAATCTCTAAAAACAGGTATCAAAAAAAAATCCTAAAAGCAGAAAAAAAAATATTGAGATCTTTTTAAAATTTTTTTAGTACATATTAAAAATAAACATATTAAGTAGACACGTGTCACTGTAATATTAATTCTTGAAATAAAAAATATATTTATCACAAACAAAAAAACGCATGTGACGGTTGGACGGCTACCCGCTTATCCTTGGGAAAAGGAAAAGCAGACAGACGGACTGTTCCTTCCACCACCACCACCCAAAAACTGTCATGATTTCAAGACATCAGCAACCACACAGACACAGCAGTTATTATTTTTTAAATAAAAATATAATTGGTAAATTAACCATGACGTTAATGTACCTATTTTTATAACACATTAATTTGCCTAATTAAATTTATTTCTCTTTCCTTCATTTTTTTTATTGTGAGTGTTCTTTGATTTTAGGAGTAATTTTATTATTTTGAATGCTTATTCGATGAACATATCTACAAGATAATTACATCAGTATTTCTTATTAATAATATAAATAACGTTAAGTTTAATGATAAAATTAAAATTAATTAAAAAAATATAAAATTAAAAAAATTAAAACTTGGATCAAAAACTCAGATTAAGAACAAAAGTTGTACTTTACCACACACAAAATAAAAAAAGAAAGAAAATGAAAAGGAACTTAGCTTGTGGTGTATGATGAACATATCTACAAGATAATTACATCAGTATTTCTTATTAATAATATAAATAACGCTAAGTTTAATAATAAAATTAAAATTAATTAAAAAATACAAAATTAAAAAATTAAAAAACTTGGATCAAAAACTCAGATTAAGAACAAAAGTTGTACTTTACCCCACACACAATAAAAAAAGAAAAAAAATGAAAAGGAACTTAGCTTGTGGTGTATGAGAAACAGAAGTGCGGATCCGGCGATTTTGGGCTGCACGATGGGTGTGGGCCCCACACCCATCGTGCAGTCCAAGATCACCAGGCACTTTGCTTGGCGTATTCTCGAGAAATAGCGAGGGAAAGAAAAAGATAGAGATTAAGCAGTGCACAGAGAAGACCATCATCTGCTCTCATAATCATGAAAGGGCGTTCTGCCGGACCTCTCAAATGAAATTTGATTTTAGCGGTGGTTAGGATTTGTGTTAGGTTTTAGTTAAATGAATTATTTTAATATTTAATAAATTCTTTTTTTTATTAGACCTAACATCTAAACTAAAACCCTAATACAAATCCCAATATTCACTAAAATAAAATTTAATCTGACGGATAGGAGATCGACCCACGCCCCAATCTAAAAAACCCATCACATACAGCAATTCTACAGATCTTTCACTGTTGTTCGACATGGAAGAGTAAAGACAACTGATTGGAAGAGGAAAAAAGATACAGAACCAAGGCATATACAGATAACCGGTGAATGGATTTAATAAAGCAAGAAAAGATTACGAGGAAGAAAAGAAAATCCAAGAAAGCGGAAGCAGAAGCAGAAGCAATACTTACCAGTTCTCTTGAAATTCGATTTTGATGCATCTGCAATCAAAGGCAACGTATCGATTACCTGCCCACCCATTTCTCTACCTCTGAACGAGTTATCTGAGTTTATGGGAATTTCAAGCAGTGTATTTCTTCTTTTGGGGCCGTCTCTTGAATCTTGCGTATCAACCCTGAGAAGATGGAACCAAGCAAGACGTTCGTGAATTATGGAATGAATGGATCCAAATCTTCCAGCTCTTTCTTATACGTCTCTGGTTTCACAGGTGTCACTCCAGGACAGCAAGTTTGACTATCGGGCAAAACGAATACCTTATAGTTTTATACACAACTTCCTTTGATTTTTCTTTTTTCCTTTTTCTTTTTTTGATCAAAAAATTTTTTTCTTCCTTTTTAAAACAACTTTTCTTTTCTTTAAAAGAAAACCATTAGAGGATGGAAAAGGACCGAGGCCCAATTTGGTGCGATTTCATTTCTTCAACACTTTGAAGTATGTTTGGTATTGGAGATGAAATATTATTTGATATTTAAAATTAATATGTTAGAGAATGATGATTGAAATTTAATTGCTATAATTTATTTTCATCCAAAAATAGATGGAAATGAATTCTATTTGATTGGAGTTATTAAATTCTCCTTCGTTTAAAACTAATTTTTCATACCAAATATGCAATTTAAAATTATTAATAGTTTTAATTATTTATATTTTTAAAATTAATTATATTATATTTAAATTTAAATTTTCTATATTTATTTTTAAAAAAATAGAGAAGTTTTCATACCCAAAATAAAAGTTGGTAAAAGAATTATCTTTACTTGAAAGGGTAAAACCAATTAGTATGTTTTGAGAAACAGGAGAATATTCCCCCCATAAAAAACAAGAAACTTAGATGCCCATAGTGATGTTGCCACGCTTTCCTTCTCAAATGGAATAATGCAAGGAAGATGAATTGTAAAACTGTAAAAGTAATTGATCATACCTTGTGATTGAAGTCCTTTCTAATACTTAAAAATATTATAGAGTCTCATACAATTATTTTATTTATTAAATTGAAGTCACAGATAATTCAAATCTAAATCGTATAAAAAAATTAACAAAGACTTAAATAAAATTTTAAATAGAGATTTAAATAAATAAATTATTTATCAAAACTCTTCAATACAAAACTTTTCCTACGCACTTTGGCCCGTTGTGACTTTAATTTAATGGAAATGAAAGTGTAGGACCTTTCTCCCAATCCCATACTTTGGGCCTCATAAGAAAGGTTGGTATAACTAGTTGTATATTGAAATTAATAGTGGTGATATAACCATTTAGGGTAAGCTTGTCTTTGTCCAGAATTTTATAGCTAATAATCCTGGTACTTATTTAATTACATATACCTATATATGCTCAAGAGTCAAGATTGGTGATGAAAAAAAGCAATCTACCATATAAAATTAATTAAATTCTTTAAAATAAATTTTTTTTTTAAAAAAGTAGACTGACTTATTTAAGCTCCTTTTTACACAGGTTAAAATTTGTAAATCAAGCTCGCATTAGGCCTAAGCTCGTTTTGATAGTCCTAATACCTATGATATTTTTTTTGGTTAAATTGACCAATGGGTCCTTGTAGTTTACATCAATTTTCAATTAGGTCCCTCTAGTTTTATTTTTTTTTTCAATAGGTCTCTATACTTACCAATATGTCACGTCTCAGCCCTAGCGCATGACCAGCACAACAAGAAACTCCCTCATTGCCACAAGCCCAACTCCAACACTAAGCAAAGACAAGACAAACATTCCATAAAAGGGAGAACTTAAACTTAAATGAAAATTTTATAAACATGCAGCAATCTTCAATCAATTAACATAATTGTTTTCTTTTCTTCAAAAGGGCAAAAATTCCATGCTTGCACATACATGTGTGTGTCCAAGTTCAGCAGATATAGCAGCCATAGTGTTTTATAATCAATTTGGCACCAAGGGAGAAGAATCCAACTGTAGCATTCATGATCAAGATGTGTGTGTGTCCAAGTTCAGCAGATATAGCAACCATAGTGTTTTCTAATCAATTTGGCACCAAGGGAGAAGAATCCAACTGTAGCATTCATGATCAAGATGTGTGTGTGTCCAAGTTCAGCACAGATAGCAACCATAGTGTTTTATAATCAATTTGGCACCAAGGGAGAAGAATCCAACTGTAGCATTCATGATCAAGATGTGTGTGTCTCCAAGTTCAACACAGATAGCAACCATAGTGTTTTATAATCAATTTGGCACCAAGGGAGAAGAATCCAACTGTAGCATTCATGATCAAGATGTGTGTGTCTCCAAGTTCAACACAGATAGCAACCATAGTGTTTTATAATCAATTTGGCACCAAGGGAGAAGAATCCAACTGTAGCATTCATGATCAAGATGTGTGTCTCCAAGTTCAGCACAGATAGCAACCATAGTGTTTTATAATCAATTTGGCCCCAAGAGAGAAGAATCCAACTATAGCATTCATGATCAAGATGTGTGTGTGTGTCCAAGTTTAGCACAGATAGCAACCAGAGTGTTTTATAATCAATTTGGCACCAAGAGAGAAGTAACCAATGTAGCATTCATAATCAAGATTTTCCAGAGATTCACAATTTATCATATATACACAAGTCGTTCCTCTAGTACCGCCTACATGGCTACAAAATCGATTATAGAGTTTTCAAGAGAACAATAATTACATGACAAGGGTACTTTGGACACAAGGGACACTTATCACGACCTACTATCTGAGTCATGACTGGCACAATAACAGTACTCCCGTCATTGTAAACTTGTCTAACATCTTTATTTTTCCCGTTCATTTAATTTAATTATGCGAAAGCATAATTGCTTAATTTCTTTACTATCACATGCAAGACATTAAATTAAATTTTCAGTTTAAGCATACCTGACTTCCTTCGCTGCTTACATGTCATATAGATATTTAAGCAAATAGGCAAATACATTCAATTAAGTTTTTAAGAGAAGACGTAGCTAATTTCCTTGCAACCTTATTCACAATACATAACATCATACTACTCATTATTTTTACGTATAAATCTTAAATAAATAAAAAGAATACTTTTTAAACTAGGAGCAAAAACCCCATGGTTTCTTCATGGTAATATCTATTCAATTAGCAAAGATTTGAAATTAATGTTGTATCTCTTCTCTCTTCTCTTAATATAGTAGGAATACTAATGATAATTGTTTGATAAAAATAATTAGATAAATAAATAGGTAGAAAACGAAACAATAGATTTTAGTAAAATATCTTCTTCAAGGAAATGTATGTTTCCAACCAAAATAATTACTATCACCCTTTATGATCTTTCTACTTATCTATTTATTATTTGTTTATCTATCTGTTTGAAACCTACGCATACTAAATTAATGCCACAGTAGTAATTCTTCATCAATTTTTTTAACGCCACGGTATTTTTAACTACACATACTAAATCAATTCATAATGAGATAAAAATACAATAAAACAAAATAAAATAAAGTAAAATAAAACAAAATAAAGTATTAATAACCCACATCGCATTCAAGATTACATTTTCGCCACATGCTTCTTTGGTCATACATATTCTTTCTTTTATTTCGTATGCACGTTTTTGAACGCGTAAGTGCTACTTGGTCATACTATATTTACACAGCACACACAGAATTTGATTGATAAATGAAATAAAATATAATAGAATAAAATAACGTAAAATAAAATGGGAGGAAAAATAAAATAATAAATAATCACATCATTAACATTGTAAGTCTCAAAATACCAAGGATAATGCAAATTAATGAATGTACTAATTAACGTATTTTTCATGAAAATGCATGAATATAAACTTAAAGTGCTTAAATAATTATTTAAGGAAAACTCTCAAAATCTTTATATGTTCAAATGACTATAGAGCTCCTACTAAATTAAAAAGCTCAACGAACTTTTCAGCAAATAAAAAGTTTACAATAAAACTCTCCACTATTCTTTGAGAGGGATTTCTTCTTCAACTGTTGAATCTAAAAAATATATATAAATAACGAGTGAGAGTTTTAACAAACTCAGTGAATGAAATAACAAATTCAAGAAAAAATCAAAATCACAAATAATTACAATCAGTCCTTAGACTTCTACCAAATAAATGGATGGAAATTACCGAATCAAATTATCACAACATGTTTAACATTAACACACAAGATATGGTACTCATCACACATCAAAAGCCACCCCAGGAGCATTGTTTTACCAACAGCCTGATTATCTCAATGTGATGCACCACTTAATCCCTTCGTTACCCGTAGGGCGTCTCACAAGTCCAACTCGGGCTAAACCATCCTACCGAGAGGAAATCAATCTCCCTTACATGACTTGGAGACATAATTTGGATTACTCAACTAAACATAAGAGGATACCGACCCAATTCCACAAATGCCGCGAACAGCACATATAACAATATTTTCCATGGAATCAACAAGTTATTGCAATTCATATATACCAAATATCATAATTTCCTTTCATTGGAATTTCATACCATACCAATGTTTTAATTCTCTTTTTAATTTACCATTTTTAACAAAATGTGAATACCAATCATCGTTCTTATTTTGTGACTTTTGGGGACTTTGTAGGCGCTTAATTCATAATTAAATATACTATGATTAAATCATAAAATTGTCGAAACACTTACTTAGATATTGTCAAAATGTATCACTTTGAGATAGTATAGAGAAGAGTACGTAGGTGGGTTTCAAATTTTACTACGAGGAGTTTCATGAAAGATTAAAGAATTATTGGGATTATTTTCTTATTTTCTTCTTTTTTTAAATCAAAATTCACTTAGAAAAAAAAATGAACGGATTCGTGTGGGGAACTTACCTTTGAATTTTGGAGTGCTCGGATATTATTGGTTGGCTCACGAATCAAAGGAGAAAGTCCAAGGTTCCAGACTTCCAATGAATATGTGCCTCGGTTTTGGGGTTGTGGAAGGGGAAGTAGTCACGCCTAAGTCGTTGTGAAAGAGAGAGGGAGAGTGGCAGCTGTGAGTGTTTGTTGGTGGCTTATGTGTAGATCTTTTTAATTTAGGTTCGAATTCAATGGAGGCAATCTAGCCGTTTAGGTTCTAGGTTGTTAGATGATCTATTTTTTAAAATGTTTATTGATTGGTCGTTATGATTGGGTTTAGTTTTAAATTAACTATAAGATAATTAATTTATATTTTAATATTGTTGGTTACTTTTTGAATTACTGTTTAATCCTATGTATTTTCTTTGAGTTTATCTTTCAATTGTGTCTTACCAATCTTCTTTTTCTCTTTTTCTTTTATGTTCACGCCACTTTATCCCTTTTTGTTGATTTATTATCTATTAGTTTAATTTTAATATTATTCTTAGCCTTGTTGTGCCTAGAAGTCTTACCCTTGAAATTATTCTATTTTATTAAAGAAAAATTTAATTTAGATATTATATAACTATTTGTATTATTGTTTTTTTATTCTTTAATCATAATGTTTATCATTTGTATTATTTTTCTTGTTTTATTCCATAGTCATATTTATCTTGTACGCCTAACGTCTTTGGTTATTTCTTTTGAATTATATTAACTTAGTTAGTTTATGCTATCTCATACTTATCCCTTCCTTAAAATTGAGTTGTTACTAAATCAACTTTTTGTTATTATTAGGATATAATATCATGCCTACCCTTCCCTCTTTTCTTTATTTTTAAATTGTGTTTATCCTTATTATTGCCTTTTAATCTAATTAACTTTATTCCTACTCCCTTGTCTATACATGGATTAATTTAATTAACTTCTCTTTTTTTTTTTTTAAATTTGCTTAATCTTCTTTTTATCTTGGCATTTGACTACGACTTCCTATCTTAATTTGGGCCTAAGAATTAAAATTAGTTGGCTTAAGTAATTTGTTTTAATTGAGCTTAAGTTACCTATTTCGATTTGGGTACTTCTCTGTCAACTGAGCCTTTCAAATTCTCCCAACCCACATACTATACTCGACTCACAATCAAGCCTTTCTATCTTTTCTATTTTGTTTCACACATGTCACACTTGACTCACCACACAACACATATATTATTTGTAATTCAAGCAATTTCATACGAATATTATGAATAGTACATCAAACAACACACAGACGAGGGAGAGAACATACCCGAGGTATCACAGTAATTGACTCCACTAGTACTGCTACTCGAGGTGTGAAGGCTCCTTCTTAACAATAGTCTTGGAATGTTTTGCCAGAAAGATCAAGTGAGTATGAAACTCAGTGAGGGAAATAAATCTACATTACCAATAACATTAAAAGTATAAGTGACATAGAATTCATAATTATATAGCAATACACGAAGTCATAAGTGTAGAAAAAATTTACAATTTCCTTGTTAGTTTCTATATTAGGATCATACAAGCCAATGCACAAATCAAATTTCAAAGTCAAGTCACATGAAAAAGTTTCACAATCGATTTCCCTGAAAATTTCTGCGCCCAAACTGTTAGTGTTATATATATATATATATATAAGTGCTGATAATTATATTTGGATGGACTTATATATTAACTGTTATATATATGTACATATATTCATATATATATATATATATATATATATATTATATTTGCTGACAATTTTATTTGATATATTAAAAGTTAGTTTGGGATGATGGTAAAATCAACTATATGTGTAGATACTCAACCCAATTAGTAATGTTGACGAGGCATTATTAGAATGGAGTTAACCCATCGGTATAAGAGGTAGGTTATAGTTCCCTGAGTTATATGGAGGCTAGTTTTGTTTCTGAATAATACACACCATTAGAAAAAATCTTGTGTGAGAAATATCTATATCAACTTAGAACAGCCAAGTCTGGTTGAAGAAAAATAACCATATATCAAGGTACACTCTTTGTTTTAATAATTTATTGTTGTTTATTTGTCTATTAACATCTATTTAAACAATAGATTCATGATCTTACTTTTACTATTCTGATGTAAAATTTATTCCGTATTTGGGTGATCATGAATTTGCTTGTTTGTTGTGATAATGGTGTTAGAAACATCGACAATTGGTATTAGAGCTAGGTTATGATAGGCAATTAAGCAACAATTAAAAATAATTTGGGTTTTTTCAACTAAAAGGGTTCCTAAAGGTGTGTTTCTGAAGAACCCTGGAAATTTCGTTTTGTCATGATTAGGAGGAATTTTAGGGTTGTTGATGGATTTTCCCTTGTTATCATATAATTTTGAACTTGATCATGTATATGTGCTGTGAAATTGATCAAAATTTTGGGGTTTCCTATGAATTGGGAATCTTGCCTATTGAAATATCCCGTGTACTTCTTCTACATAACTAAAATGTGAATTTTTGGGAAGGTGAAAATTTTTCGCGTATTTGTGAGTATTAGATAGTGAATAAAGGGTTCCAATAGAGTAACAAGGAATTTAAAACACCCTATGCCAAGTTAAATCTTGCTAGAAGAAGAAACATAAGACTTTAATCTTAGAACACATATTCAGGGGCTAAAGTGAAAAGGGAAGAGAAACATCTATTATTCTTGAAAAAGGGGTTATATAGGAATACCTAAGGGGACTGGACCTTGTAAGGTTGTCTTATGGAATCAGTGCTAAGAATGTGATGAAAAAGGAGCCTTAGTGGGATTCGAGGTTTCATGAGGGACCGAAGTGAAAGAATATAAAAATTTCATATCCATTTTATAAAAGATGAGGCTGATGGAAATGATGGTATGTATGTGTGTATTTCACTAAAAGTATAGTCTTGGGTGTCCTACTAATGATTCAAGTCCAAATTAAATCTATTTCTCTTGAAGACCAAACTGAAAAGAAAAATTAGTAAGCTCCACCCTTCCTTATATGCACACTCACCACCAATTCCCTTTCTCTCATTTTCTCTTCTTTTTCACGCACATCCTCTTGGCCTCAGAACCAAGGAGCCTTCTTCTTCAATCCACGGCTAGCTATGAATAGAGGATATCAGTGATAGCTTCGGGAAGTTTGTAAGTAAGGTTCTTCAACTCCTTTTCTCCCTTCTTTTTTGTCTTGCAAAAGGGAAACCCTAGATGATGATGTTTAGGGAAAAGCATTCCAAGGTTGATTTTAGATGGTTCTAGCCTTGTGTTTATGATGTTAATGTTTTGAAATTGTTAGAAGTTTTATTTGCCTCTTGTGATTAAAATTTTGGGGAGAGAATCTAAGCTTGATTGGAAGTAGAAAATTGTGTGTTTTCTTGAGAATTTCTTTTTGATGCATTCTCTTCAATTTGAGGTGTTTTGTGATTGCTTAAATGTAGTTCTTAACCATCAAAACCACCTAGGATGAACCCATGAAGTATTGGGACCAAAAAAGTAGATTTTGGTTGAATTTGGAAAGAAAGCTGTGGAGCTCCTGTGGCTGCCCAGCTATGGGTGCCCAATGATGATGGTGGGTGCCCAAGGCACCACTGAAGGTAATGGTTGGAACCCAAGAGGGGGGTGAATTGGGTTTTATAAAATTTTCACAAAACTTTATTGGAAGTTAAAATGATTTTCTGTAAAAGAACAATGCTTAGGATAATAAATACAACACAGAAAATCAATGTGCTATCAAGATAAATAATTATGAGGAGCAAGGAAATAAAGAATAGATAACAATAAGCACAAATAAATGAGTAAGGGATAGAGAGAGCAAACTCAGAGATTTATACTGGTTCGGCTAATCTCAAGCCTACATCCAGTCCTCAAGAAGTCACTTGAGTATATTCACTATACTTGCAAGTTTGATCAGGGTACTTGCAAACCACTACAAAGAATTTCGTTAGCCAAGGCTCCTCACAACCCAACGGAGAATTTATGAATCCGGGCTCCTCCTCAACCCTCCGGAGAATTTCTGCTAAATTGGCTTCTCTACAACCCAAAGGAAAGCTCTCTCAATAAATACTCTATCAAGGAATACTCTCCTTGATAATACAACTCAAGATAATATTTGTGTTGATCAAAATCAACAATTACAGAGAAACTCTCTAAAAACAGAGTATATGTTACATTGATAAGCTCACCATGGTATAATCTGCTCAAGAGAAGATTTACAGATGAAGTTCAACAATAGAAGTGTTCTCTCCTCAGTTTTGATAGCCCCCAAGGTTGATATATATAGCCCAAGGACGAATAAGACCGTTGGAGACAAGTCCAAGGTGATTCCATAATGATGTCAGTAAAAACTAGCCGTTACAGCACGTTTTCTGATGTCGTTGGTCGACCAGTGTGGCACGTTGGTCGACCAGTGTGGCCCGTTGGTCGACCAGTGTGGTACGTTGGTCGACCAGTGGTTGGCAGTAGCGAAATATAGATTTTGAACTTTCTTTAAAAATTCATAACTTCCTCATTTGAACTCCGTTTTAAACAAATAATATACCATTGGAAAGCTCTTGGAGTCTAGTTTCAAATGAGCCAAGTTTTACTCAAAAATTATTTTTCGTTTAAAAGATATAATCAAAATACTGACTATAGGTCAGAATAAAATAATTTTTGAGTACAGTAAAATCAACTTTCAGTTTTTCAAACTATACTTTAAATAGACATATATTTCTCATTTGGACTCTGTTTTGAATAAATAATATACCGTTGAAAAGATCTTTGAGTCTACTATCAAATGAGATTAAGATACTTGAAAAAATGATTTTTCATTTATGAGATATGATATAAGGAGTGATCAAAGGTCAAAAACTAACTTTTGTAAAACTTCATATCTCATTATCTTTTTTGTTTAAAATGCTTGAGCCAATGTATGCAAATCTAAATCATTGAGTTGCACAAGTATACTAGCCTATATAAAATATACCTAATGTAAACACATAGGCTATCTTGATGCATCCAAGCTTCCAAGACTTCAAATCTTCTAATTCTTCATTTCTTGGAGCTTTGTCCTTGTATGTTGCTTTCCTTGAGTGAAGCATGATATTACTTTTCCTTGTTCTTCAATACAATGCTTACTATTCTTGTTTTGAACCAACCTATAAAACATATCTTACTTGCAAACCCAATTGTTAGTTCAATTCATGATAAATAGCATGATTAATGTATAAGACATTACACATTAAATAACATAGTCATGCTTAAATACTTGTAGCATGTATATGATAATTAACCTTTATATATATCAATGCTACATTTCAAATACATTTGTCATCATCAAAACTTATGGCATAAAGCCTTAGGGTCAACAATCTCCCCCTTTTTGATGATGACAAATCACCACAGAAAAATATGTATCACAAGATAATGAATGCAATGTTATAAGCACATACACATATTTTTCTATTGTTTCTTCTCCCCCTATTTGACATCAACAAAAAGGTGTAAGGAACACAATATATAGAAGTTAAAGTACATACCTTCTTTAAGCCAGGATGTCAAAACATGTCAATATAGCATGGGGTGAGGATACATCAAAACTTATCATTGATTTCATTGACATGTAAAAATAATTTGTAGAAAAAAAAATTTCGCATGTCAAATGAAATGAGCCAAAAGATAAAACTTGAAAGAGTTTTAGGCTCCCCCTTAAACCTTGCATAATTTGAAAAAGAATAATGAATAATGAATATCCAATTTTTCAAGATATATTTTTTGTCAAAAAATATACAATCAAGTGAGACAAGGCTCCCTCTGAATTTTATAACCTTTTTCCTTTGAGAAAGATTGTTCAAATCAATATAAAGGATATTCAATTTTTGATTGCAGAATTTTGAAGTAAGATTTTTGAAGAAATTTCTGCAATATTTTCATTGAAAATGATTTCTGCTTGTTTATGAAAAGACATTTTTAGTAAATAGCAGAAACATTGAAATCTTTGAAGAATGTAACAAGAAACAAGTAAATAAACATCATTTGCTGTCATATGATAGAAATATTTGAAGCACACAGCAGAAGTATGATATATGGATTAGCATAACAATATATAATCAAGGATATAGTTCATAATCCATACATCAAATAATAATATTTTTCAAGATTTTTGAAAACAATTTCTGCTTATATACATAAAAACATTTCAACAGATAGCAGAAGTAATTTAAAATAAGGATATTCAAATCCTTTTCTTTTCAAAATAGATAATGCTTCAATATGGCAAAGCAATTTCAGCAGAGTGGAAGCAATTCAAGAATTTCATGATATTTTTCTAAAATATTTTGCTTCAAAAGGAATTTAGAAACGTTTCATCCAAGGAAGCAATATATATGGATTAGTGTAATCCATACATCAAACATCAATGTTTTTCATCCCCTTTGTCATCAACAACAAAAGAGATCTGTAAAACCTTTTCTTTTTCAAGAAGAATATTGCTTCATATGATAAAACATATTCGCATTGCGGAAGCATTTTTAAAGTCCTTTTTCAAAACAAATTTGCTTCATAAAGGATAAGATAGATTTCAGCACAACGGAAGCAATTTATATATCCATTCAAGATATAAGACATTATAATCAGGACATATATATATATATATATATATATATATATATATATATTACAAATCACAGCAGAAACAATTGACAATGGATTGATTAGAGGATATAATCATGAGAATCTATAATCCATAAACCATTAAGTACAAGGAGTGAAGGATATATATTTGAAGAAGATTAGTCAAGTATGTATAATATCTATACCTCTCAAAATTCTTTTATTTAATCGACTAATCTTTCTTACCTTTCTTTTGCAAGAGCTTGTTCATCCAAGAATTGTCTTGGTGTATAGACAATTTATTTTGCAATCCTTGACTATTTGATCCTTGATGAAGATTTCAAACTTGTATAGTTTGACAATCCTTTTGGAAGAGTCATTTGTACCTTTAAGCTTCTTCATCAGCTAAGACATGTCCTTGCTCAAGATGTGATTAATAGATCCAAAAATCATATAATCATTTGATAGATGATAGGCAAGGAAAGTTACTTCAAAGAATTTTAGTGGCAAAAGAAATGTTTTTCTCCTTTGAAAGATGAGTCACTATAGTTCATATTTAGCTTGAAGTGTAAAAGAGACATTGAAAATAATATATGACCCTTTTTATCCCTTGTGTCTCTATCTGCACTTTTTCTGTTTCAACTTTTAAAGAGTTTTCAAAATAGTTTTTAATCAGCTTAGAAAATCTTTCTTGCCATTCATCTAGTCATTACATAAAGCTTATAATACTTAATGGATTAAAGATCTATTTCAAGCAAGGATAGAAATTATCAATGTTTTGAGTGTGCATGCTTGATTAGAATCACCATCTTCATCGTTGAGTCCTTCATCCTCAAGATTGGTTGGTTGTTATTGCAAGCTCGAACTTGAGAATACTTTTCCTCATAAAACAATGTGACTCTTATTCTTCGGTACCCAAATAATTTGGGTCCTTGACGGGTTAGTTCATAATTCTCAAGCAATGGAGGGTTTATAGAGAAATCATTCTTCTTCAAAGATTGATACCATAAAAAGCACAAGAGAAGAAAATCTTTTGAAATAAGGATTTCCAAATTCTATTCTTTTCAAAATATGATAAAGCAATTTCAAATCCTTTTCCAATACTTTTCAAAATAATTCTTATTGAAAGAATGTCACTAGATTTAGCACAGTAGAAGAAAATATATATCCATCATCATATATAAAACATTTTATCACATGAATATATATATCATCATTACATAGCGGAAGCAAGTTACATACTCATTCAAGATAAAACATATTATAACCAGAGTATGTAGTAAAATAATTGAAGTAATATGGATTAATAAGATATAATCAGATATAAACTATAATCCATAAACAATTGTTCATAAACCATAGCTTATGCAAATATATGACATGTATAGTGCTCAAACCATGATGAATGTTATAAAGACAATTTAGGCATTTAACATATCTTTATATGCAATGATGTGATCAAGTATGTAAGATATCAGAGAACAATATGTCATTGCAATGAAAGTATGTAAAAAAAAATTTTGCCAATATAGCCAATTATGATCAGGGAGTATCACTCAATTAAATAATAAAGAAGTAAAGGATAGAGATACTCATCAATTTTGACAGACTTTTGTTGCTTCTTGAACTTCCTCCTTAAGATGTTGATATCCTTGTCTTCCTCATTGCCCTTCTTTTGATCCTATCTTCTTGCAATTTTAATGATCTTCATTGATTGATTATTTGCAAGATTCTCTCAAAAACAATCTCTTATAAGATCACCCATGAAGCTTTGAAGAGATCATTAAGTACATAGCAGTAAAATTTAAATCCTTCATCTACTGTCATCCGCTGGTCGACCAATGTGTCCACACTGGTCGACCATCGTGGGGATGAGAAAGTGGAAGGAGCTTACTGTCAAGCGTTGGTCGACCATCGTGAGTCCACTGGTCGACCATCGAGGGAAAGGAACAGCAATATGTCGAGCGTTGGTCGACCATTGTGAGAGCGCTGGTCGACCACTCTAGACCAGAAGAGAGTTTCTTACGTACTGCCTCAAACTGGTCGACCAAAGGCTACAGACTGGTCGACCACCTGTCTCAGCGTTCAGCGTTCTTCTCCTGGCGCTGGGTATTATATCCTTCGTTTGTCGACCACTGATAGGAGCGTTGGTCGACCAACCAACTTTAAAACTATAAATCTTACTAATTTTGGAGAGCAGAGGAAAGAATGTGCCTTTGAGGATAAATTTGAGGATTAACTCCTGCAAAACACTTTTTGGTGGAGCACTTTGATGCTTAAATTAGCAATGTCCAAATAAATCTCGAGAATCAAGAGCAACATTGTGTTTAAGATATGCTATATTAATAAAAGTGCCATGCTTCCATGAAATGCAATTTTTCAAGAAATTTGATTTCATTGAAAATATTTGAATAAGATTACAATAAGGATAAATACTATAGGCAAGAGTAATCTTATTGTTGTGAAAGCAAGAGAAATATGCATGTAATGGAAGCAAGTTTTCGTGATGCGGTAAAAAGGATAGTTTGAGCAGAATTTAGAATAAAGATATTGGTTCAAAACAAAATTTGAATCTATAGGTCACACATAAGAATTGTTTTCAGATATAGCATGCATTAATATCAAAGATAGATGAAAGGCATGCTAGAAAACAAACATAAGCATTTGATATAGTAAACATATCAATTAAATTTCTTACAATACATTCCAGCTTATATGTTTACTTATCCATTGCCTCCTTTTGATGCAAGGAAGTGGAGTTTGAATGATGTAGCCATTAAAATGTCATTTCCGCTCCTTGCTTCAAGGCGAATCTGCAAATTAATCTTTTGTTTTTGGTACCCAAATTTCTTTTGGTTCGCCTGGGTCATGAGTTCCTTTTTGAACCCATTTCATTTTTACTCCATGAACAAGATTTTTCTTATAAAAGCAGGAGTAAGATTTGTGTCCTTTCAGTCCACAATAAAAACAAGTGCAAGTTGGACTATTGGACATCTTTGCAGAAACAAAGAAGTTTTTAGAATGCTTTTGGTTTGATTTATTTTTAGAAACAAGACCAACTTTATTAAACCTTCTTCTTTGTTTCAAAACTGAAGTATTTAAAATTTCTCTACCTTGAGAAAATTTTGCAAGTGTGTTTTTAAGATCATCATTTTCCTTTTTCAAAGAATCACACTTGGTACAAAAGCAATTTTTGTTGGTAGAGATATTTGCCTTTAAAATCAAATTCTCCTCTTGCAAAGTTCTATTTTGATTTTCAAAAACAAAATTCTCTTCCTTGGAAATAGAAAATTCATTTTTCAATGTTTCCAATTCATTTTCAAGAGAAGAATTTTTCTGTTTTGAAACAACTAGTTTCTTTGCAAGTTTCAAAGATTCAGCATGCAAATCATCAAAGGCATCTTGTAATTCATCAAAAGAGTAGTCAAATAAATTTACCTCATCTTCATCTTTAGCCACAAGACAGATGTTGGCTTCTTCATTTGTGTCCTCTTCATCAAAATTGATATTTCCCCAAATGGAAGAAATGTAAGCTTTCTTTGATGATTCTAGTTGTGGTTGTGGTTTCTCTTCTTCTCCTTTTTCTACTTCTCCTATCACCTTGGTGATTTGATATTTTCCTGTAAGTTCAACACCAAGAGCTTGCAATTGATTAAGCACAAGATGTATCTCATTAATGGTTTCACAATTTTTCATTTGAGCGACATCAAGTTCATTAATGAGATTTCTAGACTTTAATTCCATTGCAACGAGATCTTCCTCATATGCAACTTCTAAAGTTTCCCACATTTCCTTAGCAGTTGCACAATTGGAAATTATGAAAAATTCATCTTGACTCAATGCACAAGAAATAATCAATTTTGCCTTAGCATTGAGTTGCACTAAACTTCTTTCAGTATCATTCCATTCACTCTTGGGTTTTGGAATGCATTTTCCTTGTTCTTCCTTGACAGGCATATAAAAACCATTTTCTATAATTTCCCAGAGTTTATGGTCTACTGAAATTAAAAACATTTTCATTTCATACTTCCAATATTGAAAATTATTAGCATTAAAAATTGGAGGTTCTGTGAAAGAACAATTTTCAAACATAAACCACTCACTAAATCCAACCATGTTTACTCTTAGACGGTTAAGTCTCAAATCAAGAGCCCAAGCTCTGATAACAATTGAAGGTAATGGTTGGAACCCAAGAGGGGGGGTGAATTGGGTTTTATAAAATTTTCACAAAACTTTATTGGAAGTTAAAATGAATTTCTGTAAAAGAACAATGCTTAGGATAATAAATACAACACAGAAAATCAATGTGCTATCAAGATGAATAATTATGAGGAGCAAGGAAATAAAGAATAGATAACAATAAGCACAAATAAATGAGTAAGGGATAGAGAGAGCAAACTCAGAGATTTATACTGGTTCGGCTAATCTCAAGCCTACATCCAGTCCTCAAGAAGTCACTTGAGTATATTCACTATACTTGCAAGTTTGATCAGGGTACTTGCAAACCACTACAAAGAATTTCGTTAGCCAAGGCTCATCCACAACCCAACGGAGAATTTATGAATCCGGGCTCCTCCTCAACCCTCCAGAGAATTTCTGCTAAACTGGCTTCTCTACAACCCAAAGGAAAACTCTCTCAATAAATACTCTATCAAGGAATACTCTCCTTGATAATACAACTCAAGATAATATTTGTGTTGATCAAAATCAACAATTACAGAGAAACTCTCTAAAAACAGAGTATATGTTACATTGATAAGCTCACAATGGTATAATCTGCTCAAGAGAAGATTTACAGATGAAGTTCAACAATAGAAGTGTTCTTTCCTCAGTTTTGATAGCCCCCAAGGTTGATATATATAGCCCAAGGACGAATAAGACCGTTGGAGACAAGTCCAAGGTGATTCCATAATGATGTCAGCAAAAACTAGCCGTTACAGCATGTTTTCTGATGTCGTTGGTCGACCAGTGTGGCACGTTGGTCGACCAGTGTGGCCCGTTGGTCGACCAGTGTGGTACGTTGGTCGACCAGTGGTTGGCAGTAGCGAAATATAGATTTTGAACTTTCTTTAAAAATTCATAACTCCCTCATTTGAACACCGTTTTAAACAAATAATATACCATTGGAAAGCTCTTGGAGTCTAGTTTCAAATGAGCCAAGTTTTACTCAAAAATTATTTTTCGTTTAAAAGATATAATCAAAATACTGACTATAGGTCAGAATAAAATAATTTTTGAGTACAGTAAAATCAACTTTCAGTTTTTCAAACTATACTTTAAATAGACATATATTTCTCATTTGGACTCTGTTTTGAATAAATAATATACCGTTGAAAAGATCTTTGAGTCTACTATCAAATGAGATTAAGATACTTGAAAAAATGATTTTTCATTTATGAGATATGATATAAGGAGTGACCAAAGGTCAAAAACTAACTTTTGTAAAACTTCATATCTCATTATCTTTTTTGTTTAAAATGCTTGAGCCAATGTATGCAAATATAAATCATTGAGTTGCACAAGTATACTAGCCTATATAAAATATACCTAATGTAAACACATAGGCTATCTTGATGCATCCAAGCTTCCAAGACTTCAAATCTTCTAATTCTTCATTTCTTGGAGCTTTGTCCTTGTATGTTGCTTTCCTTGAGTGAAGAATGATATTACTTTTCCTTGTTCTTCAATACAATGCTTACTATTCTTGTTTTGAACCAACCTATAAAACATATCTTACTTGCAAACCCAATTGTTAGTTCAATTCATGATAAATAACATGATTAATGTATCAGACATTACACATTAAATAACATAGTCATGCTTAAATACTTGTAGCATGTATATGATAATTAACCTTTATATATATCAATGCTACATTTCAAATACATTTGTCATCATCAAAACTTATGGCATAAAGCCTTAGGGTCAACAACCACCACATGCTCTTCCCTCCCTTATGGAGTTTTGACCCTCATTCCATGTATCTTGATCCTCTAGGTGCTACTCAAGGCCATGAAGACTCTTCTCCTCTTCTTCAAGCTAGCAAAACTCACTTTAAGAAAGGGATTTTGGTGAAAGAATCTCATGCAAAGGTGAGGGATTTTTTCCTATCTTAATATTCCTATGTTTATTAAATATGTTTGGATATATTTGGTGCTAATATAAATATGCATGTGTGAGCATTTTTCTTCCACCCCAAGGTAGTGTCCTATTGGAATAGATTCCAATGCATACATAAGAGGGGTATAAGCTGTGTATCCATATATGGAAAGGAAAATAAAAGCTCAAGGTATGGCTTTCATCATTACTCTATAGGTAAATAAGTGACGCAATGTGCTTTAATCGAGATGTCATATGGTATTTGTAACTGTGATGACTTGAACTTAGAACTTATAGTTGTGGTTGTATTTTATAAATCATGTAAAGGTTTAAATCGTAAATTTCCACAATTGTGTGGATTAAGTACATTATTGATTTATTGTGCATAAGAATATATGTGAATAAGTAAAAGATGCAAATATAGATGGTATTATATGACTTACTTGTTGAAATAAATATGGGGGTACCTTTCTAATTTACTCATGGTATCTTGTGCTTATGTTTAAGTAATCATGGACTAGTGACTTTATACTTAGATATCAAGTTGATCGTGTTAGCCCTAATGTATTATGCTATAAGTTTTGATGATGACAAATATGTGAGAATTATAGTATGATTTAATCTTCTTGGCCCAATGTATGATTTAATCTTTCTTAGCCCAAATAGTATGATTTAATTTTCTTGGCCCAAATGTATGATTTTAATCTTATTGGCCCAAATGCATGATTCAATTTTTCTTGGCCCAAATATATTTAATGCTTTATATATTTATATATAGTAATATAAATTGATGTATGATAAAGTTTATTGGGTGTTGTAATATAATTTGAAAAAGAATATCTTTTACTGTAGCACTTTTGAAAAAGAAATTTGATTGTTGAAAAAGTATGATAAAGTTTATTGGGTGTTGTAATATAATTTGAAAAAGAATATCTTTTACTGTAGCACTTTTGAAAAAGAATTTTGATTGTTGAAAAAGTATGATAAAGTTTATTGGTTGTTGTAATAAACTTTGAAAAAGAATACTTTTTACTGTAGCAAGTTTGAAAAAGAATATTGATTATTGAAAAAGATTGATAAAGTTTTTTTTGGTTGTTGTAGAAAGGTTGAAAAATGATGATGAAGCTTACTGTAGCAATTTTGACTAAAGCAGTCATTGTAGCAGCAAGGTTTCACTATATAAAGGGGACTTCACAACACCATTTGCATCAAGCTTCAATTGTTCATTTCTCATATTATCTTGAGTTTCATTCTCTCTAAATTGCTAGAGAAATATTCTGAGCTTAATTTTTGCGTTATCTACACTTTGAGAGTGTCCACCATTATTTTCCTTAAGCCTTCAAATTTAGTTGCTCAAGGATTGGTTCCTTGAGTTAGTGTTTGAGAGAAAACACATTGTAAGGGGGAGAGACACCCTTGAGGAAGAAAAGATCTCTATGTTGTAGTGGCTTACAAGTGCCCAATTGCATAAACTTGTGGTCTATAGTGAAACACTCAAGAAGTTATCTTGAGGACTGGATGTAGGCTTGGTTTAAGCCGAACCAGTATAAATCTCGCTGTTTGATTTTCTCTTCCCTTGCTCTTTAATTATTTATATGTTCTTTACTTTCTTGCATTTTATATTCATTCATCTCTTTAATTGTTTTTGATTAATTGTACTCTATATTTATTCATCTTGATCATACTTATTTTACTTTCATAAAAAGCTTGGCATTGTTTTTAAAACTTCTTAAACTTCCATCAAGTCTTCGCAATTTTTTTTAAAACCCAATTCACCCCCCTCTTGGGTGCTAGCCATTTCTATCAATTGGTATCAGAGCTTGGGCTCTTGATCAAAGACTTAATCGTCTAAGAGTTGAAATATGGCTGGCTTTGGTGATTGTGTTTTACCTGAAGGAAGTTCCTTTACAAAACCCCCTGGTTTTAATGGAAACCATTACACTTATTGGAAGTCTAAGATGAGAATGTTTTTCGATGCGGTAGACCTTGATCTTTGGGATGTTGTGGAAAAAGGTCCTTATACTCCTACTAAGGAGGTTGAAGGGAATGTTATTCCAAAACCCAAAAGTGAATGGAATGATACCGAAAAGAAACTTGTCCATCTTAATGCCAAAGCAAAAATGATCATAGTTAGTGCTTTAAACCAAGATGAATATTTTAGAGTTTCTAGCTGTGCAAGTGCTAAAGAAATGTGGGATACTTTAGAAATTGCACATGAAGGAACTCTTGGAGTCAAAGAGTCAAAAATAAGTACTCTCACCAATGAATATGAAAATTTCAAAATGAAAAGTGATGAGAGTATTAGTGAAATGCAATTAAGATTCACTCATATTACTAACCATTTGAAAGCTCTTGGTGTTTCTTATTCAGAAAAATCACAAACCACCAAGATTCTAAGATGTCTTACCCCGGAGTGGGAGGCAAAGAGGACTGCGATTATGGAAGTAAGAGGAGAGTCAATGAATTCCCTCATAGCCTTGTTTGGGAACCTCCAAAACTATGAGTCCAAAATAATAGAGATGAGGCAAGAGGAAGAAACCAAGAAAAAGAAGACTCTCTCCCTTAAATCATCTTCTTCCAAGAGGGTGGAAATCGATAGTGATGAGGGAGAAGAGGAACTTGAAATCAATGATGAAGACATTGGTCTCTTGGTCAAAAAATTTAGTAAATTCCTAAAAAAGAAGAATACAAGAAGATGGCGAAGAGACCAAGATAGCAACAAGGAAGGTCCCACTTGTTATGAATGCAAAAAGGTTGGACACATCAAATGGGATTGTCCACAATTCATCAAGAAGCAAGAAGGAAAGAAAAGCTATGACAAAGTGAAAAAGAAAGCATATATTTCTTCTGTATGGGGAGAAAGTGAATCCGATGAAGAAGAAAATGAAGAAGCCAACCTTTGCCTTATGGCAAGAAAAGATGAAGAGGTAAACATTCTTGAACCTTTACACTCTTTTGATGAATTACAAGATGCTTTTGAAGAACTACACAATGAATCTTTAAAGCTTGCTAAAAAGTTAAGTTTTTCAAAGCAAAAAATTTCCTTACTTGAGGATGAAATTTCAAAATTGAAAGATGATCTTATTGCACTTAAAAAGGAAAGCCTTGTTTTTGAAGATCAAAACAAAATTTTGCAAGAAGAAAATGCAAGCTTAAAAGAATTGATTATCTCTCCAAAAGAAAATTGTCCTTGTTGTGAATGCATTGAATTAGAAAGGGAAAATAAAGATTTAAAAAATACCCTTGCAAAATTTACACTAGGAAGAGACAATTTGAACATATTGCTTGGAAAACAAAGATGTGTATTTGACAAAGCCGGCTTAGGATATAAGCCCAAAGCTAGTAAAAAATACTACAAGAATTTCTTTGTTCATGCAACTATGTCAAGTAGTCCCTTCACTACTTGTTTTTATTGTGGTTTAAAAGGACATAATTCCTATTCTTGTTGGTATAGAAAGAATATTTCCTATGAAAATAAAATGAAATGGGTTCCCAAGGGAACAACTAACAAAGAAGGACCGAAACAAATTTGGGTACCTAAAAAGAAAACTTGATTTTGTGAGTTAGGTGTGCCTCAAGACAAAGAGTGAAAAATGGTACTTAGATAGTGGTTGCTCAAAGCACATGACCGGCGACCAATCAAAATTTCTCTCTTTGACACCAAGAGGAGGCAAAGTGACCTTTGGAGGAAATAACAAAGGTCTAATCAAGGGAATAGGTAAAGTGGGTAAAAATTTCTCAACTTCTATTGAAAATGTCTTATTTGTTGAAGGCCTCAATCATAATTTGCTTAGCATTAGTCAACTATGTGACAAAGGCAATAGAGTGATTTTTGATTCAAATCGTTGCATAGTTGAAAATATTAATGATAAGCAAGTTAAGATTGTCGGTCAAAGGATCAATAATGTTTACGTTATAAATCTCGAGGAAGATCCTTCTATAGACTCTACATGTTTAATTAGTGTTAGTAATGAAAGTTGGTTATGGCATAGAAGACTAGCTCATGCTAGTATGAATCTTTTGGATAAACTAGTCAAGAAAGAACTTGTAATTGGCTTTCCCAAAATTAATTTTGAAAAAGATAAGCTTTGCGGTACTTGTCAAATGGCAAAGCAAGTTAAAAGCTCTTTCAAGACTAAGGATATTGTTTCTACAACTAAGCCTTTGCAATTACTTCATATGGACCTTGTAGGACCATCTAGGACAAAAAGCCTTGGAGGTAACTCCTATGTACTAGTTGTTGTAGATGACTACTCAAGGTACACATGGACTCTCTTTCTAGCTCATAAAGATCAAGCTTTTAAATCTTTTCTAAAACTTGCAAAGTTTATTCAAAAAGAGCAAAGCTTGACCATTGTGAGGATTAGGAGTGATCATGGTGGAGAATTTGATAACCATGACTTTATGGAATTCTGTGATGAAAATGGCATTGAGCATACCTTCTCATCTCCTAGAACTCCTCAACAAAATGGTGTTGTTGAGAGGAAAAATAGAACTTTAGAGGAGATGGCTAGAGCTATGCTTAATGAAGGGAAACTTCCTCAATATTTTTGGACGGATGCGGTTAATACTGCTTGTTATGTAATGAATAGAGCCTTGATAAGGCCAATTTTAAATAAAACCCCATATAAGCTATATAGAGGAAGAAAGCCCAACATTTCTCATCTCCATGTGTTTGGTTGCAAATGCTTTGTTTTAAACAATGGAAAAGATAATTTGGGAAAATTTGATGCCAAAGCCGATGAAGCCATTTTTCTTGGATATTCTAGTACTAGTAAAGCATATAGAGTCTATAACAAAAGAACTTTACTTGTTGAAGAATCTATGCATGTTGTTTTTGATGAATCTAACAATTCCCTTAAAGATTGTGATGATCAACATGAAGTGTTAGATTACTTCAAAGACCTTTCATTAGATGATGAAATGAGGAAGAAGCAAGAAATAATACCAAAAAATGATGATGATCATGATAAGGGTGCTAAATTGCCACAAGAAGAGGAGAAGCCTCAAGAAAAAGAAAAGCAACAAGAAGAAGAGAAACCACAAGAGGAACCAACAAGAAACAATGATGATCTTCCAAAGGATTGGAGGTATGCAAAAAGTCATCCTAAGGAGCTCATCATTGGAGATGCCTCTCAAAAGGTAATAACACGAAATTCTCTTAGGAATGTTTGTAACCACTTAGCCTTCATTTCTCAAGTTGAACCAAAAAATATTGATGATGCAATTATAGATGAACATTGGATCTTAGCTATGCAAGAAGAACTAAATCAATTTGAAAGAAACCAAGTTTGGGAATTAGTTCCTAGACCCAATGATCATCCAATAATTGACACAAAATGGGTTTTTAGAAACAAACTTGATGAAAATGGAATAGTGGTTAGAAATAAGGCTAGACTTGTCGCAAAAGGTTACAACCAAGAAGAAGGCATTGATTATGATGAAACTTTTGCACCCGTAGCTAGACTTGAAGCTATTAGAATGTTATTGGCATTTGCATGCATAAATGATTTTAAACTATTTCAAATGGATGTGAAAAGTACCTTTCTAAATGGCTATATCATGGAGGAAGTTTATGTTGAACAACCTCCCGGTTTTGAAAATCATGATAAGCCAAATGATGTTTTTAAATTGAAAAAGGCTTTATATGGTCTCAAACAAGCTCCTAGAGCTTGGTATGAGAGATTGAGTTCATTTCTTTTAAATAATGGATTTTCAAGAGGAAAGGTCAATACAACCTTGTTCTTCAAAAATAAAAAGCATGATTTAATTATAGTGCAAATATATGTTGACGATATAATATTTGGTGCTACTAATGAAAGTTTGTGTAAAGAGTTTGCTAAGATCATGCAAGGTGAGTTTGAAATGTCAATGATGGGAGAACTCAACTTCTTCCTTGGGCTCCAAATCAAACAAATGGATAATGGAATATTTGTTAGCCAAACCAAGTATGCAAAAGAGTTGCTCAAAAAGTTTGACATGGAGAATGTAAAACCAATTGCTACTCCCATGAGTACCTCAACAAACTTGGACAAGGATGAAAGAGGTCAACCATTTGATGTGACAAAATATAGAGGTATGATTGGCTCTCTACTGTACTTAACCGCTAGTAGACCCGATATTATGTTTAATGTATGCATGTGTGCACGATTTCAAACTAACCCCAAGGAATCTTATTTTAAGGCTGTGAAAAGAATTTTTAGATACTTGGTTGGCACATCTCAAATGGGTTTATGGTATCCTAAAGGATCCTCTAATTTTTTAATTGGCTACTCTGATGCGGATTTTGCGGATAGCAAAACAGACAGAAAAAGTACAAGTGGAACTTGCCAATTCTTTGGTAGTTCTCTTGTCTCTTGGTTTAGTAAAAAGCAAAACAGTGTTGCTTTATCCACAGCTGAAGCTGAATACATTTCAGCTGGGAGTTGTTGTGCCCAAATCTTGTGGATGAAACAACAACTAGAGGATCTTGGTGTATTTCTTAAAAACATACCCATTAGATGTGATAACACAAGTGCCATATGCTTATCTAAAAATCCTGTCATGCACTCAAGAACCAAACATATTGAAATAAGACATCATTTTATAAGAGATCATGTTCAAAAGAAAGATGTCTCTCTTGAATTTGTGCAAACGGATTTTCAGTTAGCTGACATTTTCACGAAGCCTCTTGCTGAAGATAGATTCAACTTTATTAGGAGAGAACTTGGGATGGCAAATCCAAATGAACTTTAAAAATTATTTTTTTTAATTGCATAATTTTTAAATCTTTCCTTTAATCTTTGATTTACATTACTAACTTAAGCATCGGAGTGGTTGTCAAAATTTTTGCAGGTGCTCATCCTCAAGATACATATATGAATACATCTTGAAAATTACATTTGTTTAATATGCATTGATTGAGGGGGAGCTTAACCTATAATTAAATCCTCTATATCTTTAAGGTCACTTTATCTGAGATGCAATGTTTTCCTTAATTATATATTTTTGGCATATCAATGATAAGTTTTGATGAAATTTTACCCCATGACGTCATATGATATTCTTGCTTAAAGAAGGAATACGCTTTAGCCTTCATATATTGCCTTCCTTATACCTTTTTGTTGATGTCAAATAGGGGGAGAAGGATATGGAAAGAAAAATATGTGTATATTGTATAATGATTATTACATTGTAACATATTTTTCTTTGGTGATTTGTCATCATCAAAAAGGGGGAGATTGTTAGCCCTAATGTATTATGCTATAAGTTTTGATGATGACAAATATGTGAGAATTATAGTATGATTTAATCTTCTTGGCCCAATGTATGATTTAATCTTTCTTAGCCCAAATAGTATGATTTAATTTTCTTGGCCCAAATGTATGATTTTAATCTTATTGGCCCAAATGCATGATTCAATTTTTCTTGGCCCAAATATATTTAATGCTTTATATATTTATATATAGTAATATAAATTGATGTATGATAAAGTTTATTGGGTGTTGTAATATAATTTGAAAAAGAATATCTTTTACTGTAGCACTTTTGAAAAAGAAATTTGATTGTTGAAAAAGTATGATAAAGTTTATTGGGTGTTGTAATATAATTTGAAAAAGAATATCTTTTACTGTAGCACTTTTGAAAAAGAATTTTGATTGTTGAAAAAGTATGATAAAGTTTATTGGTTGTTGTAATAAACTTTGAAAAAGAATACTTTTTACTGTAGCAAATTTGAAAAAGAATATTGATTATTGAAAAAGATTGATAAAGTTTTTTTTGGTTGTTGTAGAAAGGTTGAAAAATGATGATGAAGCTTACTGTAGCAATTTTGACTAAAGCAGTCACTGTAGCAGCAAGGTTTCACTATATAAAGGGGACTTCACAACATCATTTGCATCAAGATTCAATTGTTCATTTCTCATATTATCTTGAGTTTCATTCTCTCTAAATTGCTAGAGAAATATTCTAAGCTTAATTTTTGCGTTATCTACACTTTGAGAGTGTCCACCATTATTTTTCTTAAGCCTTCAAATTTAGTTGCTCAAGGATTGGTTCCTTGAGTTAGTGTTTGAGAGAAAACACATTGTAAGGGGGAGAGACACCCTTGAGGAAGAAAAGATCTCTATGTTGTAATGGCTTACAAGTGCCCAATTGCATAAACTTGTGGTCTATAGTGAAACACTCAAGAAGTTATCTTGAGGACTGGATGTAGGCTTGGTTTAAGCCGAACCAGTATAAATCTCGTTGTTTGATTTTCTCTTCCCTTGCTCTTTAATTATTTATATGTTCTTTACTTTCTTGCATTTTATATTCATTCATCTCTTTAATTGTTTTTGATTAATTGTACTCTATATTTATTCATCTTGATCATACTTATTTTACTTTCATAATCAAGTCTTCGCAATTTTTTTTAAAACCCAATTCACCCCCCCTCTTGGGTGCTAGCCATTTCTATCAGATCGATAAGGCTTAAATCTTGATATATATTAAGTTCTCGTAATGTACATGTGCAACTGTGTTTGGTTCGAATAATGTGCCCTATATGAGTGAATGATATGTAATTACTTGTATTTAAGATGAAGTGTAAAATGGTTTGGCTTTGATATCCTTAGTCCCATGTTGCTGCATGCACAGTAAGGGCCAGTGTGTAGTGGTTGTTAGGTTGCTTGGGAATCAATTTGTCACAACCTAAATCTGAGCACGTGATCGGGGCGAATGATGCTTAGTCCACACCGCCGCATGCCTAACTTTTGCTTAGAAACTTTACATTTTTCTCTTACTTATCTATCTTTAGATTAAAGCAAACTGCATTCACAATTGGAACTAGTGAAACTTTCTTTTTGTTCATGAACTAGCATTCATAGCACTTAGATAAATAACATCTTTACATCTAGCTCATCACAGATACAATCATATTATATGATCTTTGTGCTTGTTCCTACTATCTTTTACATGAGTACACATCATAGTATAGCTTACCCGATTATAGAGCTCTAATATGATTACCTAACTCGATATGACTATAAGGTATTATACCTTGCCCGAACAATGGGAAGGTACTCTTAGCTTGTACATCATTGACTATGAAGTCTTATGTAGTTGAAACTATGAGGGGGTGAGTCCAACCACTTGACTCACCAAAAATAGTCTTACCATAGCACTCACATACAACAATATATATGTACTACCATGTGTATAACATGATATAAAGAGACAAATAATACGAGAAACATATAAATGAATATGAGTAACTAAAGCTCTTTCGGGTATATATATATATAGCTCTTAAGCATGGGATGATTTAACATATATATGTATATATATACATAATTCTTGTAAATACGTGGTCATAAGCATATCATACAATTTCTTTATTGTTTCATTAATCCTCTCTTATTGAAATACTAAAGGGATTAAGTTTAGAGCATAACATTATAGACGGTCAACTAATTATCATGATTATTCATTCATATTATCTCATCAAAGTTAGAACTCTACTTGCAATTTACTAACATTAAAATCATGTTGTAAACATATCAAGTACATGACTTTAAGTGTACACCATTGCATTATAATGTCACATTCCAAACCTGGGCACATGACTGGCACGAAGATGAACCATACTTCATCTTTGTAAGCCTACCCTAACACCCCATTATATATATATATATATAACTTGATATACACATGCAAAAGCATATTGAACAAGAAGTTTACTTTAAAAAATGACCTGATTTCATGTAGATAAATACTTCTACTAAAGTTTCACATCCAAATACAATGTATTAACAATTTCCATTATCTTTCTCATAGGATAAATTCTACTTTCTTGTCAAATATAAACACAAAAATACAATATCAGTCTAAAATATCCATCATACACAGAACCAATCTTCCTAGGAAACCTATCAGACTACAGAGCAACTCTAGAAAGATTCACCATGTACAAAAAGAAGGAATAAGACACGAAATTGACCCCATAAACAATTGGGGGCTTGCAAGAGGACTTTCTTACTCCTTACGTCGAATGCTTCATTGGTTACCTATCTAAAGAAAAAGGTTAAACATAATAGAATGAGTCACGGACTCAATGAGCAAATAGCTATACTTAAAAAAAATTTTGGCTACTTACTGCCCAACATGCATGTATGGCTGATAATGAAAAAGATTTCAATTAATTAGGTTAACATGCCTGCGGATCCCATTGTTTTCTTCAATATACATCAAATACCTATCCACTTTAATATTTACAAGCTTAAATAAGAGATATCAAATATGTACAAATAAAGATTATACATATGTGAGTCATAGCCCAAAACAACTGTAGATTCAGAAGCCACATCCAAACCAAACAAGGCACACGATAGTAAGAAAATCAATTAGTTGTACAAATTCCCTTACTAACCAGGTCGTCCAAGGTATCTCTGGATCATTGCCTGTGGTACCTATCACATCCACCCTTATCGCTCCAATTATAAAAGTCCACCTTTATGACTTCATATAGAATTTCCCATGGGGTGCACCACTATGCTTTCCTTTCTTTCCAAACACATATACAACCACAATCATAGACAATCACAAACAAATTCACACTTTATACAAACCATCTAATCATGCCATCATCAAATTGTCATACTATTCCATATCCAAATTTGTATAATATGTAATCAAACATATGGCACATCCCCCACCTATACCACATTCACAACTCGTACACCAAGTGTGAGTAGTTAGGAAGCCAACTCATTCAATTCACATTTCAAGGTATGCCAAAAAGCATACATAATCATATTCGCGGGTTGCACACTTAGTAATCACATGATTATTATCATTAATACATTTTCATATCCATTTATGTATGTGTATGTGTATACTACACATGTACATATACCCATGTCCCTCAAAATTACGACTTGTGAGCTTCGTGTATGTCTATATATATATATATATATATATATCCTCCTTAACATACATTATGAGATTAGTGCATGCGCACGCATATAAATAATATTTATATAAATATCTTCACAATTATCTAAATGCATTCCACAAATTAGTATAACCATATATATACATGACTACCCCTTTGTCTTTTTCTTTTTTTTTTTGTTTTATCACATCATCCAAGGTGTGTTTGATAAATATATATATATACACTCATACATAAACACCTAGGATTTCTCAGTTTCACAGTTAAGGCATATAACATCAACCATTTAAATTAACAACATTCTCATATTACAGTCCATAGACTACATACCCTATATAATTTGTCCCTAGAACAATCATATAACCATTAACAATTTCAATGTATACAATAAGTTATTTAGCACGATCAGAACATCTCCTAGTTATCTCATCCACATAGTACACTAGAAAGAAGTAATGAAAGGGTGTAAGAAGATGTTCTTGGAGTAGTGCTACCTATTGATCTGGTAGCTGTCAAGAGTTCCACAGTACCCCTATTGGATTGTCTCTAACTAGGAAAACAACACCACCATCAAATCATCTGCTTAACTTACCCTTTAATGCCACAAAGAGTAGAAGGAAAAGGTCTAAATTTATTGGATATAAGTAAAGGAAATACAAAATAAAGTAACATTTGCCCAATGATAAGAACAAAGTTACTCAGTCACTATAACATAAATCAATTCTAATTAATAAAAGAATTTTTTTTTCCAAATTGGCCTTTTCAATATAAAATCATCTTTCCATTTACTCCTTAAATATCCTAGCTAGATCAATTTTCTTACTCAAGAGCTTTTGACTACAAAAATACTCTTCTCAAGAATAAACTCTTAATTTCTAATAAAATTCCATTTTAATTCCAATAGAAACTTCCAATAGCATAAATTAGCTTAAAGGAAATCAAACATTCAGCACCCAAGTTAAAACAAAATAAATTAATCATTGTAGGTAGAAAATAACTCAAATTGCAGAAAAATGCCCAATTTGATACCCATCTTGCTCGATTACATAGTCCTCTTCCTGTAATAGCCAGCACATCAAAATTTTCAACCTTAATACATCTCTAAAATCCTTTTATTCCATTTCCAAAACCAGATCAAGACAGCTACACAATATGTTTGTATATCAAAGTAAACCAAGAAGAAGAAGAAAATTCAGTACCTACCTCGAAATGGAGACACTACAATGGAGAAGAGGTTGCTAGTGGTGAGCGATTTGCCAACAAGAGGCTGATAGTGGTTGATGGCAATTGGTCCTCACTTCTTCACACCTTTTTCTCCCTTGACCAAAGCTATAATACATAGAAGGAAGAAGATAAAGGAACCGGATAAAGGAAGGGTAACGTCAATGGGCTCTTGCTAGATGACATCGATGATCACGATGGCAGCTCGCCTCCTCACTCTCTCACTTTTATTGCCAAGTTCTTTCACCCACATTCGATCTCTATTTTCCTACCTAATGAAAAGTCCCTTTGTGGCTTCTTATGGAAATAAATAAAAAGAAAGGGACACGTGCCCAACCCTTCTCATGCCACATATGTACTTCTTAGGTAAAAATTAGATGGAGCCATCCCTTCTTAAAATATTTGTTCACTCGAGTCTTTATGGATTTTGTATAAATTCTTAATCATGCCCATGAATCTCAAGAAGTTTATTTTATTCTATTCCTTATCTTATCTTCCCAACCAATAATCAAAAGCTACTCATAATTTTATTAACTTTTCAAATAAGTCCTTAAAATTTAATATTATTATTTTAATTAGTAACAAATTCTCAATAACTGATTTAAAATGTATTCAAATTAACCTATAATATAATATTTATAACATCAAAATTCTACCAAATCCATAATATTCTTCTTAATATTATATCCATATTTCTTACTCCAACTGGAAACTTCTATTTTTTTTGTCCCCTAGAGATTATACTTTAATCACATAAATTTCTTGTTATAATTTTTGAGGATTCATAACAGGTTATTCCTAAACCCAAGGTGTTACATATAATCATAATCATAACAAGTCGCATAATAGTAAAATATGCTTAGTCGATTGGGTTGCTATGAGCCGTCATTATAATTGATTCTGGTAACCCAGCAAGCTTGCGCCAGAAACATCGAGTCACTAGGGAAACTTGACCTACCAAGCCCTTTTCGCTAATGATGATGTTGTGGATCGAAGGTCAGTCAAACCACTTTCACTACTGGGCTCATTGTGAGTCCTACTTAACTTAGCCCATCACCAAAGCCATGAGATTACGAGAAATGAATCAATCACGTCATGAAAATTTAGGCAGCACTTTTGTGTTCAAATCATCAGATAAACACATACATGAACAAAATGTAACATCATCATATCTATTGAATAATATTCCATACATTTTCAATATCCAAAAGCATCATGTACCATGAGAAATCTATCATGTTCATCATTATGCACTTTGACATTATTCATATGAAAGCCATTGTTTATATTACTAAATAATTTATATGCTTTAGGGTGGATTGCTCTAACTCATGAACTTGCTTGCTCAATGCTAATAGAATGCTTAAACTTTTACCCTACACATACACACACACACACACACACACACACACACACACACACACACACACACACACATATGAATATGCTTACAATTTCAATGAAATTGTATTAGTATGTACTTTGGTTCATTCCCATTATATTTGTATATTACCATATCTTTTACACACTCTCATAGTGTGGATTATATATATATATATATATATATATTTCTTTATATATACTTTGAGCATATTCTCATGAATTTATCCGTGTAATCATTCATTTATTCTTTGTACAATCATATTTCATCATAAGAGGACTTACTCACTTTTGAAAAATTCAAGATTTCTTATTCTTTCTGTAAACATCATTCCCAAGTAAATATTTGTTACTTTACTTGAGAGAAAGCATAAAGATTTCTAACATGGTACCCATCATTACATTTCTATACAAAGTTCTAAGGAAATAAAACATACAAAGTAAAGTTCCCTCACCTTTGCTTAAGCTTCTCCATCTAATTCCTCTTTAAAGGTGGTTATGCGAGAGCCAAAATGTCCCAAGAAGCTTCAAAACATCTTCCAACACCTAAGGATCAAGGATGCAAGAGAAAAGGGTCAAAAACCCATACATTGACAGGCCCTAGCCCTTCAACTCTCTGTGGTTTGGAGCTGGGTCGCCATTAGTCTTCGAGTTCTAACTTCGATTCCAGCATTTTCAGCCTGAAAATTACCAATTTTCCATATTTTTCATGATTTCATCAATGGGGTTTCTATTTTGATGTTCTAGGATTAATTTAACATTAAAACCCTAAGAAATTTTTGAAGTTCTAGGCTTGAATCATAAATTGCCAATCAAAACCCTTACTTGTTCTTATCTCAACTTTCTCTTGAAATCCAAACTCTAATCATGTTAATCCCACTAATTTTTGATTCTAAACCCATCAACAACCACCTTAAAGGTCTTATAGGAATTGAACCTATGAATTCACCAATTATGAGTTGGGCACTTCAACCATTCAGTCATGGATGCTTAGTGGGGATCTTCGTACATGGTGAATAACCAAATTCCAATTGAAATGAAATCTTTAGGATAAATCAATGCAATTTAGGAGGACTCAATGAAAAGACATCAATTCAAATCTTGGATTTTCAAATTGAGAGAGATATTGAGAGAGATCAAGAATTCTCACTATTTCTTAGATTCATGGACCCAATTCAGTGGGATCTTTCATTCACATTTTTTTCCATCAAGAGTGTTTTTTAAAACTCTTCGACTCCCAAATTTAGAGTATCCTACTTTCACGCAATTCACAAGGTTCAACAAGCAATCGATATTTCATGATTAAGGGTGTAGTACTCTTTATAGAAGCGATCCTTATATATCGTATTAACAATTGAAAGATGGTTGAAAGAAAAAAATTTCTATTTAACAGGGCTTCTTCCTATACTTATGAATTCCATTGGACCCAGAAATGATACATTGGAAGAATAATCAAGCGTTAAATCTAAAAAAACAAGCTTAAGTTCCATTTCATTTCCTATAAATCTAAAAATGCAAGGGAAAAAAGAGGAAAAGAGATACTCACCATAATCTCTTTGCTATTTCGATATGGCGGCTCGTCGGAGATTCATCCTCTTGCCAGTGATGAGTAGTTGGAAGTTTGGTTAAAGGAGAAAGTTCATGGACATTGGGAACAGAGAGAGATCATGATGGAGAAGAGAGAAATAAAATGGAGAAGGAAGATGGTGATAAAGTAGTATATGGGGCCCACTTATTCTCTTTTCAATTTAGTCATTTTTTTGAAGACAATTAACTAGTATTTTATAAGGTAATGAAATAATTTGATCATTATTAGAGCACCCAAATACACTCCATAAAATGCTCAGCATCCCACTCCTTTTTAAATAAAAACCATAATTCCTCATTATCTCACTTTAGTCCTTCACGGTGTCCTGAGTTCCACTTTTAGCCTTAAACAAATAGCTTTACAGAACCAAGCTTGGAATTTCATCTTCATAAAGTCTATTCTCCTACATGGGTTCCTTTTTGGGTATATACTCAAGAGTATTTGCTATTTTCTTTTTTTTTTTTAACTTTAGTCCATACACTCCTCTTGCACTCACTATTTATGTTTTCTTTTCTGGTAAAATTTACTTAACCCATGACATGTCTTAGTCCTTATTAAACCTTAGAACTCTTTGTTTCCCTAGTTGTAACTCTTTAATTTGTGAAAAAATCTCATCCTATAATTATGCACTTTTTAATTGCATAGTAAAACCTAGGACGTTACACAATTGGCCTACCATTATGCTTTGGTCATTAAAGGTATGGTTTGGCTTTGATATCCTTGGTTTCACATTGCTGCAGGCACAGTAAGGGGCCGTGCAATATGGTTGTTGAGTTGCTTAGGAATCGATTAGCTTACCATTATGCTTTGGTTATGAAAGGTACATTTTGGCTTAAATATCCTTGGTCTCACATTGCTGCACACACAGTAAAGGCTCATGCATTATGGTCACTGAGTTGCTTAGAAATTGATTGGCCTCCAGCCTCAGTGTGATTGTGGATTTTAAATGTATTTCAATTGCATGCAAGTATAATAGTGTATTTCATTTTCGTTAAATTGACTAATGTTGTTCATAATGAAGCTGTAATTAAGAAAAATGTTGTCATCTGAAACACCAAAGGAAGTATGTCTTGTAATTATTATGACGATTTCAATTTAATCATCATTATAAACTTGATTAGAAATTTAGGTAAGTTTCTTCTAAGAAATGGTTATCCATTTCTAGTTATTTCAAATGTCTTGTATGTATTAGGGCCTCACTATTTGAGAGGTTGTGAGTATATGCCTATGTGTATATATGTAACATTCCAGTCCTACGGGGTAATGTTAGTTGTAACATGGACAGCTACTGTGGTGCCCAATATGAAAATTTTTATAATTAAATTGTTGGATTTATGGTTCGGAAATTTTGTGGTTGTGTTTCTATGATTTTCTTGTTGGGTTTTATTCAATTTCTGAGTTGAGAAAAATAATTATGAGCATTGTTATGTTCTTATATAACACCTCATAGTATGTGTGAGTGCATTTTGGGTGTTTTTAGAATTAAATTTTATAAGTGTTAATTGGATAGAGGGACATGGGAGGAATTATGGAAATTGTTCCTACTTAAAATATCTCTTGAAGCATTTCACCATTCACTTTATACACTCCACACTCTCTCCCTTCGACTCCCTTTTCCCCTCTCCATCCAAAGCCTTAGCCCTCCCCATTCTCCTTACACGTTGATGGTTTCCTCTTCCTTTGAGCATCTAAATAAGTGGCAATGGCTTCTCTTTTTTCCTTCTTTTTCCCTTCTTTTCTTAGTTAAGAAGCCCTAGGTTAATAAAAGAGGGAAGTTCTAATCTAGAAGGAATGAGTATGGTTTTAATGTCTCCATTTTTTATTGTAAACTTGGAGAAGTAATTTTGGATGAATGAAAGCGTTAGAAAACTGTGGATTTAAAAGAATGAGCTAAATGAGTTTTGTCTGGGTTGTTTTGATCTTGTATTATAAGTGTTGAGAATGATAAATGCTGACATGGGGATGGTAAATACTAAGTTGGGGCCCCAAAATATTGGCTAAACTGAGTTTACATTTGCTGGAACCAAGAGATAAAACTGTAGGATACAGTACAAGGTAAATCACAATTCTACCGATTTGCTGATTGCTGTCCATCACTGCAGTGATGGAAGCAAGGTCAATGGTTAGTGTAGTGACAGTTTGGGCCATTTTTGTAGCGACAAAATTCTTTCCAAAATTCCTTTTTTGACTTGTTCTTTCACTTTCTTTTGATTAAATCATAGGGAATCATATGGACATCTTCTAGGAATATATTTTCAGTAAGTGTCCTTCATTTTCAAGGTAGCTTGTTCTTCATCAAGGTGAGCGGGTTGTTGTTTCCTATGATTGAATATTTTTTTCCTTAATGATCATTTGTATCTTAATGGGAGCATATAATGCATCCAAAATTAAAGAGAAAGATGATTAATTTATGCAAGGTATCTTGACACCATGTTGATATTGTTCCTTGAGTAAAATGTTGAGTTATAAATAATTGTGGAATTTGTGTGATGATGGATATAGAACTACTTTCTTTTTTAGGTGGAATGAAAAGGAAGTAACCCTAAGTATGTGTGTACATATATATAGAGGTACATGTATAAGGTTGAATTATAAGCAAATTATTATAATATGTATGTACATATACAATAGATTATGCTTAAGAAAAATGTTAAGGAAATATATATATATATATATATATATACATATACATATATAGATTTACACAATGTAACATTTATGGTTGTTAAGTCATGAAGTATATGTACATACAAATATACATGTAACTATTTATAAATTACACTGGTACAAAAGGAAGTGCTAGAAAATATGTATGCACATATGCATTCTATCATTCCTTGGATATGTTAAACACAGATATATAGGTTGAATATATATGCATGATAAATACATGAAATTTTATGTTTTATAGATAAAGGAACACATATATATACATATATACGTATGGTTATGAGATTTATGTACAAACATTTAAATTATTCTTTTTCACAAATTCCTTGTCTAGAAGGTTGACCTTGGCAAATATATATATATATATATATATATATAAACAAACATACCCAAGTGGTTATCCTAAATTTGTAATTAAAGTTGGGAAGTTGTAATTCTTCGGTGAATTAACTTCTTGAGGATGTGACTCAATTACATGGGAAATATTTATGGGTTCTATGATGTTATATGAATGATGAGGTTATGATAAGAATTGTGAATCAATTAAGAATTGAGTTGATATACGTACTTATAATAGGTAGCAATTTGATTATATTGTATTCTTTATCTTATGGTAGATGCACAAAAATAATTTATGTGTGTACCAGAGTTATTGGCACTTGAATTATATTATGTTGTACTAGAGTTATTGGTACTTGGTAGCATTTGAGCCATGAGTGGTACTCGTGGTCGTTAAGCCATGAGTGGTATCCGTGGCATTTGAGCCATGAGTGGTATCCAGGGTATTTAGTGTTGTGTGTGGCATGCGACATATTTGTGCTGGGTGTGGCACTTGTGGATAGTTGTGCCGTAATGTAGCACTTGGGAAATTCTGAAGTAAGAGTTTGGGATTTCTCACTTTTATAGCAAATCAGGTTTGAGTTATTTTTCCCTTATGAAACGCTTTGACAAACTATTTAAATAATCGAGAATGTAAAGGTTTTCTTGAGTTGTTATTACTTTTACACACTTGTTGATGTTGCTGTTTACTCATACTCTTTTACTCTTGGATCTTTTTAGTGTTTGTAATCGGAATGGGTGATCTCCATGAAGAGTATCAGTTTCTTAAGCTTACCAACCCTACCTTGATTCTTGGGTTGGTCTTTAGCTGTTTTGATCTTAGTAAATCTTTTGGTCTCTAGATGTTGCTATGTGACTACGTAGTTTTCCTAAGACTTTCGTGTATGTATTTTTTTTTGAGATAGATCCAGGGTATGGATAAGTGTTTGGAAACAAGGGATGGAATGCCATCTACACTTTTGTATAAACCACATGATGTCATGCATGATATGATAAATGATCTCAGCCTTTTGAATTGTACAAGAAAAGATTGTTTTCTTATTATCTTAAAAAGGATTGTCGGCGTTGTATTTGTTTATTTTGGTTATGCTAAAGACATGCTGTGTAGTGAGGATATGACAATATATATATATATATATATATATATGTATGTATATGTACCATTAATTTATTTGCCTCTTCACTTTAAGCATGTTATCGTCCATATAGTTGTTGTAGGGTAGTTCTTCGTCATGTCCCTATAGTTTTAGGTTCTGTCAAACACTACATGATTGGTTCAGCTTTGTCATTATTTTGGAAGCAAAGTCAAGCTTGGCTCACAAATTGCTATCGTTGGAAGAATAGAGTTTTTATCTATTGTGCCTTTTTTGTTCCGAGTTGACTTTTATGAATGAGATTTATGTTATCGTGTATAGAGTGCTTTGTGGTCGTATAGGTCACCTTGGTTCTACGAATGATTGTACAATGTAAATGTAAGTAGTTAACGTATTTTTGTTATATTTTAATCTCTCAAATTGTTAAATCCTATAAAGTTATTCAACGTTATATGGTCCTTTTGGAGTATTAAGCAGTATAATATGATTTTGAATAGATGAAATTCTTGTGGTAAGAAGTTAAAGATCATCTCGTTGTAACAAGGCTTACAGGTTGTGGAAGCATTGTTCCTAGATCCTATGCCAGTCACGTGCTCAGTTTTTGGATCATGACAAAGATGGTATCAGAGCCAAGTTCGTTAGGTCCTTTATAAACTATAGAGCAAAGGTATCCTTGGAAGGCCCTCTCCTGTTGTAATGAACCGTGACACAACCATAGGAAGAGGTTCCTTTAAAGGCTCTGTAGGAATGTTAGAGCCACTTTCTTTCATGTCCATACTTCTAAACAGTGTTGTATTAGGTTGTCTTCGGTAGTTAAGTGCATTTTGTTAAGTGTAATCATCTAATGTCTTTAATAGAGATGGAGAACCAATGAAAAATTGTAAGTGTATAGGAAGAGTAGGATTATGAAGAGTAAGGGACTAGTGAAGGGTCTCCCTGTGGTTAGACTAAGTAAAATATCATATGAGCGTGCCTCGATGAGATGGCTAAAGTTTTTAGATGTAGGGTGCTTGAGACTCATAAGGCTTTGAGAGGGAAACTAAGGACCACCAATGAGTATGACAAATTGTAAAGGGCGTGGGGCCTTAGGGCGAGTGCGGCCTAGCCACTTTGAGATATTGTTCTAGTTCCAAGCATAAGCTAAGCGAAGATTCAAATATATGTTTTGAAATGCAGGAGGATGCCTCATCGTTCTCATTACTTAGTTAAATAACAACTAGGCGAGACACATGTCAAGATGAGTGTGCGACGACAAGATCATAAGGATGGCCATGACCATAAGACATGTGATGAGACAAGTATGGAATTAGGTGTTTGAAGAGTGATTGAGCGATTTCAGAAATGGTAAGAGATACATCATACTCCTCCATGTTGAGTTATATATATATATATATATGTTGGATTATATGGATGATCAGAGGGTAATTATATGGGCATAACTGAATAATGACAAATGTCTTAAGATGATAAGATGTGTTATGTTAAGCGACAAGATAATCATGACATAGCCAGTGATATGGGCTTAGCTTGAGGTGTGAAGTTTTGGTGCGCACTATGCTAGCTAATAGGTGTGACCGATCATGTATGGGCTAGTAATGATGACTTTGGCTAAATAGGGATGGGTGACCTTTATGATCCATAAGCTACCTAAGGGCTTGGTGGACGATTAGTCCATAATCGACCTAAACGATGAAAGGCTTAATAGATCACTAGTCCCAACCACCTAAGCTTTAGTGTTGCCATGAGCCAATGAGGCTTGTCAGGATGAAGGACGGTTCTTAAGGGCCTAGACACTGGATGGTTCACATAGGTAAGAAAACTTGCATACGAGTGAAGAAAGTGTATTTAATTGATCTTATTAGTATGTTATGGCATGTAGTGTGAATGTGCATAAGTAAGTGTAATTCACCTTCTCCCTAAGAATTTGATGGAATCACTTTCAGATACATGATTGTACAGTCATAACTTATGCATCTTTATTCAAACGCAAGATGAAGCTCAAGGTACAGTCATTCTTATGACTCTCATGTATATTTTTGTGTAAGACCTATGGCATTAAAAATTATGATGAGGACATAGTCAAAGAAGGTTAGTCATGTTTGAATACCCTTTATTGAACAAGTCCTAGAGGAGTGGTTCCGCAAGTGCAAAAGTGAGTATATATATCTTAAGTGTCACAAGTGATAAGGCATAATCTACCCACTTGTTTGTGATATTGTTTGAAGTTACCAGAGCCAATGCCTATGAAGTGTGTGTCATACTTTGTGAAAGACTAGTTAATATGTGAAAGGAAGTTAACAGTGAAAAGTGGTAGGTTTGCCCTTAAGGGGGAAGTCCCTGAGAGAGGCTCATGCCTACAAAAAATTTTACATATGGACAAGAAATGTATAGAGAGCTAACAAGTGGATTGAATAGCTTGAGTTATCAGTTTAATCAGAGTAAGTTAGCCTAGATAGAAAACCCCTTCAGATTAACGGTTCATGTACTATTGTTGGGTGAACTCTAAGCCATGGGATGCAAAGCATCAATTCAATGGAGATAGTAGGAACTAGCACAAATTTCTGGAAAACTCTTTATCTAATATTGGATTGCACTCCTTGGCTAGGGAAAAGCACCAAATAACCACTTCATAATCATTTTTTGGAATTCCTCAAGGATAAGGATTATGCCCCAATAAGTAAAGTTGTAAATGTATTTTGAGAAACAAGATAACACCTTTGAGATGAGAAACTCTTGTTAGTGAAATTCGGGGACCAAATTTCGTTAAAGGGGAAGTAATGTAAAATGCCATGTATTTCTAAGTAACTAAAATGTGAATTTTTAGGTAGGTGAAAATTTTTTGCATATTTGTGAGTATTAGATAGTGAATAAAGGGTTCCAATAGCATAACAAGGAATTTAAAACACCTTCTATCAAGTTAAATCTTGCCAGAAAAAGAAACACAAGACTTTAATCTCACAATACATATTCAGGGGCTAAAGTGAAAAGGGAAGATAAACATCTATTATTCTTGAAAAAGGGGTCATATAGGAATCCTTGAGGGGGATTCGACCTTATAGGGTTATGTTATGGAATCAGTGCTAATAATGTGATGGAAGAGGATCCTTAGTGGGATTCGAGGTATCATAAGGGATTGAAGTGAAAGAATATAAAAATTTCATATCCTTTTTATAAAAGATGAGAGTGATGGAAATGATAGTATTTATGTGTGTATTTCATTAAAAGTATAGTCTTGGGTGTCCTACTAATGATTCAAGTCCAAATTACATTTATTTTTCTTGAGGACCAAACTAAAAAGAAAAATTAGTGGGCCCCACACTTCCTTATATACACACTCACCACCAATTCCTTGACTCTCATTTTCTCTTCTCTCTCACGCTTGTTCTCTCAGCCTCAGAACTCAGGAGCCTTATTCTGCAATTTATAGCCAGCCATGAATAGAGGAGATCAGTGCTAGCTTCTAGAAGTTTATAAGTAAGGTTCCTCAATTCCTCTTCTCCCTTCTTCTTCTTTTTTTTTTTTTGCAAAAAAGAAACCCTAGATGATGATGTTTAGGGAAAAGCATTCCAAGGGTTAATTTAAGATGGTTCTGGCCTTGTGTTTATGATGTTAATGTTCTGAAATTGTTAGAAGTTTCCCTTGCCACATGTGATTAAAATTTTTAGGAGAGAATCTAAGCTTAGTTGGAAGTAGAAATTTGGATGTTTTCTTGAGAATTTCTTGTTAATGTATTATCTTTGATTTGAGGTGTTTTGGGGTTGCTTAAATGTAGTTCTTAACCATCAAAAAAACCTAGCATGAATCCATAAAGCATTGGGACCCAAAAAGTGGATTTTGGTTGAATTTGGGAAGGAAGCCCTAGAGCTCCCATAGCTGCCCAGCCATGGGCACCAGGTGCCATCGTTGGAGCCCTTAGGCACCCTAGGCTTGGTAAGACCGTAAGGATTATGATGGCGGGTGCCCAAGGTGCTACTACATGCTCTTCTTTCCCTTGTTGAGTTTTGACCCTCATTCCATGTATCTTGATCCTCTGAGTGCTGCTCAAGGCCTCAGAGACTCTTCTCCTCTTCTCCAAGCTTACAAAACTCACTTTAAGAAAAGGATTTTGGTGAAAAAATCTCAAGCAAAGGTGAGGGAGTTTTTCCTATCTTAATATTCCTATTTTATTAAATATGTTTGATATATTTGGTGCTAATATAAATATACATATGTGAGCATTTTTCTTCTACCCCAAGGTGGTGTGCTATTGGAATAAATTCCAATGTTACATAAGAGGGGTATGAGTTGTGTATCCCTATATGGAAAGGAAAATAAAAGCTCAAGGTATGGCTTCCATCGTTACTCTCTAGGCAAATAAGTGAAGCAATGTGCTTTAACTGAGATGTTATATAGTATTTGTGGCTGTGATGAGCTGAACTTAGAATTTATAATTGTGGTTGTATTTTATAAATTATGTAAAGCCTTAGGTCTTAAATTTCTACAATTGTGTGGATTAAGGACCTTATTGATTTATTGTGCATAAGAATATATGTGTGTAAGTAGAAAATGCAAATATCAATGATATTGTATGACTTACTTGTTGAAATAAATATGGGGGTACCTTTCTAATTTACTCATGGTGTGTTATGCCTATGTTTAAGTAATCGTGGACTAGTGACTTTGTACTTAGATATCAAGTTGATCGATAAGGCTTAAATCTTGTTATATATTTAGTAATGTAAATGTGGAGCTATATTTGATTCCAATAATGTGCCCTATATGAGTGAATGATATGTAATTACTTGTATTTAAGATGGAGTATAAAATGGTTTGGCTTCGATATCCTTGGTCTCACATTACTGCACGCATAGTAAGGGCCCATGATTTGTGGTTGTTGAGGTTCTTAGGAATCGATTGGCCTACCATTATGCTTTGGTCATAAAAGGTACAGTTTGGCTTTGATAACCTTTGTCCCACGTTGTTGCATGCACAATATGGGCCTCATGCGTTGTAGTCATTGTGTTGCTTAGGAATCAATTGGCTTACCGTTATGCTTTGGTTATGAAAGGTATAGTTTGGCTTCGATATTACTGCATGCATAATAAGGGCTTGTGCATTGTGGTCGTTGAGTTGCTTAGGAATTGATTGGCTTTCAGCCTCCCTGTGATTATGGATTTTGAATGTATTTCAATTGCATACAAGTGTAATAGTGTATTTCATTTTCATTAAATTGACTATTGCTGTTTATACTAAAGTTGTAATTAAGAAAAGCATTGTCATCTGAAACACCAAGGGAAGTATGTAATATCCGCCATTTTCAGATATTAGTTCATTGGAATTTTGTGAAGATGTATTCTGAGAACAAGAAAAATTTTTGCCTTATTAGCAAGGACTAAAATGAATGAATGTGAAATCTCAGCAACTATTGGAATGGGGCGTGATGACATGTACCTTGGGATACGACTGGGTCTTGTAATGACTAAATTATCCCTTTTACCATGCGAGACTCTGGCTAGAAGTGCAGTCTATAAGGACAAAATTAGAAGAAGGGTAGGTGGACCCTACTCATAAATTCAAATACCCACATTCCTTTCCTCTTCATCCACTTCCTCTTTTCTCTCTCTCGACTCCTCTCTATACTTGGAACAATGAACCTTCTTTTCCCAAGCCTTCATCCAAGCATTAGGTGGCTGCTCTTCGGCAAGGAAGCCGAGCTCTGGTAAACCACTACGCCGGAAAAGTGAGAAAGACAAGGTGAGCACCTCCCTTTTTCCCTTTTGCTTTCCATTTTTGGATCTTGGGGTTTTTGGGAGGGGAATGGATTATTTTGCAAGTTCTGAGGTTTGGGTGACATTTTAAAATACTCTTGGATGATTAGTGATGAGACTTGAACTTGAAATTTATGATTTGTCATGTTTAAGAATGGATTTAAAGCATTAAAGGAGAAATGGTAAAAGTTAGGGCTTATAGTGAAATTTCATTGATTCAAGCTTGTATGCATAGTTTTAATTGGGGGATTTGGTGCCAATCTGACTCTTGGTCATTAGGGATGAAACCCCATTGAAAGAATCAAGGAAATTGATGGAGATTTGAGATTTTTTTGCCTCAAACCCGAGCTTCTGTCGTGATTGCAGGTCGCGGTGCTTGGGGTGCCAGGCCTTGCGCTAGAGCCACCACGAATCTGATTATACCAGAGTTTGGGGGTTGGCGCCTAGGGCGCCATCACCTGGACTACGTTTTTGGCTTTCAGAAAGCCATGGCGTGTAGGCACCATGGTCTGGGCTTGTTGTACCTCTTGGATTCTTAGTTTTTTCTTTAAAGTTCTCTTTGATGTCTTGTAGGATTAGGCATCGCTTGAGACTTAGCCACAACATTCTCTGGAGACCGACAGTGCTTTAGGTCTAGGTAAGGGGATCTCTATCTTAGCTTGGGTGTATATATTTCTTTAAATACATTTATAACTTTATTAAAATAAGCACAAGGTTTTGACACACTTGAGAGTGTTTACAAAAAAAAGAAGAAGCAAGCAATTGTTGAAAGGAACATGATTATTTAATGAATGCAGTCAAGTATATGTTGATTTCATAGATATGAATGAGCCGTGGCCATAAAATAATCATGTGTAATAATATGTATATATCGTCCATGGCAAGTACACATGTTTGCTATGTGTACATGTTTTCAAGTATATCTATACGTATCTTGGAACAATGATGCCCACACCCTTTCATTATGAATAGTAAGGATGATAATTGTCTTATGATAACTACATGAATATATATATATATATATATATATATATGTTTGTGTGTGTGTGTGTGTGTGTGTGTATGTGTGTGTGTGTGTGTATATATATGTATGTGTATGTGTAATTCCCAAGGTTGGGGAAATCTTGTACATTGTGAATAGGGGCATATATGAATATGTGAAAATTGTGACCCGTGCATATAGTTCTATACTATATCAAGACTTTATTGATGCTGAGGTAACTTTTAACTATGATAGGTTGTATATGATGGTTATGATAAATAAATGACCTTGCTTATACATGTAATTATATAAAATTATTCTCCCATTTGGATTGGTATGAAGGGTGTGACAAAATATCCATGTTTAAAGGATGGATTGGTGAATAGTAAAATAAAAAGCATTGTACCATGTTTGTGTGATATATTATGTTATTATGAATATGGGTGACCCCAATTGGCATTGAAGGAAAAGCCCTATGATATTATGTTATTATAAATATGGGTGACCCCAATTGCTACAGTGAATGCATTGAGGGAAGGGCCCTACAATAAGTCGCGATATGGCTAAGTGACTAATTCCTTGAGAAAGCCACACTCGAGATGCTGCCTCTATGTTGGAAGGGCGAGATAATTATATTCATGAGGCTTGCCAAGAGGGAATCATATTCATGAGGCTTGTCAAGAGGGAATCATATTCATGAAGCTTGTCAAAAGGGTTATCCGCTTATATGTAATTTAGAGGGTTGGCCCTTCATATATAATTTAGAGGGTTGGTCCCTCATATATAACTTAGAGGATTGACTCCTCACACTCATAAAGTTTTCTTTATTGAGATTATTGCTATGCATGTTGATGTGTGTATGTTCAATTCCATATTCTTAATGACTGTAGTCAACGGCCTGGAATGGTGGACTTTTATACAGATTAGGTTTATGTTGAGTTAGATGGTCATCCATCTACTGTGTGCTTTCTGTAGAGGCATTAAATTTATCTATTTAAAGGATGCTTCTTGTTACGCGTTAATCTTGTGTGATTAAGTCATATTATGGAATGGACTTTGTACCTGCCCTGGTAAGATATGATTTAGTGATAAATGTCTGCATTGAATAAATTTATTCTCCTGACCATGCAGGTTGAGTGGGACATGATTTGGGCCTAGTGTTGTCAGATGGACATTAATTTCATGTCCCATCCTTGTGAGTGGCACGTGGTGATAACCTGTTTGGTATAGTTATGTTTCTCACTGAGTATTTTCGCACTCACCCTTTTCTCGTACCCTTGCAGGATATGGTTAGTTGGTCAGACTCCATATGAGGAACAGCGGAGCTTCCTTGTCATCAACCTCTCTTTGGGGTTTGGGTCGATGCTAAGTCAGATATCTTTGATGTTCCTTGAGTCGCTCTGTAGTAGATAAAACTCCTAGGTATTCTTTGTATGTGAATGTCTAAAGGTCTTCTTGAATATCTTGTGTGGCTATGTGGTCTAAGTATCCATGAATTCAGGCCTACGGTGGTGGTAAGGATCCCATTGTCGTGCCAGTCATGTCTCTGGTTTCACATCGTGACAAAGTATGTGTTGTAATGTCACATCCCAACCCAGTATATGATCGGCACAGGTAAGATTATCCTTACCTCATGAACCTATACCATACAATGCTACAAACAAGGTATTCACAACATCAAGTATAAACCAACAATGAATTATGTTAAGGATAACAATTATTTACTTGAATAGTCTTGGTGAAGGTAAAATTTAATTTCCCATTTCATTCACTAAATCATAAAATCTCATACAGAGAATATTTATTAAATCCAACATCAATTTCCCAAAACAAACCATAACCCTAGAACAGTTACCAAAATTACCTACATCTATCATAGGCAACCTACGTAGTCATTGAGTGACAACTAGAAGACCAAAAGGAATAAACATACTCCAATATGACAAAGAATTCCCCCCAGGGATCAAGAGTGGCTTGGTGAGTCGGAAACCTACTACTCTTCAAGGGAATCATTTGCCTCAGCTATTGACACTGAAAAGGCCCAAAGGTAAGATGCAGTGAGTAAATCAATTAGTTGAAAAATAATAATCAAATCAAAGATAGGCCATAGAAATCAAGTGCATAACTTTACCAAATAAATAATATTAACACATAGAATTCAAATGCATAGCCTTACCAAATTTATAATAAGCACCAATTCAACCAATTAACCATAACCATAAATACCATTCCAACTGATTAACCATAACCATAAATACCATTCCAACCAATTGACCATAACTATAAATATGTCATCCTAATCAATTAACCGAAACTATATATACCATTTAAATCCACTAATCACAACCATAAATACCATATAAGATGATATATAAATATATATATATATATATATATATATATATATATATGTATATACAAGTCATGTAAAAATAAATATATAACCCCATCCTTATATCACTCAAGAAATAGTAAAAGCTCTATCCTTATGACTTTTCTTGGCTTAAGGCCAAATATACATATATATATATATATATATATACACACCTAAACCCCATCTTTATCCCTTAGGAATATCCCTCTATTCAATTCGCTATACTGGAACCACTAGAATCATATATCAACTACAAAATAAGGTACCAATAAAGAATTATTTATAATTAGTACAAGAAGAATAAGCCAATATTCTAGCACCTTCCAACATCGATAAACCAAGCCAAATAAATCCATAGAATTAAATGAGATTAAGGTATAAATATTACCAACTAGATCATATTAAATATCTTTCTCACAAAAGAAAACTTAATGAATATGGTTATTCCAACCTACTTGAAATGACATAGTTAACATAAAAATAAGAATTTAATTCTTTATTTAACCATAAGAGTGTACGAATCAGAACACTTATATATCCAAATTCACCAAATACTACATGGTGTAAGCATACTCTAGTGTCACATCACATCACCACATAATTAATCCAATGCAATTATTATAAGGCAAGAATCACAACCACATTATTATCTCTAACAACTACATTAACAAGATGCAATCAAAATTCCATGGCTATCTGAATTTCTAAATCTAAATAATCTACTCTCAAAATAATAAGAAACTCAAATGCAATTACTGTACTTCACCAATAATGCTGCAAATATCTTATCTCATATTATCAAATAAAAAAATAAATCAATAAGCCATCATTATAAGTTAAGGATCTACCACTTAATAAATTAGCCACTACCCTTTTGAGTCTACACGAGGAAATTCTTACATTCTTTGAATATAAGTCCCAATATAAATTGAGAGAGATACATTGTTCTACTGACCTCATTGTAGCACCAATTTCTATAAAATCCTCCAAAGCATAAGGAAATGAACCAAGATATTACCATTTTCTATACCAATAATCAACCCAAGTAATTCCACTAGCATATAGATAATTAGAAGTTCAATACCTTACCACATAGGCTAAGTAAACATCCATTTCATTGTAGATAGCAAGCTTTGTTCCTTTTTAAAATTTGAATGAAATGTAGACCTTTGTGAGAAAAGATAAAATCATCTTCACTCACCTTAGTATGGCCAAATTTACCATAAAGTTCACTAAATGATGGTAAGAATGCTGGAAAAGATCTCCTTAGAAACAAGAAAACCATACATAAGGAATGAAGGGAGAAAAACAAGGAAGGTTAGGAGCTACTGTAGCAAAAGTGCTACAACATTGCCCACCGCCCCCTATGGTGGGTTGGTTGCCTGCCTAAGTGGGCGTAGCAATAGCAGAGCATCTGTTGCTATCATCCACATGCTATAGCAGGTGGCCACTCTTCTACAGCCTCTACACTTAATAAAGAAGCCTTCTCCTTCCTTATCTCAACTACTCCTAAGCTGTAATCAAAGTTTTTCCCAACTCACAGCCCTCCCAAAGACATAAAAGAATGTGATAAGGTAGCAGAACGATTACCAAAATAGTTTAAACCATACTTTTACTTCGTTTTACCTAAGAGCGAAAAAAATCAGATTTCTTTGGGTTCATGTCACACCCCTAAAACACATGTGACTAGTGCGGTGATGACAACTTACATTCATACTGCAAGCCTTAATATTATGTTCATAATTCTTAATCAAGACATAAGTTGTTCCACTCACCTAAACCCCACGCTTATACTTTACCGTATGTAAGAGTGATTTGGAAGGAAAAAGGTGCCAAGGCCAGAGGATTATCACCTTATTAGTCATGCACATGAAAAGGAAGAATTAATTATCTTTCCACATATTTCTAGAAGCCAATAGTTAACTAATAGTCACCTATCAGTCGACTAATCCAGAATCACCAAAATTTCCTAATAAGTAACAGAGAGTAATCAGTTGACTAAAACTACTATATTAGTTAAATGATGCATACTGTTAAAAATTCCACCCTAACTCGAAGCCACCTAGAGACTGATAGTACCCCATTAGTTGATTGATACATTGAACTTGATAAGTGTCAGAAGTAGCTTGTCTATTGATACCATTGTGATAGTTGACTGCTCACATCAGTTTCTGAAATACTCAGAAATCAGCCACCCTTTCCCAACATACAATCATCCCAACTTAATTCTATTACTTAAGGACTTTCACACACTCCAAATAGTCCAGAATTTCATGTCCAAGACAAGAAAATCACCATATATAATTTAATAATCAAGTGTCTTCCCAAAACATCCTAAACTTCATATTCGTAAAAAAGGTTCATCCAAAACATGACTTTTCCCACCATTAACCTCATGAAAATACCCATCAAGGTTCATAAGATAAAAGGGGAAGAGTCTAAAACCAAATCTAACTCCTTATTTTTAAAAGAATCCTCATTACCCACCTAGGGTTCAGAAGCTGTGAAAATGAGAGGAAAGAGAGGGAAGAACACTTACAAGTCTTGATCTTCACTCAAGAGGAGAGGAAGATTACCACCCACAAGCCTAGAAGAGAGGAAGATGAAGAGCTACTGGGAGAGAGCGTGCAGGCGACCATGGAGGGAATGGGAGCATGAAGAGTGTGTATAACAAGATATATGCTTCAAAAGAAAGGCTTTTAAGAAGCAACATAAAAAGAAATCCCCTCTATGTCCTTTGACTCCTACTTTCCCAAAAGTCAACATCTCCCACAATTAGCACATTTCAAAATAAAATATTACACTTCAAAATATACCAGATACCAGATACAAGCACATAACATAATTAAATAATCATATTACAAAAATTTAGTAAAGCCAAAAAATCACATAAGGGCATACACACAAGAAGAAAATTATAGACCCTTAAAAACCCAGATGTTACATTCCTTTATTGGGCTTCTTAAGATGACACCTTAATAAGCCCAAGCTCTTTAAGAGAAGGCAGCCAAAAGATTTTCATTTGAGCTTTTCCTTGTTTGGGTAGGAATAGAAACATATTCCTATTCCTTTTTTTTTTCTCTTATCTCCTTTTTAATTAATTCTCCAATTTAGGATCAAATCCTTAAGCCTATTTCACATTCCTAGTGAATTTCTATGCATGTGACTCATTAGGTTTTTGGCTATGTTGGCCATTCACAATCAACATTTGATTGTAAATATATCATAAAAGGTATCTAGTAACACATTGTGACCCCCAATTGACCAAAAAGTCAATTGTTTGACTTTAAACCTTTCACAATTAAAGCATGTCTATACAATGTGTCCTTTCACTATCTTATACCTACTTGGTTTAGAGTATGGCCTATGTGTGAACTCTTATTAGACTTGATTACGTCACGTCCAGCCCAAGTAATCAATTCCTTATCTTGTGGGATCAATCACTTTAAACTATATCACTAAAGACCATCTTCATGACAAGTCTGTTTTGGCCAAAGACTTCTTAGCGATTATCCCGACAAGTAGCCATTGGTATACTTCCTTCTATTAAGAGTAGTGAATCCTATATTGAATACTAAAATATCTTTGAATACTTTACCTTGTGCCCAATCACTATCATAAGAGTGACTCATAGTGGATAACAAGGAATAGAGTCAAAACACAGGATCTATATCTAAGATAACTTGAATTCCTCAAGTCCAAGAATACTCGCACTATTAGCTGCTATGAGACCTATCGCTTATATTTGAATAGATATCCAATGATGTCTCATGTAGGTCATCTAATGTACTTATTAACTTTAACAAGTATTCACATATTTACTAAAAACATCTAATGCTTACAGCTTATGAGGACAGCTGCTTGGTCAAATCAAGAAGCATAACATGTGCTAGTCTATCCAGATCACTGCTATCTAATCTCAGGTGATCCTACAATTAGGGATAGTTTAGATATATACATAATTACACATGTAGGAATCTCACATTATGATTGCCATCATAATTTTCCTCATGCTAAGTTTTGTGTCATGGACTTTATTACTTATATTATGATCTAATCTTAAGTTTATGAATATGAACATAAATAATGAAGAAATCCTCTTTGAATTAATAGTTGAGTTTGTACGTTTGATGCTAAAGGTGATTGCCTTAAGAGTATGTTTCTAATAATCTCCCACTTACGCTAAAACCAATCGCCTTTGTATCTTATGCCAAAGGCATGTATGTGTCTCAAACTTATAATGGAGCAGTGTGTCACGGCCCAGATATTTTTAAGATTAGGTTTGCGCAACATGTACGATATTGTATAGGTTCACTTGGTTTTCAACTGCAATCTATTAGTTGTGGCTCCAACGGATGTATAGTTGTGCGTGCCTTGCGAGTTTGTCCCTTGGGCACCTCACTGGTTAGGAGTTGGAGCCACTCCCCTAATGAGTCCATGACAGGACGAAACCGGTGAACCTCTCTATTTATATGGGCAAAATGGTTGAACTCCTACCAAGTGGCAGCAAGGTGGGAGTGCCGTACGGGCTGAACTTAGTGTCGAATCTCTAAGCTCGTGACAAGTGGTATCAGAGCGGTTCCGGCCCATGGGAAGGTTACGCATAAGTAGTCCGCACGAGGATAAAATATTGGTTGTGTCTTTGTGGTGGGAGTTGTGTTCTCCCAAGGGTGTCACGCGGTGTGACATGATCGTGGTGATCTCGCCCAGTGAGATTCTCCAAGCGCTTGTTCATCGGAGAGAGTAATGGGCCAGCCGATTAAGGGTGAAAGGCTTGGTCGCTACACGCCGGGTACGAGTAGGCAGGGAATGAGCGTCCCTTGTTTCCACTGACGAAAGCCAAGATGGTTGTATGTGGGCTGCTTTGGTGTTATTGGGCGTGACGTTGTGTAAATTCAGCCATGCACGGGGACGTGCATGAAATTGTGGTAGGAGTGTGTCACGGCCCAGATATTTTTAAGATTGGGTTTGCGCAACATGTACGATATTGTATAGGTTCACTTGGTTTTTAACTGCAATCTATTAGTTGTGGCTCCAACGTATGTATAGTTGTGCATGCCTTGCAGGTTTGTCCCTTGGGCTCCTCACTGGTTGGGAGTTGGAGTCATTCCCCTGATGAGTCCATGGCAGGACGAAACCGGTGAACCTTTCTATTTATATGGGCAAAACGGCTGAACTCCTACCAAGTGGCAGCAAGGTGGGGGTGCCGCACGGGCTAAACTTAGTGTCGAATCTCTAAGCTCGTGACAAGTGGTATCAGAGCGGTTCTGGCCCATGGGAAGGTTGCGCATAAGTAGTCCGCACGAGGATAAAATATTGGCTGTGTCTTTGTGGTGGGAGTTGTGTTCTCCCAAGGGTGTCACGCAGTGTGACATGATCGTGGTGATCTCGCCCAGTGAGATTCTCCAAGCGCTTGTTCGTCAGAGAGAGTAATGGGCCAGTCGATTAAGGGTGAAAGGCTTGGTCGCTGCACGCCGGGTACGAGTAGGCAGGGAATGGGCGTCCCTTGTTTCCACTGATGAAAGCCAAGATGGTTGTATGCTGGCTACTTTGGTGTTATTGGGCATGGCGTTGTGTGAATTCAGCCATGCACGGGGACTTGCATGAAATTGTGGTGGGAGAATGTCACGGCCCAGATATTTTTAAGATTGGGTTTGCGCAACATGTACGATATTGTATAGGTTCACTTGGTTTTTAACTGCAATCTATTAGTTGTGGCTCCAACGGATGTATAGTTGTGCGTGCCTTGCGGGTTTGTCCCTTGGGCACCTTACTGGTTAGGAGTTGGAGCCACTCCCCTGATGAGTCTATGGCAGGACGAAACCGGTGAACCTCTCTATTTATATAGGCAAAACGGCTGAACTCCTACCGAGTGGCAGCAAGGTGTGGGTGCCGCACGGGCTGAACTTAGTGTCGAATCTCTAAGCTCATGACAAGTGGCTTAGTTAACGAATCAGCTAGATTCCTATAAGTGGGAACTTTCTTTATTTTCACATCGTTTCTACCAATGATCTCCCTAATCAAGTGGTAATGCCGGAGTAGGTGTTTAGATTTTTTATGAGACCGTGGCTCCTTTACTTGTGAAATGGCTTCATTGTTGTTGCAATAAACCGGTACTATATCAATAATGCTAGGAACTACTCCTAGTTTAGTGATGAACTTCTTAATCTAAACCATTTCTTTTGCTACCTCAGAAGCCTCAATGTACTTTGCAGTTGTTTCTTGCTTGAAACTTTTCCAACTGACTGCACCTCTATTTAGTATGAATGCTGGGATCTTGAATCATCCCTGTCGATTTAGAAGCTGGCATTTGTATATCTGCTTACTTTGAGATCTCCTTCTCCATATATTAGGAATAAATCCATTGTCCTTCTTAAGTACTTAAGGATATTCTTAACAGCCACACAATGACCCTCACCAGGGTCAGACTAATATTTGCTTGTGACACATAGAGCATATGATATGTTGGGCCTAGTATATAATATAGCATACATGATTGATCCCATGGCTGAGGCCTAAGGGATCAAACTAATGTGAGTTCTTTCATCAAGTGTCTTCGAACACATAGACTTTGAGAGTATAATCCCATGTGTCATGGGAATAAATCTCTCTTGGACTTCTCCATGTTAAATCTCTTTAGAATCTTATTTATGTATGTATACTACCAAAGACTAAGCAACCTCGTAGATCTATTTCTATAGATCTTATCCTCAGTATATAGATTGCTTTTGCAAAGTCTTTCATGGAGAAATTCTTGGAAAGCTAAATCTTCACAGATTGAAAGACAGAAAAGTCATTTCCTATGAGTAGTATGTCATCTACATACAACACAAGGAATATGACTACACTCTCACTATCTTTCTTGTACACATAAGGTTCGTTCAGATTTTGTGAAAAACCAAAATTTTTGATTGTCTCATTAAATTGGATATTCTAATTCCTAGATGCTTGCTTTAATCCATCGATAGATCTCTAAAGCTTGCGTACTTTGTTGCTATCTTTGGATGTAAATCCTTTGGGTTGTATCATATATATATATATATATCCTTCGTTAGGTTTTTGTTGACACATCCATTTTCCATATCTCATAATCATAATGAGCTGCTATGGCTAGGAGTATCCTAAAGGATTTAAGCATGGCTACTGGTGAAAGGGTTTCATCATAATCAACACCTTGTTTTTGACGATATCCCTTTGCAACCAACTTTGCTTTATAGGTTGCAACATTACCTTCCATGTCAGTTTTCCTCTTGAAAACCCATTTACACCTGATAGGCTTAATCGCCTTCGGCGAATCAACCAAAATCCATAATTAGTTGTCGTATATGGAATTTATTTCTGATTTTATGGTGTTGAGCCATTTATCAGATTCTGAATTCTTTGTAACTTCTTCATAGGTCATAGGTTCCTCATCTTCTATAAGTAATACATCATTGGGTTTATTTATGAGAAATCTATATCTCTCAAGAGCCCTATGTACCCTACTAGATCTATGCAGCATTTGTGCTTGTACGAAAGGTTTGGCCGTTACTCTTCTTGAATGAGTGAATGACTTTGCTCTTAAGTTGGTAGATGTTCTGTATCTATCGACTCTTGAGCAAGTAGTTATTCTATGTCTACTTGAGTATCTTGAACTTCCTCAAGTTCAATCATACTCCCACTATTTTCCATAAGAGAAACTATTTCTCTAGCAAGACAACATGCCTTGAAACAAACACTTTTTGTTCCAAGGTGTGGTAGAATTGATATCCTTTTGTTTCCTTAGGGTATCTCATAAATAGACATCTGTCAGATTTTTCCTCAAGTTTATCTGACATTATTCACTTCACGTAAGCTGGACAACCCTATATCTTTAAGTAAGATAAGTTGGGTTTCATACCATTTCTCAAACAGAGTAACATCAACTGCCTTAGTTGGGACTTTGTTCAGGATTTGAACAACGGTCTTGAGTACATAGCCCTAAAAGGACTTAGGAAGCTCTATATGACTCATTATGGGCACCATTATGTTGTGGCATGTAAGGTGGAGTCCACTGGGACAATATTCCATTGTCTGTAAGATAATCCTAAAACTCTTCATTTAGGTATTCACTACCTCGATCAGATCTTAATATCTTGGTACTTTTACAAAGTTGTTTCTCTACTTCATTTATACATTCTTTAAACTTCTCAAAGGCCTCAGATTTGTATCTTATTAGATACACATGCCTATATCTAGAATAGTCATCGATGAAGGTAATGAAGTAGGTATACCACTTCTGGCATGTGTTGACATTGGTCAAATATACACTGGTATGTATTAGACTCAATAAGTTAATTGCATGTTTACCTTTTCCACTAAAAGGTGATTTAGTCATCTTATCCTTTAAGCAAAAGATGCATGTGTCATATGATGCATAATTATATGACCCTAAGTCACCTTCTTTGTGTAACTTACTCATGCATTTCTCACTTCTATGAACTAGACAGCAATGCCATAAATGTGATGTTAGTTTATTATCTTGTTTTAGGTGTTTAAGGTTGCTGTTTTCGATATTGAGAATTGGGTTAGATGTATCTAATACATAAATATCATTGCATAATGTTCAAATGCCATAAAGGATACCATCTAACATTATGTGACAACAATTGTCACTAAATGTTAAATGAAAACCCTTTTGATTCAAACTCGAAATTGAAACAATGTTTTTAATCAAGGATGGAACGAAATAATAGTTGTCTAATTCTAAAATTAAACTACTAGGTAAAGGCAATATATAAGTTACTATAGTTAATGAGTAACTCTTACTCTATTTTTGACACTTAGGTCTGCCTCTCCTCTAGTCAATTGTATAATGTTCTTTAAGCCCTGCATATTGGTACATATGTGCGAGCCACAACAAGTATCTAATACCCAAGTTTTACTAGAAACAATATTTATCTTAATAATGAAAATACCTGAAGTAATTTTGGCATCGGATGCCTTTTGCTTCTTCAGGGACTTTAGATAGGTCTTGTAGTTCTTCTTCCAATGGCCATCTTTGCCACAATGGAAGCAAATCCCTTTGGGTACAGCTTTTTCTACCTTCTTGGCTACTTTTTCTTGATACCTCCCTAGGCCTTAATGGGTTTCTTCTTCTTGGAACTTTTCCCTTTAATCTTAAAAGAATCCACCAACATCACAACCTTTTTCTCTTTCTTGATAGAAGGCTCAGTTGCCTTGAGTAGGTTGATTAGCTATGGTATAGTCAATGAAATATGATTCATGATCCATCGTGAAACCTGGTGCTGCAACCCCTTAATGTATCGATTCATCTTAAGCGAATCTTGCACTATAGATGCCCTTTTTTTCATCTTAGAATGAAAAAAAAAACTAAGACATCAAACTATTCGGTTCTTGCTTGTTCATTAAATAGTTCCCTCATATGGAAGATCATGGTGCATGTATCCATGGCCTCATGCTACTTCTGAAGCTCGGGTGTCATAGAGGCCAACATGATACATGTTACTATCTCATCATCACCTACACACTTTTTATAGGCCAACACTTGGTCCTCATCAGTAAGGGGTTCAGGGAGTGCCTCATCAAGAACATAGGCTATGCATTCAGCCTTGAGAACTATTCTCAAGTTTCTTAGCCAGTCCAAGAAATTTGCCCTAATCAACTTATTTAACTTGAGAATTGATCTCAACTTGACAGTGGATGTGATGATTCTATCAACCTAGATGTTGAAAAACATGAGCATGTTAAAGTATGTACATGAATGCATGATGTACAATTTTTTAATATATGATGCATTATTACTCTCATTATTTTATTACGAACCCAAAACAAAAACAAAACCCCATTTTGGATCTGGGAGAACCCGTTGGAGGTTCTCCTAGTGGACTCGATATCCAAAACTTACCTTGAATGACCTTGGAGAGAGTCTAACAAGCCATCTTGGATCAAATGACTAAATGCATTGTGTATGCAACAATTGAGTAGTGCTATCAACTATTGATGTATACACTAATCATTGGGCTTGTCAATTCTTGAGTCATACACATCATATGTATATAGCCTAACTTAGTCTATATCCACATTGACCTTGGAGAGAGTCCAACAAATCACTGCTTCTAGTTGAAGCTAGACTATTAATCATAAGATCATATCTCAATGGTTTAAACATGTTCAACTTAAAGCCAGTCTTGGAGAGAGTTTAACAACCCAATCTTTAAAAAGATCTCTGGTTCGCCCCATATTAATGGAAGATTTTAGCTTTAATATTATTCGAGAGTTTTCTTAATTAGTCTCATTAGATTTTAAATTAGACATACATCATATGTGTGATGTCATTACTCATACATTGATAGTAAACTATATGGCGTAGTTATGGACTTATCTATAGTTAATTCTTTGAGCCGAAAGAAATGTCTAGGTCAAACCTAGGTATATGCGTGATTTTACATTGAAGACATAGAAATTCTATTTTTACTCTTTATATGGCCTCGGCTTCATCTCCATAGATTCTTTCTTGCATCTTGTTCCTATACTAACCCTATGTAATCTAATTACATTGTTTAATGAGAAACCTCAAGTTACATTTGAGGGGAGTCAGGTGAGGAGAGAAGTACAACAGAGAAATAGAGAGAGGTAGAGTACAAAGACCCTATTTACCAAAACCATAATTTAAAAATCATGCATGAACAATTCATACTTGGTAAAAGTCCATAGCTAGCCATCGTGCCATACATATATTCTATCATGTATTGTTTATCAAAATTAAATGTATAACGGAAGTCAGCATTTAAGGTCTACGTGGTGTTAGAATAATTTCATCACATGAATTATTTCTACTTTCATTTTTATCTCAATTAAAAATTACTTGTTTCCTTGTTTAGAATTAAATGCCCTTTAATTCGAGTTTACAAATCTATTTAGGCAAAATAAATAGATCTCAATTCAATTCCAAATTGATTTGGTTCCTTATTTAAATTAGGAAATTAATAAAGATTCTAGTTAATTCTAAAAAAAAATTGTTTCTTAATTTAAGATAAGAAAATAATCTTGATTTAAAATAATCAATTAATTTATTTATTTCCTAAATCATATTAGGCAATGAAACAAGATACAAACTAATCAGTTAAATAAATTATTTCCTAAATCATATTAGGAAATCAATCAAGATACAATCTAATCAATTAATTAAATTATTTCCTAAATCATATTAGGAAATTAATCAAGATACAATCTAATCAATTAATTAAATTATTTCCTAAATCATATTAGGGAACTAATCTTGATCTAACCTAATCAATTTATTTGATATCAAATTAATTGATCTTTTATTGATTAAGATTCATTATTCCATTGATTTCTCTTAAATCAATCAATCAATTTAATTAATTTATTTCCTAATCAAATTAGAAAAATAATCATATCTTAAATCAATTCCTCTAATTACTTTGTTTCCTAAATTATATTAGGAAACTAATAAGGATCTAGATCAATCAAATTAATTTAACCTAATTGAGTCTTGAATTTGAAATTTTTTTATTTTGATGCCAAAACAAAAATCTACTAAGAGAAAAAATAGGATTTATGGATCAAAATAATTTTTCTTTTAAAAACCCTTTTGATGAAAAAAAAATATTTTTCTTTTAAAATGTTCATGTTTGGCATCAAAATATGTTTTTCAACAAAGCAAAATTCAAAACATATTTCTCAACAAAATTCATAGGAACATCTCATGTTCTTTCATGGAAAATTTTAAAGAAGAAGGAACAAGCATCACCCCATGTTCATGTTTCAAAAACACAAAACCTAAACATGCCGATTTCTATTATACTCATACATTTTTAATGTAGTATTTTAGAGATCATAGAATGCAGTGGAATTTAAAACTTTTTCTCTAAAACCCATTCACCAGAGGATCAACCTATTTTACCATTATATTAACCAAGTAATCAAGATGAAGAGAAATACCTATGGTAGCACAGCAATCTCTCTAAGCCAAAGCAAGTATCTAAAATGGGAAACCTCTAATGGTAATCCACCCAAAATGTACTAAGGAAAAACCTCTTTAGGTAATGGGGTTCCTTCTCATTCTTGTACGAGCAAGCACAAAGAAGTTATGGAGAAAAACCTTCTTGGATGAAGGAAAAGAAAAACAAGAGTGTTTCTAAAATCAAGATAATCAATAATTGAGAGAGAGTGAGTATGGCATGTGTATTTTACTATTACTTATAAAGTGATAGGTGCTACCTCAAACTTTAAAGCCCTAATTCCTTTAGTGGGTACCATTTCCTTATTGGGCTTCTTAAGGTGTCACATTAATAAGCCCAATCTCTTTAAGAGAGAGGCGGCCAAAAGGTTCTTATTTAGGGTTTTCCTTGTTTGGGTATGAATAGAAACATATTCTTATTCCTTTTATTCTCTTATCTCTTTTTTAATTAATTCTCCAACTGAGGATCAAATCTTCAAGCCCGTTTCACATTAAGTTTCTGACTATGTTGGCCATTCACAATCAATATTTGATTGTAAATATATCATAAGAGGTATCTAGCAACACATCATGACCCCTAATTGATTGGAAAGTCAGTTGTTTGACTTTAAACCTTTATGTAGCTAAAGCGTGTCTATGCAATGTGTCCTTTCACCATCTTATACCCATTTGATTCAAAGTATGACCTATATGTCAACTCCTACTTGGCTTGATTATGTTATGTTCAACCCCAGTGGTCAGTTCCTTGTCATGTGGAATCAATCACTTTAAACTATGTCACTGAAGACCATCTTCATGACAAGTCTGCTTTGGCCAAAGACTTCGTAGCGATTATCTCGATAAATGGCCATGGGTATACTTCTTTCAATCAAGAGTGGTGAATCCTTTGTTGACTACTCAAATATATTTGAATACTTCACGATGTGCCTAATCACCACCTTAAGAGTGACCCATGATGGGTAACAAGGAATAGAGTCAAAATACAAGATCTATATCCATGAAAACTAGAGTTCCTCAAGTCTAAGAATACTTACACTGTTAGCTACTATGAGACCTATCACTGATATTTGAATAGATATCTATGTCATGTCTCATATAGGTCATTTAATGTACTTGTTAACCTTAACAAGCATTCACATGTTTATTCAAAACATCTCATGCTTATAGTTTATGAGGATAGCTACTTGATCAAATCAAGAATTGAGTTTATATGTCCCACACTTAGTAAAATCTTGATCACTCACCCTCTATTCCTTATTTTTTTTCATCTATCTCCCTTTCTCCCACTCTTCTAGCTCATATATACTCCAATCGCTAAATCTTTCACAAAGCCTTGGTTTTTTTCTAGTCGGAGCTAGTTTCTCGGTCATCGGTGGCTCACCTTCATACCAAAAAGCTTCAAGGATCAAGGTAAGTATAAGATATTCAACTCTTTCTACCATTTTGGAAAATCATGAAACTTTATGTTGAGGTTTAGAAGATTTAGAGAACATGAAGGTCTTGGCACCCAGTGCCAGGCATGTTGGCGCTAGGCATTCTTGTAATACCCGTTAATTTCAGAATATAATTCGCTTAAGAGTATTTTAGAATTCTACAACGTTACTTTAGTTATTTATTTGGTCATATTTAATTTTCATATTTAATTGTTCTCTTTGAATATTATTTATGAAAATTGAGTTAAATGACTGGACTAAATATTTGCACAATGTGGGATATATTCTAAGAATGGTGAAATTCATGGAAAAGTGGTTTCAAAATGGTCCATTAGTCCATTTATTGTAAATTGACTGGATGAGTTTGGATGTTGGGTTATGGATACCCATGGGTTATTGAATAACCCATTAGAAATATTTAATATAAAGTTTCAATAGTACCCCCTCATTTCTCACGCAGAAGGAAAAGCTGAAAACTTAACAGTGGAAGTTTTCTCTCCTTTCTTCATTCTCTTCTCAAATCCTTTCCTTGATCTTCAGAGTTTCGATTATTTGTTCGGTTCAAAAGCTTTGTAAGGATCAAAGGTAAGCTTTAATCTGATTATTTTACTTAAATTTCAGTTTATATAGAAGATCAGAGGAGGTTTTGTTCTTGAAGATTTTGATGATAATTCATGAATCTCAGTTGTTTTAGAAGTTATATTTGAGTTATAATCGGTTAAAAGAGTTGAGATTCTGGTTTTGAATCAAAAGAAAGGAAAGGATGAATTTTTTGAAAGATTTTCTGCAAAATTCGAAGTACTGTAGCAACTGAAAATCTGGAATTTTTCTTCGAGTTACTGTAGCGACCAGAAATTTCGGGAAAAAATCTGGAAAATTTTCTTCGGGGTACTGTAGCAGTTACTGTAGTGTCGGCAGTCAACGGTACTGTAGCAGTCAACGTTACTGTAGCGAAACCGGCACTGTAGCGAACCGTTACTGTAGCGAACTGGTACTGTAGCAATCAGAAAATTTTGCGTATTTTCGTGATTTTGTTTCCTTTCTTATGTTTCCTTGTAATATATTTTACTAGGAAATTTTCCTACACAAATTCTAGTGTGGAACAAGGTAAACTTGGACAAACATCAAGGTGAGTGAATAACCTTGCTCAGCTAATTTGATATTACTAGTCAAAGTACAATATAAGTCCCATTTACAATATTATTTGGGTAGTAAGCAATCAATTTTCATATGGGAGTATATGATGATCGGTAGAAATAAGAGTATGTAGAAATTATTTTATTTCATGACAATTGTGCTATGTGATAAATTCTCACTATCTTGTCAATGAGTAAAGATCTACGAGATCTAATACACGAGTTTGAAAGGGTTAAAGTCCCATACTACTCAGTGCATATCTATGAAACCCATACACGAGTTGAAAGGGTTAAAGTCCCATACTACTCGGTGTATATCTAAGAAAGCTTATACACGAGTTGAAAGGGTTAGAGTCTCATACTACTCGGTGTATACCGATGAGATCTTATTCACGAGTTTGAAAGGGTTAGAGTCCCATACTACTCGTTGTATATCTAAGAAATCTTATTCATGAGTTTGAAAGGGTTAAAGTCCCATACTACTCGATGTATAAGACAATTAATTATATGAGTAAATGTGGTATTTGTACTTTTGATATTCTATATAGTACAGTTATTTACTTACTGAGTTTTTAAATAAACTCACACTTCCTATGATTATTTTTCAGATACAGAAAACAAAGAAGAAGAGTATCCGTTGGAAGATTAGAAGCCCCTTGGGATTACACTCTATTTCTGTCTGGTGGGATACCAGTACTTATTAATGTGGATACTAGAAACGCTCTGTACTTTCTATAGGTCTCCTAGGCTTGCGATGAGATAGAAATATCAGACTATGTATGTCTATATTTGCTTATCAGATGAATATAATTCTGTAGTGTGGAACGAATGATTAAGGTTGAATGTAAAACCTTACAGAATATATGTAAACAACGTATGTTTGAGAATTTTATCAAATGAGTAGTATCTTTTCACATGCTCAATTTTTGGGATGTGACAATTTGGTATCAGAGGAAAGGTTTTATAGGTCCCCTATAGAGTATAGAGCAAAGTGATCTTTGTGGGCCCTTCCCTATTGTCATGAGCCGCGTCATGACCATAGGATTAGGTTCCATAAAAGACCTTGTAGAGTATAACGTCATTTTATAGATAACTTCTCAGTGGGGCTAGTAAGTGATATTTTGTTTATGTCTGAAAATTGTTTGTTATGTGTGTAGATCTGTGATAGATCAATGTCAGAAGGATCTTCTAATAATAATGAGCATATGGGTCCAAGGAGGGCCATAAATCCACCAGTACATGTGCAAGATGATCATAACCGTGGTGATAGTTTACATGCTCAAAGTACTGAGGGCGCAACTAGTGAGCAAGCAAGGAGAGTCGAACCTGATGCTCACGTTGGTAATGCAACTATTGCACATGTGATTAATTTGATGAATGAACGATTTGACCGATTTGAGGCTGAAATGAGAGGTCGAGCTGCACAAGCTAACCTGCTAGTGGATCCTCCTATTGTTGAAGCTGAAATTGTACCACCAACTCCGTTAGCGGGAGGAGTTAATGTAAGGGAGGTAAGAATGTTTGAATTCCAGAAAATGAGGCCTCCTACTTTTTCAGGGGAAGATCCCAAAGAGGACCCACAATGTTTCCTTAAAGATTGTGAAGCAATCTGTGATGCTATAGGGTGTTCTCCTACTCAAAAGGTAGAATTCACTTCCTTTCAGTTAAAAGGTAGGGCTGGTAAATGGTGGAGGAACTGGAAGAAAGCTAGAATTCAAGGCGCACCGCCAGTTATGTGGACAGAATTTTACAGATTGGTTATGGATGAATTTCTTCCGGCAAGTGAACGATCATCCAGGGCCAGAGATTTTCTGTATCTACGGCAGGGAACCATGACTGTTGACGAGTATTCAGCTCAGTTTGTTAAATTATCTGAATATGCCCCTGAAATCATTCCTTCTGAAAGGAAGAAAATAGAAAAGTTTGTGGAAGGGCTTCGTGATGCCTTATATGATCAAGTGGGTTCTAATATGAACGATTACTCTTCGTACTCAGAGGCTGTTGATGTGGCCCGAAGAATGGAAAAGAGGTCAAAGAATAAAGAAGGATATCATCAAAAGAAGAAAGCTAGATATAGAAGATCTTTTGATCAAGGGGAAGACTCAGGGACTTTGAAACCCTTTACTGCATTACAAAATGCTCCAGCCACTCCTATTAAGTCAACTTATTCTACAGCCAGTGTGGCTAAGCCTCGTTCAGAGAGCAGGGGTGGTTTTAGCTCTTCTGGTAGAGGAGGTACTCAAGGTAGAAGGGAAAAACCTCAATGTCCTGAATGTGGAAAGTTTCACTTCGGAGAATGCAGGTTAAACACTGTTGGTACAGGTTGTTTTAACTGTGGACAAAAAGGACATTTTATAAGGGAGTGCCCTCAGCTCATGACAAGACCAGGTCAAGGGTCTACTTTGCCACCTCGACCACAAACTATTACTCAAACACCAACCCCTTCAATAGGGGGTAGTATGGGAAGAGGTTCTGGAAGAGGCCAAGGTGACCGTGGAAAACAAGCTGCTGGCAGAGGAAATGCAAGAGTATATGCTCTAACCTGACAGGATGCTCAAACATCCAATGCTGTAGTTACAGGTATATTATCTGTTAATACTTTTGCTGCACGTATTTTGTTTGACCCCGGTTCTACTCACTCATATGTGTCACCCCTATTTGCCAAGAGATTTGCAATTGATTCGATTATTCTTAAAGAACCATTCTTGGTTTCCACACCGATGAGAGAGACTTTGATGGTTAAAACATGTTATCATTCTTGTAAAATAATCGTTGGAGGCATGGAAACTGAGATAGATCTTATGGTTCTCAATATGTTAGATTTTGATGTGATTCTAGGGATGGACTGGCTATCTTCTTGTCATGCTACTATAAATTGTCGTGATAAAGTTATTTCCTTTAATATGCCGGGGAGGAGTAATTTTGTGTTTCAAGGAGATCGAAGTGATGTACCTTGCAACATGATATCTATGTTAAGTGCCCGGCGTATGTTGCGAAAGGGATGTCAGGGATTTCTAGCTTTTATCAAAGATTTAGAAAAGAAAGAACAGAAGTTAGAAGACATACATGTGGTTAATGAATTCCCAGATGTGTTCCCAGAAGATTTACCTGGATTACCGCCAGAAAGAGATATTGAGTTCAGTATTGATTTGGTCCCAGACACAAGACCAATTTCTATTCCACCTTATCGTATGGCTCCTGTTGAGCTAAAAGAACTCAAAGAACAATTGGAAGATTTGTTAAACAAAGGGTTCATTCGCCCAAGCTTTTCACCTTGGGGTGCTCCTGTTCTTTTTGTGAAAAAGAAAGATGGTTCTATGAGACTATGTATAGATTATCGTCAGCTGAATAAAGTCACAGTGAAGAATAAGTATCCTTTACCAAGGATAGATGATTTGTTTGATCAGCTTCAAAGAGCAAAATACTTCTCAAAGATTGATCTAAGGTCTGGATATCATCAGTTACGAATTAAGAGTGATGATATACCTAAGACTGCTTTTCGTACACGGTATGGACATTATGAGTTTCTTGTGATGTCTTTTGGGTTGACAAATGCACCAGCAGCATTTATGGATTTAATGAACAGAGTGTTCAAATCATTCCTTGATAAGTTTGTAATTGTATTTATTGATGATATTTTGGTATATTCAAAGAGTCATGAAGAACATACTGAACATTTGAGAATAGTGCTTCAGACCTTGAGAGAGCATCAGTTGTACGCAAAGCTCTCAAAATGTGAATTCTGGATGAGTCATGTAACGTTTTTGGGACATGTTATTTCCCAAGAAGGTATTCATGTAGATCCAAGTAAAATTGAAGCAGTTAAACAGTGGCCTAGACCAACAACTGTGTCGGAAGTACGTAGTTTTCTTGGCTTAGCAGGGTATTACCGTTGCTTTGTCAAAGATTTCTCTAAGATGGCTCTCCCATTAAATAAGTTAACCCGAAAGAATGTTAAATACATTTGGGATGATTCATGTGAGCAAAGTTTCACCCAATTGAAAGAGTGTTTAACTTCTGCACCAGTCTTAATCCTACCATCAGGACCAGGGGGTTACTCTGTATTCTGTGATGCCTCAAAGATAGGCTTAGGATGTGTGTTGATGCAACATGATAAAGTCATAGCTTATGGCTCACGTCAGCTTAAAGAGCATGAATTGAATTACCCCACTCATGATTTGGAAATGGCAGCTGTAGTGTTTGCCCTAAAGATTTGGAGACATTACTTGTATGGGGAGACTTGTCAAATTTTTACAGATCACAAAAGCCTTAAGTACATTTTTGAGCAGAGAGATCTCAATCTAAGGCAACGAAGGTGGATGGAACTTCTGAAAGATTATGATTGTACCATCCTTTACCATCCAGGTAAAGCAAATGTAGTGGCTGATGCTCTAAGTCGAAAGTCTATGGGAAGTTTAGCTCACATTGCCACTATAAGGAGGTCTCTAATACATGAACTACAAGAATTGGAAGCTGATGGAGTATTCTTCGAGATCACTGAGTCAGGTACATTTCTGGCTCATTTAACAGTTAGATCATCCCTTGTAGAAAAAGTAAAAGCAACTTTAGAAAATGACATTGATATGGTCAAAATCAGAGATAAGGCAAGGCAAGGTCTAGCACCAAGTTTCTTGGTAGATGAAGAAGGAGTCTTATGGTTTAATGGGAGACTCTGTGTCCCCAACATTGAATCTTTGAAACATGAAATCTTAATGGAAGCTCATGGTTCGCCCTACGTTGTACATCCTGGTGCTGTGAAAATGTATCAGGACTTGAAACAAGTTTACTGGTGGGAGGGCATGAAGCAAGACGTGACTGACTTTGTAGCTCGATGTTTGACTTGTCAGCAAGTTAAAGCTGAACATCGACGACCACCTGGTTTGATGCAAAAACTAGATATTCCCGAGTGGAAGTGGGAAAGGATCACTATGGATTTTGTGGTAGGTTTACCTCGGTCAACAAAAGGAAATGACTCAATATGGGTCATAGTGGATCGACTTATTAAGTCAGCACATTTTCTTCCTGTTCATACCACTTTCAGTGTAGCAAAACTTGTTCGACTTTATGTTAAAGAAATAGTGAAACTTCATGGTGTACCAATATCCATTATATCAGACCGAGGACCTCAGTTTACTTCTCGGTTCTGGAAAGTCTTTCAAGAGGCTTTGGGTACCAAAGTGAATCTTAGCACAGCATTCCATCCTCAGACTGATGGACAGTCTGAAAGGACAATTCAGACTTTAGAGGATATGCTAAGAGCTTGTGTGATGGATTTCAGTAGAAGTTGGGAAGATCATTTATCTCTTATTGAATTTGCTTATAATAACAGTTACCAAGCCAGTATTCAGATGGCACCTTTTGAGGCTTTATATGGGAGATGGTGTCGATCTCCTATAGGTTGGTTTGAACTTGGTGAAACCAAAATATTTGGACCTGAGATGATACAGGAAGATATAAATAAAGTTAAACTGATCAGAGAGAAGTTGTTAACTGCTCAGAGTAAACAGAAGTCTTATTCGGACAACCGACGATGTGACCTTGAATTTGCAATAGGTGATATGGTTTTCTTACGAATCTCACCTATGAAGGGAGTAATGAGATTCGGGAAGAAAGGCAAGCTTAGTCCGAGGTATGTTGGCCCATATGAGGTTGTTGACAGAGTGGGTAATGTGGCATATCGCCTAGACCTACCTTCCGACCTAGAGGGAGTCCATCCAATATTTTATGTGTCCATGCTACGGAAATATCTTCTTGATCCTTCTCATGTCATTCAACCCCAAGAAGTTCACTTTGATGAAACTCTCACATACGAAGAGGTACCAGTAGCTATTCTTGATAGAAAAGTCAAGAAATTGCGTACTAAAGAAATTCCTACTGTCAAGGTTCTTTGGAGAAATCATTCTCGCGAGGAAGCTACGTGGGAGGCAGAAGATGAAATGTGGAAAAACTATCCACATTTATTTGAAACTTGAGGTAAGATTTTAATTCGGAGGACCGAATTCTTTTAAGGGGGGTAGAATGTAATACCCGTTAATTTCAGAATATAATTCGCTTAAGAGTATTTTAGAATTCTACAACGTTACTTTAGTTATTTATTTGGTCATATTTAATTTTCATATTTAATTGTTCTCTTTGAATATTATTTATGAAAATTGAGTTAAATGACTGGACTAAATATTTGCACAATGTGGGATATATTCTAAGAATGGTGAAATTCATGGAAAAGTGGTTTCAGAATGGTCCATTAGTCCATTTATTGTAAATTGACTGAATGAGTTTGGATGTTGGGTTATGGATACCCATGGGTTATTGAATAACCCATTAGAAATATTTAATATAAAGTTTCAATAGTACCCCCTCATTTCTCACGCAGAAGGAAAAGCTGAAAACTGAACAGTGGAAGTTTTCTCTCCTTTCTTCATTCTCTTCTCAAATCCTTTCCTTGATCTTTAGAGTTTCGATTATTTGTTCGGTTCAAAAGCTTTGTAAGGATCAAAGGTAAGCTTTAATCCGATTATTTTCCTTAAATTTCAGTTTATATAGAAGATCAGAGGAGGTTTTGTTCTTGAAGATTTTGATGATAATTCATGAATCTCAGTTGTTTTAGAAGTTATATTTGAGTTATAATCGGTTAAAAGAGTTGAGATTCTGGTTTTGAATCAAAAGAAAGGAAAGGATGAATTTTTTGAAAGATTTTCTGCAAAATTCGAAGTACTGTAGCAACTGAAAATCTGGAATTTTTCTTCGAGTTACTGTAGCGACCAGAAATTTCGGGAAAAAATCTGGAAAATTTTCTTCGGGGTACTGTAGCAGTTACTGTAGTGTCGGCAGTCAACGGTACTGTAGTAGTCAACGTTACTGTAGCGAAACCGGCACTGTAGCGAACCGTTACTGTAGCGAACTGGTACTGTAGCAATCAGAAAATTTTGCGTATTTTCGTGATTTTGTTTCCTTTCTTATGTTTCCTTGTAATATATTTTACTAGGAAATTTTCCTACACAAATTCTAGTGTGGAACAAGGTAAACTTGGACAAACATCAAGGTGAGTGAATAACCTTGCTCAGCTAATTTGATATTACTAGTCAAAGTACAATATAAGTCTCATTTACAATATTATTTGGGTAGTAAGCAATCAATTTTCATATGGGAGTATATGATGATCGGTAGAAATAAGAGTATGTAGAAATTATTTTATTTCATGACAATTGTGCTATGTGATAAATTCTCACTATCTTGTCAATGAGTAAAGATCTACGAGATCTAATACACGAGTTTGAAAGGGTTAAAGTCCCATACTACTCAGTGCATATCTATGAAACCCATACACGAGTTGAAAGGGTTAAAGTCCCATACTACTCAGTGTATATCTAAGAAAGCTTATACACGAGTTGAAAGGGTTAGAGTCCCATACTACTCAGTGTATACCGATGAGATCTTATTCACGAGTTTGAAAGGGTTAGAGTCTCATACTACTCGTTGTATATCTAAGAAATCTTATTCATGAGTTTGAAAGGGTTAAAGTCCCATACTACTCGATGTATAAGACAATTAATTATATGAGTAAATGTGGTATTTGTACTTTTGATATTCTATATAGTACAGTTATTTACTTACTGAGTTTTTAAATAAACTCACACTCTCTATGATTATTTTTCAGATACAGAAAACAAAGAAGAAGAGTATCCGTTGGAAGATTAGAAGCCCCTTGGGATTACACTCTATTTCTGTCTGGTGGGATACCAGTACTTATTAATGTGGATACTAGAAACGCTCTGTACTTTCTATAGGTCTCCTAGGCTTGCGATGAGATAGAAATATCAGACTATGTATGTCTATATTTGATTATCAGATGAATATAATTCTGTAGTGTGGAACGAATGATTAAGGTTGAATGTAAAACCTTACAGAATATATGTAAACAACGTATGTTTGAGAATTTTATCAAATGAGTAGTATCTTTTCACATGCTCAATTTTTGGGATGTGACAATTCTGGTGTTTTGGGGATGTTCTTTAAACGGTTATAAATCTTTCATCCAGACTCCGTTTTAGGTAAAGTTTATATCGTTAGAAAGCTCTTTGAGTCTAGTTTCCAATTTTATTTGGAGATTCATTACTGGTTAAGTGATTTGTTTAAAGAAGTGGGTAAAGTTCAAGATTAATGGTAGGAAATTTCTCTATTTTGTAACCCTAATGGTTTTGCCTGGTTACTTAATAGGGATGGTCGAGGTGCAAGGTGGGAGCACTGAGAGCATGGAACCCAAGTGAGGGATCTATCTAGCTCTCTTTTATACAGATATACATATATGTATATGTATGTATGTTTATATTTTAGGAGTTATTCTCATAATTTGTTTTATATACATTTATATTAAGTGTGGGATGTGTGGATGGGGATAGAGGATTGGTTGTTATGTAGTTATGGTGTGGATGCATTCTATATTCATCTGCATATTTATATTATGAAATGAGAGGAAAATAGAGCAAGAAGCTACCCATTGTGTAATACTGCTGAGTGGTGTCAATGAGTATGCATATACATTGAGGGCTGGTCCTCAATATGGTGTGGAAAAGAGCAGAATAAATATTGCATCTCATTCATCTGCATATATATATATATATATATATATATATATTTTTGTGGCTGTGGCTGTGTTATTTTATGGATGGGGTACATGTTCTGGCTCAGGGCATAATCTAAGAGACCATACATATATTTTGGTTATAGATATGACCCAATAGGCCAGACATATCTTAGAGATTTCTTGCGTGATAATTCGTGGGAATGTAAACCCTCATTGATTAAGCTCTTAAAATATGGTATGGGAGCATAGACCCTTGTGTAGGGTCTCATGCATTTATTTATTGTATGGTGTGTATATGTGTTTCAGGGAAAATATGATAGGACGTGATACCATATGCATACCTACGGGTAGTTTGGTATCATGTAGGATAAATTCATGATTAGGCATATATATTCTATATATCTATTTAGTGTAGGGCTAACATTGGTGAGTTAGTGGTTTAGACTTACCTCCTTATAGTTGTAGGGATATAGGATGGTCAGATCGAGGGCTTGAAGGTCGAGGTTGCCTTCCCATTGTTCGGGGAAAGGTAATTTATTTTATTATATTGCTTTAGTATACTCTGTAATCATATAGGCCACCGCCTATAATCTTGTGATAGAAAACTAGGCTCGCGACAGTGTTGGTAACTGATTGTCTACGTCGGTCACGAGCTGGGTTAGATCGTGACAAATATGGTATCAGTGGTTGGGGAAAAAGTTCAAGTCTGACACCAAAGATGGTATCAGAAGTAGGTTAAGGTTAGGTCGGATACCAAAGATGGTATTAGAGGTAGTTTAGGGTTTAAAGTGTAGGTCTCCTATTGATTATAAAGTAAGGTAACCTTAGTGGGTCTTCCTCTATCGTTGTGAACCATGGTACAACTATAGAGATATGGCTCCACCAAAGCTGCTGTAGGATGTGTCTTCCTTTCTTTTCTATCGAGTTTCTTTTAAAAGACGCGTTTGAACTTATAAGCAACTCAAACACTTACGCGATAATTATATATGTTTGAGAAGTATCCTAAACAGCGTGAGGCACAAGTATTTTGGAGCTATGAGGGTGAACATGTCAAGATAGCGGGATGGATAAGTGATGATAATCTTGAAGAAAGTAAAGCCTCGTGGGTATACTCTCTAGTAGAAGCTAAGTTGAGATAAAAAGAGAACGGAGGAAGAATGAAGAGGCTTGACAAGAAATGGGAACGATGAGGGTAGAATCCCACGGAGGAATTTGGATAATTAGTGTGAGAGACACTAAAGAAAGAAGTGGGTTAGTAAGTGTAGAAATCATTCTCCCAGAGTATGAAGACTACACAAACAATGAATTTAAATATATGGGAAATTAGCTTTATCCCTGTTAGGAAAGGATGAGCTTATGGATAGGGGAATGAAGTGAGTAATGGCAGGATCCCAAATTCTCACCTAAGGGATGGGAACAGTTTAGGAGGAAGTTCTTGAAATAATTCTCGAGAGATTCAGATATCGCATTCAAAGAACACTGGTACTTGTACTGTAGGTGTATCCTCATGACATATGTAAGTTATTTGTGATTGAGAAGTCAGTATGTGTGGGATGCATGATAGCAGATATCATTGAGTTGATCACCCCTGGGGGGTAGCTAATGGGTTGACACTCGATGTAGAGGTTTGTGGTCATGGTTTAAGAAGCACCTAGATTGTACGTGAGGTGATCCTGAATACGAGATAGGAAAATCTCTTATAGAGGCAACACCTAGTTGTATAAGAGTGGCATAGTGGAAGCGTGGTGAGTAAGGTGAACAGGGTGAGTAGGATGAGCCCTGAGAATGGCTTAGTGCTAAAAAAGGGGAGGGAAGTTTCATAAGAATTTCACTACCATTCTCTAGGATGAGAGAAGATGTATTGGAGGTTGGCAGGAGTGATGCAGTCTTATCCTCTTACATAGCTGCCCTGTTGGGAGAAATGTTCTTATGCAATCAAAGGGGAAACAACTCTACAAAGAACCAATAATGATGAATATCTATTTGATATCATCAAATCTAAAGTTTTGGAAGGAGAATTATGAGATCAAACATACATTCAAAAAGGGGGAAGAATGTAATACCCTGAAAAATTCATGATTTTTGGGTATTACGTAAAGCTAATTTTATGGAATAATTTCGTAGAGGAGATTTTTCTCATTGTGTAGGAAGAAAAATATGAGGATTAGAAGTGGCAAGGTTTTAGAATATTGAGTTGTTGAGAGTCAAGGAATGTATTGGTGAAACCGAGGGCATCGAGGGAGTTAGGGACATGTTGAATACAAAGAGGGACTAAAGTGAAATAAGGAAAACTGTGGGGCACCTAGGATTTAGAAACACTCGAGGTGGGATATTACGAATTTGCTTTTACTAGTCTTAACTGAGGGTCAACTGGAAGGCAAAATAGTAATTTCACCCTGGGCGAGTAGATATAAGTGGCCCCACCCTTTTTTCCTCATTTCTTTCTTTTCTCTCTCTCTCTCGGTTTCTTTACCTTCTCTCTCCTCTCTTTCTCTCTTCCTTCTCTCTACTCTCTCTCTTTCCACTCAAATCCTTCAACTGAGCCTCAAGGGACGGATCTTGGGCGATGAGGCGAGCCTCTAGGAGCCTAGCAATATAGGGAAAGCAAGAAATCGAGGTAGGAATTCCTATTTCTCAAGCTTTTCCCTCTTTTCTAGTTTTAAGGGTATTTGGGGTAAAATCGAGATTTCAGCTTCGTTTCTGGATTAAAATTAGGGCTTTTGGTGTCTCAATGCTTCTTAGACATCAAGGATGAAGTCCTATTGAAGAAATCATGAAAAACGATAGAGATTTAGCCGGAGCTGGGCCAAATTTGAGATGAATTTGAAGGGTCACAATCGTAGTGCCCAGGCACCAAGGTTCAGAAGATTTGGAGAAGATGAAGGTCTTGGCGCCTAGGTGTCAGGTGTGACGCCCAAGCGCCAGGCAATCTAGTATTCTGGAGCTGCTCTTCAAACGACCATAACTCTTTCATTTGGACTCTGTTTCAGGAAAAATTTATACTATTAGAAAGCTCTTTGAGTCTAGTTTCCAATAGTATAATTTCATTTAGAGATTCATTACCAATTAAGAGTTATGTTTGAAGAAGTAGGTAAAGGTCGAGATTAGTGGTAGAAAATTTCTCTATTTTGTAACCCTAATGATTTTACCTGATTACTTAATAGGGATGGTCGAGGCGCAAGACTAGAGCACCGAGAGCATGGAATCCAGGTTAAGGATCTATCTAGCTCTCTTTATGCAGATATACCTATATGTATATGTATGTATGTTTATATTTTAGGAGTTATTCTCCTAATTTGTTTTATATACATTTAATTGTTAAATGTATAAGTGTGGGATGTGTGGATGGGGATAAAGGATTGGTTATTGTATGGTGATGGTGTAGATGCATTGCATATTTGTCTACAGATTTATATTATGAAATGAGAGGGAAATAGAGCCAGAAGCTACCTATTGTATAATACCGCTAAGTGGTGTCAATAGGTATGCATACACATTAAGGGCTGTTCCCCAATATGGTATGGAAAGGAGCAGGATAAACATTACATCTCATTCATTTGTATATATATATTTTTGTGTGGCGGCGGCTATGTTGTTTTGTGGATGAGGGTATATGTTCTGGCTTTAGGTATAATCCAAGAGACCATACATATATTATGGTTATAGATATGGCCCAATAGGCTAGACATATCTTAGAGATTTCTTGAGTGATAATCTGTGAGAATGTAAACCCTCATTGATTAAGCTCTTAAAATATGGTGTGGGAGCATGGACCCTTGTGTAGGGTCTCATGCATTTATTTATTATGTGCTGTGTATGTATGTGTTTGGGGGAGAATATGATGTAACGTGATACCATATGCGTACCTATGGGCAGCTTGGTATAATGCGTGATAAATTCCCAATTGGGCATATATATATATTCTGTATTTTTGTGTAGTGTACAGCTAAAATTAGTATATCCGTGGTTTAAACTCTCCCCCTTATAGTTGCAGGTATATGGGATGGTCAGATCGAGGGCTCAAAGGTCAAAGATTCTTTCCCATTATTCAGGGAAAGGTAATTTATTTTATTATATTACTCTAGTATACTCTGTAATCATATAGGCCACTACTTACGATCTTGCAATAGAGAACTAGGTTTGCGACAATGTTGGTAACATACTGTTTGCTTCGATCATGAGCTGGGTTCGGGTCGTGACGGTTGGGATGAGAAGAGTCGGTGGAAGTCTTCTTAAATTGAGATCTATGCACATATTCGTAAATAAAGAAAACCCTGTTTAGGGTAATGTGGAGGTTGGTGTGGCCTAGGTGAAAACCCTTGTGTAGGGCAATGTGGAGGCCCATGTGGCCCAAGTGAAAACCCTTGTGTAGGGAAATGTAGAGGCTTGTGTGACTAGGTGAATGTGGATCCTTGTGAGGCGAAATGAATAATTATTCATGTGGTTACGTAGACTCATATATAAACTAGTGTGCCAAGGTTGTAATTTTGTGTTGGCAATGTTATTTGAATATCAATCTGTAGATTTTGTGTTAGCCACATGTCTAACGTGATGGATGATGATGTACGGAATCTACCTATGGTCCTATTTCTGCAAAGGGTGTTTGGTTTACAATTTCTTTTATTCTTGTTGTTTCCCCTTACTGAGTTTTATACTCACTTCCTCCCTTTGTACCCCTTGTAGGTTTCTTGAATAGTTGGTGAGCCTCTATACGAGAAGTAGCGGAGTCTCTAGATTTGCATTCCTTTATCTCAGAATGCTAGTATGTCTAGCAATTAGGTTGAGTCACTTTGTAGTAAAATAGAACACCTAAGGGATTTGTATTATAGTGAAAGCATTTTGAATTACATATACTTATAATGACATTTCATATTTTAGCTTATGTTCTTGATATGAATAATGTTGTTATAAGTAAATCTTTCTTACAAATAAGTGATTGTATAAATAAAATTATCAATTGTGACTATTTCTGTACATTGCCAATATGTTGTTAGGCTTACAATGGTGGAAGGAGACCACCTTCATGTCAGTCATAACCCTTGGTTTGGGCTATGATAGTTTCCTCACTGAGTTATATAGCTCACGCTCAATGTTTTACTTTTGTTGCAGATCAGGTTGTTGAGAGGTGCCCACCTGACGAGTAATGGGAGCTTTTAGGAATGTTGTCAGGATTCACTTTGTAGATGTGTAGGACACCTAAGACAGGTTTTGGGATTTGAAATATTGTTTTATGGCACTTTTCCTGTTGAGATTATTTATTTTCTGTATTGTTTATGTTGACGGATTGATGTTAGAACTATTTCATGTTTGTTCTAGTGACACTATAAAAAATTGGTTGTTTGAGACTTAAAACTGTGGCTAGCACAGTGTAACCATGATTGCAAAATCTGGGGGAAAATTAGGCATGGGCATTATCATTAGCCACAGTTATAATGACCATGGTAATATCCATTAGCCATGGTTAAACTGTGGCTATGTCTGTTATTGCCATGGTTCCAACTGTGACTAATTATTTGATTTTTGTAATAAATATTTTTTAAACAACTATTAGCCATGGTTTAAACTGTGGCTAATAATTAATTTTTTTTAAAGAAAATTACACAAAATTTTGCCACAGCTTTTAAATTCTATTTTTTAAAAGAATGTAGATTACTCCCTACAACCTGCTAAATCAATATCTATAATAAACATATACTAATACTATAGTGGTCAGAAATTAACAAGCTCTAGTATTTATCTATAGCCATCCTATTGATGTTGAGTATTGAAAGGGGTTTTAGTTTTATGCTTACACATATGAAATCAAACAAACCAGAAACCAGATTAGCAGTGAGAAGAGTTAGAAGCACTTGCATTAATATATAGTTTCTCTATCAACTACATAGTCACGTGAAAAACAATATTACATTTATATCTCTTGTCCTTTCTAAACTTACCATGTAGATTCAACAATAGTCATTTTGAAATATTTCATGCCATAAGAAAATTTATAAGCAAATTATTTCATTCTAATGTTGGGAAAAATATTGATGCTTGCATGCTTAGATAAACTAGGATTCTATTTAAGATATACATGAATTAATTTAAATGATTGAGGATGATTAGAAACCATGAGAAAGGGAAAAAAAGAGCATATTAGTATAAATTGCATTTGTGCTTTCATTAAATGATTATAAACTCACAAGTTGGAGGAAAAAATCTTAAGGTCACCATTAACAAAACATGCATACTATGAAAAATTGCCCCATACACACGCTCACACACAGGTGATGTTATAGCTGTTGAACTCTTCTTCCATGAAATGGTGCTTTAAGTGTTCTTAGAAATTTAGTTTCCAAAACAAAGTATTTTAAGTTATAATTGTTTTGGAAAGCATAATTCAACATAGGTAGGGTATAGCATTAGAGGTTGCGTTGTATTGGAAAGAGAGCCATATTCAGATTGTACATACATTTAACCATAAGTCATTTTAATAATTAGCACACTACAACAAAATACTAATTTAATTCAATCAAAACAACATTAGCAAAACCAAAGAAGCCATAGTAGTCCTTACCTCAATTGGATGTGATGATTCAAGTGCCATCCATTCGTAAACCATTTGCAGCATGTAGAAAGAACTCAGTCCATATATTCCACTCAGGAAATAATATGTTAGTGGCCATATAACTTACCTGTAAAAATAAAGGCAGACACTAAGATCACTCACTGTGCCATTTCTATAATTCAAATCCACTAGGTCAAAAGAAAAATGAAGTCCAACATGTCAAATTGGATATAGCTGTGAAGACACCAAATATATTTATAACTCCTTCCATATGCCATCTTCCAAGAGCAAATAGTTACCTTCCACAATAACTACTTTGTGCCTATATAAAAGAATGTGTTCAAGAATTACATATCAATAAATTCAAAATAAGTTAGTTCTATTACAAATACATAATTCTACAAATTAATAAAATTATTGGCTAGGTGTATTGCAAAATAGAATAGAGCTGTGTTGGTAGTGTGGAATCTCAAGTCACACATCAAACATAGAACATGGCATAAAGTTAATGACTATAAAAATCAGACAAAATTTGAAAAGTAATAAATTAGTTTTATTTGTTTTACTAGATTTATGATATCTAGTTAAATGAAAGAAGAATATGAGATTTCCATGAAAAAAATGAGATATAGTTACTACATAGATACCATATTTACCTTTTAATAGTGCCTAAAATTCTGCACAACTTTTCACTTGGATCTCCCCAATACACCTTCGGCAATACCTTTGCCTACTCCAATTTCCATATCACAAACACAAGTAATTTTTCATGTGTAATTGCACAAGAAAAGCCAAAAGAAAACTAATCAAGAGTAGAGTAAGAAACAATGTGAGATATGAGTACCCCTTAGGGCTTTGATGTAGTATCAAAAATATCTAGAACTTTAAAATCCCTAGCAATCCCTTATTGTTTGTGAAGTTCATCTCCTTCAACTCCTCCAGAGGCACCAAAGCTATCAACAAAAACCTAAAAAGCATTATCCCAAACTTGGGACCAATTAAAGACAATTGCAAATTAACAATTGAATTAATGTCACTTGTATGTATAATTAGAAAGATTTAGAATTTTCTAGCAATTGAACCTTATTAACCTATATATATGTGTGTGTGTGTGTGTGTGTGTGTGTGTGTGTGTGTGTGTGTGTGTGTACTACATTGTAATGCACTAAATAAGTAAAAAAGGAATGAAACTATTCCCACAAACCAACTACATCTCACCTTTTCTTTTTCCCTTCCTCCTTATTCTTAATTACATCAATTTGAAGTTGAATATCCTATTCAGACCTGACTTGAATAGCAGCCACGATGATAAAATATCTTTCATATTAACAATCACTTCTCTAAATTTAACAAATGCAAGAGTATATAATAGTTTCCTTCTTACCTACCTATATTTTTAATACTTGAGATTTCTTCTTGCAGTATGAAGTGAACACATACAAGATACAACAAATATATAAGTTACTCAAATATATTCATTTAATTAATGACCTAATAATTGTTCAAAAGAAATAGGGTTCTCAAATCTCCCATCATCTAATAACTCAAATCTAACAAAATTAGAGCAGATATATGAAGAATAAACAAATACATTAGAGGTTACATCAAGGTACCTATTAATGATACCTTGTCCTTATTTTTTATTTTCCAAATAAAGCTAATGGCATTCTCCACCCAAGATATTTCCCTTACCTCTGTCTTCCCTTGAGTAGAAACACCTTGGATAGCAGTGAAGACGCAGTAATTGATTAAGTCAATTAACCTCATCTTTTTAATAATCCTTTTAATATATACTACTCCTATTTGCTATTTACTAGTATTATACGTCAATTCACAATAAGAGTGATACCTGGATATCAAGCTGAGTGTGGCATTTAAACAAACACCCAGAGGTCAACCCATCATTTGTGATTCAATAGCTTCAAGAAATGGTTCTATTTTCTAATATGAAGATATATATGTATTTTATATAGTGTTATATGCAACCTAACATCTTCTATTATTCAATGTTTGTAGCTATATGCGGTGGATTTATCTAAACGGGTGAAAAAACTTAAAGATAAAGCATTAGATATACTAGAAAGTGCATACACACATTGTAAGGATACGGACAATAAAGAGCCAACAAAGCACCTAGAAATGGCAATCATAGAACTTCACATATTATGGGTATGATACAAATCAAGGAATTCCCCAATGCTTAACTCTATTCATCAATTGCAACCTTCAGCACTTTGCATTTTTGTTTCACCCCCCTAAAAAAATAAACTAATGAAAAAGGGGGAACTTCTTTTCTAAAATTAAGAAATTTCAATTTTAATCTCTTCCATTTTTTTAGTACTTAAATTATGCTTTAGCCTTTACCCTACTTACTTATACAACGGCATTACCATAAAGTGAGTGAAATTAAATCAACTTCAAACCATAGCATTAGATGTTAAGAAGCATTATCCATAGCTTTAAAGAAACACATAAACCAAATTCGTAGCACCTAAAACTCATTTGAAATGAACAAGTGTCACATCCCCAATCTGGTGGGTGACTGGCACGGTAATGAGTCAATCTCATACCTTAAGCCTAACTTAACCTTCTAATTTCAACCATTTAATTCTAAGAGAAATTTGTGTACCAATTTATATATAAGATAGTTGAGAAAGACATGTGAATAACACTGGGAATCTCCATTTAATAATTTCTATATAATATCAAAAATACCTAGATATTATGCATTACAAGTTTAGTAAATTAATATTTAAATTCATTTACAAAAATGTCGACCTTCTTAGGAGTCTCACGTGATCACAGAGTGATATCTAGAGTACTAAGAAAACTAGCCAAAATAGATTATAATGAGAGATAAATGGTTCAAGCCACTACGATGCCAAATCGCCCAGAATTGAATTTGTGGCAATTTGCAGTATAGTGATCCCCAGGTCGTATTCACTCAAGGAGCCTCACTTCTTGATACTAATTAATCGTTCTAAACACCTAAACACCAATTAAGAGTACATAAACGTGTGGGGGGGGTTTTGTAGCAATACTAACTAAATAAATAAAACAGAACAGCAATTAAACACTACAACAGCAGCAAAATATGCAGCAACAGCAGTAACAGCAGCAGCAGCAGAAATTGCAAGAAATTGACAGTAAAGAGACTATGTAATCAGCCACTAGGATTCATGGGAGTGTAACTATCATTACCTAACTCATTGATTCAGTTTTGTTCTCATTCCATTGTTTGGTTCTTTATGAAAATGTTTCTAGAATAACATCTAGAATTTAATGCTACTAATTACAGTCAAGAACATCTCTCTACTATAACTAGATGCATTCAGTGGAAAATCTCAACCAAACCAAGTTATATATATCAATTAACTAGTCATTTCGCCTCCCTCACTTTCCTAATCAGTCAAGCAAGGTTATGTCTTATATATAAGTCAGTTTATGTTACAACTCAAGCTCTAATCAGAATTTGACAGCAAAATAAACATGACAGCAAAACAGAAACGAAATGAGATGAAAATGGAGAACAAAACACTTAACTTGCATTCTTAGTTCAAGCTACAACATCCCAGTGGTCTAGTGACTAATTACAATGAAAACTTAGCCCTCCATAAGAGCAAAACAGCCAATAACAGAAGCAAAAACAGAGGGGAAGAGAGAGCTGCGAATTTTCCAAATCTGGTTGCCTAAAATGAATGTATTCTTATCTCCAAAACTGATGCCCCTTCAATGCCTTAGAATATCCTACCCTAGATGCTTCCTCCATGATGTAGCAGCACTTTGACAGCAAAACATCAGTATAATTAATGTTTCTGCAGCAGAAAGTAGGCATGGCAGCAGCAGATTTAATATTTCTGCAGCAGAAAGTAGGAAACAGCAGCAGAACATAGGTATGGCAGCAGCAGAACAGCATGGAAGAATTGATATTTCAGCCTTGCTTTCTGACCTACGAAATTTAATATTCATGCCCTCAAATTCTGACTACATGGCATTCAATAAGAGTTCAAGTGGACCCCACATCCAGCATATCCTAGTCAGCATCTGCATCATCCAAAAAGTGCCACATTAGCATCCAAATCATCATCTTTGTCCATGTCAGCATTTTTCTCTCTAAAATTAAAATTTGTAGGAATTAAATTGAGCATTTTACAATTCAAGTTCTAAAAATATAAAATTGAAACACATTCAATCCATAAATAGTTTATACCCAATAAATTCCAAAACATAATAAAATTAGAGAATTGGCAACATTGGAATAGCCATAGGACTAAGATAGGGACTAAAAAGTATATAAAAATACCCGATATCAATAAACCCTAAGAACCGATAGAGGGTTGATGAGTTTGAAGAACCACTACTCTTACATGAATTCTTTTGCCTCGGTCCTGGACTCTGAAAAACGATCAGTGAAAAAAAAGTGAGTAATATTATTACTCAGTAAGGGTCTAATCAAAATGAAAGCAATAACAACATGCAAGTATATATTTATATGTATAAGTACCTAATCAGTCATACCATGCCATGGAAAATTTAAAACCAAACCTTATCCTTGCTGTGAGTGCATGATAAGATTTTAATTAAATGTCCAAACATATAAAAAAAAATATATAAATGAAATCCATCAATTTACTTTCCCCTTTTTGTTTTCACCTTTTCTTAACTTAGGCCAAAATCATGTTTGTACATTTTTCACGAATGTACCTGGACGTCAACCATCTTTTCAAGGAGTGGCTTCGAACAATTACCACTATTATATCATGTAAGGCGAACATAGAATAGCACAACATTCCATATAATAGTGTTTATTCATGAAATAAGATATAACATATGGCCAATGGCCTATGATTTACATCGTCCATAATTCAAACTAAGTAAATGCCCTAAGTAATACCAAGTTTGAGTTTTAAACATTTTTCCAATTTACACTATTCCCTTATCTTATTTCTATGTGGGGAGTTTGTTGAGTACTCTATCATAATGGAGTGGAGATATCATGAAACAAAGAGGAAAAATTGATCCTTACTGGACGCTGACTAGGCATGTCCTAATGCCATTGTTGTTGACTTGGATGTATAGGCCCACCCTTGACTACAATCTAACTAGAGAGCATGCATTTGGATTTGTGTACTGTCTAAAACTTACCCAAAATGGCAAATTCATTGGTCAACATCCATGGATAGAAAAAAGATCACTTCTATAGCCCTTATTTTGTGAAATACCTTTGCATAAATTGCTAAATCATTGCAAAACTAGAATGGGAAAGGGATAGATGTTTAAGTCAAATTTCCTAGGGTTGGTCGAAATAAAAGAGCACCTTTATACTACATTTTAGCTATTGAATCTTCTTCCAAATTCATAATCTAAGTTTATCAATATTTTTCCTCTCTATATATTTCATTCTTGCCTCCATGGAAGGCTAGAACTTCTCTATAATCGGTCATATGGTGGAACCAGATGATGTAATTTGAATCCTTTATTGAGATAAGTCTTCTGGTTAAATTCTATTCTATATTTTTTGTTCTATTTCTTTATCTCTCTGTTCTTATGTTTGTGCTTACGCTGGTTAGACTAGTATGAACATAATTTCTATTTTAATAATTCCATTTAAGGATGAATCTTGTTATGACTGGTTAGTATAGCAAGTAGGACAAATATGACATGTATGAACGTAATTGTTGTACATAATTTTGGTTAGAACTTTATGGGGTTGCATCTTGTTAGGTGTTGATGAAGGTTTTCTTGATCCTAATCTTGATGTAATCTAGTCTGAAGGTTTTCTAGACATATTAGCTTGACAACCAAATGATGAACTCAACCAGAAATTAATTTAAGGATAGGATTATGATAGTTGCATTTCTAGTGAAACCATTGACTAATTATACACCTATTTGTTACTGTCTTACCATTACATCAGTTTTTATTTTTTGTTGCTTTTAATTTTGTAATCACCCCATGTGTAATTAATACGTAATTAGTGTATATAGTGTCTGAACATCTAATTTAGTGATAAGAAGTGAGGCTTGATGAGAGAATATGACCTAGGGATCACTATGCTATAGAATTAGCCAAAAAAAAATTAATTCTAGGCAGTTCAACAACCATAGTGGTGTGAACTAGCTAGCACGACACATATATATCATCCTAGGTGCCTTATATAACCATAGAATGACTCTAGAATTTATAGACCAAAAGGAAGAGTTTACAAAAAACAAACCAACCCTGGAAACAAAAAAGGGTGTTGACCACAAGAACTTTGCTACTCCTTAAGTGAAGAATCATCGTTTAACGCCAGCACTGAAAAGATTATATAAAAGAAAGGGATGAGTATAAAACTCAATGAGCAAAGAACTCTACTTAATAAAAGATAATTTACATTACTCTTATTATGTATATATGATCATTGAATGAGAACATTCAAATCATTATGATATATGAATCAACATGCATTGCAAGTTCAAGCAATTTCACACAATCACAAGATTACCAGGCCAACTAGGATGTCCATGATACTGTATCCATTGCCCGTAGTCCCAGCTGCATCCACCCTTATTGGTTTAATTGTAGTTTCCCCCACCCTTATCACTCCATTTATATATTGATGACTTTTTGGCCTTTCTTATTCTTATCCCATAGGTGCACTGCCATTTCCATCCATAATAATCAATCACAAGTCAGAAGATCATATCATGCAACTCAAGTTCAGGAAATATTCATAGATCTTATGCCAACTTCCGTGATGTTAAACACAAGTTACATATAGCAACAATTCAAATCAAGATAAGCATGATTTTTCCAAGATCTCTCAAGATGAAATGGAAATAGATAGTTTAAAAATAATTCAAGAAAATGGTTCTAACATCTTGGATTTTTAAAATAGTATAGGGGACCTTTACATTGAAAAAATTTGAGGAATTTAATATTCTTAAGGATGGATATATTGAGGATTATCTTGTAAAAAAGGGAAATAAAATATAAAATAAACTTTTGAGGACCTACTTGAAAATTTCCTAATTTTGTTAGGAGAATTAGATTAATGGGAAATGTGAGACAAGGAATGGCAAAAATATAATTTTGAATTTTGGGTGAAATTTGAAAATTTTTTTACAAATCTTAAGGACCTAAATCAAAACTTTTTTTTTTGAAGAAGGTTGTTTGCACAAATTTAGCAAGAGCATATGAATGTAGCACTTGAAGATGTATCCACATATGCCCTCCTTCCATTAGCAAGTTTAGAAGCTCCTAGATGAATAAGACACTCACATATCCATATTTGTTCCCTCACGCACATACCCTACACATATATATATTTTCGGGCTTGGGAGAACAGAAAGACATAGAGTTAGCAGGAGGGAGGGAAAGAGAACTGTAGTGGCCACTATCGGCAACCACCATCATCTCCAGTAACTTCATCCACTTCTTGATGTAAGATTAAGCTTCTTCCTTCTCTGTTTTCGTTTTCCTCTTCTTCTCTCCCCATTTCATGTTGGTTAGAACCTTAGGGAGAAAAATTGAACAAGGCTTTGGTTGTTGATGGGAATTTAGCTACCAATCTATTTCTTTTAATTCTAAGATACTTTAGAATGCATTCAAGAAGAGAAAATTTGGTTTAAATTATAGATTGGGTTCTAAAATTTTAATGGTGCAAAGTACACTGACTTTAGAAAGAAAGAAAGGATGAAATGAAATTTAGTGTTTGGTTTATATTTGATTTTTCTTTAAAAAGAGATACAGATGCAAAAGTATGAATTATTAACTTAAACCTCAAAGTAAGTCTGATTTTGTACTCTTGAAACCAAAGGAAATGAAAGGGAGGCGAAAAACAGAGTTAGGAACATCATGCAGAATTTTACTACTTGTCATTTACTACTGTAATTGGTTTGGACTGTTTGAGGTATGAAATGAGTTCTAATGGTCATGAAATTTGGTATGTAGTTAGATATATTGCAAGAATATATCTAAATTATTTCAAAATTTTATTTGTTGATTTGGTATTCAAAAAGCCCTTAAAACCGCAAGTGAAGTTTGACAGCAAACAAAACAGAGCTCTTTTGGTGAACTAAAATTCATATGTATTTTGATGGACAAACAAGGTCTTTAAATCATGTAATTTTTGTGATAAACTCTTGATAAAGTATCAATATGATCTGCAAAGTTTCAAAGTTATGGGAAATGATTTTCTTGGTCAAAGAATTATGGAAACAACCCTTTTATCAGTTTAGAAATAAATATGAGTAGTTTGAAATTCTTCCTCTGTTTCAGTAGCTAAAGGTCTTGTGCTACCTTGAAATTTTTATGAAGGATATCATAACACTAAATTATAATCTACCAAATTTCATGGGAATTGGATTTGATTTAGTGGATCAATGACATGCAAAACTGAGACCCTTATACTGCAGAGGTAGCCTAGGCAGTAGTGGCAAAATAGTGGTATTGAAGGGGCAAATTAAAATATTTCTTTCTGAAATTTTTATCTAGACATATTAGGGATGTTTCCTACCAAACATCATGAATTTTGGATGTGTGATGGCAGCCCAGTAAATTCACAAAGTCCGAAGTCCAAATTCTGGTCTTAAACAGAGCATGTGGAGAAATTTAATTGCTTTAAAGGGCACTTACCTCTAGGCTAAGTAGGAAAAGGTAGATAATTCATAAGGATATGTTCTCATGGATTTTAATCCCATAGTAGGCTCATTCAATGATGTTTTAAGTGGGCACATTGAGTCTAGTCAAGCAAAGAAATGATCTTAATGGAAATTTTTTTCTCCTCATTTTGACTTGTTATTTTGTTTCTTTCTTGATCAAATCATAGGGAATCAATGTGGGAATGATCTAGTGACATATTTTACAAAGAACTTGCATGGTAAAGGTAGTTTAGAGCCTTAATCAAGGTAAGTGGGTTGCTACTTCTTATGATTAAATGTTTTCCTTTAATGATCATGGGCATCATTGTGAGAGCTTGTAATGCATCTAAATTCAAAGAGAATGAGGATTAACTTATACAAGGTATGTTGTTATTGTGGTATGAGTAGAAATGTTGAGCTATGAATAATTGTGGAGATTGTGTGATTACAAGAGATTTCATATTGTAGATTTAAGAGAATACATTGGTTTATGTATATATCAATATATGTATAATTATTCGGTCATGAGATATATGTGCATTCACATATACACATACTCTGGTAAGATATTTGTGGAAAAGACTTGGCTTAGATTCAAGGTGAGGGATAACCTTTACTTTATCTTGGTTGCGTAATAATTCATAATTAAATTCTTGATAATTAATGATTTTACTAAGTGGTGGTGATTTGATTAAGATAGTGCAAATGGGAAAAAGGTATTTATGTGATGGAAATTAAGGATGGTGAATTAATGCTATTATTTTATATGTATGTAGTGGTGCTAACTTTAAGATTCTTGGGATTAGTTGTGATGTATGGTTAATTTGCATATATGTGCTTGATTCGGAAATGGTGTTAAATGTTGGGATTTAAAAATATGGAATGGGTTCTTCTAATGAGAAAAACCATTGTATTTGAACGTGGTTGTTGTATTGATTAATGTGTAATTAATTGGACGGGATTTCATGGATGTGAATTGGTTATGAGATAATACCACCTTTGCTATGTGATTGTGTATGTAGAAGTTATTGGGCACTTGGATTATTTATATGTGGCAGAGTTATTGGCACTTGGATTATTTATGTGTACCGAAGTTATTGGCACTAGGATTATTCATGTGTGCCATAGTTATTGGCACTTAATCGGATCCCTATGCTGTGCATGGCATTAAACAAGATTTTGTTTTGCATCATGATATAATCCTTGTTGTGACTTGAATTGATTCCTCATTCGCCTCGGTTGTATGGTTGTTATGGTTCTTGACAGTGTAAGATGGATGTTGAATTATTCTCTATGATAATTTATTTTTTTGATGTTGTAGCTTACTCACTAAGTATTATTAATTACTCATCCTCTCATGTTGTTGAATTTTTCTAGAGGTAGTAGCTAGAGTTAATAGTCCCTTTGAAGAGTAGCAGTTCTTCAGTTCACCAACCCACCCTCAATCTTTGGGTTGGCCTTTTGTTGTTGGGTCATGTTGGCTCTTTTGAATATATAGTTGTTGCTCTGTGATCTCGTAAGTCTCCTAGGACAATTATATGTATTTTGGAATTAGGATCTTGTATTATGAATGTTTCTCTTGGGAAATGAATAGCATTGATGAACATTAATTTGTGTGCATAATATAGTTAAATGAGTATGATGGAAATTCATTTGTATTTCCTTCTAAAATATTCTAGAGAAGAATTTGATATGGCTAATGGTTGGTAAATTTTGAAATCCCAGCCTTTTGTTTAGGCAAGGGAAAATATGATGTGTATGATTTGAGGAAGGTGCCTAAAGGTTTAGCCATGAAAAAGAGGGAAAAAAAGAGCAAAAAACATAAGGAAAGAACCTTGCTTGGCTCCATTAAGGTCAAACCACTGCTACAGTGCTACAATGTTGGCTCTTAAAGAAAGAGGGGTCTTCTTTGCCTCCCTACCACTACAATGGCCAACCACTACAGCAATACCAACAAAACAACCACACAAAAAGAAAAGGTCACTACAGTAAAATCCCACTGTTACACGATCTGGTACTATGAGAACATGCAATTTTTTTTTTGGGTTTTCAATCTTCCTAAGAACCCTTTAACATATCCAAGCTCAAATGATGATTTCTCAACATCAAAAATCAAAGTTTTCAGGATAAAGAAACATACTTTTGTTAGAAAAAAAAATCCCACCATGAAAATCTCATCTTTCCTTCAAAACTTCCACATACAAACCCAAAACTCAAATCAGTTCAAAGCCAAAGTTTATTTAACAATTTCTTCAAGAATCAAGTTTCAAATACTTCCAACTACCAACAACAAGATTTTTACCAAAATCTAGCCTAGGGTTTCATCATATTCGTAAAATAGAGACAAGAAGAATGAAGCTCCAAATTTTATCTTGAATCAAGGGTTTAGTATTATTGTCAAATTGGCATGTGGCCCACGAGCTAGTCCGGGACTGCTCGTAAATGAATAGTCTTGGGCAAAGAAAAATAAGCCCTTTTAAAGCTGGCCAACCCATTTTATTTATTTATTTATTTTACAGTTTTTTAAAATATATTATTTAGTCTAAATAATCCCACTTTATCATATTTCTATATTTTATAACCTTATATTCAATAAATATAGTAAATTTGGATATGAAAACTTTTGAAATTTTTTAAAAATAAATATAGAATTTTTAAATTTAAATATAATATAGTTAATTCTGAAAGAAAATATGAAAAATTAAAGTTATTGGTTATTTAAAAATATTAAAGAAGTAATGTTTTATTTGTATAAATTATATTTTAATAAAAAAGTATTGAATTTTTCACTAAAACTTTTAAAATTGTATTAGTTTAATATAAAAATTCAAAAGAAAAAAAAAAGAGTGACCCGTGAGTTAAGACAGGCAATCTTGGTCTTTATGAAGAGGCTCGGGCAAGGGCCGGTCTGGGCCAGCCTATTTAATAGTACTAGTTTTTGGTGGGAAGGAGGGTCACCAAAGGGGAAAACTAGCTAAATAATTAGATGGAAACAAGACCTGGTGGTTTAATACCCCGGGAGATATTTTTTTGTGTACGTGCACATGGGAGAATATTTTTTTTTTTTGTAGATTGTTTATTGTGGTTATGCATCTTTGGGTTGGTGTTATTTTGTGACCATGATTTTTGTTTATGGATGCAATAGAGTTGGAGACATCCTATGGTAATCACATAGGAAGAAGATTTAATTTTTTGCTAACACTTATTGTAAAGACTAAAAAGGAGTAAGTTCAGTCTTTAGAAGAATTAATAAAAATGGGTTTTAAGTGTGATACCTTATGTGTATGCTTAGTTAGTCATGAAATAATTTGAAATGAGAAATTTTGCCTAAGTGTAAAAGGGAAATGGCCTAAGACTCAAGTGTGTGGTATAGTTGTGATTAGTGTGGGGAAGGAGGGACATTTTTTGTCATTCTTGGTGCAAAACAATTTTTAAAAAAATTCATATCCCCCTTTTTACTCATTTCCCCTCATGAAAATCTAACATACACATACACACCCTGGAGCTTCCCTTCTCCTTCTCTCAGGAAGCAGATTTCTCCATCCCCTTAACAGTCCCTTTTCGATGATTAGAGAGGGACATCCCTGGGTTGGAAGTGTTGCTTGGTTGGTTAGGAGGATAGAGGCAAGTGAACCATCTCTTCCTTTTTTGGTTTCATTCTTCTCCCAAACCTAGATGGATTTTTGGTTGTATGAGGCTGACGTGGATGTTTTGTTGAGAGATTAGTTTACTCTCGCTTGATGCTTAGTTTGCATAAGTTGGAAGGAGAATAAATGGAGATTTGGATAAAAAGGAACCTAAATCCTTTTGGAATTCCTCTCCATGAAAACTCACAAAGTTTTTCTCATTTTGCTTGAAGGATTGGATTTTTTAAGGTTTTTATAGAGTTTAAAATCGCCTAAGATCTTTATGATTAAAGCATAAGTAAATGAGAGAGACTTATTTCCTTTTAGTTTTCAAAGTCTGTTAGCAACCAGTCAACCGTCCTGGAGCGATGGTGTTAGTTACCCAATTAACATATTTTTGTGCACTTTTTCTTGACATCTGAACCTTGATTTTGCTCGAATTTTGCTGATGTAATTATTTTGGACTTAGATTTTTTAATTTGAAATTCCCTAAGCTCAATGTTACTTTCTTGATTAACCTTCATTTTTATGTTAGTAAATTGGTATTTTATCTTATATTTTAGGGTGCAAAGATTGATCGCCAATTAGAAGAGAGGAAACCATTGCATTTGATTCCCAGCTTTTACCCTGTATTTCAGAAAAGGAATTCCTGCTCAGCAGCACGACGCTCAACACTGGCTACCTAGTGCCCCGCGCTAGAGTAGCAGATTCATCAATACCTTGCTCTACCTTCCACTGCTACAGCAGTGAGGACCTGCTACTGCAGTGCCAGCCCAACGCCCAGCGCTGGCTATCCAGTGCTTGGTGCTGGAGTTGCAATTTCTTAGCAATTGTTTTTACCTTCCACTACTGTAGAGATGAGTTTACACCGCTGCCTTGATTTTCTATGCTCCACAGTTGCAACAGTGAAGACATGCCACTGCAGCAGTAGAACAAATTTTCTGCCACATCAGGAATATTTTAAATAGCTGCAGCAATTTTTTTTAGGGTAATTTTAATCTAAAGGATAATGGAGAATGCCATTTTTGCTAAGAATAGAAGGAGGAATTCGATTTTTGAGGCTTGGGGGCTCAAATCCATCATCCAACATCAGATTCATGGCTATTTCTATCCTTATTTCTATTTTTTGTCATTTAAATTTCATGGGTAGCTAAATTTTTTTTCTAGGGTTACTATGAACTCAACTTCATATTAGATTTTGTCTTTTCTTATGTATCTGCAACTTTTATTCAATCAATATAAGTCTTTTTAATCATTTTGATATTGCATTATTTGGACTTGATCAATCTATATTTTTACTTGTTGCTGTCATCGAACTCGAGAGAGAGAGGTGAGAATAGAACTCTGAATAGGGAGAACAAGTGCATGACCCATAAGCGTTTTCGCTTGTTAGCTATTAGGGATATTAGTTAATCTCGTTTAATCAAAGCTAGGCTAGTTAGTACTGACTTAACTCACTTAAGAAATTGAGTATATGTTAAGTATCTCAATTGAAATTCGGAAGAATTCTTTTAAGTTATTAGAATAACCTAGGATTAACTTATATAATTGATAGAGTTGTAAGTGCGTGAGAGAAGTTTACAATTTCTAAGATAGAGGAGAAGGATTAGTAGCCCTAGGCTTTTAATTAGATTAATTTCTTTAACTTAAGTTTTCTTTGCATCATTTAAGAAAACTTTATAAAAATTTACTGTCATTTGATTTTTACTTTGTCGATTCTTGATTAGAGCTATCTTCAATCCAACATTTTTGTTAAACTAATTCGGTTAAATTTCTTGGGTAGTTAGCCACTTAGTCCTCATGGAAATGATATCTTACTTACTCTTTATTACTTGTACAACTAGTGCACTTGCCAAATCGTTAACAAGCTTTTGGTGTCGTTGTTGGGGACTAAGGATTGTGCTAATATTCAAAGAAATTTTAAAGTACTAGCTTAGACGCTTCATTGCTTTGTGTTTTATTTTGTTTTGTTTTCATTTCTTTATTTTCTATTCTATTTGATTATTTAGTCATTTTAGTTTGTCTTGTGTTGATTTTTGTTGTTGCTTTTTTCATTGCTATTTGGTATCTCTGTACTATGCATGTGAGGTACCATTAATCAAGCTGATCTTCTTTTCAATCCCGAAATCAAAAGGTTTACAAGGAGAAATCAAAAAGAAGCTAAGGTGAGAAAAGTTGAAGAGGGGCAAAGTTTTCAAGAGGAAATGGTAGAAGATAATTTGAATCTTGGAGGTATGGAAAACAATAGAGGAAATAAAGTTGCACATTTTCATCAAGATGACAATAGAGCTGTATAGGACTATACCTCACCTAATAATGATAGACACGCTTCATGCATAGTGAAACCCTTGATCGATTCAAATAACTTCAAAATTAAAGCAGTATTGATGAACTTGGTCCAACAAAATCAATTTGGGTGAAGTCTTATGGAGGACCTAAATAACTACATCACACATTTTCTGGACATCTGTGATATGGTTAAACTGAATGAAGTTAGTGATGATGCTCTACACCTTCTCTATTCACCTTTTCCTTGAGGGATATGGCAAAAAGCTGGCTAATGCTCAGCTAAAAGTGAGTATCACAACTTGGGATCAACTCCAAAAGAAATTTTTAGACAAATTCTTTCCTCCATCAAGGTAGGTCAAATTGAAGAATAAGATCTCAGCCTTCTATCAGCATGAAGGCGAAAGTCTTTATAAAGCTTGGGAATGGTTCAAGGATCTTCTGATGAAGTGTCCTAATCATGGTCTTCCAGAGTGGTAGCCACTTACCATCTTTCATAATGGTCTTACATATGAGACTCGAGATAAATTGGATATCGTAGTTGGTGGTGCTTTGATGGCAAGATCGATTGCTCAAGTGAAAGAGATAAGAGAGACTGTAGGAATAAGCCAAAATGCTTCAAGCTGGACCATATATGCTTCAAAGAGGGGATTCATGGAACTAGAAACCCTAAATGATTTGTTAGCTCAGAATGAATCATTAACCAAGAAAGTTGACATGCTATATGCAAGACAAAAAGAACCGGTAAGGGTGAATGCAATAGCAATGCCAGAAGTAAATTATGATTTCTATGGAGGGGCTCACGTCAATAAGTGTTGTGAAGAATTTGCTTTAGTGGAGCAATTGAATTACATGAGTAATGTGCAAAGGAATCAGAACAACCATTATTCCAACACTTATTATTCAAGCTCGAGAAATCATCCTAATTTCTCTTAGAGCAATAATCACTGCCTAAATCCCTTGGCTTCATCTTTTGGTAAGCCATCTCATCTTCCTGGTTTTAACAACCAGAATAACTATCCTCCCTAAAATAGAGCTCCACCAACTCAGGTGGAAAAGAAGTCATCTATGGAGGAAATGTTCATAAAATTTATGGAGAGGACTGAGGCAATAAGTCAGACTCAAAGTGCTACAATCAAGAATTTAGAGACTCAAATGGCCCAATTAGCAAGTGCTTTGAACAATAGGCCTCAACGGTCATTGCCTAGTGACACAATTATCATTCCAAGAGAGCATGTAAATGCCATAACCACTAGGAGTAGGAAGATGATAGAACCTATGTCTAGGAATGAAGAGGTAGCTGAAAAGGATAGTAAACAGTTAACTAAATATGACAATGCTCCAACTCTTGGCACTTCCCTACATGATTTGGGAAGTAAGGAGAACATTGAGAAAGTTGACAAACATTGTATAGCTACAACATATATCAAGGTGCCCTTTCCTTAAGGGCTTCGTAAATAGAACAATGAGAAGTAGTTCAGCAGATTTTTGGTGATATTTAAAAAGTTACAAATAAACATACCATTTGCTAAAGCTTTGGAACAAATGCCTGTTTATGCAAAGTTCATGAAAGAGATGTTGTTGAAAAAGAGGAAGATGAGGAATGATGAGAGAGTTACATTAAACGAAGAGTGTAGCATGATTATACATAGGAAGTTGCTTCCGAAACTGAAAGATCCATGGAATTTCTCCATCCCATGTACTATTAGAAGTGTTACATTCAAGAAGACCTCGTGTGATCTCAGGGCTAGCATCAATCTAATGCCTTTGTTAGTTTTTAAAAGACTTAAGATTGGTCAGATGAAACTAATTATGATGACTCTTCAACTTACCGACCGATCATTGAGACATTCATATGGGGCAGTGGAAGATGTGCTAGTCAAAGTGTTAAAATTTTTATTTCCTATGGATTCTGTGGTCTTAGACATTGTGGAAGATGAGGAAATCCCTCTCATTCTGGGTAGGCCACTCTTGGCTACTTCAGGAGTGGCAATTGATGTGGCTCAAGGGACATTAATTTTGACAGTCTAGAAGGAGAGGGAGACTTTTAATGTATTTTACATTGTTGAATCTTTGATGGAATAGGAAGCTTATGATCATAAAGAAGAAACAATGTTTATTGAACAATCTATACTTCCTCCATGCAAAGTCAAAAAATCAATCAATAAAAAAGCAAAACATTGGCAAGATTGGGTAAAGGCAATTCAGCTTCAAGACTCTTCCATGAGTTTTTTTCATCCAGGATAAAATCGGTAATTCTGGCTAAAGACTATAAACTTAGCGCTCTTGTGAGGCAACCCAAGTTTCCTTACTTTCTTAGTTTTAATTGTTTTGTTTTGTTCTTGTTGTGTTGTTGCTTGGTTTCTAGTAGTTTTATTGCTTTTCTATGAATATGATGTTGTTGTGGTGTGAACTTTGTTTCCTTGAGACATGATGTTGCTATTATGGATTATGATATGGTATTGCGCTTATGACTATGCTTGGTTGTTGATATTTTGCTGTCAATGTTGAATATGTCTACTATGCATAACCTTTTTATGCATTCTCATGTTTTAAACCCTCCTTAGCTCATTGAGGACAATGTTAGATTCAGGTTTGGGGGAGAGGTCTAGCATGTATATGGATTCCTTCATTGAGAAAATTCTAGTTGCATTTTCTGTTGTACATATGCATGTGTAATAGGAAGAAATTTTTTGAAAATTTTGAAAATTTTGAAATCTGAAAAGTTTGAAATTCTTTAGCAAGTCAAATCAAGTCATAAAAAAATATTTAAGATTTACCTTTTGAGTTTGCAAATCTTAAGTTTTATATTTTTTATGAGTATTAGCCTAACTACTTCAAAATAACAGAAAAGGTGTTCTTGTCTCTTTGTGAATGTTTTATAGATCAGATTCTTTTATTCTAAAAAAAAATTCAATAAGGGGTAGTGAAAAACGTGCTCAATAAGGGGATAGCTGAAAGTTTCAATAAGGGGTAGGCTCATGTAATTAAAACAAAATGAATAATATGCCAAATTTCCAAAGCAAATAAGGAAATTAAGGAAGTTATACCTTGAGAACAAAACAGTGAAGCCCTTAAGAATCGAAATAAAACGATGCCCTTGAGAACAGAGAAGTGATTGGAACTTTTGAATTTGGTACAATAAATTGTACATAGATGAGAAGATTGGATGTTTCTGAAAACCTATTATTCAATTTTCTTTATGGTTCGGTTAACACTTATCATGGGAATTTTTAAGATTGCAAATTATTTAGTTTAATCTTAGGAGTAATGGTTTGATGAGGTTTAGCTTGTTTTAATTCACATATTTTTATATCTTCACTCCTCTAGTTGCACATATTCATGGTTACACATATTTTAATTAGAATTTTTTTCATAGGAAGCTTTGGCTTGAGGACAAGCAAAGGTTCAGGTTTGGGGGAGTGTTAATTTCCTAATTAACATGATTTTTGTGCATTTTTTCTTGACATATGAACCTTGATTTTGCTTGAATTTTACTGATGTAATTCTTTTGACCTCAAGATTTTCTAATTTGGAATTCCCTAAGCTCAATGTTACTTTCTTGATTTACCTTCATTTTTATGTTAGTAAATTGGTATTTTATCTTATATTTCAAGGTGCAAAGATTGATAGCTAGTTGAGGAGAAGAAACCGTTGCATTCGATTCCCAGCTTTCAGCCTTGCATTTCAAAAGAGGAATTCCTACCCAGCAGCCCAACGCTCAATGTTGGCTATCTAGTGCCTAGCACTGGAGTAGAAATTCATCAACAGTTTGCTCTACCTTCCACCACTATAGTAGTGAGGACCTGCCGTTGTAGCACCAACCTAATGTCAGCGCTGGTTGTCTAGTGCTCGACACTAGAGTTACAATTTCTCAACAATTGTTTCTACTTTCCATTGCTACAGTGGTGATTTCACACCATTGCAGCGGTAGCCCTCCATTGCTACCTTGATTTTCTGTGCTTTACAGCTACAGCTGTGAAGACGTGCAGCTGCAGCGGAGGAACGAATTTTCTGCCATATCACGAATGTTTTAAATAGCTGCAGAGGTTATTTTTTAGTGTAATTCTGATCTGAATGAGAGTATAGACTATTGTTTTTGTTGAGAATAGAAGAAGGAATCCGATTTTTCAAGGCTTGAGGGCTCAAATACATCATGCAATATCAGATTTATGGCTATTTCTATCATTATTTCTACTTTCTATCATTTAAATTTCATGAGTAGCTAGATTTTCCTTCTAGGGTTACTATGAACTTAACTCCTAATTAGATTTTGTCTTTCTTATATATCTACAACTTTTATTCAATCAATATAAGTATTTTTATTCATGTTACTTGTGCATTATATCGACTTGATCAATCTATATTTTTGTTTGTTGCTGTCATCGAACTCAGGAGAGAGAGGTGAGAATAGAACTCGGGAGAGGGAGGATGAGTGCGTGAAACTTACCTAAGCGTTTTCACATGTTAGCTAATAGGGATATTAGTTATTCTCATTTAATCAAAGCTAGGTTGGTTAGTACAAACTTAACTCACTTAAGGAATTGAGTAGGTGTTAAGTATCTTAATTTCGATTTGGGAGAATTCTTTTAAGTTATTAGAATAACCTAGTATTAACTTATATGATTGATAGAGTTGTAAGTACATGAGAGAATTTTACAATTTCTAAGATGGAGGAAAGGGATTAGTAGCCTTAGGATTTTAATTAGATTAAGTTCTTCAACCTAAGTGTGTGTTTGCTATCATTTAAGAAAACTTTATAAAAATTTACTGTCATTTGATTTTTACTTTGTCAGTTCTTGATTAGAGCTATCTTCAATCCAACGTATTTGTCTAACTAATTCGATTAAATTTCTTAGGTAGTTAGCCACTTAGTCATCGTGGGAACAATATCTTACTCACTCTTTATTACTTGTGCAATGGTGGATTAGCTACCTTTGGTGCGTTGTCCAGTTTTGGCAGAGACGCATTGATCGATCAATAGGAAACCATCACTCAACTGGTTTCCCTCTAGGGGATTAGAAATTTCCTGCTGGAAGCATTGGTCTACTAGTAGATGACTTCCAATCGATCAGCTGCTCACTATCAGATTTTGTTAAGTGAAGTCAGTCAACTGCTAGAGAGAAGGCAACTGACTGTTTGCTTCCTAACAGCAACTTGGAGCTCTAATTAATTGTCATCCTTCATGGGCTTTTCTATAGGGGACATTCTAAAAACTTTGGAATTCCAATTCCTTCTAAGTCACTCCACATACGCTAAAATATAGCTTGAATCAAGGTGAGTAAATAACATACTCAAGTATGTGAATTATTTCATGAATTGAAAATATGGATTGCTAGGAATTTCAATGTAAGGAAACATGGAATAAGGGAGATAAATTCTATAACTTGTAGGATATGATTTATAAAGAAGTGTGCTCTAGAGTTTGGTTATTGGATTTTTAAATATGTATACATGTGTAATGGCTATGTATGTATTTAAATTTAATGGAGTAATTGTGCCTTAAATCTTGATTGTTCTATGAAAGATTTATGGGCTAGGCCCATGAGAGTCATGGAGAATAATTTGCCTTCATGAAAGGGAAATGAATTGCCTTCAAGCATGAAGAATTTGTCTTCATGCATGGAGACTAACTTCCCTTGGGCATGAAGACTAATTCCTTTTAAGCAAGGAGATTTAATTGCCTTCAGACATGGAGATTTAATTGCCTTTAAGCATGGAGATTTAATTACCCTTGTTCAAGGAAAATATAACAATGCCTTTGGGCCAGTAGATATGTATGCTTAGCACTCTGCTATATTCTTATTACTTGTGTTTGGTTTTACTCACTAAGATTATTGTCTCACAATGTTGTTTCCATGTTTTAGAGTCCATGAATGTTGAAGAATATCCGCACAAGGTGTAGTCGCTCTGTAGTCCAATAAGACCAATTATAAGGGTATTTTGGAGTACATTATTTTGTATATGTTTCTGTATATTCCTGAGGCTGCTTTGGTGTATGAATAGATAGAAACATAAGAGATGGTCATGTTGTGGCATGTTCATTTGAATTATGTAACGAATGCTTTACGTTATATTTAATGAAGTATTTCTTGTATTTACATATATGGAGTGAAATGTGGTGATATCCGCCCCTTTTATATTGTTATTGCTTTTGTCATTGGAGTTAGACCTACGAGCTAGGCTTACGTCCAAGGGAGGTATCCACATGTCGTGTTGGTCACATGGCCCAGAGTTGGGTAATGACAAGTGTCATGAAGGAGGAAGAGGAGGGCAAAGGATAAGATATGTGTGTTTGGTAGAGTATGGCATAAATGAGGAGGAAAATGAGCTAAAGGTGTTTAAGAGTGAGTGTGTATGCCATATTGCCCATTTTACCCTCCCAATAAAAGAAAGGTTAAATGCAAGCCAAGGGCAAAATCAAAACTTTCCCTAAAAACAAGAGATTCACACAAACAACACACACACAACAATGCCACAACATTATAATCGGCTCAATAACATATATGCTCGCCAATGCATCAAGTTCAGTTTTCATTCATTTTGGTCCCTGAAAAGGGCTCAATCACACAAACCAACATCCTCATCATGAATTTCACATCAATCACACATAAATACACAAGGATATCATAAACATTCATTTCCAATATAATATTTCTCAATTGACCACATAAATCAATTATTTATTAATTGCAAAATGGTCCCCACATACACGCATGTTCATATAGAGTTAAACAACAACATAAATATTAATATGAAATTTATGGGTATTATGCACATAGTCATCCACACATCATTCAAAAGTACAATTAATAACATGACCTTCCTGGGATCATCTATACTATAACATCCTGACCTTTTTTTAAGATTTAGTTAATTTTGATACCATTAATTTGTAAAGACCTTCATAATGCTTTTTTAATGGTTCCAAGTCAATTATTTTTAAATCATACATTCATTCATTTTGATACCACTATTGTCTACTTATATTAATTCTTCATAGAAGGAACCTAACTAATGTCCTCAAAATAATGTAAACCACTAATTTCATCATTTCATAGGTAAATATTATCAGTCATACTGTCACACCCCAATTTTAGGAACATGACTGGTATGGAGGTGGACAGCATCCATCGCTGTAAGCTTACTCATCATACAACCAACACACAGAATAATATAGAACAAGGTTTCCATTTCCACATAAAGTGATAGTTTATTTAAACAACCATATTGTTTTAGAAAGTATTCTTTCCATAGTGACCTCAGTAATTCCAAGAAATAATTAACATGTGAGAACTAACTAAAACATGTATACAATATCATGATCTATATCATAACCAGTATAAGATTCATAGGTGTTCTATCTAATTACAGAACGACTCAACCCACCATCAACCCAATACAAAAATATCAACACTAAGCTGGGAGGGTTGAAGACCTGGAGGCTCTACTACCCCTCATACAGAGACCCTTTGGATTCTCAACACTTGCAAGTGGTACACAAAAGAGGGAATGAGTATAAAGATACTCAGTAAGGGAAAAATTCAAACATAGAATGAAAATAAAATTCTTCATTTCATTCTCATTTTTCCATGATAGATAGGGCCATATAGGCTTCTCTTAAAAGCATTAATCATAATGTGAGAGAGTTACATGACTCTTCGTACTACCACTAATCCATTCTATGCAAATGAGCCAAATAGTTTTCTCACATAATGGCATTAGTCGTAGTGCAAGAGAGCTACAAGCTCTTCATACTACCGCTAATTCATTTTATACAATGTTCAACCATAAGTATATTATAATCATAGTCATAAGATAAACATGGCAGCACATGATCATTTCCAGCAATTAGGAAGCCACTGGTTCACACCACTATGATGCTGAATTGACTAGAATTGAATTCATGGTAATCTTCTAATATAGTGATCCCCAGGTCATATTCACTCAAGAAGCCTCACTTCTAACCACTAATCAGTTGTTCTTAACATTAATCACACTAATTTAAACCTAATTAACATGGGGGATGGGTTTGTTGACAGATTTAAGCATAAAAGAGTAATAAACTAGCAGTAAATCAGTAGCAGTACAATAACAGAAAGGATTGACAATAAAAGAGAATATGCAACTAGCCACTAGGATTTATGGGAGTGTAACTATCATCACTTAACTCATTGATTCAGTCTTGTTCCCATTTCACCATTTGTTTTTTATAACAATGAATCTAGAGAAACTTTCAGAATTTATATTGCTTCTAACTATAGTTAAGTGAACTCCATTAGTATATAGCTAGATGCAACTTCAAAAGACCTTAGCCAAATCAAGTTAGATATAAGCTAAACTAGTTATTTCATTTAACTTTCTTTTCCAATCAGTCAAGTAAGGTTATATCTTGAATATATATCAATTTATGCTTCTACAAGTTCATATCAGAATTTAGTATCAACATAAACACAAGAACAAAATAGAAAATGAAAATGAGATGAAATGGAGAATAAAACACTTATCTTGCACTATAAGTTCAAGCTACAAAATGCCAAGTTCCTAGTGACTAATTATAATGGGAATTTAGCCCTTCATGAGAGCAAAATCAGAAAAACAGTAAAGAGAAAGATAAAGGAAAAGTGACCTACAAATTTCTAAGTTACAGCAGTGTAGAATAAGTTCTGAGTTACAAAACTGATGCCAAAAAGCTCAAGTTGACTTTGAAAAGATGCAGAAGTGTTGTTGTTTTCTTCTACAGAAGTGGTAGCTAGTAGACAAGCAGTAGAAAGCATAGAATAAGTTTAACAGAAGAGTTCTTTTTCCATGCAAAAGACAGATGTTGGTTTGGTGCCATTTTCAGCAAAGTTTGGGAAGAGGCAAAAGCTGGAATGCATCCAAAAGGTGCTGAACAAATCTAAATGTAGGTCCCACAAATCCATATCATCAGGTCAGCAGAAAGGAGTGCCGTGTTCTACTCATCCCAAAAGTGCCATATCAGCGTCCATGTCAGTAAAAGTTCCATGTCAGTGCCACATCATCAAGAAATCTCTAAAATTAATTTCTGTAAAATAGCCAAATGGATTAAATTGAGTATTTAATAATTTAAGTCCTAAAATATGAAAATAATTCATTTTCCATCTAAAATTGATTTAGACCCAACAAATCACAAAGTGTAATAAAATTAGAGAAGTTTCATAGATGAAAATGCAAATAGACCAAGATAGAGATTAAAATGTATATAAAAATGCTAGATATCAAATCCCCCACACTTCGTCTTTTACACTCCTAGGCAAAATGAATTAAAAGCAACAAAGACACCTAAGGACACAACAAGAAGTGTAAAAAGTATGCAAAAATGAAATAGTTCAAGCTTGAGAAGATTTAACGCTAGGAGAAAATAAATCTTAAGTTTCTAAAAAGTTCAAGCACCATGGCAATTTCGTTGACAAGAATGAATCCCAGTAATAATCTACTTACAAGGAAAGGTATATATGCTCTATTCTCTCAAGTGTTTAATGTAAATCACTCAAAATTCAACGTATCACAAATTTAGTACCATAAGCTTGTCAAGAATTTAAATCTTCACTACTTGAATCACATACATGCTTGAATTATTAGGACTTTACTACAGATGTGAGGTGGGTAAAGGAATGATTGGATGATGGAGAGAATTACAAGAAACAAAGTTCAAAAAAAACTTAAAGAAATAAAGAGCATCAATCAAGTCATAAGAGATTGAACAATGAAACTCAGGCACAAAAATGCTACTTCTTTTCTTCTTCTTTCTTGCTCTTTTTCTCTCTTTTTTAAATTCTTTTTTTATCTCCATATATTTTTCGTGAAGAATTGTCAAATATTTCCTTTCTTTTGAGTAGAAAAAATAAAATTCAAAATAGCCCACAAATATTTCTTTTTGCACATGCTCAATCTCTTTTCAAAAGAAATTTCTCAAGCTCTTCAAATTCTAAGTTTGGGGAAAAGAAAAAATTTGTTTTAAGGTGGAAAAGGGTTTGAAACATAAGAAAGAAAGGTGGAAGTAAGGCACAAAATGGTACACAATGGAAACACACATAAGATAGCGATTTGGCTAGAATGGTTACAAGAAAGAAATGATTAAATCATTTCCAAGCATGTACAAGTAATGTAGCTCAACAAAGATTCAAGAGAAGTTCTAGAGTGAAAATCATGATAGGGAATACACATAACAAGACAGAATATCATTTTGCTATAAAGGCTCAAATTCTCAGGGTTTAAAGACTATTACTAAAAATTCATTAAAAATAATGTCATTGCCATTTTACTTGAGTTCCTTAGAAAAATAAGATTAAATTCTTTTCTTGCTAAATCAATCCACACTTAAGCTATTTCATCCTGCATGATTTCACACAAAAACTCCATTAAATTTTCAAAAAGAGAGTATCAAATTTGGACAAAACAGAGTAGCAAAATTCTGTAGTGCAGAATTTCTGGCAACTTGGCTTTACCGACACAAAACTACACCAAAATGGATGCAAAAGACACCAAATGAAATTATATAGCTAGAAGACATATAAAGATTTAAAAACATGCAAATAAATTGGTAAAAATCATAGCTTATTAGTAACAAAAATTCGTGCAAGAGAGCTCAAAAATTCTGGATAGAACAGAGAAAACATGCAAAAATTTTCTAAATCAGAATCCATTGTTTCTCCAATTAAATTCTCTCCCTCCACACTTAAATATTGCATTGTCCTCAATGCAAATCAGCACCAAACATCAAATAAAATAAATAGGAAATAAATTAAAAAGAGTGAAAGAATACGACCTTATATAAAGTTGGTACACTATAGAGTCAGATTTCCTTTATAGTTTCTTCTTGGATGCCCACATAGAATTTCTTCAACCTTTGCCCATTCACCATGAATTGTTTGTTGGTGGCCTTATTTTGAATCTCTACTGCACCAAAAAGAAAGACACTGGTAATAACAAAAGGGCCAACTCACTTAGAATAAAGTTACCGAGTATGAGCATGTGACGAGAGTTGTAAAGAAGGAATTTTTCTCATACTTGGAACTCCTTCTTCTCAATTTTCTTACCATGGAGGGCTTTTGTCCTCTCCTGATAGATGCACACATTCTCATAAGATGCTAGCCTTAGTTCTTCCAATTCTTGAAGTTGTAACTTTTTTTCCTTACTGGCTAGGGTTATGTCCATATTGCGTTGCTTAACTGCCCAATATGCCTTGTGTGCAATCTACTGGTAAGTGACTTGCTTTACCAAATACCAAACTATATGGAGACATACTGATGGGAGTCTTGAAAGTAGTTCTATAGGCTCAAAGTGCATCATCAAGCCTCTTGCTCCAATCTTTTCTGTTAGGCTATACAGTTTTCTCTAATGTTTGCTTGATCTCTCGATTGGAGACCTCCACTTGCCCATTGGTTTGGGGATGGTAAGGTGTAGAAGTTTTATGCAATACCTCATATTTCTTCAATAACCCTTGCATGTTTCTATTGCAAAAGTGTGATCCTTGATCACTGATTATGGCCTTGGGGACACTGAACCTGCAGTAAATATGTGAATATTCTTTGCTGAAATTGGAGAGTACTGGTGGTTAATTGCTTCATTAAATCCTCAAGACTATGGGTCAAGTTTCTTGGGTGCTGGAGGAGGCGCATGGTTAGGTCCAGGTAGAGTATATCTTGTATAGGGTAGTTGGTAAAGAGGATTTGAGGTATCTTCATATATAAGGTTGGGATGGTCACGCCACCCAGGATTATAGATGGTAGAGTATGGGTTAAACCTCTATTGCTGTGGTGGCTGCATGGGTCTAATAGGGAATATGCCAACACATGACTCAGTTAAGGTCTCTTGTAGTTGAGGACATTGATCTATATTATATGTGTCCAAGGGGCATATACCACACACTGAAGTGGAAGGAGGCAATTGTGATCTCTGATTTAGTTGTATTTTCTGATTTAATGCTAATTGCCTCACCATCGAAGCTAACTCTTCTAATTTATTTTCTATACTTTGTTGCTACATGGTAGGTGTTCTCACTTCGTTCACGCTACTTGCTAAACCACTCAATCTGTTACCTAATTGTTGCACATTTTGAGCCATCTTGGCCATCAATTCATTTGCTACAACTGGGGTTTTATCTGCCAATGCCCAACTAGAAGCTACATCAACTATGTATCTATCCATAGGCATCAATCCCTCATAAAAATACTAGATGAGAAGCTAGTTTCAAATTTGGTGGTTTGGATAGCTTGAACAAAGCTTCCTAAATCTCCCCCAGTACTCATGCAATGTTTCACGATTTAATTGTCTTATCCCACTTATATCTTTCCTAATTGCCGTTATTCTAGAGGCTAGAAATAATTTTTCTAATAACATCTTTTTCAAGTCATCCCATCTCATTTTTGTAGTAGTTGCCAGGTGGTAAAGCCAATCCTTGGCTACCACATCTAAAGAGAAAAGGAAGGCTATTAGCTTGATCTGGTCTTCTCCCACCCCTTGTGGTCTTATGGTGAAGCAAACAACATGAAATTTCTTTAATTGTTTATGCACAGATCCTCACCTGCAAGAACATGTGGATTAAACCAGACTTCAATTCAAAGTTGGCATCCAACTCAGAATAATTTATGCATAGTGGTTGATAATGCACATCATGTGCATTCAACTCTTTAATGGTTTGCTCATGCCTATTTTGAAGCTCTTGTGCATTTTGATTATCCATCCTAGTTGTCCTAGCTAACTCAAAATTAGTTGACTCTATCACAATTTAAGATTCAAAATCTGATTCCAACTCTACACTACTAACAACAAGATCAATAAATTCAGAAAAAAGTTCAGATACTATGCTACTCCTAATGCTATTGCTTCTTACTAGCCTATGGAAGATTTTATCAATTTCAGGATCAAAGGTGGATAAATCCACATGAAGAGACCTTCTCATACACTAGGAAGGGCAAAATTCACAAGAAAACAAAAGAAACACATAAACAGCAAAAGCACTACACTAAGCTCTAACCAATGAAAATGAAGTATATTAGAAAAAATTGATTTTTCTTGGAAAAATCATTCAATAGTTAGAGGCACAAAAACAAAGATCTACAAAAATAAACCAAAAATCACAATTAATTGGAAAAAAGGATAAAAAGATTGTAAAATAGAAAAAGTGGCCTAAACGTTGGAATTTGACCGAGATAGGGTGGTGTTCCTCACGACTTTCTTGTGAAGAGTTTTGCTCGTAACGGCTGCATTTGGTGGACTATCAATTTTCAAGTCAATCCAATTAGTTTTTTTGCTGATGAATAGTGTAGCTAAATTAAAACTAGGAAACTTGAAAATTTGACTTGAAAATTTGTCACCATTTCCAATAATACCAAGCCACTTAAAATGAAACATGAACACAATAGAACAACTAATTTAACAACTTAGAAGTGAATTGGCTCCCCGTCAACGATGCCAAAATTCTTGTTCACACCACTACGATGCCAAATAGACTAGAATTGAATTCATGGTAATCTTCCAATATAGTGATCCCCAGGTCATATTCACTCATGGAGCCTCATTCTAACCACTAATAAGTTGTTCTTAACATTAATTACACTAATTTAAACCTAACTAACACCAGGGGGATAGGGTTGTTGACAAATTTAAGCATAAAAAAGCAATAAACTAGCAGCAAATCAGTAGCAGTATAATAACATAAAGGATTGACAGTAAAAGAGAATATGCAACTAGCCACTAGGATTTATAGGAGTGTAATTGTCAACACTTAACTCATTGATTCAGTCTTGTTCTCATTTCACCAGTTGGTTTTTATAAAAATGAATCTAGAGAAACTTTTAGAATTTATATTGCTTCTAACTATAGTTGAGAAGAACTTCATTAGTCAATAACTAGAGGCAACTTCAAAAGACCTTAACCAAATCAAGTTAGATATCATATAAACTAGCCATTTCGTTTTAATTGCTTTTTCAATCAGTCAAGCAAGGTTATATCTCAAATATATATCAGTTTATGCTTCTACAAGTTCATATTAGAATTTAGTATCAACATAAACACAAGAACAGAACAAAAAATGAAAATGAGATGAAATGGAGAATAAAACACTTATCTTGTCCTGAAAGTTCAAGCTACAACATCCCAAGTTCCTAGTGATTGATTACAATGGGAATTTAGCCCTCCATGAGAGCAAAATCAGCAAAACAGTAGAGAGAAAAATAGTTGAAAAATGACCTATGAATTTCTAAGTTACAGCAGTGTAGAATAAGTTCTGAGTTACAAACTGATGCCAAAAAGCCTAAGGAATATTCTGCCCTAGATGCCCTTAAGTTGACTTTCAAAAGATGCTAAAGTGTTGCTATTTTCTTCTGCATAAGTGATAGCTAGCAGACCAGCAGCAGAAAACATAGAATAAGTGCAGCAGAAGAGTTCTTTTTCTATGCAAAAGATTGATGTTAGATTGTTGCCATTTTCAGCAAAGTTTGGGAAGAGCCAAAAGCTGGAATACATGCAAAAGGAACTTAACAGTGCCACATCATCAAAAAATCTCCAAAATTATTTTATCTAAAATAGCCAAATGGATTAAATTAGTCTTTAATAATTTAAGTCCTAAAATATGAAAATAATTCATTTTCCATCCAAAATTGATTTAAACCCAATAAATCATAAGTGTAATGAAATTGGACAATTTTCATAAATGAAAATGAAAATAGACCAGCATAAGAATTAAAATGTATATAAAAATACTAGATATCAACCACACAAATTCCTTTATGTGATACATCACACACATTCCATACACAAACAAGGAAATAAATTTGGCATGAATCCATATTCCAACATAATAGAGTCAAAGCAAATAAATCCTAAGAGCAAAGGAGCTCCAACACCTTTCCTAATACAATACAATTACACTTGATGCTCACAAGCCAAAGAGGTAGTTCCCTAATGGAAACACTCCCTTCCTTTGTTCTTTATTGTCTAAATCACAATACCTAAGTGTAACGTCCTTATTTTACTATACTAAAATTTGAAATTTTTTTTTCATTCTAATGCTTAATACTTGTACTTTCAAAAAAGAACATTCTACAATTGTTCTCAGCACAAATCATAATTTTGTCATACATAATAATTCAAATTCTAAACATAAGATAATTTTACATTCATTCGAAATAAATTACAAATTTGCCGTACATAGTAATTTGACTTCTAAACTTTAAAATATCTATAATTCCAATACTTAATAAACTTGAGTGCTCTTAAAGTGTTCAATCAATTTTTACACCTTTCCTCTTATACTCAGCCCCTGAATAGTCAGTTGAAAAAGCACAAAAAGGTGAGCTAAGGGTATCTCAGTAGCTAGCATAATTTTATAAATATTTATAAATATACCATTTCAGTCATAAAAGCACTTATATCAGAAAATCAGTCCATGTAATATAAATTCTCAATTCAGTGTATTAAGTTGATGAAAAATTAGCAAGCTGATATATAAATAAACCATGGAATCAAGAATAGTTGGTGGCACACTCAACGACATGGAAAAATAGTCTGCAGAACTACTTTTTCCAAGCTGAACATGAGAGAAAGGCTACTGCAGTCCTTTAACTCAAGCTAAAAAGATTCCAAGCTAAAACATGGAAATATAATTTCCAAGCTGACATGGAAATAGAATTTCCAAGCTGACATGGAAGCAGAGCTCCCAAGCTGAATATGGAAGTAAACTTCCAAGTTGATATCATGCTAATTTCATCATGAAAAACATATTTCACTTTAAATAAAACTTCATGGACATAAAATATTCAAGTAGTAAAACAAGCTTTTATGAATTGCTAAGCTACCTGGACTTTGTAGTCTAACTTTTTAGCTCAAATAGCCATCAATCTGTCTTGAAATTCGTTTCATGAATTCCGAGATATCACGTGAACTTAGAGGAAGATTGCACTGGTCTCTCAAGGGAGAACACGTTTTTGTCTTGCAAAACTTGGCTCACTCACAAAAAGGTCTCAAGAGTTAACTCAAGCTATACCTCACTCTAAGAGCCTAAGCTTGGCTTCAATAACCCAAAGCTCACAAAGATCACACCTTTGCTCACATCCATTCTTGTTTCTGTCACACTTCCTTATGTTTAAGGGGGGAGGCTTTATTTATAGAGTTTGTGATAGAAAACAAAAATCAATTTTGCTTTTTCTTCCTCTTTGTCCTTTTGAAAGAAGTCAAGACCAAATTTGCTTCCTCCTCCTAGAAGTCAAAAACTAATTTTGCTCCTTCCTCTGAGGTGTCCAAATCTGACTTTGATTCTTCTTCAAAACCAAATTTGCTTCCTCCTTCTAAAATTCAAAACTAATTTTGCTTCTTCCTCTCAGGTATCCAAATCTAACTTTGATTCTTCTTCAAGACTAAATTTGCTTCCTCCTCCTAAAAGTCAAAAACAATTTTGCTTCTTCCTCAGAGGTGTCCAAATCTAACTTTGATTCTTCTTCAATTTTTAGCTACACATTTGTATGGTTGCAGATGAAGCCACTTTGAAAGCTTTTCTATCACTTATTTTATATGGTACAAAATGAGGCCACCTTGAAAGCTTTTCAACCATTCATTTTACATGGTTTTAGACTAGCCACATAGCATTAAAACAATATGCCACATTTCATATTTTTACACTATGTAATCCAAGCCATTATTTCACATTGTGGTTTGGGCAATGAAAAACATAAAAACAGTTCCCTTTCTTTTCTCGATTTTTTCTGACAGCAAGAGACAAATTGCAGCAGAAGAAATTTTGACTTAATTTAATTCCTTCTGAATATTGAATACCTAACATTTAGTAATAATCTCTGATAATTATTAAAAATATTAAATATTTAATCAGTAATAAATTGGGATGTTACACTAAGAATTTAGATACACATATCATTCACGACAATCATTATAGATACATGTGAGAAATAATGTACAAGATTTTTAATCCTTAACTTCAATTTAAGTGAGGTCAAGTGCTCACATACAAAGACAAGTCTTAATAAACTAGAGAAAAATATAATACTACTAAGACACACACTACAAGAAAATTGACTTTTAATAGCGACTTTTTAGTGGCAACTTTTAAAGTTGCCACCAAAAGTAGTCCACTTTTGGCGACGAATAATTTAGTCGCCACTAAAAGTTGAGTTTTAAGAGTCGACACTAAAAGTCACACTTTTGGTGGCGACTTTTAAAAGTCATCATCAAAAGTCAGACTTTTTTAAATAAAATTAAAAAAATTAGACTTTTAGTGGTAACTCTCAGAGTTGCCACCAAAAGACAAATTTTTTAAAAAAAATTAAAGAAATTCATATTTTAAAAAAGTCGTTTTTACAAATTCCCATAGTCACCGCCAAAAGTTGCTTTTAAAAAAATGAAAAAAGTTAGATTTAAAAAAAATAAGACTTTTGGTGGCGACTCTTATAGTCAACCCTAAAAATCAGACTTTTGATGGCGATTCCCATAGTCGCCACCAAAAGTCAATTTAAAAAAAATCAAATTTTTTTAAAATAAAATGAAAAAAATAGACTTTCGGTGGCAAAAGTCAATTTTTTTAAAAAAAATTAAAAGAAGTCAATTTTTTAAAAAAAATTAAAAAAGTCAATTTTTTTAAATAAATTTAAAAAAATCATATTTTTTAAATAAAATTAAAAAAATTAGACTTTCTGTGTTGATTGTCATAGTCACCACCAAAAGTCAATTTTTTAAAATTTGGTGGTAACTCTTATAGTCACAACCAAAAGTCTAATTTTTTTTAAAAAAATTAAAAAATCATTTTTTATTTTATTTAAAAAATTCAATTTTTTAATTTTTAATTTTATTTCAAAATTTTCAATTTTTTAATTTTTTTAAATTTTTTTAAAAAAATCAGATTTTTGGTGACGACTAAAGTCTTTTTTTTTAATCGGATTCTTTTTTTTTTTTATGAAATTAGCCAAAGTTAGACTTTTTATAGTGACTCCAATAGTAATAATATATTTTCTTTTTGTTAAGTTAAATATTCTTTTATTTCTGTTTTGTAATATTTTTGACTTAAAATAATTTTAACAGATTATATATATATATATATATATATATATATATAATATTTTGCCCTTACATAACACAAATGTAGTGGTGGCAGGATGGCAAGGCCCACATGGTTGCAAGCAAGGGACCTAAGTTTGAATATTAGGTATGCATATGTTTGGTTTAATTTCAAATGAACTTGAATATTGCCTACAAAAAAAATTGAGACACCTCGGGGCAGCGAGTTATTGAATCGGCCAAGACTCGCAGGAGTTGAATGGGTCTCGAGTCAACCAGTCGGGTCAATCCGAATCTTAAAGTCGCCACAAAAAGTTGTCTTTGGTTTCATGGCGACTTTGAAAGTTGCCACTAAAGGTGACCTTTAGTGGCAACTACAGTCACCAAAAAAAGTCTTTTTCTGACGAAATATTTTTTTTTTTGCAATAACCATAATATAATCCACTACCTTATATGTCATGATCATCAATCAAGGTTATTACTATTCTCTAATCAAAGTTATACACACACACACACATACACACACATACATACATACACACACACACACACACACACACACATATATATATATATATATATATGTTACGTAGCTCATCCATAGCCATTCAATACCATCAACTTTCAACTATGAGAATCATATTTACTCATTTAGGCACATTATTATAATATTTCATTCCTCATGGGTTGTCCGTGCATACTTTCAACAAGAGTACTAGAATAATATAACAAAGTAAGGTGGAAGCTGATCCCTCACCTCGATTTCAAGTAAGCATCTACTACAATCCCATGGAAAGCAAAGAGGGAAAGTTAATAGAGGATATAGATGCCAAGTCCTAGAAGGAAGGATTAAAAACATCATTAACTTCTACCCACAATCATCCCAGTATTGGCCGATCGACTGGTTCCCATAAAGCAGCTGATTAGTTGCTCTCAGTTACCCCATACCAAGGAATTATCAATTGACTAGTAGATCTAAACAGTCAACTGGTCCTTCTCGATCGGAATAGAGAATCTTGCATAGAAAGCTACCAATTGACTGATGGCCTATGATAGTCGACTGGTAGAACCGTAGTACACTAGAAAAATGCACTCACAAGTAATAATCCACTCATAAGGGAAGGTGTGTATGCTCTATTCTCTCAAGTGTTTAAGGTAGTGCACTCACATTTCAGCCTATCACAAATTCACTGCCATAAGCTTGTCAAGAATCTAAATCTCCACTACTTAAATCACATACATGCTTGAATTATTAGGACTTTACTATGGATGTAAGGTGGGAAAAAGAATGATTGAAAGATGGGGGAAATGCAAGAATCAAGGTTTACAAAAACTTACAGAATTGAAGAGCATCAATCAAGTCATAAGAAATTGATCCATGAAACTTGGGCACAAAAATGCTTCTTCTTTTTCCTTCTTCTTTCTTTTTTTATGCCTTTTTTGTTTTTATTTTTCAAAAAAAAATTTTGATCTTCATACAGTATATTTTTATGAAGAATTGTCAAAATTTTCTTTTCTTTTGAGTAGCAAAACTAAATTTCAAATAGCCCACAAATTCTTCTTTTTGCACATGCTCAATCTCTTTTCAAAAGAAATTTCTAAAGCTCTTCAAATCCTAAGTTTTTAGAGAAAAGAAAAAGAATTTTTTTTTAAGGTGGAAAAGGGGTTGGAAACACAAGAAAGAAAGGTGGAAGTAAGGCACAAAGTGGTACACAATGGAAACAATGATAATGGATGGCTATTTGGTTGAAAGTGGGTAACAAGAAACAAATGCCTAATTCATTTCCAAGCATGCACATATAATGTAGCCTCAACAAAGATTCAAGACAAATTCTAGAGTAAAAATCATGATAAGGAATACTCACAAAAAGAAAGAATATTCTTTTGCAATAAAGGCTCAAATTCTCATGGTTTAAAGACTACTACTAAAAATTCATTAAAAACAATGTCATTGCCATTTTACTTGAGTTCCTCAGAAAAATAAGATCAATTTCTTTTCAAGCTAAATCATTTCACACACTTAAGCTATTTCATCATGCATTCTCCCACACAAAAACTCCATCAAATTATTCAAAAAGAGAGCACTAAATTTGAACAAAATAGAGCATCAAAATTCTGCACTGCAGAATTTTTGGCGACTCAGCTTTACTGACACAAAAGTGCATCAAAACGGATCCAAAAGACACCAAATAAAATTATACAGCTAGAAGACAAATAAATCTTTAAAAACATGTAAAGCAAGTGGCAAAATTCATAGCCAAATAGTACAGAAAATTAGTGCAAGACAACTTAAAATATTTTGGACAGAGCAAGGAAAAATAGAGAAAACAGCAGAAAAATTTTTAAATCAGCAACCAATGTTTTCTCCAATTAAATTCTCTCCCCCCCCCCCCACACTTAAATATTGCATTGTCCTCAATACAAATCAGCACTAAACATCACATAAACTACAGAGGACATAAATTAAAAGGAGGGAAAGAAAACGGCCTTATCATGGAGCCGGTGCACTGTAGTTTTGGATTTCCTCTACAGTTTCTTCTTGGAAGCCCTCATAGAACTTCTTCAACCTTTGCTCATTTACCATGAATTGTTTGTTGGTGGCCTCATTTTGAATGTCTACTGCACTAAAAGGAAAGACATTAGTAACAACAAAAGGGCCAATCCATCTAAAGCGAAGCTTATCGAGCATGAGCTTGAGGCAAGAATTGTAGAAAAGGACTTTGTCTCCCACTTGGAATTCTTTCTTTTCAATTTTCTTATCATGTAGAGCTTTGGTCCTCTCCTTGTAGATGCGGACATTCTCATAAGCTACTAGCCTTAGTTCTTCTAATTCTTGAGGTTGCAACTTCCTTTCCTTACCAGCTAAGGTCATGTCTATATTGCATTGCTTAACCGCCCAATATGCCTTGTGTGCAATCTCCACCGGCAAGTGACATGCTTTACCAAATACCAAGCAGTATGGAGACATGCCAATGGGAGTCTTGAAAGCGGTTCTATAGGCCCAAAGTGCATCATTAAGCCTCTTACTCCAATCTTTTCTATTGGGCTGCACAATTTTCTCTAATATGTGCTTTATCTCTCGGTTGGAGACTTCCGCTTGCCCATTGGTTTAAGGATGGTAAGGTATAGAAGTTTTATGCACCACCCCATATTTCTTCAATAACCCTTGCATGTTCCTGTTGCAAAAGTGTGATCCTTGATCACTGATTATAGCCTTGGGGACACCAAATCTGCGAAGACATGTGAATGAAGAAAATCTACAACAACAGAAGAATCATCAGTTCGGGTGGCTTTAGCTTCCACCCACTTCGACATATAATCCACAGCAACCAGAGTATACATGAAGCCAAATGAAATTGGAAAAGGACCCATAAAGTTTATACCCCAAACATCAAAAATATCACAAAAGAGAAGAGGTTGTTGAGGCATTTCATTTCTTCTAGACACATTTCCAGTTCTTTGACATCTAGAACAATTTTACAAAATTGTAGGCATCCCTAAACAAAGTAGGCCAATATAAACCAGAATCTAACACTTTCCTACCTGTTCTTTGGAGACCAAAGTGTCCACCACATGCAAGAGTATGATAGAAATTCAGCATAGATGTAAATTCATGATTGGAACACATCTCCTAATAATTTGATCACTACAAATCTTCCACAGATAAGGTTCATCCCACATATAGTACCTAGCTTCACTTTTTAATTTATTCAATTAATGTTTGTTTTGATATGCAGGTAATTCAGATGCCACAAGATAATTTACTAAATCAACATACCAAGGCTTATTAGTACCATGCAAAAGGGAAAAACACTCATTGGGAAGTTGTCTCTAATAGGGAGATGCTCTAAGGGAAGCTCTGAAAGACTACTCAAATGATCCGCTACTATATTCTCTGCTCCATTCTTGTCTTTGATCTCCACATCAAATTCTTGGAGAAGTAGCATCCATCTAATCAATCTCGGCTTTACATCCAGCTTCTTTAGCAAATATCTCAATGCTGCATGGTCAGAAAATACAATCACTTTAGAGCTAAGCAAATATGATCTAAATTTATCCAAAGCAAAAACAATTGCTAAAAACTCCTTTTCTGTGGTTGTGTAATTTGATTTAGCTGAATTAAGGGTACGAGAAGCATAAGCTATGACATGCAACTTCCTCTCTACTCTTTGTGAAAGTACCGCTCCCACAGCATAATTCGAGGCATCACACATGAGCTCAAATAGGAGCTCCCACCGTAGAGGTTGGATGATAGGAGGGAAAGTGAGTTGCTTCTTCAACTCATCAAATGCTAACCTGCAAGCATCATCAAAAATAAAATTAGTCTCTTTTAGGAGGAGTTTGGATAGAGGTAGAACGATCTTATTGAAATCCTTGATGAACCTCTTATAGAATCCTGCATGGCCAAGAAAAGAACGAACTTCTCGCATAGAAGCGGGGTAAGGCAAAGACGAGATAGCATCAACTTTAGCTTTATCTACTTCTATGCCATGGGATGACAATATGTGGCCTAGAACTATCCCTTCCTCTACCATGAAATGGCATTTCTCATAATTCAAAACCAAATTCTTTTATATGCATCTCTCAAGTACTCTCTTCAAATTTTTCAAGCATGCATCGAATGAGTCTCCATAAACAGAAAAATCATCCATGAACACTTCCATGAAATCTTCTAACAAATCAGAAAATATACTTATCATGCATCTTTGAAAAGTGCCAAGTACATTGCAGAAACCAAAAGGCATGGGTCTAAATGCAAAAGTACCAAAGGGATAGGTGAAGGTGGTCGTCTCCTGATCTTCGAGTGCAATATGAATTTGAAAATATCCTGAAAAACCATCAAGAAAATAGTAGTGAGACTTTCCAAAAAGTCTCTCAAGCATTTGATCAATAAAAGGAAGAAGAAAATGATCTTTTCTAGTAGCTTGGTTCAACTTCCTATAATCAATACAAACACGCCAACTGTTTTAAATTCTAGTGCGTACTAACTCATTGTTTTCATTTGCTATAACAGTTACCCTATTTTTCTTTGGCACTACTTGTACCGAACTTACCCACTTACTATTAGAGATAGGATAAATAATGCCAGCTTGAAGAAGCTTACTTACCTTCTTCTTGACCACATCAAGAATCATGGGGTTGAGTCTTCTTTGGGGTTGCCTCACTGGTTTCATCTCTTCTTCAAGAAGAATATGATGCATGCACACCAAAGGACTAATCCTAAGAATGTCTGCTATAGTCCACCCAATTTCCTTCTTGTTCCTTTTCAACAAATTTATCAATTTTTCTTCTTGATCAGGCTTTAGATTATTGGCTACAATCACTGGAAGTTGGTCTCCTACTTCCAAGAAAGCATGCTTGAGGTTTTCTAGTATAGCCTTCAACTCCAATGCAGGTAGTTGGATAGAGGATGGAATCAATTTTTGTGGAATCACATCCAAGGAGGCATCTACAAATTTAAATTACTCAAAGACAGAATCCTTGGCTAAAGAGGAAGAAGGGTCAGTAGCATAAGAAGAAAAAGATAAAGAATGTACAACATTACAGTTTAAATCACTACACCTACAACTACCTAAAACATAAATAGAATCAAAATCTAAGCTAGAGAAAATTACAGAATCAGAATGTAATTCAGAATCAAAATCAGAAGGTGAATCATAATGCAACTCAAAATTGTCAAGACTTAGAGAATTCTCAATTTCAGCACAAGCATGACAAAACTCAGAACCAGCAGCACAATTGCACTTAAAGGCATGAACTAAATCAGAAAACTCAGGAAAATCAAAAACTAAATTAGCTTGGAAATCATCACATGCCTCATCAACTAGATAATCCAAAAAATTAACCACATACACATTAGAATGATTTTCTATAGGATGTTTCATGGCATCTAAAATATTAAAGTCAATCTTGTTGCTAGCAAACACCATGGACAAAGTCCCTTCATCCACATTAATAATGGTTTTTGTAGTTTTCAGAAAAGGCCTACCAAGTATCAATGGTGCATGACCAAGAGTGTTAACATTTTCCATATCTAGCACATAAAATCAGCAGGAAAGATTAAATCTTTAACTCTTACCAAGACATCTTCTAGAACTCCTGTTGGGTGTGCTGTGCTTCTGTTGGTAAGTTGAACAATCACTCCAGTTGGTGGAAGGACATCAATCTTGAGGCTTGAGTACATTTATTTGGGTATGAGACTGATTGAGGCTCCCAAATCTAACATAGCACTGGAGAACTCCATATTACCTATTGTGCATGGTATTGTGACAGTTCCAGGATCTTTACACTTAGGTGGCATGGGTAGCTGGATAAGTACAAAAACATTCCTCCTCAAATTCACTCTCTCATTGCCCCTTAAATGCCTCTTATAAGTGCACAATTCTTTGAGAAACTTGGCATACCTGGGAATTTGCTTAATTGCTTCCAAAAGTGGAATGTTGACCTCTATTTTTCTGAAGGTCTCCATGATCTCTTTATGCAAGTCAGATTCAGAAGCTTTCCTTGATTGAGATTGTCTATTGGGGAAAGGAAAAGTTATTCTCTGAACCACTTCTTCATCCTTTTTATTTTGCTCATTGGGTGAGGATGAAGGAACATTTTGCTACACATCTGACTTTGCTGGTTCAGATTCAAAAGGTGGATCATCTCCTTGCTTGCTACTCCTCAAAATGATGGCATTGACATTGCATCTTGGATTAATCACTGGTTGAGGTGGTAAACTCCCTGAACCTTGACTTTTCATCTTACTAATTGTTGTGGCTAACTGACTAATCTTAGTCTCTAAATTTTGCAAATTTGTTTCTGTTCTTTGCTGAAACTGAAGGGTATTGGCAGTCAGTTATTTCATTAAATCTTTCAGACTATTCTTAGGATTCTTGGGGGCTGGAGGAGATATATGGCTAGGTCCAGGTTGGTTGTATCTTACATGGGGTGGCTGGTAAGGAAGGGGATTTGGATTTGAGGTATTTCCATACTTGAAGGCTGGATAGTCACGCCACCCAGGATTGTAGGTGGAGGAGTATAGGTCATATCTCTGTTGTTATGGCTACATGGGTCTACTAGGGAATATGCCAGCACATGACTTAGTTGAGGTCTCTTGTAGCTGAGGGCACTGATCAGTATAGTGGGTATTCAGGGCAGAAATACCACAAATTGAAGGAGGAGGAAAGTTGGTTGTTGTGTTCTTTGATTTAATGCCAATTGCCTCATCATTGAAGCTAACTCTTCCAATTTATTTTCTATCCTTTGTTGCTCCATGGGAGGTGTCCTCACTTCATTGACAGTAACTGCTCCTAGATCATTCAGTCTAGTACCAAACTGTTGTGCATTTTGGGCCATCTTGGCCAACAATTCGTTTGCTGCAGTAGGGGTCTTGTCCATCAATGCCCCAGCAGTAGCTGCATCAACTATGTATCTGTCCATAGGTAATAATCCCTTATAGAAATACTGGATGAGAAGCTACTCTAAAATTTAATGGTTTGGACAACTTGAACATAGCTTCTTGAATCTCTCCCAATACTCATACAAAGATTCACCACCTGTTTGTCTAATCCCACTGATATCTTTCCTGATTACTGCTGTTCTGGAGACTGGGAAGAATTTCTCTAGGAACACTTTCTTCAGTTCATCCCATCTTGTGATCAAGGCAGATGGCAGGTAGTAAAGCCAATCCTTGGCTACTCCATCCAAAGAGAAAGGAAAGGCTATCAATTTGATCTGTTCTTCTCCAACTCCTTGTGGTCTCATGGTCGAGTAGACAACATGAAATTCCTTCAAGTGTTTATGCAGATCTTCACCTGGAAGGCCATGAAATTTAGGCAGCAAGTGGATTAAACCAGATTTTAGTCCAAAATTAGCATCCAACTTAGGATAATTTATGCACAATGGTTGATAATGCACATCAAGTGCAATCAACTCTTTAATGGATTGTTCTCGCCCATTTTGAGACACTTGTGCATTTTGATTATCCATCCCAGTTATTCCAACTGACTCAAATCAGTTGATTCTAACACAATATCAGATTCAGACTCTGACTCTACTTCTACTTCTACACTATTGACAGCAAGATCAACAATTTTAGCAAGAAGTTCAGAAACTATACTAGTCCTAATGTTGTTGCTTCTTACTAGCCTATGGAAGTTCCTATCAATTTCAAGATCAAAAGGTGGTAAGTCCGCTTTAAGAGACCTTCTCATACACTAGGAAGGGCAAAATTCACAAGAAAACAACCAAAACAACAAAAAATTGAAATTGAAAAAATTGGGACACTAGGATCCAACCGATAAAAACCGTCAAAAAAACTGAAGTATCTTAGAAAAATCTGATTTTTCTTGGAAAAATCCTTCTCAAGTTAGATGGACTAATGCGAAAAATAGAACTTAAAAATTCAACCCACAAAAATCACACTAAAAATCACAATTAATTAAAAAATAAAAAAACATTAAAAAATAGAAAATAGGGTCTAAACGATGGAATTTGGAAAAATGGCCACCCCATACTAGGTAAAGCAAAGTAGGGGTTTTGACTTGCTCAAAACGTCGAAAAATAGTGGTCTACCAAGTTTCAGGTCAATCGAAGATAGTTAGGTTTTTCGCTGGCAAGAAAATGACTAGTTTTTTACTAGTATCCGATAAAACGACTCAAACTTGTAAACCACTTCAACAATATTGAAATGACTGAAAATCAAACAAAGACACATATAAACAACTAATCAGACAACTTAGAAGTGAATTGGCTCCCTGGCAATGGCGTCAAAATTCTGGTTCACGCCATTACGATGCCGAATCGCCCAGAATTGAAATCATGGCAATTTTGTAGCATGATGGTCCCTAGGTCATTTTCACTCTTGGAGCCTCACTTCTAACCACTAACTAATTGCTCTAAACACATAAACACTAATTAAAAGCTAATTAACACACGGGGGTTTGGTTGTGACGGAATCAAAAGAAATTGCAATTAAGAACAATAACAGCAACAATAAACAAGGCTGTAAATAGCATATTTGAACAACAATAGAAGAACACAACCAGCCTTGATTTTTCCTGGAGATGTAATCTTCCTAGTTCTATTCAGATGCTAAGTTTCATTCATTTATCATTTGATTTTTTTTAACTAAAAAGACTAGAAAATCTTCTAGTCTGGATTACACTAAAACATACTCAAAGAAAACCTTCTCTGACTACATATTATTGTAACCACAGTAAAGATAATCAAATCATGTAAGAAGATCTTCATTACATGCCATTTTCATCTCTTCTACCATTCCAATCACTCAAGATAGATAAATCCTCATATGAAGTAATAAAAACTAGTTGTCAAGTTCATGAAATTCTAATCAGAAACATCCATAAACATAACAGAACAGAGGCTTAAAGAATAAGATGAGAAAAAAATGAATAAAACTTATCTTATAAAGCATGAGAACTCATATTACAACTCCAATCTAAACCAAGGCTGATTACAAGGGATTTTAGCCCTCCATGAGATTAAAAACCAGAAAACAGAAGGGAGAAAAGAGAAAGAGAAGTGGTCTATGAATTTTTCTCTCAGTTATAGAAAATTAGGACTCAACTAAAGTCTGAAAAACTAACTAAACTAATGTCCCAAAAAGCTGATGGAGAAACTGACTTTCTGCCTTTTTTTCTTCTGATTTTTGATATAGAAGGTATGCTGCTGTAGAAGAGTGGTTGCCTTTTCAGAAAGTGGTGTGGTGGCTACTTCTTTCATCAAGGTCAAAGGGATGGGATGCAGAAAGTTGGTCTGAAGTGCTGCAGCCTTAGGTCCCATACGTCCATGTCATCAGACAAGTAGAATAGGCTGCCAAGTCATCTCAAAATGTGCCACATCAACGTCCAGCTCATCAGGAATGCCATGTCAGTGCCACATCATCAAGAAATCTCCAAAATTAATTCTGAAAATTACACAAGAAGGATTAAATTGAGTCTTTAATAATTCAAGTCCTAAAAGATAAAAATAGTTCATTTTCCATCTAAAATTAACTTAGACCCAATAAACCACAAAGTGTAATAAAATTGGAGAAATTCTAAGATGAAAATGAAAGGAGACCAAGATAGTGGTTAATATGTATATAAAAATGCTAGATATCAAGTTTCCATTGCTACAAACATAGACAACCCGAGAGTGTTGTTTCATTGAGATTTTGAGGCCACCCTTCAGCTACAAGAGCAGGATAGCAAACCAGAAAAGTTGCTCTATTTTCTACACTAAAAACACAGAAATTTATGGGTTTTTAAGGGACTCTAGAAAGTCTCTTCTAGCCAAAAACATCAAGCCACATTTGGCCAATTTTGGTGCTGATCGACAGAGAATCATAGTGGAGGAATTTGTTGTCCCAAACACACTTTTCAGCAGCAAGAAAAGTGGCAAGAAAGTGCAGAAAAATTTAGAGAGAAAATGAGCTTGGAGTTTCTAGTAAGCCTTGAATCCTTTCTTTTAGGTTTGCATGTGTTTCAGAAATGATTGAACATGGCTTAGGGGGTCCCTAGATGAGTTTAGGAGAGCCTTGTATCAAGAAGAATGGGAAAAGATAGAGTTTAGATGTATGCATGCATGGCAGGGACTAAAGTGAATAAATCAAAAGTTTGTAGGAATAGCTATAATTTTCAGACAAGATATATTTGTGACCTATGGACCTACAGGGAACTAAATGTGGTTTTACATCATGAAAATGATAAAGAAAAAAATTATTACTGAGGACTTAAGTGAATAAATTGAAGAGTTGGAGTGTAACGTCCTTATTTTACTATACTAAAATCTGAAATTTTTTTTTTAAATTCTAATGCTTAATACTCATATCTTCAAAAAGAACATTCTACAATTGTTCTCAGTACAAATCATAATTGGTTATACATAATAATTGAAATTCTAAACATAAGATAATTTTACATTCGTTTGAAATAAATTACAAATATGTCGTACATAATTTATAATTCTAATACTTAATAAACTTGAGTGCTCTAAAAGTGTTCAATCAATCTTTACACCTTTCCCCTTATACTCAGCCCCTGAAATGGTCAGTTGGAAAAGCACAAAAAGGTGAGATAAGGGTATCTCAGTAGCTAGCATAATTTTATAAACATTTATAAATATACCATTTCAGTCATAAAAGCACTTATATCATAAAAATCAGTCCATTTAATATAAATTCTCAGTTCAGTGTAATAGGTTGATGAAAAATTAGCAAGCTGATATATAAATAAACCATGGAATCAAGAATAGTTGGTGGCACACTCAACGACATGGAAAAGATAGTCTGCAGAACTACTTTTTCCAAGCTGAACATGAGAGAAAGGCTACTGCAGTCCTTTAACTCAAGCTAGAAAGATTCCAAGCTAAAACATGGAAATATAATTTCCAAGCTGACATGGAAATAGAATTTCCAAGCTGACATGGAAGCAGAACTCCCAAGCTGAACATGGAAGTAAACTTCCAAGCTGATATCATGCTAATTTCATCATGAAAAACATATTTCACTTTAAATAAAACTTCATGGACATAAAATATTTAAGTAGTAAAACAAGATTTTATGAATTGCTAAGCTACCTGTACTTTGTAGTCTGACTTTTTAGCTCAAATAGCTATTCAATCTATCTTGAAATTCGTTTCACGATTTTTGACCGTTGACCGTGGGGTAGTTTGCACTGGTTTTGGTTCTGATTTTTGCTTTCTATTCACTGCCACTTCTCCCTTAACACTTGTGTGGGTTAGTAATAGAAGAATCTCCTCAAAGTAGCTCAGAAAAATCGAGTTTAACGTTGCTATTTGCTTCTTCCAAAAACCTCTATTTTATGGTTGAAAAACAGAGAATATTTTTCTGCTTCTGTCCAAGCTACTGGATTCTCTTTTTCTCACTCTCTCTCGGTTGTGAATGGTGCAAGGAAAGAGGAGGAAGATGTTGCTATTTATAGCTGAAAATGGGAGGCAAGTGGGAAATTCCTTTTGAATATTCAAATATCTTTCTAAAGCCTAGAAATGTTTAGAAAACTCAAGATAACTCAAGATAAACCTAGACTAACTTAGAATTCTCTAGAATTATCTATACCATTCTACAACATTCTACACTTATCTAGGAAATTCAAGAATATACAAGATATCTCTAGAACATAACTAACCTGGAATTTTTCTAGAATTATCTATACCATTCTACAACATTCTACACTTATCTAGGAAATTCAAGAATATACAATATATCTCTAGAACATAACTAACCTGGAATTCTCTAGAATTAACTATACCATTCTACAACATTCTACACTTATCTAGGAAATTCAAGAATATACAAGATATCTGTTGAACATACAAGATTCCTCTAGAACAATCTAGATTCATCAAGGACATTCAACCTAGACTAACCTAGAATTCTCTAGAATTATCTATACCATTCTTCAACATTCTGCACTTATCTAGGAAATTCAAGAATATACAAGATATCTGTAGAACATACAAGATTCCTCTAGAATAATCTAGATTCATCAAGGACATTCAAGAGATTTCTAGAGTCTCAAAAAAATAAAAAAATATTAAATATTTAATCCATAATAATTTGGGATGTTACATGGAGGGAAGGAGTAAATTTTCTAAAAATGTCCAGATTTAGTATATATGGGATTTTAATTAGAATTTGATAGAATTTACCAAATTTTGAAGGTTATTAAATGATCAATATTTGCATTAAGGACTAGAGTGAATTAACTCAAGGTTTTTGAAAAAAAAAGAAATAAGTTGGAATTTTAGAGAATAAATTAAGAGAAGTATTAGTTAAGTATATTCATTTAAATTTGAGACTAGAAATAGGATTATGGATAATACACGATTATTATTTTAGTGTACAAAAATTAAATTAAATTTAGAATAATAAAATTTTAAGGTCTTCCATGTTAGGATTTTAATGGTTGATTTATGTTTACCAGCACCTTGGAATAGTTCCAAGCAGAACAAATACGAGTTGGTAAATTCAGGTAGCCAGTTGCATTTCACAAAAGCAATGTTCATATATTCTTCAAATTGTTTTATACTAAAAATGATTTATTGATGAATTATGTGATATTCAACTCTATGCATGTCATGTATATATGTATATGCGTTGTTATGATACTCATGTGCTAAGACAGTTTATGCCATGCATCTGGGGTACAATGGTACGCACCAATGTAAGATTCATCATGGTTAGGGCAGAAGTAGCTATGCATGACAATGCTAGTGTCAGTTTTGCTGACCTTCGGCCTTAGGGTATAATTAAACCTTGGTTCTAGGCACTAAGAGTGATGATCCTTGGCACCACTTGAGGTGAAATAGACTCCTAGGGTACTAAGACCAAGTGACGATCCTTGCGCCACTTGAGGTGAAAAAGACTCCTAGGGTACTAAGACCAAGTGATGATCCTTGGCACCACTGGAGGTGAAAAAAACTCTCAGGGTAATAAGACCAAGTGATGATTACTGCATGGCAATGGCATAGATGAATTGAACTGAATTACAATTAGGTTTATGAACTAATTTATGAAATGATATATGAATTAATTTATGAGATGAAGTATGATGAACTTGCTTTTATGACAGGGAATGGTTTATGTTTTCAAATATTATACACTGGCTACTAAGATTTTTATGTCTCATGATATTCTATTGTACTAACCATTTCCAGGTGCTAATCAAAATGGAAATAGTGAGGTTGCTGCAAGGGGTCAGTAGCTATAGCCCAGAGTTTATAGTTGTTGTAAAATAATTAAGAACTGATCTCTAGTGATGTACATATATGTCTAAGTGACTATGATGTAAGATCTATGATGGTTTTGAGGATCTTAGTTAGTGACAATAATGTCAGTTCCTTGTTGCTTTTTTAAATTGTGGATTTGAGATTTTTGAAAGTTTGAGGTGTTGATTAATGGCATAATTATGGATTGAGGAACCTTAGCTTAAAATCTATCATGTTGGAGATAGTGTTGAGTGATTTTGAGGTGTTACAGTTTCAAGCATTACAAATCACGAATTTTAAGCTTTTCAATGTGTTATTATGCTCTTAGAGGAAATTTTGATGCATTAACACAACCAAAACGACCCAATTTTCACATTTTCTACCTTAGGGTTTTGTGTACCTCCAAAAATGAGGCCAAGAAGAGGAGCAAGCATGATTTCATAGAACTAACCTTGAGTTCCTTAATTCCTTACCGGAGGAAGGTTACCAGAGATGAACCCTTGCTGAAAATCACCATGATCATGGGTGCTAATGGAGAGCTACAGGTGAGAGGGATGAAGGAGAGGAAATGTGTGAGAGAGAGAGAGAGAGAGGCGTGCATCTTGTGCTGACCAAGAGAGCATGTGTAGGCTTATATATTTCTAACCTACTTGATACTAAAATTACAATTTTGCCACCCCCTTCATAAAATTTGGGGTTCGGGGCAATACTGGTGTCTGATTAAAATATTCTCCATGCACATCTCAGTTCGGCACACTAAATCACTCCGCCTGGTACCCCATTATAAGTTTAAAACTTCTTTTTCAATGATTAACATAGAAGGAAGTTCTCTTTTCACTTTAGTCCCTATAAGAAGGCCCCAATGCCATAACTCGATACCTTGGCCTCCATATGACACCCATTCACACTTTAGTGACCACTTCATTGACCACGATCGAATAAGTATACACGTATATGTGCACAAGGCCCAACACTCACTTTCTTTTTAAGGGTTACACACTTTATTAGTAAGGAAAAAGCCTTAATCGAGTTTGCAAAAACATTTTTACTCACTGAATTAGCATAACATAGTATTAACCAAAACCCCTCAAAACCATGGGTATTACACATATAGCATCATCCTTAGTTCATAACAATGCCTTTAACGGTTAGCTAGCACAATTTATAAAACATTTTGAAAATGATATTCTATTTGTAGAAGCAATATCAATCCATGCTTTAAACATCTAAAAACTTGTGCAATCATTCATAGAAAACATAATCTATCAAGTGAAACTTAGCAAGACTAAATAAAGTAGTTTGTTGCACACACAACTCCTGGAAAGGAAATACTGTAAGATTCCAATCTAGTCCTCAACCATGGAAAGAGAGCTTTTGCAATCTATCAATCCAAGCCTCAATACATGGAATAAATTTCCAAGCCTTAAACCATGGAAATAGAGCTTCCAAGTTAGATCATAAAAATCATTTTTGTGCACATTTAACTTTCATAAAATCGTTCATGGACAATTTTCATAAGCATCATTATAAAACATCAGTGTAGAAAGCAAGTTTACTAGTAGAAAAACATCATTTAAAGAAAACATCAATATAAAATCATGCTCTATGAATTGCCCAACTACCTTAAGTGTTGAATTTCTTAATCCTTCATTTAAGATTCTAATTTTATTACTAATCCCTCAGCCTTTCCTCTGCCAATTTAGCCTTGAGACTTCATACTCTAACCTTCCAACACTTCCTTTTTTCTTTTTTATGCACTAACTCTCTCACCTAAAACACTCTGTCTTTTTCAAGTTTCTTTTATGTGTTTCTCTTCTCCCAATTCCTCTATATTTATAAACTTTCCTAAGCTTCTCACTAGGCATTTCCTTCTCCATTAATTTTAGTTCATAACTAGAATTTAACCAAAAACTAACTAAAGACTAATTGATCCCTTTGTCCTATTTATTGTGCTTATTAAGAATTTGAGTAGATTGCTTAGTAATTTTTGGCATCCACCATTCATCATTTCCTCTTGAAATCCATTGAATATGACCTATCAACTTGCTTATAGAAAATAATTCAACTTGTATTTTTCTGATTTTTATAAGGCTAGTCGATTGTCGGGCCTACAGCAGCTGACCATTCCCTTAATTTTCTACATTATCAATTCCTTGTGAGTCACCAATTGACTATCATGCCTTGACCAATTGACTTGCTAGTCATCTTGTTTCCTTCTTTTTCTACATATAACCAGTCGACTGTTACTTCTATCACAGTCGACCATGCACTTCTCATAAGCATTCTATAGTTATAAATGCTAGGTTGTTACAATTCTTCATGGCTAAGGATAGGTAAAAGATAAGGAAGCATGTAGGATCTATACTTAAGGTTACATGCAATGTATTTTGGCTGCCATTTGTACTAATTTGGCTAAAATGTCAAAAGAGGCTCCTAAACCTTTACTTTGTTCAATTTGGTCCCTAGTCCATGTGTAAAATTCTAATTATACCCCAAAATTATTCGTACACTTCTATTTATATTTCTATTTATTTATTCACTCATATGCATTTTTTTATTATCATTATTATTTCTTATTTTATTATTATATCTATTTAAAATTGCTTATCTTATTCTCATAGAAATTCTCCTTTCATAATGATCCTCCTAAATAATAAATTACTCAATAGGTATTTAGTCGGGATATTACATTCACTACCCAAAAGTCTCTTTGCTAAATCCTAATTTCCTAAGGGCCTCTTAACATAATCTTCTTAGTTTCATTTCATTTAAGACATAAGTTGGTGCTAATTTTGGAATATTACACATACTACTTTGTTGCCTGCGGCCACTGCCACATCCGCCCTTGTCTCTCCACTATGGGTTCTCCACCCTTATTGCTCATTTAATCATTTCAATAATATACCGGCCTCTTTTGGCCTTAACTCATGGGGTGCACTTCTATGCTCAACTCGTTAACACAATCACAAGCACAGGCAAGGTATCAGTTCATATCAAACATAATTCCACATAAACAACTTCAAGATTTAGGTGAACATACAATCTCAACTCTTTATATTTAATAAGGAATGTAAGAAATGTAAGAATCCATTCTTTTTTAGTGTCATAGTAATAACCAATCAATTTACTCCATAATATAAACCCAAAAAGTGATAAATTTATCATTTATGGCACATGACAACAATCCACAACAATCATAGTATAAATTCAAGGCTTTTGAAAATAAATATGTTAGTTCAAGTATGTACCCAAGAAAAGGGGTTGAATTGGGTACATAGTATTTATCAAACTTTTTCAATAAAACTTTCTGTTTCTTAAATAAACAGTATCCTGAAAAGATAGTTTTTTTAAACAAATAATTATATGAGTTTAAAATTAGTATCCTGATCACAAGGGATATCTTTTTAAAGGAATTTTCCTTGTAAACTTAAAAACTCTTTTCTTTAATAATGAAGGGAAAATAATAAAGCAAAAAGAGACATAACAATATATAGTGGTTCAAAAAATTTCTGAGGGAAATTCCTATGTCCACTCCTCAAACACGCAATAAGAGAATTTTATAAAGGAAAACCAGTAACCAATTCAATTAGTAGCCTCACACACTAAGGATTAGCATCCTGCTTTTACAATACTTTCGCAAACTTACAACCTGGTATGTCACTCCTAACCTTCTAGAACCTCTTCAACCCAAGAAGATCAACTACAAGCTTGTACACCAACAATATGGATTACACCCAATCCCTAACAAAAAATTAGTTAGTCCCTACACGAGATAATAAAAATATATCAGCAAGCTAAAATATGTTCACTAAGAATAAAGAAAGAAATGCTTACACCTATGATTACAAAAATTTATAACAATCTCTCAAGAAATATAGAGAAGGAATTCTAGGTGCTCAGCTTAGCTCCTAGTAATTCTCTATATTTTCCTTCAGCAATCTCCTAGTCTATTAGTTTGAAGGAGAAAACCTTTTATACTTGCTCTAGAAAACTAGTCGTTGAGAGGCTCTTTCTACATTTACTCCTTTAATGGTCAACTCCATATCTGCTCTTTTAAGTGCTCAATCTGATATGTGGTCTTAACACATTAAGCTGGAAAGACTGCTATTTTATGAAGGAAAGATTTTATCTCTTTGATTTTGTAGGCTATTGGATTTATTAGAATTAGTACGCTAATGGATCTTTTATCTTATGCTCCTTCCATTTTTGGTTTGTCTTAAACGTGTAATTTCCTTTTAAGCCTACACATTAATATAATAGGATAGATAAAATGTTGTTGATTTAGGAAAAGCAGAGATTTTTTTCCCTTTTGATTTTAGGCTGTTACAGATTTTTCTTCTATTGTTGGACCTTCCAAATACGGACGCTAACAATTTTCCCTTTCTTCTGTACCTTCCTTTTTGGTTCCTTTAATCATGCTATTTCCTTTTTAGGCTTCCACTTTAATTTTGATAGGAAAGATAAAGTGATGTGTTAGAGATTATCTAGATTTCTTTCCTTTCTCGTGTGAGCCATAATCTTGCCAAGCAGATTAGTGTGATTTTTTCGTTATTGTGCAACTAGACCACTTAGAGTCAACATGTTTAAACCAAGGCCTAACAGGGCTATCATGAGTTTGCATGTATCTAGGCCAGTGAAGAGATGATTCCATTAATCAAAAAATGGATTCCGAAATTCTTGCACTAACAAAATACAAGAAAAATTTGGAGAACCAAGATGGCAGGGTTATTTACTCATATTGCAATTAAACTACAATGACTTGCTATGAATTTGAGGGAGAAAAACCACAAAAAGTCACCAGAGGTCCTATGGAAACAAGCCAACAAGGAAAGGATTAAAATGGGAAGCTTTTATCTAGATTATGGCACCTTGGGTGCAGGCCATGGCACCTTGGGACACCACGCTCCTAGCTTTTGGATTGGTGCCCTCAACTAGCCTGGCACTGGGTGCTAAGGTCTAGAGCAGGTGTTGCCCTTCAAAATGGTCTCTCTTCTCACCCATTTCCCTAATCTCTTATCATACAACATTTATGACTGATTTAAGGCTTTCTTTAGGTTCCAACTACCATTAAAAAACTCTTAAATGCCTTTCAAATCATCAATGTAAACTCTAAACCATCAAAATCAAAATATTTCCCAAATCCATCATTTCTCTCCTAAGATAAGTATTACACTAATGCAGCCTCATTACAACTTCCTCTTACCATTATTTAGCATAAAAGAAGCTTCCTGATCACAAGAGCACATTGAAAAAGATAGCCCATAATAACATTCTATGCCATAGCTCAAGAAAACCCATCCTTTAAGCTTAAATCATATGAAGATTTGTATATTGGGTCTCAAACAACTCACTGAAACATAATCACATATCCATACAAATCATACTAGAGAAGCATAAAAATTGGCTCCTAATAAAACACCAAAAATTCTTCATTTATAACATTTTAGTCCTTCATACCACAATTACAAATGCATAAATACACAACATGAACGAAATTCTATCATAGAGATTCACAGTTACCACATCAATATCACAACTCTATAATCCAACATGTTCAAAATATCTAACATGATTCAACATATTAATAATTTTATTCATAAATAGTCATGGTACTCCACTTATGAGATTAGGTTAACAAATTGCATATAGATTATCATCACTACATTAAATAAACCATATGCTAACAATTATCACATCACCAGTTTCCTACAATTAATCAATGTTGCAAAATACAAGTTTGGTTGAATCATTAAAAGAGACTCAATTTGAGGAAATATAATTGAGTAGGTATACTTAACCATTATGCTCATTCACCATTTACCAATAACCAACACCCTAGTGCTAGTTTCATGAGAAATTGCGAGAGTAACATGAAGTATAAATTTTCATACTAGCTAACGTCATAATTTCACGACCCTAACATAAGTTTTCATACAAAGTTTAAGAAGTAAAATACATTATTGGAATATGATTCACTTCTCACATTTTGAGCAAGATTTAATGGCAAGAGAGATGCAACATATTTCTTTTTCAAATTATAAGAATTATGTTAGAATTTAGTGTAGGGTAAGTTTATCCACTCACCTTAGATTGACTAAGCAATTCTTCTACCTTTAGGAGCTAGAACTTGATGGCTGGATGCTTTCCAAGGGTGCTATGAAAGCATTACAAGGAAAAGAAGTGAACAAGAGATTATTTGAAGACCTTGAAACCCTAGGAGCTGGGTATGCACCTAGGGCACTGCTTTTCTTGCCCTTTGGATGGCTAGCACCTTGGGCTCTAGCTTCTTAAGCCTCAAGTTGGCTAGTGCCCTATACATCCCATCGGTTAGCTGGTGCCCTTTAGTGAGGCATTGGCTACTAGAGCAATCTCAAAAATGCGAATTTCTTTCTTTCTTCACTGAAAAACCTTACCCACGCACCAAACTCCATTAATGCAACATCAAGGCACCATAATTGTCATGACCCCCATACGAATTTGTGACTAGCACAGAGGTGTGACCCACGTCACCTATGTAAGCCTAACCAACACAACTAATCACATACATAAAACATTTCCAAGGATTTATCATTAAAGTAAAAGTGGGTTCCTAAAAAGAATTTAGTACAAATCATTCATTAAAACATAGTTTTAATGTTCACAGTAAATTAAATATACATTATTGTGTACCGTTTGCAGGGATGAGACTCTTAGGAAGGTCTCATCCTTTAACCACAACAATACCATTCAATATGCCACCACTAGAACCACTAGATCACACAAGATACATGAAAATGGTTCATATACAACCAATAACCACGACAAGTCATCACACTGTCACACTACAAGCACATTGGATATTCACACAATCAAGTGTGACATGATATCCTACAACATACATACAAGTGATTTATATAAACCATATCCATTGCAACTATAAAGATTATTGCTACACCATCTCAAGCAGTTTAATGTTAGGCCTCTCATAAGAATTATGCCTCTAGTGGGCTTTGCCTTATGTAATGCCTCTCATAGGAATATATTGGTTCTTATAAACATTGTGTCTCTTATATACTTTGTATAGTGTTATGACTCTCATAGGCCCTTATTGCTTCTCTTAAACATTATGCCTCTCATAGGTGTTGTGCTTCTAATAAGCATCATGCCTTTCATAGGCTTTACAAACCAAAAACATCATCATACTACCTAAAATATTGACAAGTGTATCCCACATACTGAAGGAATTTAGAGATCATAGAATGCAGCATAATATAAAACATCTTCTCTAAACTTATTTACCAATGGATCAACTTATATCACTATTACATTAACCATGAAAATAAAATGAAGAGAAATACCTCTTGTAGCACAGTAACCTCTCCAAGTATAAACAAGTATCCAAAGTGGAATTCCTCTAATGGTAATCCATACAAAATTATGCTAAGGAAAAACCTCTAGAGGTAATGGCATTCCTTCTTATTCTTGTATTAGTAAGCACAAAGAAGATATAGAGAAAACCCTCTTGAATGAAGGAGAAGAAAACAAGAGTGTTACAAAAATCCAGATACACAACAATTGAGAGAGTGTGGAGTATGGTATGTGGCTTTCACTATCACTTTTAAAGTGATAGGTGCTACCTCAAACCCTGAAGTCCTAATTCCCTTAGTCCACCTTAAGAAGCCCAATCTCTTTGAGAGATTGGGACAGCTAAAAGGTTCTCATTTGTGCTTTTCCTTTTTTGGGTAGGAATAGGAACAAATTCTTATTCCTTATCTCCTTTTTAATTAATTCTCCATTTGAGGATCAAATCCTCGAGCCCGTTTCACATTCTTAGTGACCCATTAGTTTTTGGCTATGTTAGCCATTCACAATCAATACTTGATTGTAAATAGATTTCAAGTGGCATCTAGCAACACTTCGTGACCCCTAATTGATCAAAAAGTCAATTATTTGACTTTAAACTAAAGTGTGTCTATGCAATGTGTCCTTTTACCATCTTATACCCACTTAATTTAGAGTATGGCCTATGTGTCAACTCCTACTAGACTTGATAACATCACATTCAACTAGTCAATTCCTTGTCTTGTAGGATCAATCACTTTAAACTATGTCACTAAAAACCATCTTTATGACAATTCTGCTTTGGCCAAAGACTTCTTAGTAATTATCCTGACAAATAGCCATGGGTATACTTCCTTCTATTAGGAGTGGTGAATCCTCTGTTGACTACTCATATATCTTCGAATACTTCATATTGTGCCCAATCATTACCATATGAGTAACCCATGGTAGGTAACAAGGAATAGAGTCAAAACATATGATCCACGCCCTTAATAAACATTCACATGTTTACTCAAAATATCTCATGCTTACAACTTATGAGGATAACTGCTTGATCAAATTAAGAAGCATAACATATGCTAGTTTATCCATATCACTGATGTCCATTTTCAAGTGATCCTATGACTAGGGATAGTTTAGATATATACATAATTACACATGATAGGAATCTCACATTATGATCGCCATCATAATTTCCTTCATGCTAGGTTTTGTGTCATGAACTTCATTACTTATATTACGATCTAATCTTGAGTTTATGAATATGAACATAAATAATTAAAAAAACCTCTTTGAATTAATAACTAAGTTTGTACATTTGATGCTAAAGATGCTAAAGGTGATTGCCTTTAGAGTACCTTTCTAACAATCTCCTTGTTGCGCTAAAGCCAATTGCCTTTGTATCTGATACCATAGGCGTGTGTGTGTTAGCCAAACCAAGTATGCAAAAGAGTTGCTCAAAAAGTTTGACATGGAGAATGCAAAACCAATTGCTACTCCCATGAGTACCTCAACAAACTTGGACAAGGATGAAAGAGGTCAACCATTTGATGTGATAAAATATAGAGGTATGATTGGCTCTCTACTGTACTTAACCTCTAGTAGACCCGATATTATGTTTAGTGTACGCATGTGTGCACGATTTCAAACTAACCCCAAGGAATCTCATTTTAAGGCTGTGAAAAGAATTTTTAGATACTTGGTTGGCACATCTCAAATGGGTTTATTGTATCCTAAAGGATCCTCTAATTTTTTAATTGGCTACTCTGATGCGGATTTTGCGGGTAGCAAAACAGACAGAAAAAGTACAAGTGGAACTTGCCAATTCTTTGGTAGTTCTCTTGTCTCTTGGTTTAGTAAAAAGCAAAACAGTGTTGCTTTATCCACAGCTGAAGCTGAATACATTTCAGTTGGGAGTTGTTGTGCCCAAATCTTGTGGATGAAACAACAACTAGAGGATCTTGGTGTATTTCTTAAAAACATACCCATTAGATGTGATAACACAAGTGCCATATGCTTATCTAAAAATCCTGTCATGCACTCAAGAACCAAACATATTGAAATAAGACATCATTTTATAAGAGATCATGTTCAAAAGAAAGATGTCTCTCTTGAATTTGTGCAAACGGATTTTCAGTTAGCTGACATTTTCACGAAGCCTCTTGCTGAAGATAGATTCAACTTTATTAGGAGAGAACTTGGGATGGCAAATCCAAATGAACTTTAAAAATTATTTTTTTTAATTGCATAATTTTTAAATCTTTCCTTTAATCTTTGATTTACATTACTAACTTAAGCATCGGAGTGGTTGTCAAAATTTTTGCAGGTGCTCATCCTCAAGATACATATATGAATACATCTTGAAAATTACATTTGTTTAATATGCATTGATTGAGGGGGAGCCTAACCTATAATTAAATCCTCTATATCTTTAAGGTCACTTTATCTGAGATGCAATGTTTTCCTTAATTATATATTTTTGGCATATCAATGATAAGTTTTGATGAAATTTTACCCCATGACGTCATATGATATTCTTGCTTAAAGAAGGAATATGCTTTAGCCTTTATATATTGCCTTCCTTATACCTTTTTGTTGATGTCAAATAGGGGGAGAAGGATATGGAAAGAAAAATATGTGTATATTGTATAATGATTATTACATTGTAACATATTTTTCTTTGGTGATTTGTCATCATCAAAAAGGGGGAGATTGTTAGCCCTAATGTATTATGCTATAAGTTTTGATGATGACAAATATATGAGAATTATTGTATGATTTAATCTTTCTTAGCCCAAATAGTATGATTTAATTTTCTTGGCCCAAATGTATGATTTAATCTTATTGGCCCAAATGCATGATTCAATTTTTATTGGCCCAAATATATTTAATGCTTTATATATTTATATATAGTAATATAAATTGATTTTTGATAAAGTTTATTGGGTGTTGTAATATAATTTGAAAAAGAATATCTTTTACTGTAGCACTTTTGAAAAAGAAATTTGATTGTTGAAAAAGTATGATAAAGTTTATTGGGTGTTGTAATATAATTTGAAAAAGAATATCTTTTACTGTAGCACTTTTGAAAAAGAAATTTGATTGTTGAAAAAGTATGATAAAATTTATTGGTTGTTGTAATAAACTTTAAAAAAGAATACTTTTTACTGTAGCAAATTTGAAAAAGAATATTGATTATTGAAAAAGATTGATAAAGTTTTTTGGTTGTTGTAGAAAGGTTGAAAAATGATGATGAAGCTTACTGTAGCAATTTTGACTAAAGCAGTCACTGTAGCAGCAAGGTTTCACTATATAAAGGGGACTTCACAACACCATTTGCATCAAGCTTCAATTGTTCATTTCTCATATTATCTTGAGTTTCATTCTCTCTAAATTGCTAGAGAAATATTCTGAGCTTAATTTTTGCGTTATCTACACTTTGAAAGTGTCCACCATTATTTTCCTTAAGCCTTCAAATTTAGTTGTTCAAGGATTGGTTCCTTGAGTTAGTGTTTGAGAGAAAACACATTGTAAGGGGGAGAGACACCCTTGAGGAAGAAAAGATCTCTATGTTGTAGTGGCTTACAAGTGCCCAATTGCATAAACTTGTGGTCTATAGTGAAACACTCAAGAAGTTATCTTGAGGACTGGATGTAGGCTTGGTTTAAGCCGAACCAGTATAAATCTTGCTGTTTGATTTTCTCTTCCCTTGCTCTTTAATTATTTATATGTTCTTTACTTTCTTGCATTTTATATTCATTCATCTCTTTAATTGTTTTTGATTAATTGTACTCTATATTTATTCATCTTGATCATACTTATTTTACTTTCATAAAAAGCTTGGCATTGTTTTTAAAACTTCTTAAACTTCCATCAAGTCTTCGCAATTTTTTTTAAAACCCAATTCACCCCCCCTCTTGGGTGCTAGCCATTTCTATCAGTGTGTATGTCTTAAACTTAGACTGGGTAGTGGCTTAGTTAGCAGATCAACTAGATTCCTATCAGTGGGAACTCTTTTTATTGTCACATCATTTTTAGCAATGATCTCCCTAAACAACTAGCAATGCCTTTAGATTTCTGAAATGATCGTGGTCCTTTACTTGTGAAATGGCTCCATTGTTGTCGCAATAGACCGGTACTACATCAACAATGCTGGGAACTACTCCTAGTTCGGTGGTGAACTTAATCCAAACTGCTTCTTTTACTGCCTTAGAAGCTGCAATGAACTCTACTTTGGTGGTAAAATCTATAGTTGTTTTATGCTTGAAACTTTTCCAACTGACTGCACCTTTATTTAGTATGAATATATAACCTGACTGGGATCTTCAATCATCCCTGTTGGTTTAGATACTGGTATCTACATACCCATTTACCTTGAGATCTCTTTCTCCATATATTAAGAATAAATCATATGTCCTTCTTAAGTACTTAAAGATATTCTTAACAACCACCCAATGACCCTTACCAAGGTTAGATTGATATTTGCTTGTAACACTCAGAGCATATGATACATCAGGCCTCATACATGATTGATCCCATAGCTAAGGTAAAGGATCAAACTCATGCGAGTCTTTGAGAGTGTAGTTCTATGTGTCATAGGAATGAACCCTCTTTTGGACTCTTCCATGTTAAATCTCTTTAGCATCTTATCTATGTATGTAGACTATGAAAAACTAAGCAACCGCTTAGATATATCTCTATAGATCCTTATCACCAATATGTAGGTTACTTGACTGAAGGACAAAAACGTCGTTTCCTATGAGTAGTATGTCACCTACATACAACATAAGGAATATGACTGCACTTCCACTATCCTTCTTATACACACAAGGTTCATCTTGATTTTGTGAAAAACTAAACTTTTTTGTTGTCTCATCAAATCAAATGTTCCAACTCCTAGATGCTTGCTTCAATCCATAGATAGATCTCTGAAGTTTGCATACTTCATTGTTTTCTTTAGATGTGAATCCTTTGGGTTGTATCATATATACATCCTCAATCAGGTTTCCATTGAGACAACTTATCTTCATATCCATTGGCCATATCTCATAATCATAATGAGCTATTATGGCTAGGAGTATCTTAATGGATTTAAGCATGGCTACTGCTGAAAAGTTTTGTCATAATCAATACCTTGTTTTTGATGATATACCTTTGTAACCAACCTTGCATTATATGTTGCAAAATTACCTTCTATGTCGGTTTTCTTCTTGAAAACCCATTTACACCCATGGGCTTAATCCCCTTTTGTAGATCAACAAAAGTCCATACGTAGTTGTTGTACATAGAATCCATTTCTGATTTCATGGCATTAAGCCATTTATCATATTATGAACTCTTTAGAATTCGTGGGTCACAGGTTCCTCATCTTCCATAAGTAGTACATCATTGGGTTCACTTATGAGAAATCCATATCTCTCATGAGCCCTATGTACCCTACTAGATCTAAAAAGCATTTGTGCTTGTATGGAAGGTTTGGTCGTTACTCTTCTTGAATGAGTGAATGGCTCTGGCTCTTGAGTTGATAGATGTTCTGTATCTATAGGCTCTTGAGAAATTAGTTATTCTATGCCTACTTGAGTATCTTGAACTTCCTCAAGTTCAATTATACTTCCACTGTTTTCCATTAATAAAAACTCTTTTTCTAAGAAGGCAGCATGCCTTGAAACAAACACCTTTTGTTCCAAAGTGTGGTAGAATTGATATCATATTGTTTCCTTAGGGTATCCCATAAATAGACATCTGTCATATTTTCCCTCAAGTTTATCTAACATTATCCGCTTCACGTAAGCTGGACAACCCCATATCTTTAAGTTAGATAAGATAGGTTTCTTGTTATACCATTTCTCGAATGGAGTAGCATCAACTACCTTGGTTGGGATGCTATTCAGGATGTAAACAACAGTATCGAGTGCATAGCCCCAAAAGGACTTAGAGAGCTATGCATGACTCATCATGGACCTAACCATGTCTAGCAAGGTTCGGTTCCTCCTTTTAGCCACACTATTATGTTGTAGCATGTAAGGTGGAGTCCATTGGGACAATATCTCATTATCCTTAAGATAATCTTGAAACTCTTGGTTTAAGTATTCACCACCTCAATCAGATCTTAATGTCTTGATACTTTTACCAAGGTGTTTCTCTACTTCATTTCTGAATTCTTTAAACTTCTCAAAGGCCTTAGAATTGTATCTCATTAGATACACATACTTATATCTAGAATAGTCATTGATAAAGGTAATGAAGTAGGCATAACCACTCCTGGCGTGCATTGACATTGGTCTACATACATTTATATGTAGTAGACCTAATAAGTTAGTTACACATTCACCCTTTCCACTAAAATGTGATTTAGTTATCATTCCCTTTAAGCAAGAGATGCATGTGTCGTATGATGCATAATCAAATGACCTTAAGTCTCCTCCTTTGTGTAACTTACTCATGCATTTCTCACTTATATGACCTAGACGACAATGCCATAAATATGAGATTAGTTGATTATCTTGTTTTAGACATTTAGAGTTACTGTTTTTGATATTGAGAATTGGGTTAGATGTATCTAATACATAAATCATATTGCATAACATTCCAATACCATAAAGAATACCATCTAACATTATGTGACAATAGCTGTTACTAAATGTTAAATGAAAACCCTTTTTATTCAAACTCAAAATTGAAACAATATTTTTAACCAAGGATGAAATGAAAAATAGTTGTCTAATTCTAAAATTAAACCACTAAGTAAAGGCAATACATAAGTTCCTATAGCTAATGCAGCAACTCTTACTCCATTTCTGACTCGTATGTCTGCTTCTCCTATGGTCAACTGTTTACTATTCTTTAAGCCCTGTATATCGATACATATATGTGAGCCACAACCAATATCTAATACCTGAGTTTTACTAGAAATAATATTTATCACAATAACAAAAATACATGAAGTAGTTTCAGCATCGAATACCTTATTCTACTTTAAGGACTCTAGATAGGTCTTATAGTTCCTCTTCATATGGCCTTCTTTGCAACAATAGAAGCAAGTCCCTTTGGTTGTAGCTTTCTTTACCTTCTTGGCCTGCTTTTTCTTGATACCTCCTTTGCCTTAATGGCTTTTTTCTTCTTGAAACTTTTCCCTTTAAAAGAATCTACCAGCACCACAGCCTTCTTCTCTTTCTTGACAGAAGGCTTAGTTGCCTTGAGTAGGTTAATTATCTCTAGTATACTCGATGAGATCTGATTCATCTGATAGTTTATTACAAATAGTGTGTAATTATCAGATAAACTCTAGAGGATTAAGTCAACACTTAATTCATGATCCATTGTGAAACCTGGCATTGCTAACTTCCCAATGTAGCCATTCATCTTAAGTGCATGTTAAACTACAGATGCCTCTTCTTGCATCTTGGAAGGAAAAAGTGAATGTGAGACATCGAACCTTTTAGTTCTCACTTGCTCATGAAACAATTCCTTTAGATGAAAGATCTTGATGCATGTGTCTATAGCGTTATGCTTCTTCTGAAGCTCGGGTGTCATAGAGGCCAACATGATACATGTTGCTAGCTCATCATCACCTATGTGCCTTTTATAGGCTAACACTTGGTCCTCATTAGCTTCATCGGCGAGGGGTTTAGGGAATGCCTCATCAAGAACATAGGCTATGCATTCAATCTTGAGAATAATTCTCAAGTTTCTTAGCCAATCTAAGAAATTTACCCTAGTTAACTTATTTGACTTAAGAAATTATCTCAAATTCATGGTAGATGTCATGATTCTATCAACTTAGATGTAAAAACATGAGCATGTTAAAGTATGTACATGAATGCATGATATACAATTTTTTAATATAACACATTATTACTCCCACTATTTTATTACGAACCCAAAACAAAAACAAAAACCCTCTTTTTGGATTTTGGGGAACTCGTTGGAAGTTCTCCTAATGGGCTTGATGTCCAAAACTTACCTTGAATGACCTTGGAGAAGTTCAACAAGCCATCTTGCATCAAATGGTAGGTATCTTATACCAATTACATCGTGTATGCAACCATCAAGTGGTGCAATCAACTATTGATGTATGCACTAATCATTAGGCTTGTTAACTCTTGACTCACACACATCCTATGTATATAGCCCAACTTAGTCTTTGTCCACATTGACCTTGGAGAGAGTCCAACAAATCAATGCTTCTAGTTAAAGCTGGCACATTAATCATAAGATCATATATCAATGGTTTGAACATATTCAACTTAAAGTTAGGCTTTTAGCTCTGGTTCGCTCCATATTAATGAAAGACTTTAACTTTAACATTATTCGAGGGTTTTCTTAATTAGTTTCATTAATTTTAAATTAGACATACATCATATGTGTGATCTCATTACGCATATATAGATTGTAAACTATATGGCGTGGTTATGGACTTATCTATAGTCAACTCTTTAAGCCAAAAAAGATAACTAGGTCAAACCTAGGTATATGATTTTACATTGAAGACATAGAAATTCTATTTCTACTCTTTATATGCCCTTGGCTCCTCAGCTAAGTCTCCATGGTTTCTTTCTTGCGTCTCGTTCCTTTACTAACCTTATATAATCTAATTACATTGTTTAATGAGAAAACCTCAAGTGGGAGGTAGGTGAGAAGAGAACTACAATAGAGAAATAGAGAGAGGTAGGGTACACAAACCCTATTTACCAAAACTATAATTAAAAAACATGTATAAACAATTCATACTTGGTGAAAGTACATAACCAGCCATCATGCCATACATACATCCTATCATGCATTGTCTATTAAAATAAATAAATAACAGAAGTCAGCATTTGAGATCTAAGTGGCGTTAGAATAATTTCATCATATGAATTCTTTCTACTTTCATTTTAATCTCAATTAAAAATTGATTGTTTCCTTGTTTAGAGTTAAAAAACCTTTAGTTCTAGTTTCCTAATCTAATTAGGCAAAACAAATAAATCTCAATTCAATTCCAAATTGATTGGTTTCCTTATTTAAATTAGGAAAGTAGTAAAGATTCTAGTTAATTCTAAAAAATTTATTTCCTAATTTAAGATAAGAAAATAATCGAAATTTAAAATAATCAATTAATTTATTTATTTCTTATATCATATTAGGAAATCAATCAAGATACAATCTAATTAATTAATTAAATTGTTTCCTAAATCATATTAGGAAACTAATCTTGATCCAACCTAATCAATTTATTTGCCTATCAAATTAATTGATCTTATATTGATTAAGATTCATTATTCCATTGATTTCTCTTAAATCAGTCAATCAATTTAATTAACTTATTTCCTAATCAAATTAAGAAAATAATCATATCTTGAATCAATTAATCTAATTATTTTGTTTCCTAAATCATATTAGGAAACTAATTAAGATCTAAATCAATCAAATTAATTTTAACCTAATTTAGTCTTGAATTTGGAAAAAAAAAATTTTTATTTTCATGCCAAAACAAACATTTACTAAGGGAGAAAAATAGGGTTTATGGATCAAAACAATTTTTCTTTTAAAAATGTTCATGTTTGGTGTCAAAATATGTTCTTCAATAAAGCGAAATTCAAAACATATTTCTCAACAAAATTCATAAAAACATCTCATGCTCTTTCATATAAAATTTTAAAGAAAAAAAAAACAAGCATCATGCCATGTTCATATTTCAAAAACATAAAACCTAAACATATCGATTTTTATTATACTTATATATTCTTCGTTTTAACGTAATGGTAACTATTGTCGGGCTCTGATACCACTGAAGGATTTTAGAGATCATAGAAAGTAGTAGAATTTAAAACTTTTTCATTAAAACCCATTTACCAATGGATCAACTTATATTACCATTACATTAACCATGAAAACAAGACAAAGAGAAATACCTTTTGTACCGCAACATCCTCTCCAAGAAAAAGCAAGTATCCAAAATGGGATACCTCTAATGGTAATCCACGTAAAATTATACTAAGAAAAAACCTCTTCTGGTAATGGGGTTCCTTCTTGTTCTTGTGCTAGCAAACAGGAAGAAGCTAAGGAGAAAACCCTCTTAGATGAAGGAGAAGAAAACAAGAGTGTTTCTAAAACCAAGCTACTCAACAATTGAGAGAGAGTGTGTGTGAGTATGGCGTGTAGCTTTCACTATCACTCTTAAAGTGATAGGTGATATGTCAAACCCTAAAGCCCTAATACCCTTGGTGGACGTCATTCCCTTATTAGGCTTCTAACGTGGCACTTTAAGAAGCCCAATCTCTTTGAGAGAGGGGCGGCCAAAAGGTTCTCATTTGGGTTTTTTCTTGTTTGGGTAGGAATAGGAACATATTCCTATTCTTTTTATTCTCTTATCTTTTCTTTAATTAATTCTCCAATTGAGGATCAAATCCTCAATCCCACTTTACATTCCTAGTGAATTTCTATACGTGTGACCTATTAGGTTTTCAGCTATGTTAGCCATTCACAATCTACACTTGATTGTAAATAGATCACAAGCAATATCTACCAACACGTCATGACCCCCAATTAACTGAAAAATCAGTTGTTTGACTTTAAACCTTTCTACAACTAAAGCGTGTCTATGCAATGTGTCCTTTCACCATCTTATACCCACTTAGTTTAAAGTATAGCCTATTTGTCAACTCCCACTAGACTTGATTACATCATGTCCAGCCCAAGTAGTTAGTTCCTGATCTTGTGAGATCAATCACTTTAAACTATGTCACTGAAGATCATCTTCACAACAAGTTTGCTTTGGCCAAAGACTTCTTAGCGATTATTCCAACAACTGGCCATAGGTTTTCTTCCTTCTATCAGGAGTGGTGAATCCTCTGTTGACTACTCATATATCTTCAAATACTTCATGTTGAAAGAAATGGTTGGATCCCAAGAGGGGGGGTGAATTGGGTTTTATAAAAATTTTCACAAAACTTAATTGGAAGTTAAAATGATTTTCTGAAATTGGGCAATGTTAAAGATAATAATTTAATTCAGAAAATAAAAGTGTTTATCAAGATGAATAATTTTATAGTACAAGGAATTAAGGAGCAAATATAAATCTACACAAATTAATTAATACTTGAGGTAGAAATCAAATATAAACTCAAAGCATTAATTAATTAACTTCAAATGTAAATAGAGTAGGGATAGAGAAAGCAAACTCTGAGATTTATACTAGTTCGGCTAATCCCAAGCCTACATCCAGTTCTCAAGAGACCACTTGAGTATTTCCACTATAATTGCAAGTTTAATCCGGGTACTTGCAAACCACTACAACATAGATCTTTTCTCCCTCAAGGGTGTCTCTCCCCCTTACAACGTGTTTTCTCTCAAACACTAACTCAAGGAACCAATCCTTAAGCAACTAAATTTGAAGGCTTAAGGAAAATAATGGTAGACACTCTCAAAGTGTAGATAACGCAGAAATTAAGCTCAGAATTTTTCTCTAGCAATTTAGAGAGAATAGAACTCAAGATAATATGAGAAATAAACAATTAAAGCTTGATTCAAATGGTGTTGTGAAGTCCCCTTTATATAGTGAAACCTTGCTGCTACAGTGACTGCTTTAGTCAGAATTGCTACAGTAAGCTTCATCATCATTTTTCAACCTTTCTACAACAACCAAAAAAACTTTATCAACCTTTTTTAACAATCAATATTCTTTTTCAAATTTGCTACAGTAAAAAGTATTCCTTTTCAAAGTTTATTACAACAACCAATAAACTTTATCATACTTTTTCAACAATCAAATTTCTTTTTCAAAAGTGCTACAGTAAAAGATATTCTTTTTCAAATTATATTACAACACCCAATAAACTTTATTATACTTTTTCAACAATCAAATTTATTTTTCAAAAGTGCTACAGTAAAAGATATTCTTTTTCAAATTATATTACAACACCCAATAAACTTTATCATACTTTTTCAACAACCAATAAACTTTATCATACTTTTTCAACAATCATATTTCTTTTTCAAAAGTGCTACAGTAAAAGATATTCTTTTTCAAATTATATTACAACACCCAATAAACTTTATCATACTTTTTCAACAACCAATAAACTTTATCAAAAATCAATTTATACTAATATATTTGGGCCAAGAAAAATTGAATCATGCATTTGGACCAAGAAGATTAAATCATTCATTTGGGTCAAGAAGATTAAATCATACTATTTGGGCTAAGAAAGATTAAATCATACATTGGGCCAAGAAGATTAAATCATTCATTTGGGCCAAGAAGATTAAATCATTCATTTGGGCCAAGAAGATTAAATCATACTATAATTCCCACATATTTGTCATCATCAAAACTTATAGCATAATACATTAAGGCTAACAATCTCCCCCTTTTTGATGATGACAAATCACCAAAGAAAAATATGTTACAATGTAATAATCATTATACAATATACACATATTTTTCTTTCCATATCCTTCTCCCCCTATTTGACATCAACAAAAAGGTATAAGGAAGACAATATATAAAGGCTAAAGCGTATTCCTTCTTTAAGCAAGAATATCATATGACGTCATGGGGTAAAATTTCATCAAAACTTATCATTGATATGCCAAAAATATATAGTTAAGGAAAACATTGCATCTCAGATAAAGTGAGCCTAAAAATATAGAGGATTTAAGTATAGATTAGGCTCCCCCTCAACCAATGCATATTAAACAAATGTAATTTTCAAGATGTATTCATATATGTATCTTGAGGATGAGCACCTGCAAAAATTTTGACAACTACTCCGATGCTTAAGTTAGTAATGTAAATCAAAGATTAAAGGCAAAATTAACTGCTTACGGTCGCATGCATCAAGCATTATCATAATGCAAGGAAATCATTGCCTTTCATTTGCCCACAAAAGCATTATATGTAAGTATGTGTAACTATGAAGATGTATCATCCTCTACACATTTCATTTTATTTTAAAATTCTTTTTTTTGACTTCTCATTTTCTATGAGTGCATATGGAATCATGACATATTATTCTCAGCCATAGCCTTCGCTCATGATGTATGAATAACATACACAACATATGTTCTTAGATACATGTAATCATAGCATGATGCAATCAATCATGTATATTATACTGAAAGCTCTCAAGAACAACACAACAAAGCAGAGAAATACAGTTCTGTTTATCACCATTTTATTAATCCTTAAAATTTTTAATCAAAACAAATTAAATCAGCCGCAAATCCACCGAAAATTGACTTTCGTGGTTTTGCCATTAATGCGACGCGTTGTTGGAGTGCATGCGTACCCTAGACTTCTGGCTTCCAGCTTGCAGAAATCTATAGGATGAGAGTGTAGGGGTGCGGCGAAGAGATATCTTCGTTGGCTCTAAGTCATAATTTTATCTCTATAAAGACTGTCCCAGAGTTCTCAATTACCACACCACAAAGAGTATTCATCTCTGAGCCTACAACTTCCTGACATTCCTCTCTCTTCATACTCCTACAAAAATTTCTAAATATTCCAAACCATGGCAGCAAGAAAGTTCATTGATCTCACAGTAGAGGCCAAGGAGGAAAAGCTCGACTTAAACTTGAGTCTAGGTAAGGACAAGGGCAAAAGACCTTTGGAGGGATCTCAAGAGAATCAAAAGAAGAAGATGAAGATCGAAGAAGTTGAGGAGATTAGTACAGGCCATACGTCAGAAGACAAAATTGCTTGCCTGGAGCAGGAGGTGAAGAAACTCAAGAAGATGATAGAGGACCTGGAGAAGTTAGCTAAACGCAACAATGCGGCAATGACTTCAAGAATAGATAGGTTCTTTTATTGGTCTACCCAATGCTTCTGCAATCAACAACAAAGAAGTGTTGATTGTATGAATGAGATTTACACTACCCTCCGTGACATTGCTCAGTCTCTTGCTCCAAGGAATGGCCGAGGGGTGATGATACAATACAACCCTCCTAATCCGAGACCACCTTGCCTGTAGATTGCTCATGCATGAGCAAACCTTCCCTTTTTTTTTGCAATGTAATCCTTCGGTTTGTTTTTTTTTTTATTTTAATGCAAGTGGTTTCTTTCATTAGACGGTACTAAAAAAAATTATAATAATAAAGATAAAGGAAATCAACCACACAAATTCAGCAGAGTAGAAGGATATATATATCATCATTTCAAAGCAAAAGCAAGTTACATACTTACTCAAGATAAAACATATTATAACCTAAGTATGTAGTAGTAAAATTGAGGTGATATGGATTCATAAAATATAATTGGATATAAACTATAATCCATAACCAATGGTCCATAAACCAGAGCTTTGAAAAGATATGACATGTATAATGCTCAAACCATGATGTATTTAAATATTTAAAAAATAATTTAAGTATTTAACATATTTTTATATGCAAAGATATTATCAAATATGTAAGATTTCGTAAAATAGTATATCATTGCTATGAAAATATGTCAATGAAAAAAAATTGCCAACATAGCCAATTATGATCAGGGAGTATCACTTAATTAAATAGTAAAGTGGTAAAGAATAGAGATACTCATCAATTTTGGCAAACTCTTATTACTTCTTGAAGTTCCTCCTCAAGATTTTGATATTCTTGTTTTGCTCATTGCTCTTCTTTTGATTCTATCTTCTTGCAATTTTAATAAACTTAATTGATTGATTATTTGCAAGATCCTCTTGAAAACAATCTCTTATAAGATCACTGTCAAGCATTGGTCGACAATTAGGAATGAGCTTAGAGGATAGATTTGAGGATTAACTCCTGTAAAACACTTTTGGTGGAGCACTTTGATGTTCAAATCAATAATGTTCAAATAAATCTCGAGTACTAGGAGCAACATTATGTTCAAGATATGCCATATTAATAAAAGTGCTATGCTTTCATGAAATGCAATTTTGCAAAATATTTGATTTCATTGAAAATATTTAAATAAGATTACAGCAAGGATAAATACTATAGGTAGGAGGAATCTTATTGTTGTGAAGACAAGAAAAATGTGCGTGTAATGGAAGCAAGTTTTCATGATGCGGTAAAAAGGATAGTTTGAGCAAAATTTGGAAGAAAGATTTTAGCTCAAAACAAAATTCGAATCTATAATATGCACACCTAACAATTGTTTTCAGATATAGCATGCATGAGTATCAAGGATATATGTAAGGCATATTAGAGAACAGACAAAAGCATTAGAGAGCAGTAAACATATCAGTCAAATTTCTTACAATGTATTCCAGCTTATATGTTTACTTATCCATTGCCTCCTTTTGATGCAAGGAAGTGGAGTTTAAATGATGTAGCCATTAAAATGTCATTTCCGCTCCTTGCTTCGAGATGAATCTGCAAATTAATCTTTTGTTTTTGGTACCCAAATTTCTTTGGGTCCGCCTGGGTCATGAGTTCCTTTTTGAACCCATTTCATTTTTACTCCATGGACAAGATTTTTCTTATAAAAGCAGGAGTAAGATTTATGTCCTTTTAGTCCACAATAAAAACAAGTGCAAGATAGACCATTGGACATATTTGAAGGAACAAAGAAGTTTTTAAAATACTTATGGTTTGACTTCTTTTTAGAAGTAGGACCATCTTTGTTAAACCTTCTTCTTTGTTTCCAAATTGAGGTATTTAAAATTTCTCTACCTTGAGAAAATTTTGCAAGTATATTTTTAAGATTATCATTTTCCTTTTTCAAAGAATTACACTTAATGCAAGAACAGTTTTTGTTGGTAGAGATACTTGCCTTCAAAGTCAAATTCTCTTCTTGCAAAGTTCTGTTTTGATTTTCAAAAACAAAATTCTCTTCCTTGGAAATAAAAAATTCATTTTTCAATTTTTCCAACTCATTTTCAAGAGAAGAGGTTTTCTGTTTTGAAACAACTAATTTTTTTGCAAGTTTCAAAGATTCAGCATGCAAATCATCAAAAGCTTCTTGTAATCCATCAAACGAATAATCAAATGAATTTACCTCATCATTGCCTTTGGCCACAAGACAAAATTTGATTTTTTCATTTGAGTCTTTCATGCTCTGTTCCAAATACTGATCTTTCTCTTCATTCACCTCTAGTTGTGGTTGTAGTTTTTCTTCTTCTCCATTTTCAGCCTTTGTCCCCTTGGTGATTTGAGATTTTTCTGTACAAACCTCACCAAGAACTTGCCATTGATTAAGTACAAGATGTATCTCATTAATGATTTCACTATTTTTCATTTCAGCAATATCAAGATCATTAATGAGATTACAATAGCTTAATTCCTCATCTCTTAGAGTTTCCTCATGTACAACTTCTAAGGTTTCCCACATTTCTTTTGCAGTTGCACAATTGGAAATTCTGAAAAATTCATCTTGACTCAATGCACAAGAAATAATCAATTTTGCCTTAGCATTGAGTTGCACTAAATATCTTTCAGCATCATCCCATTCACTCTTGGGTTTTGGAATGATTTTTTCTTGTTCTTCCTTGGAAGGAATACAAGAACCATTTTCTATAATTTCTCAGAGTTTATGGTCTACTGAAATTAAAAACATTTTCATTTCATACTTCCAATATTGAAAATGATTAGCATCAAAGACTGAAGGTTTTGTGAAAGAACAATTTTCAGACATAAACCAATCACTAAATCCAATCATGTTTACTCTTAGACAGTTAAGTCTCAAATCAAGAGCCCAAGCTCTGATACCAATTGAAAGAAATGGTTGGATCCCAAGAGGGGGGGTGAATTGAGTTTTATAAAAATTTTCACAAAACTTAATTGGAAGTTAAAATGATTTTCTGAAATTGGACAATGTTAAAGATAATAATTTAATTCAGAAAATAAAAGTGTTTATCAAGATGAATAATTTTATAGTACAAGGAATTAAGGAGCAAATATAAATCTACACAAATTAATTAATACTTGAGGTAGAAATCAAATATAAACGCAAAGCATTAATTAATTAACTTCAAATGTAAATAGAGTAGGGATAGAGAAAGCAAACTCTGAGATTTATACTAGTTCGGCTAATCCCAAGCCTACATCCAGTTCTCAAGAGACCACTTGAGTATTTCCACTATAATTGCAAGTTTAATCCGGGTACTTGCAAACCACTACAACATAGATCTTTTCTCCCTCAAGGGTGTCTCTCCCCCTTACAACGTGTTTTCTCTCAAACACTAACTCAAGGAACCAATCCTTGAGCAACTAAATTTGAAGGCTTAAGGAAAATAATTGTAGACACTCTCAAAGTATAGATAAGGCAGAAATTAAGCTCAGAATTTTTCTCTAGCAATTTAGAGAGAATAGAACTCAAGATAATATGAGAAATAAACAATTGAAGCTTGATTCAAATGGTGTTGTGAAGTCCCCTTTATATAGTGAAACCTTGCTGCTACAGTGACTGCTTTAGTCAGAATTGCTACAGTAAGCTTCATCATCATTTTTCAACCTTTCTACAACAACCAAAAAAACTTTATCAACATTTTTTAACAATCAATATTCTTTTTCAAATTTGCTACAGTAAAAAGTATTCCTTTTCAAAGTTTATTACAACAACCAATAAACTTTATTATACTTTTTCAACAATCAAATTTCTTTTTCAAAAGTGCTACAGTAAAAGATATTCTTTTTCAAATTATATTACAACACCCAATAAACTTTATTATACTTTTTCAACAATCAAATTTATTTTTCAAAAGTGCTACAGTAAAAGATATTCTTTTTCAAATTATATTACAACACCCAATAAACTTTATCATACTTTTTCAACAACCAATAAACTTTATCATACTTTTTCAACAATCATATTTCTTTTTCAAAAGTGCTATAGTAAAATATATTTTTTTTCAAATTATATTACAACACCCAATAAACTTTATCATACTTTTTCAACAACCAATAAACTTTATCAAAAATCAATTTATACTAATATATTTGGGCTAAGAAAAATTGAATCATGCATTTGGGCCAAGAAGATTAAATCATTCATTTGGGTCAAGAAGATTAAATCATACTATTTGGGCTAAGAAAGATTAAATCATACATTGGGCCAAGAAGATTAAATCATTCATTTGGGCCAAGAAGATTAAATCATTCATTTGGACTAAGAAGATTAAATCATACTATAATTCCCACATATTTGTCATCATCAAAACTTATAGCATAATACATTAGGGCTAACACATGTTGTGCCCGATCACCACCCTAAGAGCAACTCATGGTAAGTAACATGGAATGGAGTCAAAATATAGGATCCATATCCAAGATAACTTGAGTTCCTCAAGTTTAAGGATACTTGCACTGTCAGCTGCTTTGAGACCTATCACTAACATTTGAATAAGTATCCATGTGATGTCCTTAACAAGCATTCACATGTTTACTCAAAACATCTCATACTTATAGCTTATGAGGACAATTGTTTGATCAAATCAAGAAGCATAACATTTGCTAGCATGTCCAGTCTCAGGTGATCCTACGACCACTACAAAAAAAAAGACTTTCATTGGTGATTTTTTGGTGGCGACACTAAAAGTATAGTTTCAGTGGCAAAAACATAAGTCGCCACAGAAAATTTCACTTTCAATGGCGACTTCTATTGTCGCCATTGAAAATGAAGGATTATGTGGAGACTTTATTGTGGCCACTGAATGTGTATATTCAGTAGCGACATTTTGTCACCATTGAAGGTATAGTTTCAGTGGCGACACATGTCGCCACTGAAAGGGTTCATTCAATGGTGATAGTTAATGTCACCACTGAATGTACATTTTCAGTGGTGACATCTTGTTGCCATTGAAGGTGTTGTTTCAGTGGCAACAAAGCATACATTTCGTGGTGACATCTGGTCACCACTTAAGGTGTAGTTTCAGTGGCAATGATTGTCACCATTGAAAGTGAATGCATTTTTCCATACCTATTTCTCATTTTTTTATTATTTTTGAATTCTTTATAAATAATTCAATTTTAATTATACTAAAAATATTATTAATATTAATTATCATTTTCTAGTTATAATTATTTTATTTGTTTTTATTTGTCATCAATTTCAAATTGAATTAGAAATTTCATTTTTTTTAATAAAATATAAGAAATCAAAATAAAAATATACATTATTTATATATAAATTTAATGTATTTAATTATGAATTTTATGGATGCATTTTTTTTAAAAACTAAAATGCAAAAGTAGAGAACCCTCAATCTTAACTTGAATCCAATCTCCTTTTTTTTTTGAATTCTTTATAAATATTTAAATTCTAATTAAACTAATTATAGTATTAATATTAATTATTATTTTCTAGTTATAATTATTTTAGAAGTGAATTATTTTATTTTTTTTATTTGTTAATTCTCAATTTCAGATTGAATTAACAATTTCTTTTTTTCATAAAATATAAGAAATCAAAATCAAAATATCCGTTATTTGTATATATATTTAAAGTATTTAATTATGAATTTTATGGATGCATTTTTTTTAAAACTAAAATATAAAAGTAGAGAACCATCAACTTTAACTTGAGTCTAATCTCTTCGTTTTATTATTTTGGAATTCTTTATAAATAAGTCAATTCTGATTATACTAATTGTAGTATTAATATTAATTATTATTTTCTAGTTATAATTATTTTTGTAGTGAATTATTTTTTTTGTTAATTAGCAATTTCAAATTGAATTAGAAATTTCTTTTTTTTAATAAAATATAAGAAATCTAAATCAAAATATATGTTATTTGTATTTAAAATATTTAATTATGAATTTTATGGATTCTTTTTTAAAAAAACTAAAATGCAAATGTAGAGAACCTTCAACCTTAACTTGAATCCAATATCTTTTTTTATTATTTTGGAATCCTTTATAAATTATTTAATTCTAATTATACTAATTATATTATCAGGAGAAAAGCATACTTAATGTCCCTAATGTTTGTGCGTATTTTTATTCATGTCCCTAAACTTTTTTTTTTGTGAAATATGTCTAACATGTTTCAAATTTTTTCAAATATGTCCTTTTTTTAAAACTGTAAAAAACTAATAAAATTGCTGACTGAATTCTCACATGGCTGCCACATCACTGCCACGTGGAGGAATTCCATGTCATTTGGCATACCCAATAGGATGGTGACATGTGGCATGTGTTTTATTTTGAGAAAAATCAACAAAGTGTATGTGTGGAGATTTGAGCTTGGGACCTCTTGGAAGAAGGAAGCTCTTTTAAACACTAAGCCATTAATGCACATTTGACATATATATGTAAAACTTAATATATATATATATATATATATATATATTTAGGGGTTGTCAGACTGATTAATATGCTATAATAAAGTGTTTTGTTAAAGAGATTATGTCCTTCATACACATATTGTTATAGCTTTGTACTGATCATCCTCATAGGCTTTTAGACCTTCACATTGCATCACACGCCTTCACTGGTCATTTAGCCTTCCAGGCCTCTTTCAGTACCATGCTATAACAATATATATACGTCATAGACCTAATGGCGATGGTAAACCATAGCCAGTCTGTAAACACTTTAAAATAACATACTAACCAGTAATTTTGCCCTTGTAGAATCATATATCCATATTAGAAATCAATTCCCCTTGAACCCCTAAAGAAATTTAGCAGGCCATTACCTTAATTTCCAGCTTTTGAAAATATTTGTTGTTGAGAAAGAGGGAAAAGGTATGCATAAGCTTAGATAATGGAAATCCAGATATTGTTAATATGAAGAAAATTTACAGATAGTGGAAAATGGATTACAAGGATTTTAGAAGAGGGCTTCTGAGTGGTGGTAGTAGATGCAGAGGTTAGATTTCGCTATATCTTCTAAGTGAAGGAAGAAGCGATATTTATAATAGATGTCCTGAGTTAATATTGACTCAGGTTTACAAACTCTTAACTTGGGTTACTTTCTCGTGACTTCTTTAGTCTTTTATCTTGTCTGCTACTATTGATGGATTCCTTCTCATCTTACTTTTGGGTCTCATCAGTTGCCTTTTAGTCTTTGTCTGCTACTGTGCTGAGGTTCCATCTAATCTTTGCTACTATTTTTCTTGTCCTGGTCTGCCGACAGTCTTGGCTGGATGTGCCGACGCTTACTGGTTGCAACAGATTTTCCTTATAATTTGCTTTGCTTCTTTTTTTTTTCAACTCAATGACCGAGAGGTCTATACTTGGCTCCTCATAGTCTTGGGCTTTTTGTTCATCTTTACAGTAGTTACATTTGTGACCTGAATAATCTAATAATAATCTACATATTCGTCGTTTAGTGGGCTCAGATAAATTCATTTAATTTTTCTTTATTTTTTCAGCCCATAAATTGAATTCACGAGCTAATCTACTAGTTTTTCCTACAGAATAGATACATGTTGTTGGGCCTGTGAAGTAGGTCCATTGCTGTTCGTCTGCATTTAGTGTTCGGGTTATTTCTTGCATAATGATGGCAACCTCTTGAGCTCTAATATTGTGGAGTCTGAACTCAAGGTCTTCGTCTTCTGCAATAATATCTTTAACTTCTTGGTCACAGTCATATGGTTTTCGAGTTGTTCCCATCTTAATAAGATTGATTGGAGGATAGTACTTGTCTGGAGTTATTTCACAGATAGTTGAATAGAACCGGATATACATATGATACTGGGTAATAATTTTAGAATAGTGTTTTGCTGACTCAATAATGTGTTGGGGTAAGTCGGCTAATTCTTTGAGATCTTTACTAGGATAAATAGTTTGGATAAAGCCATAGGTAAATAAGGTTTTAACTAATTTTGGGTTAGTTCCTGGCATGATAATGGTTTTGTTTAATGCATAGTGAGATGCATATCTAATGGTTTTTTCTGGTATGGAGAGGGTACTAGTCTTTTTGATCAACATAAGAAGAAAATCATATTGTTCTTTTCTGTGAAAGTTAGAGGGATTTGGATCATATTTTTTGGATTTTGGTGACTTACTAGATTGGGCTTGGTCTTTCATAATTTGTGATAATGGGATTACTTGTGGTGGCACCATCATAGCTGGTGTCAATAATTTTGGTTCTTCTGGCTTGGGCTTACTGGACTCGGATTTGGATGTAAGATCCGATACTATTTTTTCAATATTTTCAATTCTTTAGGTCAATCCTTCTGGTCCAGATATTTTTCAGATAATATTCTTATTTGGCCATGGAGGTCATCTATACTATTAGCAAGATTATTAAGCTCAGTAGACATTAATCCTTGAAGCATAGCAATACTAGCTTCTATGATATTAGTCTTTAATAGTAGTTGATCAATAAGAGATAACTCTTGGTTACTATTCTCGTTTACTGGTGCTTCTGGATGATTACTTTCCATAATTGCACCTGCTCAAATAATCAGCAATCAAATTATTTTTTCCCTTAATATACTCAATAGTATAATCATAATAAGCTAAATCCATTTGCCATTTTATTAACATTTTATTACTTAATTTATAAGTATTTACTCCTTTATCAAGCCAATGCTTTACTTGAGTATTATCTGTTTTAATAATAAATGTTGTGTTTACTATAAATAATTCAAACTTTTCTATTGCTTTTACTATTGCTAAAAATTCTTTCCAATTACTATGATATTTACTTTGACTATCATTAAGTTTTCCACTTGCATACCTGGTAATATAGTCTTCTCCTTTATATTCATAGTATAATGCTGCTCCCCAATAATTATCAGATGAATCAGTATAAATAATCCATTTAATATCTTTCATTTTTGGAATATTTAATTTTGTTAAATTTCTACATAATTCTTTAATTTGGTTGACTATGTTTTCTGTATTATTATCCCATGTCCATATACTTCTTTCTCCTGCTAACTTAGATATTTTAGCTGTTAATTTTGACAAATTGGGAATATAATGTCTAGCCTGATTTACTAATCCTAAAAATGATTGTAATTCTTTTTTATTTGTAATTTTCTTAAAATCTAATACCTTTTTACTAATATGTTCCTGAAGTTGAATTCCTTTAGGTGTTATAATTTGTCCTAAAAAGGATATAGTAGTTTTCCTAAGTTCTGTTTTTTGAGGTGATATATTTAATCATTTGGTCTCTATAATTTCTACAAATTTATTCAAGTGTTCTTCATGTACTTGTTCATTTTCGGAAAATACTAAAATATCATCTATATATATTACTGCAAAATCTTTAATTGGTTCTAATAATTTAGAAACATATTCCTGAAATATACTAGGGCTATTATTAAATCCTATAGGTAATACATTCCATTCAAATAATCCTTCTGAGGTGCTAAATCATGTATACTTTTTACTATCTTCCGCTAACTTTACTTGGTAAAATCCTGACTTACAATCAAACTTACTAAATATATTTTTTCCTTTTATGAAGTTAAATAATAAATCTATTTTTAGAATTAGATATCTATTTTTAGAATTAGATATCTATTTTTAATAACTATTTGATTCAATCTTCTATAATCAATTATCATCCTAGATTTTCCTCTTTTTTGTTCACTGTGTTGTATTACTATCATTGTTGGTGATGAATAATCTGATTTACTTTCTCTAATTAAATCATACTTTTTAAGCAGTTATATGCATAATAAATTCTTTTTTCTCAGTTTCTGTCCAAGGGTATGGTTTACAATTTATTTGTTTACTATAGTCCTTTAATTCGATAGTTGTTATGGGTTTAGATTTTTCCCAATGTACTAATGGATTTTCACTATAGTTTTCTTTAATCCTTTGTTCTATTGTTTTGGTTATCATTATTGATAATTTAGGTAAATTTTCTTGGATTTCTATGACTTTACTATTTGGTATAAATTGTATTTTATTGTCTTTATATTTCTTTTGAAAAATTTCATCTTTTCTCCTATAAGGTCTAGTTATTCTTATTCCCCACGCTTGGTGTTTACAAGGTGTAGTTAAAATTAATACTTTGTTATGAAAAGTTATTGGATAATATTGTTCTAAAAAATCTAATCCTAGTAGAATATCACAACTAATTTCATTATATTGATAAATTTTGGAAGCTTTTAATTCATAGTTTCCTATCTGTACATATACATCTTTTGCAGCTAATTCTAACATGTTTATTTCATTTCCTGCACTAGTCATTCTTAATGGTGTATTTTCCTTTTTCCAATATTCTGGTGGTAAGACATTATATTTGGCTATTGTTAAACTTGCTCCAGTGACTACTAATGCATGATATTTTCTTGACCTATATTTTTTATGATTGAGTTTAACTAAAATATAATAAAGCATTATATTAATTGAACTTTTTGAATTATTATTGTCTGATGATTTATTGTTATTAAGATTTGATTGTTTTCTATTCTATATGGTTCTACTTGGTCTAAAAAGTCTTTTCCTAATATCATCTTATGCTCAGCATTATTATTGATCATATTATCTACCCATAATCTTATTTGAATTATATCTCTCTTATTAAATCTTAAATTAGCGTTAGTCATTGTTCCTGTTTCATCAATAATAATATTATCATCTGCTAATTGTAATTGCATATTACTATGTTCTTCTGTCAAGTCTATTATTGCTATAATTTCTTGCCATACGTTATTTTTTCTGATTTCTAATAATACTAAATTTTTGGTATTGGTTAAATCTATTTGAGCTGGTCTTATTTTTGGTAATCTTGAGGTTATTGGTATTTCAGCTAATCTCATTCTTTCTATGTCTGGATAATTTCTATGACTTTGGGTTCTAGTTAATGGTCTACTACTATAATTACTTTATGGTATTTCATATTCTATATTATATCTTGGTTGATTCAGATTTATATTTAATGATCTATTTCCTAATGTATTATCAAATTCTATTCTTCTTCTTAGTATATCTTGGCTTGTTATAGTATTGTCTAAATTAAATTGTATCTCTGATGGTAAAGTTATTCTTTGGTTATCTAAAGGTATTTCTCTTAATACTGGTGCAAAATGTCTATCTATTAATATTCTTCCTTGTCTATTTTTATAAATTTTATGTTGATTAGTAAATACTAATCCCACCATTACTTGTATACTAATTATTTTACTATGTGGTGGCATTTTTATACCTTTAATCTTATGATATATATATTTAATGTTTTATCCATATTTCCTTCTGCTCTAGATATTGCAAAATTTGTATTTACTGTAAATTTCAATTTTTGATATATCAAGTTTCCACTAAGTATTCTTAGTATACTATTTCTAACATCATCTATTATTCTTCCATCTGTTAATACTAATTCTACTGGTGTATCTATTCCTTCTCTAAATAAGCTTTTACTAGTAATTGTACTCCTTGAATATATATTTCTGATACTTCGTCTTTAAATGGTAGTTTAGATATTTCATTTTCTATGAGAGTTTTATTTATTAATGGTATTCTTAATACTTCTGTTGCTAGTTTAGATTCTATTGGTTGTTTTTTATCTAATATTACACATGCATATTTTTCCTTTTGGTTTTTCTTTATTATTTTATTAACTTTACTAAATATATTTTCATGTTTTAAATCTTGTTCTTGTAAGTCTAAGTTTATTTTAGATATTTTATCATATTGTTTTTCATTAAATGTTATTCTGGTTTCAGTTATTCCTTCTTCAAGTTCTATTTGTTGATTATATGAATCATAGTCTTCATTCATACTACTGGATTCTCCTAAATCTGTATTCATCATATATATATTATCTTGTTCTTCTATTTCAGAATACTCTGATTCACTTGTTTCACTAATGATGTCTTCTTCTGATTCTGATAAATTATTATTGAGTTCATATATTTTATAAATTTCTAAATTTTCTTCTATTTCACTTCCATATTCTTCTACTGGTTCTAAATTATTTTCGTAAGCTAATTCTAATATCTTCATGGTTTTCTTATTTTTTTTCTTGGGACAGTTAGTTGATATATGTCATAATTCTCCACAATTATAACATTTACATTTCTTAGGATTTTTCTTATAATCCGTTCTTTTTCTAAAATATTTCTTATTTTTGTATGGTCTATATTTTCTCTTTCTATAATATTTTTTATATTTTTCTTTTGGATATTTTTTAAATTCATATTTCTTTTTAAATCGTTTCTTCTTCCTTTTATGTTTTGTTAATTCACATCCCCATTTATGAGATGTTTGTAATTCTCCACATTTTAATAAGTATTTATTTTTTTATAATATTTTTGGCTTCTCCAGGCATTTTTACATTTATCTAATACATCTTCTCTTCTTCCCATTGTATCAATTACTGCTATTGTATTTATATTTTTATTTTCTAAAGATTTATAATATTCTTCCATTATTGGTTCACTAATTAATTTTGGAGTTTTTCTATAAAATAGATCTAAATAATATTTTTGATTTAAATAACTGTCTCCTAATCTTGCTTCATAATAATATTTTTTATATTCACATATGTATTGGTTCAAATATTTTGGATCTAAAAAACATAATTTGATATTATGTAGATTATTTATTGCTTTGGTAATTGTAGTTTTTTCATTTAATGCTACATTTCTTCCTACAAATTAATTTCTTAAAACTTGTTCATATTGTCTTATTAATGTCGCTATTTTTTGTCTCCTAGTTAAATCTTCTTCATTTCTTATAGTTCTTACTCCATTTCTAAAATTCTGGTCTTTAAATTTCCACCAATCATGTATTATTCCTATAAATGTCGATTCTATTAATAAGCTAGTAGTGGGTAAATCTATTTCTCTTGTTAATAAAGCTATTAATTGTGATTTTGTCCATTCTTCTTTTCTTTTGTGGTTATCTAGGTTACAATCCAAGTTTAACCATATTCCTGAATTTGGTATTGGTTTGGTTTCATATTGTTCTAATGGTGTTGGTACATATCTACTATTTCTTGGAGTATCAAAACTTATATTCATGTCTCTGTAATCTTCTGTTCTAGTTGGTTCTTTGTGTCTTAATTCTTCTTGTTCTAATCCTTGTTCTCGGGTTATACTAGATTCTGTCATCCTTATATTATATAAAGGTTGACTTAAATCTGGGGGATTAAATGATTCTTGTTGTTGAGTGGTTTGGGATGTTACTCCACTTAATTCTGTTATTTGCATATTTATTTCTTCTTCTGTAATATCTAAGTTTTTCTTTAATGCTTCTATTTCTAGTCTTAGTTTTTCCATATCATTTCTTTTTCTTCTTGACTCATTATTCTGTCTATGTCGTCTTCGTCATCTTGTTCTTCTTCTCCTAGTATTATTGTATTTATTTCTGGTTTATTTTTTATTTTCATTAGTCTACATAAAAATTCATCTGAATCATCATATAATATTTCTACTAACTTATTTCTTTCATCTTCTACATAAAACTCTTCTTTTTCTTTATCTTTTTCTATTTTAATTATTTCTTGTTGTGTTTCTTTTTCTTTTTCTATTTTACCATATAGCCTTTCTTCATCATATTTTTTGACTTCTTCAAATATTGTCCATAAATTTTTATTTATCGTTTCCTGTCCTTTATGTAATCTTTCTACTTCTATTCTAGTCTGTTTTGTATTTTCATCTAGTGTTTGGTTTCTTATTTTATTTATTGTTATTTGTTCTTCTTCGTCTAATATATCTATTATATTTAACATATTAATTTTAGGTTTATCTACTATAGGTTCCACTGACGATATTCCTGTTTCTTTTATTCCTAAATAATTCATTATTTTTTCCTGATTCTTTTTTATACATTCTAACTGATAATTTTGATACATTAAATGTTCTTCATTTTTTTGAACGTGTACTTTTATTTCATATACTTTTTGTTCTAAAGGTTTTGCTAAGTCTATTATTCTTTCAAACTTAAGTTTATTTTCCTTTAATAGTACTTGTTTTAAAGCATCTGTGGGAAGCTTTTCCATCTCATCTATATAATCAATTTCATAGTCTCCTTTAGCTACTCTATCATCTATAAAACATCCTAATTGTTTCATTAAAAAATATTTGTAAAATTAATCTGATTTTTTAAATCTTCACCTTCTCCACCTATACAATATGGAGTTAATACACATCTATTATTATCTTCAATAGTTGGAATATGAGAATATACAGGTAATTCATATTGTTCTATATCATAAATCTTGGTTCTACTCTATTTAACACATCCATAATTAATTTTAAACAGATAATCAGTAATAATAAACTATTAATATAAAAGAGAGAAGGGGGTTTGGCTTTATAACTTAAGGGTTCAAAGTTCATTAATTTCTAATATAGGAGTTCTGATACCATTAGGGGTTGTCAGACTGATTAATATGCTATAATAAAGTGTTTTGTTAAAGAGATTATGTCCTTCATACACATATTGTTATAGCTTTGTACTGATTATCCTCATAGGCTTTTAGACCTTCACATGGCATCACACGCCTTCACTGGTCATTTAGCCTTCCAGGCCTCTTTCAGTACTATGCTATAACAATATATATATATATAGGAACTTATGTTATTGTATTCAAAATTCAAAACAATATACACAAATTATTATATGTTATAAAAAAGTAACAAAATTTACAGTAAGATAATATGCTATTATTTTACATAATTCATTTTAAATTATACAAAAATTTAAAAAAATTAATAACAAGCCTCATAATAACAACAACAACATAGCCTTATTCCACTAAGTGAGGTCGGCTACATGGATCGCACGACGCCATTGAGCTCTATCAATGACCAACTCTTTAGATATCTCATTTACTAAAAGGTCCCGTTCAATAATTTCTCTAAGTGTCCTTTTTGGTCTTCCTCGACCTTTTTTCATAGGGCTCCAAACCATCTGTTCAACTCTCCTAACTGGCGCTTCCAACGGTCTTCTTTGCACATGCCCAAACCATCTTAAACGGTTTTCAACCATTTTTTCCTCAATAGGTGCCACCCCAACTCTACCTCGTATATGATCATTACAGATCCTATCTCTTCTTGTATGACCACACATCCAACGCAACATCCTCATCTCCGCCACTCCAATCTTATGTTCTTGTTGTCCTTTCATTGCCCAACATTCACTCCCATATAAAATCGCTGGTCTTATAGCAGTACGATAAAACTTTCCTTTGAGTTTATCAGGTACTTTCCGATCACAAACAACCCCTGATGCCATTCTCCACTTCAACCACCCAGCTTGTATCCTATGTTCCACATCTCTAATAATTTCGCCGTCATCTTGTATAATTGATCCCAAATACCTAAACTTTGACACTTGTGATACGACCTAATCACCAAGTTTAACCTCCATCTCGTTTCTAACTTGTCGCTTGTTAAACTTACAATGCATATATTCGGTCTTACTCCTGCTCAGACGAAAACCCTTCGATTCCAAAGTAGCTCTCCATAACTCAAGTTTAGAATTAATCTCTTCCCTTGTCTCTGCTATGAGAATAACGTCATCTACAAAAAGCATGCACTTAGGGATTTCTTCTTGGATGTATTTCGTCAGAACATCTAAAACCAAGTCAAACAAATAAGGGCTTAAGGATGATCCCTGATGTAGGCCAATTTTAATAGGAAAGTCTCTAGTCTCCCCTCCAGACATTGTCACACTAGTCGTAGCCCCCTCGTACATATCTTTTATGGCTCTAATATACGCAACCCGTACACCTTTCTGTTCCAAGGCTTTCCACAGCACCTCTCTTGGTACTCGATCATAGGCTTTTTCCAAGTCAATAAATGCTATATGAAGGTCTCTTTGTTTACTCTGATACCTGTCCATCAACCCCCTTAGAAGATATATAGCTTCCATAGTAGACCGTCCTGGCATGAATCCAAATTGATTCTTAGAAATACTCGTCTCGATTCTTAACCTACGTTCAATAACTCTTTCCCATAATTTTAGAGTGTGACTCATAAGCTTAATCCCATGATAGTTTGCGCAATTCTGAATGTCTCCTTTGTTTTTGTAAATAGGCACTAAAGTGCTTCTTCTCCATTCCTCAAGCATTTTCTTAGACCTTAAAATCTCATTAAAGAGCTTAGTTAGCCAGATAGTACCCTTCTCTCCTAAACACTTTCAAACTTCAATAGGAATACCATCGGGACCAACAGCTTTACCATTATCCATTTTTCTAAGAGCTTCCTTGACCTCATCAACCTTGATCCTGCGATAATATGCCAAATTTTGTTCTCTCTCCAAGTTTGTTAGATCTTCCATATCACAAGTCGACTCCGTTCCGTCATTAAAGAGCTTATGAAAATAACCCTGCCATCTATTTTTAATATCTCTGTCTTTAACCAGAACTTTTCCTTCTTTATCCTTAACACATCTTACTTGATCCAAATCTCTAGATTTCCTCTCTAGCCTTCGCAATCTTATAAATCTTTTGTTCCCCTTTTTTCGTTCCTAAATCCTTGTAAAACTCTTTAAACGCTTTAGATCGTGCTTCACTTACTGATTTTTTTGTCTCCTTATTAGCCTTCCGATACCTTTCCCAATTTTCCGAGTTATTGCACAGATGGATAGCTTTAAAGCATTCTCTTTTAAATTTGATCTTTTCTTGAACAGCCTCATTCCACCACCAAGATTCCTTTTCTCTTTGTCCAAAACCTTTTGATTCTCCTAAAAATGCTTTAGCTACTTTTCTAACCTTATTGGCCATCTCCTCCCACATGGTGTTAGCATCTTCTCGTAACTCCCAAGATCCTTCCTCCAACAATCTTCTCTTGAAAGTCTGTTGATTCTTCCCCTTTAGCTGCCACCACTTGATCCTAGGGTTCATCGCCTGACGATGCTTTTGTTTCCGACCCTTAATAAATACGTCAAGGACCAAAATCCTATGTTGAGTTGCCACGGGTTCTCTAGGAATAACTTTACAATTTTGACAGATTTTTCTATTTGGATTCCTTACCAGAAAAAAGTCAATCTGTGACCTTGAAGCTCCACTCTTGTATGTGATTAAATGTTCCTCTCGCTTCTTGAAGCAAGTATTGATAACCTTGAAATTATAAGCCATTGAGAAATCCAATATATACTGTCCTTCCTCGTTAAGCTCCCCAAAACCAAAGCCACCATAGACCCTCTCATACTGTCCTGCTTCTTTCCCAACATGACCATTAAGGTCCCCCCCGATGAAAATCTTCTCTTCTAAATGTATGTTTCTAACCAATCCCTCCAAATCTTCCCAAAACTTTTCTTTAAGATATGCATCTGTCCCTACCTGTGGTGCATAGGCACTTATGATGTGGATAGTATCTCTTACGATAATCATCCTTAAGCATAGAATCCTATCCCCAATCCTTTTTACCTCCACCACACTCGGTGTCCATTCCTTGTCAACCATAATACCTACACCATTCTTTGTCCTTACTTTTCCAGTGTACCAGAACTTGAAGCCTGAACAATCAAATTTCTTAGCCTTTTCTCCAACCCATTTAGTCTCTTGAAAGCACAAGATGTTAATTTTCCTCCTCTTCATAGTGTCCACAACCTCCATCGATTTCCCTGTCATGGTTCCAACGTTCCACGTGGCAATCCTGATTTTGTTCTCCTCGACTAGCTTCTTTACCCTCAACCTTCCAGGAACAAGCTCTTGTGACGCTACAATCGATCGACGATGCAGTGGTTCTAGCTCATTTGACACTGTACTCGAGCCATACAGCGCGTTGCTTTCGGGCAACGACCTAGTATTAGTGGACCCTTGCTCATTTAACACTACATCCGGGTACCGGTGCAGCGGCTCTAGCTCACTTGTCACTGTACTCGAGCCATACAGTGCGTTACTTCTGGGCAACGTCCTAGCATTAGCAAAATATTGTCGTTGATCCATGTTCATGAGAGATTCAACATAGTTTTACGTTGGCTGTCGAGGGCCTAACACAACCCTCCTCCTTTCTCCGGGCTTGGGACCGACTATAAAACATAGACGGAGTTAATAACAAGCCTCATAATATAAATTTATTATTATTTATAGTTAATAAAAATTAATTTTATATTAAAAAATTTTTAATATGCATATTATTATAATTAATAGCATATTGTTATAATTATTTTTTAATATAAAATTAATTGTTATTAAGTATAAATAATAATTAAATTTATATTATAATGTTTGTTATTAATTTTTTTAAAATTTTATTATAATTTAAAATGAGTTATGTAAAATAATAGCATATTATCTTACTATAAGATTTGTTATTTTTTTTATAACATATAATAATTGGTGTATATTGTTTTGAATTTTGAATACAATAACATAATTTCTTATATATATATATTAAACTTTACATATATATGTCAAAGGTCCATTAGAGGCTTAATGGATAAAAGAGTTTTCTTCTTTCATGAGGTTCCAAGCTCAAATCCCTCCACATACACTTTGTTGATTTTTCTCAAAATAAAACACATGCCACATGTCACCATCCTATTGGGTATGCCAGGTGAGGTGGAATTCCTCCACGTGGTAGCCATGTGAGAAATCCAGTCAGCATTTTTGTTAATTTTTTTACAATGTTAAAAAAAGACATATTTAAAAAATTTTGAAATATGTAAGATATATTTGACCAAAAAAATGTTTAAGGACGTGAATGAAAATGCGTGTAAACGTTAAGGACATGAAATATAATTTTCTGTATTATCAATGTTAATTAATATTTGCTAGTTATCTAGTTATAACTATTTTAGTGAATTATTTTATTTGTTTTTATTTGTTAATTATCAATTTCAAATTGAATTAACAATTTCTTTTTTTTAAATGAAATAGAAGAAATCTAAATCAAAAAGGTTATAGCTGTCTTTAAGTTATTAGAAATATCATAATTATGAATTTTATGGCAAAAAGAAACCTAGGATTTAGATTTCAAATTCTTTATAAATATTTAAATTCTAATTATACTAATTATAGTATTAATATTAATTATTATTTTCTAGTTATAATTATTTTAGAAGTGAATTATTTTATTTGTTAATTCAGTTTCAAATTGAATTAGCAATTTCCTTTTTTAATAAAATATAAGAAATCAAAATCAAAATATATGTTATTTGTATTTAAAGTATTTAATTATAAATTTTATGGATTCATTTTTGGAAAAAACAAAAATGCAAAAGTATAGAACCCTCTTAACTTGAATCCAATCTCTTTTTTTATTATTTTAGAATTCTTTATAAATATTATAATTCTAATTATACTAATTATATTATCAATATTAATTAATATTTGCTAGTTATATAGTTATAATTATTTTAGTGAATTATTTTATTTGGTTTTTATTTGTTAATTATCAATTTCAAATTGAATTAACAATTTCTTTTCTTTTAATGAAATATAAGAAATCTAAATAAAAAAAGTTATAGTTGTCTTTAAGTCATTAAAAATATCAATTTAAAATATTTAATTATGAATTTTATGAGAAAAAGAAACCAAAGATCAAACCCCCCACCTTACCTTGACAGAAGTTCATGCTTACCACTTAGCCACACAAGTTATTTTGTATTAGGTCTTTAGAATTATTATTTAAAAGCATTTAATTTAGAATTTTTTTGACAAAATAAAACTAAGAGTCGAACCTCTTACCTTATCTTAGTGTGAAGATCATTCTTACCACTTAGCCACTTAGTGTGAATTCATACAATGTCTTTTAGGCTAATTTTAAGTAATTTTTGAATTACATGGAAAAATAATAAAAAAGTTCATAACCTGCTCTTGAACACACAACCTCGGGATGAGTATTACTCTTATTGACCACTTCACCAATTACTTTAATTAAACATTGGTTATCCTAGATTAATTAAAAAAACCCTTTAATTTCAATGTCTATTATTACTTCCCACTTTCTCTCCTATTTTTTCATCACTTCGCGCCTTTCTTTGTCATAGTTTCTTCTCCATTCTAAATTTTTCTGCGTCTCTTTTCTCCATGGTTTTCTTTTGCCTGCCATCTTAGCTGCCTCTGACAACACCATCTTCTCTACCTTTGACAACGCTGTCTTCGCTGCCTTTCATAATGTCATCTTCGTTGCCTCGCACAATGCCGTCTTTGCTACCTCTCATAATGCCGTCTTCATTGCCTCACACAATGCCATCTTTGCTATCGTCTTCTCTGTCGTATGTATGCTATGTCGTTCTTCTTGTTTTCCATCTTGCTTCTTTCTTCAGTTCACTTTGCCTCTTAGTGGGGTTGTTATTTCTCCATTAGGGATAGAATTTCTCTCAGTGGGGTTGCAATTGTGGATCTAATCAATGGCGTTCAAAAATTTTTAGATATTTTTTCCTCTATCTTGCTTTTCTTTCTTTGATTCCTTCTTTTTGCAAAATTATCATTGCTCAATTCCATTTTCCTGATTGCATATTTGCTTCCTATTTTAGTGGGATCTTCCTAAGTCATCTGAAAAATAAGGTTGTTAGAATGGTTGTGCTTTCTTTAACACTAAAATTGTTACTTAGTAAAGTGCTAAATTGAATATTTTGGCTTTGACATTGTCTTTATTATGCCTCTTTTTTTTTATTGCTCATTGGAAACTTCTTCCTGGGTGGACTGAGGATGTATGTGCAGTGATTAGGAAAACTCTCTGGTTTCTTATCTAATGCCTCCCTTGCTGGTGACAGAGATGTATTTATATTTTAATCTTATTTTGACAATAAAAATAGCTTTCTGATGAGCCGTTTGCATGGGAAACATCTAACATTTTTTTAAAAAATTAGCTTTATGTCCTGAACAGATAAATTTTGACTGCTTTGTGTTTATGCTTTAATTTGATCATAGTTGTTAGTTATGACCATTGATGCATACCTTGTTTATAGAGAGCTTGGTTTTAGTGTTGATGTTTGATTTAAATATTGTTTGCAGGTAAAATATCTCAGTGAGGAGGGTGAAAATATTCTTATAGCTGGGGCTATAGCTATTTGCTCTCCTTGGGACCTTTTGGTTAGTCTTTTATTTTTTGAAAGTTATTGCATGTAAGTTTTGCTCTTCAAGTGTAATAAGGCTCAGTAGCTCAATAGAGCAAACAAGTAGAATTATAAAGATTAATATCTAATGCATTATTCCAATGAGATAAATCTCTACCAGTAGAGTAGAGAGGGACAAACACACTATAAACCATGAAATAGTAAGAGAAACATCACACATACACAGAATCACAAAAATAGAGTGAAAGTGAAGAAAAACATAGTAAAACAGTAAGAACACATAACAGTACAACTGTAGAGGTGTATTTGTTTGTCCTCTTTCTATATTGTGTTGTGTCAAAAATTTACCCATGTAATTATAGAATTTAACTTTATCTAAGTGCATGATTATGGATTCTGCCTTTAGTTTCTTTCTTTTCTAGTGCAGGCATAATCTTTAACCATTACTAATTACTAGGTATCCTTGGTTGTCTTTGCTTGGTGTAAATAAGTTTAATAAACACATCAATTAAAATATAAAATTTGAAATAAAATAGTTTTGGGCACCAATATGTCTTGCTTATTATCTTGATAAAAATTCCATGTAATTATCTACTATTAATGAAGAGAAATTTGTTTCCATCTTCACTTTTTTGCTTAAAAATTTCAAAATCCCCATTACCTACTTACAAGTTTGTTAAGTCAATTTATTAAAGAATTAAGGAAATAAACACAATTATACTATTATTTTTTCTCTCCATTTTCCTATTTTCCCCTTCAAAATTTGAGTTGCATCTGTTTGGCCATTTTTTTTTTCACATTCTAAACTTGAGCAGAAATGGATATTCACGTTTATAATGGAAATACACATTTTATTTATAGTTTAGCATTCTATAAAGATATTAAATTCTAGTTTGATGCCCAAAGAAGTTTTTTTATATTTGTTTTTGTTATGTTTCTTTTAATTTCTGTTTCCGTTAGCTAGAGCTGTGACAGATAACAAAAGACCCTTCCATATATCTTTGTTGCTTTAACAGTTGCAAGTATTTTTACACATGTTCTCTAGTTACTTTGATTAGCTTCATCATCTGAATATCAATTCTTCCGTGAAAGAGTTTCCTATGCAGCTAACATTGTTGGCTTTTATGTTAGTGGTTTTAATTTTGCGGAGACTTAAATGTCTCTTTGCATTAAAATATTTGACTTTTTAAAGGATCAAAACATTCTTGGCTTTACCTTCCACTGGTCTTGGTCAAGGTAGGTGGTGTCTTTTTGACTTCATCTTCATTATTTTTCTCTTTCCTCCATAACATATTCCATTGCTCCTTTGGATTGTGGTGGCTATGCTTGATTGATTCATATTTCCTATTGAATTGGTTCTAATATTGGTAACTCGGTTCTTTTGCTGCATTTCTCATTAAAAAAATTGTAATTATGAGAAGTCAATTTCAAAATTTTAAACTATGGAGACCTATTTATGTGAACTTCAATTTCTAAGGTTCTATACTCATAAGAATTGTAAGTTTTGTAAGTTTTGTACTTTGTGGCTGATATGTGATTGATGAAGTCACTTTTGGGTGGCCAAGTCAAAATGATGACTATCAATTGAAGGAGAATAGTTCTTTAAGACTTTAGTGGACAAATTAACTAGGATATTTATGCCTTTGTGAAATTTGGTGTCTTCTTATACTCCTAATATCATTATTTTATTTTGACAATCATTTACATCTTTATGTATGCTCATTATTTATTGATGACTTTGTTTTTTAAAATATTTTTCACATTTTGTATGCTACTTTACATGACTGGAACTTACATAATGCAATTACAATTATGGAATTTCACAATTAGATTGGTTATATAATAATAGACATAGGTAAGTTATAGAATATATCCAGTAGTCTTTATCCTAAAGTTCGAAAAAGGGAATGGAAGTTGATTGATAGATTGAACCCACCTCTTGAAAATGAAGTTCCTATCATAAGTTCCTATCCTAATATATATATATATAGGGGCCCACTTTATGTGGAAAATTCTGTGTTCTTATTGGATAATGCCAAAGCACCAGTTCATGGACTTATGATCTACCTTCAAGATATCATTAAAAAAAAAATGAACCAAATTGAAAGTAAAGGTGCGAGTATTTCATTGAGAAATATGAATATTAGTTTGTTAAATTGTTGCATTTTTCAGCTTAACCAAAAATGATATATTTTCTCTTTCTATTTAAAATATACTAAATGATATTTATTGTATCATAACAGGGACAAAGTCATGCACTAGATATAGATACAATTGGAAACTTTGGAACTACCAAAGATGCATGGAAATACAAGAAATGAAAATTTTGTTGTATTAAGTACATTTTGTATTACGTACTTTTTGTATTAAATACTTTTTAAAATTAAACATTATATGTATTTAAAATTAATGTCTAATATATGATGATTTATACAACAAATATATATTAGGGCTGCTTGTATCAATTTAATATATGTTTTAATATTAAACTAGTAGTTTGATTATATAGAAGGAAGAAAAAAAAAAGCTTTCAATCGCGACATTGCATACTTTCTATGGCGACACAATATCACCACTGAATCTAGCACTTTTAGTGGTGACTTTTGTCGCCACTGAATCTAGCACTTTCGGTGGCGACACAGTGTCACCACTGGATGCACCTAGCACTTTCAGTGCGACTATTGTCACCACTAAATCTAGCACTTTTGGTGGCGACTAAATCTAGCACTTTCAGTGGCAACACAATGTTGCTTGGCGACTTTTTTCACCACTAATTCTTGTACTTTCTGTGGCGAAAAAAACTTCATCACTAAAAGTTGATACTTTCCGTGGTAACATTGCTCTCTTTTTGACTTATTTTTGGTGTCACAAATTATACTTTCAATGATGACAAATGTCGGCACTGAAAGTGACATCAGTGGTGACTTTTTGGTGACAATAAAAGTCGCCACTAAAAGCTTTCAATGATGGAACTTTAAGTGGCGACTCTTTGTCACCACTGAAAAGCTTAGGTGAGTGGCAACTTTGTCAAGTTTTTTGTAGCAAACTAGGAATAGTTTAGATACATATATAATTACACATGGAATCTCACATTATGATCGCCATCATAATTTCCTTCATGCTATGTTTTGTGTCATAGACTTCATTACTTATATTATGATCTAATCTTGAGTTTATGAATATGAACATAAATAATAAAGAAAACCTCTTTGAATTAATAGATGAATTTGTACTTCTAATGCTAAAGGTGATTGCCTTTAGAGTACCTTTCTAACACATAAAATTTCCTATCCATCCGTACATATAATCCATAAGAAACATCTATCACAAGAGTTCATGGTTAACAAAGATCAATATTGAAATCTCATCAACAATCCAATATTTTCCAAGTGCAGCAACATCATATATCATTAATACTTTGGGATACCATAAAAGGCTAGGTTCACAGTCAATTTAAATAACATTAGTCCTTTACAACCACTATCAAATATATTCCACTTGAAGCAACAACACCGTAGCTATTTAACCATCATATACCAAATACCACGGTCACACTTATCCCAAGGGCCCATTTATATTGTTTGGGTTTAAACATATGATTCTAGTATTCCAACATCATTTTATCACAATACATCACCATAATGACTCATAAGCAATTTATAAACATTAGAGATAGATTTAATCATACCACCAAGATAATGAGTATAGTACACTCCTCCCACTAATAATTTTGGATAAGTAAACACCGTTCCATCCACTAGGGTGGGAATGCATACACATATGCCCTTTTTATTTCCACGATTGAAATGTTTTCCATGCATTAACTAGACACGCATTTATAAGTTTTTCTTTTAAAATGCGAGGATAATTAAATGCTACTAAGGCACAACATACAACTCAAGACAAAAGTAGAGTTAGTTCCTCGCCTCTAATACCTACTAAACCTTTACTCGATTCCTTGCTTAAAAGCATGCAAGAAGGGTTTAAGATCTTGGAATGTAGTCCTTAATCATTCAGCATGAAAAAGAAATGTAAATTTTCATAGTTTAGGACCAACTAGTTGATTTCAAGGGGAGGCAGTTGTTTGGGTTGCCTTTGACTGGCTACAGTACACAAATCTAAGAGCAACTAGTCAACTGATTAGCCCCCACCATTCGAATGGCTTGCCTCAATTAAGCTTAGAAGATTCCCCAAAAGGAAACCACTTGACCAATTGCTCCCTAACAGTCGACTGGTTGCACTTTTAAAACCATAAACTCATTTAAGCATGCTCCATTTCTTCCCAAACACATATCATTTACTTCTGAACTCCCATGGGTCATTTTCCAACACTTTAATTTATAAAAACTCAATTTAATCCATCCCTAAAATCTTTTAAAACTCAAAACCAAGATTGGGTTCCCATTTCCCAAATTTCACAAATTTCCTCCCATGATAGAGAATACATTTTCATGACAACAAGATTTCCTTTTAACATATCCCACTCAATTTATGCACTTTCAGCCACCACAATTCTTAAATCAAGTTTCTAAACCCTTAATTTACTTAAAAGAAAGGATTGGTGGCATATATTGCCAAAATCATCCATTTCCCCCATTAAAACCTACTTAGGGTTTCTGACCCACGAAAATGAAGATAAAAAATAAATTTTCCATCTAACCTTAAGTCCATGCTTCCTAAGGGCGAAGGAAGGTCGTTGGAGCTAAGCCCTCACTGGAGAAATAAAGGGGAAACCAAGTTGGAAGGAGGAAAAAAGCCATAAAGTGCATAGAAGAGTGAGGCATGAGGTATGAATTGGCTGCTGAAGTGTGTGTTAATATATATATATATATATATATATATATATATAATGTCCATTTTACCATTTTTGCCCCTCAACCCTCACACCACATAAGTTAAGTCCAAGGGCATAAATGAAAACTCTTTTAAAACATAAAAATTCGAGTACTCCATATACCTACCCAAGTCCATAACCTCATGACCATCACAATCAACACAAGTGAACACCCAAATATAAATTTATTGCAATTCCTATTCAATGCAAGAGTTTATCATTCCTTTCATTTTGGTCCCTACACAAAGGCCCTTATGCCATAACTCGACACCGTGACCAACACATAATATTCAACCCCAAGCTATCCATGTCCGTAATCTCTCACACACACATAAATGCATGAGATAGAAATACCACGAAAGATTTCACAATTCCACAGTTAATTAATGAAAGAAAAATTTTTCAATCCGATCCTAAGAATTCCACCTGTACAATTAATTGAATAAAGACATTATCCCAAGCATTACAAAACCATAGGTATTCCAATAATAACTTTTAACAATTGTAAATGTCACAAAAAAACCTAAAAATCAAGTTATACAACCTTTATTTCATCTTAAGTCCCAAAATTCCCAAATTCCCAGCAAGTTAGGGTTCATGCAAAATTTCTTTTGATTCTAGCCCTGCTTTCACTTTCCATGCATTCTCTGGTAAAGGTTACAAGGCAACAAAAAGTAAGCCATTAAATCTTAGCCAAAAAGCCCAATCTAAGAATTTTTGATTTTTCTAACCCAACAATTCCCATTCAAATTTTGTTATGGCTTGTGATTGAGTAACATAGTAGAATGCAGATTGAGCATATATAGGAGTAATTGCATAAATAGTCATGGAAATATGCAAGTAATCATACTTGAGTTGATGACTTGAATGCATGATGATTGCAATATGAGGGAATAGTATGAGTACATGCAATAGAAGGAATCCGTGAGAATATATGTTTGTGTTTTGTGCATGTAGCCTTCAAGCTAGAGTTATTTAGCCTTCAGGATGAAGATATATTTAGCCTTCAAGCTGAAGATATATTTAGCCTTCAAGCTGAAGATATATTTAGCCTTCAGGTTGGAGTTATTTAGCCTTCGGGCTAGAGTTATATTTAGCCTTTAGGCTGGAGAATTACTGCGGCCTTCAGGCCATAGAGATATTATCTTTCTGGATTGCATTACGTGTTATATTATATGCTTGGGATGGAGTTTGAATTAGTGTGCATTCCTTGGAGTGAAATTTGTAATTTTGCATTGTGTTTGCTCGTTAGAGACCCAATGACAAATGAGTCAAGAAACGTTACGACCTATGGGTTGGGAGATCGTATGGCCTATGGGTCAGAATACTTTAGAGAGCCTTAGAGTTCAAATTTATTTAAAATCATGGTGAACTTGCTCTGGTGGGCTTGTTCTAAGTACGTTTACGCTGGTAATTAGTTTGTTTGAGGCTACTTGTGTAATACCCCAGATATTACAACATCGAAAGAAAATGTGAGTTCAAACATGTGAAAATTTTTAGTGATATATGCATTCTAGGTATCCACATCTTTTTACGACTAGAGGTAAGTTAAATTCGGAGGACTGAATTTCTTAAAGGGGGTAATACTGTAATACATGTCATTTAATTTTTCAAAAAAATTAATTAATTATTATTTCACAAATATTGGTTTGCAAATTGTGTGCAATGTGTTTATGATGTTGTATTGTGATGCGGTAATACTTTAGTATAAGATTTTGTGCTATAGACTAGCAATATGAGATGCTAGATCATATAAGGAGTAAAGTGATAATTTTAAGGACTAAAAACAAAAGATTTTAGAATCTTGTGGGGTGCGGTGAAATGTGTACAAGGTGTAGGAATAGATAGAAAAATTTATATGAAACCTTGATGTGAAATAGAAAATAGAAAATAAATTCTAAATCTTATGATAGTAATTTGTGGGATAAATAGTATGATTAATTTATTAAGTGAATTAAGGGAATAAAAGATAATCAAAATATGTATAATATGAATTGTACACACGAACAGTATTAGAAATAAATAATATATAATTAGTAGTAGAAGATAACTAATGAATAATGCAAAGAATAATTAAAAGAATTAAGGATAATTATCCAAATAATAAATCTGAAATTATACTTCTTGAATCTGAACTAGGATTACTATTTGCTTAGAATTGGTTAAGATTAGAATATCACATATATATTTTTTTTGAATTCAAACAAATAAACTAACAAGATCTAATATGTTGAAGTGATAATTAAAAACAATGATAATTTCTATAAGTGAACAAATCTTATATATATATATATATATATATATACACAATTCAATCTAAATTAAACTCCAGTTTTCATTCCGAAAATAACGTGGAGATACTGAGTTAATTTTTAGAAATTATAACACTATTTGATTTATTGTATTTAAAATAAAGGATTTATTTGATGATATTCCTAACTAATAATCATAATAGAAATAGGAATCCTAATTGCCAAACTATCCTATTTCTTAAATTAAGTTGCAACAAACCTCTAGCAAATCAATGGAATACCAAATCTTGTAAAAAATAATTTAACTGCAAATTTTCAATTAAGCGAAACCTAAAAGCCACTCATCCTTTCTATTTAGTCAACACACAAATACCATTGGTAGCAACCATAACCACAATCATTCAATTATCTCATATTGCCATCAATATACAAACACTCATGGTACAGCACATGACACACTCACCATCACATTGTCCAGCACATCTCTAGTAAATGCAAGCCTCGGCCACTTCCCGGCATATAGACACACGCAATAGCGATTTCAAGCCATACACCTTACTTGTACCAACATTGTGTTCTCTTATCTCGCACCAACACGCATATAATTGCAGTAGTTCGATCTGATTCAATATCTAAGAGGAAAAAATGAAGATTTAAGAACAAATTTTCTTTTCACATCAAGGAGAATTTGATCAGTTCAATCAGTAAGATTTGTTGGAATTCAGGTGAGTGAAACAACCCTTCTTTAATATGTTAAAGTGATAGGGTATAAAGATAGGTAATAATCATGGTAGAAAAGAAGAAATCCGGTTAAGAGATTCGGGTTAGAAGCGAAATTGAAAATTTTGTAAAATTCAATTATTGATGGAATTGCTAACGGCAAACGTTAGGAAAAAGATATGGTTCGTGAGGCAAATATAATTATTTGTGATTTTGAATACTTATGGTTATCCAATAGAAATTAGAATGATGATTATGTTTATGAGTATATTGATGAATATATTGTGGAATATATTGATAATTATTTCAATGATTATTTGAAATTGTTTGAACTTAGTATGTGTTTGGGTGGGATAATACCCTCTCTCACGTCAAGCGAGAAATCTGAGTGATAGGATGACTTAACCTTTGAGAGTTGAGACAACGATTCCTTTAGTATGGAGATAAGTCCGGATTTAATCCGTGAGGCGCCCTAATCGTTGTTGATGAGGTTGTGCGTCATGACGAGTATTGATGAGATTGGTTGAGTGAGCCTACGGGCACTTCCGAGTGTTTTTGCCATTGACCAGTACTAGTTCCGTTGGTCTGAATTGTTTGATTGAATTGCAAATTCTCTGGTAGATACATTTTCTTGTGAATTGTGATTTTTACCTATACTTTTATTTTATTTCTTTTACATAGCGAATTTTATTAGGGTGGGGATTGGCTCACTCACTAAGATTATTATCTCACACTCGTTGACATTTTTTTTTCAGATCAGGTAGTGGACAAGGATCTTCTGCTAAAGGAGCAGCTGCATTTAGACTATCCCATTGTTGGTGGGTCCCATGTTATTAGTATTTTATTTTGTGGTCAACTAGGATATCCAGGGGATCTCGCGCTAATAAGCTACTTTATTTATTGTATTTAATTTGATTTGAACTCGATAATTTATTTTGAGAATTTATGATATGGATTATGATAGAAGTTGAGATTTCAATTATGAATTTATTTAAGTTGATGTGATTTTTGTGCATGAATGAAGTTTCAATTATTTTATATTAAATATTAAAATTGTAATACAAGAGATTACAAGGAATCCGGGTAAGTTTTCATCTCCCCTTGTGTGTATATGATATACAATTATAATAAGTTATATTGTAAACTAATAATTATTTTAATAAGTAATTGATATTTATTTATATTTATTTCAATTAATATTTAGTTATAAATTAATATTTGTTTTAATTAATCTTATTTATACTTGATTAATATTTTCTAATTTTAATCTTTATTTTATCATATATATATATTTCAAAGTTTGAATTGTCTTTAAAATTTAAATAGTTGAGACTATTTAAATTATTTAAAATAAAGTTGTCTTATTTGCTTGATTTAGATTGTCTGTTTGCTAAATTCTAAATACTTAAGAAAGCTATGTTATTTAATAAATAAAAGGGAACGATATATGTTATAAATATTCATAAATAAGCAAAAAGGGGTAGAAATTGATATGTTAATTAGGCTTACGGTAACACCGGATTCATGTCACTATGCCGATCACGTGCTCGGAATTTGGGTCATGACAACTTGGGTGCGTAGACATTGCATGTCATGTCATATACACTAGAAGTCCCATGTGTGGTTTAGACTAAGGGCGTGTACCATGCTGAACACCATAGGGTCTAGTAGCTTACAGGCTTGGAGATGCTTTTGGCCTTTAAGCTGGGAGTTTATTTGCCTATGGCTTAGAGGTCAAGATTTCCCTGAGCAATCTAGAGCAACCTATGCTTTTAAATAGGGTTACTTTGGGTTCCTCTTACACATTCGATCCGTGTGTATTTTGGAGTAACAGTGCTAAACCACGTGAGCCTTGGAGTCATCATGCTATGCAAAGGTAATGTGAGGAGTTTCTATTCACTGAGATGTTTATCTCATTCTGTTGTTTGCATTTCTTTGCAAGTTTGCATGAGCTATGAGAAAACCATCTGAGGAGTAGTAAGAGTTCAAGGCTTCTAGTCCTTCTTACCTCAAAGGTTGAAGCTCATCAGTCTATATATTGGTATGTTATCGAAAGCTCTGTAGTCAGATAGGACACTTAAGAGAGGAAGGGTTATACGAAATTTCCACTATTTTATTGTTTATATTTTTTATCATGCATGTCACATATCGCATGGGAATTGGGAGCTAGGAGAATTTGGCTTACGATGCAGGGAAAATAACCCTATGTCATGCAGTCACATGCTCAAATTTTTGGATCATGACAAAATGGCTAAGTGTAAGGGAGAGAGGAGTTTCAAAATAATGAGTTGGCTTTACACGTTCAAACATCACATATTCACAAAATTACCAAAATTTATCATAAACTATCATAGTACACACAAGAGTGAAGTTTTTCACACTTTACCATATTTTTTTCACTACTAAAAATGAGGTCCCTCTAGACACCCTTAGCAAAAGCAACACACAAAATAAAACAAATTGCTTTACACATCAAATGTTTACAGGCATCACATTAATAAATAGCTACCAATTCTTAGTCATTCAATTTTGGTCCCTACAGGAAAAACATTCACAATCAATTTATACATGTACAGGTTCCCAATATAAAATTTACAGATATTACACAATAATTTTTAATCTTACCCTTGCCCTGAATTTCTACGAACTCTGTTTATGTAATGCATTTATGGTTGCCAATCTGGCCACTTTTGCAACAAGGGAAAGTAATTGAAATTTTGATGACACAGCTAATTTTATATCATATTAACATTCAATATACACACATAATTTATTCTAATTCATTCAAATTACTGAACGTAAGTTCAAATATATCACATGCATATGAGTTAATTTCACTTAATTATTCTACTATTTCTTTTCTTCACTGACATAACTCGTGCACATTTATAATACGTTTGCCACGTAAGAAAAGTTTAACAAAATACTGATAAAATTTTAGTAAAAGGTTTAATTAAAAATTTATAAAATTATCAGAATTGTTATCAAATTTTTAAACCACAAGGACCAAATTAAAATATAAGTGAAATTCTGAAGACCAAAAGAATAATTAACCTATAATAATTCACAAAATATGGAATTAAATCATAGATTTTGAATGACATAGAAGAATAATTTTTCTGAATTAAAGATAACAATCTTTCATCCAAGTTTCTGGCTAATGATTCCTTCAAGTGAACCAACAAGGCCCACCACTGTCACAAGAAAGCAAACAAAGCTAAAAGTTCTAAGAACAATCCATTTTGCAGTCCAAGCTCCAATGTTCTTCTGCACAAAGTACATCTCCACTGGGAAGTATATAGTCAGAGGCCAAAAGTTCAATGCACCTAACACTCCCAGAACTTGGTTGAAGTAAGGAAAGAGGATGGCTACTCCTGTTGTTGAAATCACGTACACTGTTCTGAAACATAGCCTGAACAGATTCAGCTCAATACTTGGCATCAAAGGGAGTTTCAGTTTGTAGAATTTGTTCACAAAAACACTGTTGGGGAACCTCCTCAAACACCATCTATCAGCAGCACCAAATATTGGCTGACTGAAAATCTGATGATAAACTTATATGGGATAAGTACACTTGTGCAAATACTAGTATTTCATGTGGATTTGTTTCATGATAGAGTTCAGAAGTACCTGGTATCCGCCTACCAAATGAAGAACAATACAAGCATTTGCAAAGTCAATGAGCCAGTAAGGCTCGTAAAAGCCGAACCCAGTCAAGAGATTTCCCGGCGTATCATTTCCAAAGGCCGCATATCCAAAGCATCCACAGCAAAGGTAGAAGAAGGTTGTGATGAAGACGGCTATCATAGAGGCCTTCTTCATGGTCTGGTTTTCTGGCGGTGGAGACTCTAGAGTATCCTTCACTCAACAAATACAACACTTCTGCTTCAGCTTTAAATTATTCTTCTAATTTCTTCCCTACATCACCCATATGTTACTCCTAAGAGTGTTCAACGACTTGGATTGAACTTTTATAGTTACTTTGACCAATTAGATTAGATCTAATCTAATTGGATGAAAAGTTTTCCCATCCAATTAATTCGATTATTTTACATGAATCCAAACCCATCCATTCTTATTGTCAATTTTTTAAAAAACAAATGTTCAAGAAAATTTAAAGTTGAACATTAAATTCTTTTATTTTTCTACATTCCAAATCTCAATAATAAAAATAGATATTTCAAAAATAAAAGAGAAGATCTTTTTACTTTTTAGTTATTTATTAAAGATAAAAATATATTATATAGACAAATATATATATATATATATATATATTAACTTTAAAATATAAAATATATTATGTAATATATAATATATTAATATATTATGTAATCGATCGATTAGTCTACATTAGATGACTTTTATAATCATCCGACAACTAATTTTGCCAACATTCCATCCAATTAATGTGATTGCTTAGTTGATTTTGATCAATTTTGGTTCAATGAAATTAGATTAGTTCAGTTGAAATTAGATTTGAACAGCCCTAATTACCCCTAGGCCACACCTAAACTTACTTGTATCTCAAGAAGAATGACTGTGTATGGATAGGCAAAGGCAATGTCACTAAGTGCTTGGAAGACTAACCATAGTTTGTCAGCTATATTAGTAGTTGGTACTCCTATTATGCTCCCCATAATTCTCCCATTTTCTGCAAGTGCAACCACAAGTTTAATGAATCACTTTTCAGCCAGTTGATTATTAATGATTAGAAAGGAAATGGATTCTCTTATTTTTATGGTGAGAAACTGTGAGTTTTTTTTTTTCCATATGGATTGCCCATTTCAAAATGGACTACCTGGACTGAAGGAAATTTAAAAAAAAAAAAAGCAAATAAAAGAAAATGAGGCACCTCCTATTTAGATTGTCCATTTCATAATAGATGGTCCAAAAATGAGAAATAAACTCTTTATTTCCCAAATGGATTCTCTTAACTTAGGTAGGAAATTAAGAGTTCATTCTCTCCATCTAGGTTGTCTATTTCATAATGGATTTTTTTATAAAAAGAAAGACAAATAAGAAAAAAATTAAACATCTTCAATTTGAATCGTCCATTATAAAATGGATGGTCAAAATAAAAAAGATAAACTATTCATTTCTCAACAAATAAACAAAGTCTTGATTATTATATTAATAGCAGTTACCTGAAAGGCAAAAGAAGCCTTACCTATAACTTTTGCAATGCCAAGTCCTAGTCCAATGAATGAGTAAGAGAAAGACATAACTGCAGCAACAACTGAAAGCCATGACATGTTGTGTAGATCTGGTATAAACGACATGAAGACCTGAACAAGCCCAAATAGCACCATGTACAAGGTTTCCCCATAGTTACAGGGAGCATCATGCCCTTCCTTGTGATAGCAGTTTGATTTTAGAATCGCCCTATGTATTAGGCATTAATTGAATAAACATGAGCATCATTAAGTAAGGTCAAGTCAAAGCAATGTGCATCTAAATAACAGATAAAGAGAGCTTGAGGAAGATGATGAGAGACTTGTGACGGAGAGAGAGAGAGAGAGCGGCGACAATAGAGGAGGAGGAGGGTGTACGCCAATTGGAGGAGATGGGGTTGAAGTTGAAGAAGTGGAATGGAATCCGTGGAAAGAGACAAAGAGAGAGATGAAGGATATCTTTGTAATTTTGTTATATGGATCCACATGGTAAATGATATGGTAGATATGTGCCACATGGACTACCTAATCAGTTTTTTCCGTTAGTATGATTAACGGTGTTAATAAAATGACATGTTTGAAAAAAAATAAAATATGTGAGACATTTGACCCAAAAAAATGTTAGGAATATAAATGAGGGATATGAAGTATATTTTTTTCTTTTATTTTATTATGGAAATCGAAGCCCAACATTAAAATTGGACCAGCTGAGTAACAAAAATCTTAGCCCAATCAATTAACAAGTTTTCTAACCGAATCGACCGAAGTAAATTTTAACTAAAAAACAAATCAAATTCAATTCAATTAAAATTGATCAAAACTATTCTTTAGTTACACCAAATGCATGAAAATTATTGGCAAGTTGATATAATCGGTTTCATTGTTGGATGTTTCTTTTGCAAATTAAATTCTAATCAAACAAAAAAAAACTTAATTTTAGATAATTTGTATTATACATAATAATTTGTTTTACTTTGTTTTCAGTCCATTGATTGTTTTCAACGATTTTACTTTTTTTTAGGAATATTTTGTTGCAGTAAAATACTTAAAATTTTAATTTTAGTAAATTACTAATTTGACCCTTTAACGATTCCGCTTATCCCAATTGTGTCTTTAGAAAATTAAATTTATAATTTAGTCCACAAAAAATTATTTAGTAAATTTCAAATTTGTTGCCAATAGTCACGTTGAAAAACAAGAAGATAAAATTGTGACAATTGTAATTTCATAAAAATTAAATTAAAATATTTATTCTTTCAAACATTAAATTAAAAATAATTTTATGAATATGAAATCAATAATTTTAACTAAAATTAAGTAAATGCAATATTTTAAACTGTATATATAAGCCAATCATTGAGTCCAATCATTTGACTTTCGTTTCTACCAATTGAATTAGTTTAATTAGATAAAATTTCCAAATTTAACAACAACCCTGGAGTCGATAAATCAGACTATATTTTTAGAACTATCCCACAAATTTTTCATTAATCTAGTTTGAATAAGGTTGAAATATAAATTTGTAAAAAAAAAAAATTAAAGTTAATTTTCTTTATTTACAATATTCAAATTCAATACTTTGTTTAAAAATATCAAATGTTAAACTACTTGAGCTTATTAGTGCTGGTACTACTTAGGGCGTGTTTGTTACACATAATCTTACATTTGCAAGAATGATCACATTCTTGGGAATGTCACATTTTGAGGAATATAAAATTTTCAAGTTTGGTTTATTACAAATATCTTGGGAATTTTTTCTATAATATTGGGAATATAAGATTCTCATGTGTGGTTTGTATCAATATTTATGGAAATATTTGACAAATTTTAAAAGTTAATTATCCCTATTAATTTAACATATAAAAGTAGTTGTGTCAAAATGAGTCAACCTACATCGAGCTATAATGTGTCACCAATAGACAAGTCAGTCTTGTTTAATACAAATCCTCATTTTTTCAAAGTCCAATATTGGCTCCAATGTTAAATAGGGCGACCATAAGTCAAATTTTTTTTCTTTTTATTATAGTTTTTGTTTAATTTTGTATAAAAAATAAATTTTATTTTAAAAAAAAGATTTAATATGTGCGCAACCCAGCCTACTTTGTTTGGCCCATGAGCCAAAAAAAACAAATGCTAGATCGTGATGCCCTTTTTTAAACTAATCAAATTTTTATGCCCAAACTTGTCCATTTAATGGGCAAAACAAGTTGGCCCACATGTTATAATCTATTTTAATACCACTACTCTATTTTCACAAGTTGGTGCACAAGTCAATTTATCTAAACCCATTTAGCTGTGAACTAAATGAGCTATATCTTTTAAGCAGGTCTCTACCTTTTTACTTTTGCGCATTAATTTGTGGGTCAGCCCATGCAAATTTGTTTAGCTCATCTGCTAAACAAGTTAGACTATTTAAGCCCATTTTAAAGAGAACAATATTTTTTCGGTCCAAGCTTATTCTTTTAGCAATGAAAGATGAAGGTTTTATAATCAAGAGCAAGATTTTAGGGTAAAGTAGTAATTTTACTTTGGAAATCTATCATTTCTATCTACCTCCATGGGAATGGAAGCTTGTGAGGATGTTTGATCTTGATAATCATTGTCTTAAACTGCATGCCAAATGTGCAAATGTGACATTTCATACAAAATTCTTAGTAATCATTTGATATTTTTGTATACCAAATGTTCCCATAGAGGTTTTTTTTTGTTTCTTTTCTTTCTATTCTTCATTAGAGGCAATCTTATTTAATGCACTATTGAAAATTAAATGGAGGTATCTTTCTTAGTGAAAATTCAAACCTACGTTCATTTTGTAAAAAAAAAAAAAAGGCCCCCTCCAAACAAATAAAAAATTGAAATATGGTTTATTATTATTGTTGTTGTGTAATTATTCAAGAAGACGTTAAAAATAAGGGACTGGTGAACTGTCCCAATTTTAGTGGATGGTGGAGTAATAGTCGAAATTATCTACATAAAAACCTTATCAAGTTTTTAAAATTTGATATGACAAGAATACATAAAATAATTATTCTATCTCAAATCTTAATTTGAAGAAATTAGTGTTGTAAACTAATCAAACCAAGCTTAACATTAATTATTTTAAGCTTTTCGGTTTAATAAATTGTAAAACTCAAGTTGATTAATAAACTAATTATAAGAAGCAAAAGGAAAAATAGAAATTGATGAAGAAACAATAAGAAGTAAATAGAGCTAACCTGATGCTGGCAGCAGATGTAATGACATATGCAACGGTAGTGCCCCATAAGCTCTCATTCACAATAATTGCACACACCTTTTGTCTCGTCTCTCCTGTTCTAAATCAAGGCAATATGCCACAAGTAAATACTGTTCTTTACAAATCTCTCTGTAAAAACAATATTTCACATAAAAAAAAATTAAGGGGAATAAAGAGAAACAATTTTCTGTTACTTCCACCTATCAGATATTAGAATATATTTGAAATAAAAGTAAATACATCATTTAAAATAAATACAGAACATGTTGACTATTGTATTTTGACTTTTACGATAAATTTGTTGGCATTCATAATAATTCCTCAATGCTTATAACAAATAAAATATAACAAAGCTTTTTAGACGAAAAAAACATAAAATTAGAAATTACATAAAAGGAGTGTTGTTGAAGATTTGAAGTTATGTCCAAGCTTGTGTTGTGATTTGCTTCTGTTATTGCTGAGATCTCCCTCTTTAATTATGTTGTTTATTTCCTTATCTGTTGTTTCCCTTCTTATTAGGTTTCTTTCCTTTTTTCATCCCTTATTATTATGGGATTATGATTGTTCTTCCTTTTTTATTTATTTCCTTTTTTGTTCCTTAAATTATAGGAGTTTGTATCTCTAATTTTATGGAAGATCATTGGCAGATTTGTTGCCATGTTTCTCTATAAAATCCTATACTCTCTTCCCTTTGAAATAAGTTAGAAAGTATTTTTCTAATTTTTAAAAGTTTACAAGGTATCACAGCATGGTTATTATCACCATGCCATACCATGATTTCACCTCTTATACTTTCTGAAATTTCTACCATTACTGGTTTCTCTTTTTTCTCTTTATAGTTGGCAAATCTCCACCCTTTCCCTCGGGTACGAACATGATTGGTACCTCATGAAAACCAGACTTGGCACAACTAATGGTTTTAAATTGCGGTTGTGATTGCGTTACAGGTTACTGTGATTGTGAGTATTACAAATGCGGCGACGCGGTTGCGATCATTACAATCGTTAATTTTTTTTTTGAGTTGCACAAAATTAAAAAAAATGTGAAAAAATGTATATAGTTGTTATATCTCTTAATTTTAATTATATAATATATTATATTTAATATCAAAATTAATTTAATAAATATATACTCTAGGAAAATATATTAAAGACACATGTGATCTCTCTCAATTTTTTTTTATTTTCTTCAATTTTTAAATTTACTCGTTCTTTTCTTTTTTCTTTTTTACAAATTTTCCCTCATAATTTTTCTAATATTCCCCTTCCAAAATTTGGCAAATATTTTCCTCCAAACTTTGCCACATATTCTCTTGCCTCCCCAATTAATTGCTTTTTGTTTTGGGGCAAAGGAAAATACTTTTATACATCTAACCAAAATCTTGTACATCCCTTTGGACAAACATTGAAATTGAATTAGGAAAGGACACCTTCCACTTAGTAATTTCTTGATAGCATAAGTGTTTTGCCAGTCTAAGACTCTGAGCTATATCATTGCTAGTCTATGAACTATATCATTGCAAGTCCCTAATATCATCCAGAGGCCCGAAGATATGAGAAGAAGGATTTGACTCATTAAATTGTCCTTATGTTTTAATTTTATTTTAATTAATTTTTATTTCCCTATCCTAATAGAATACAACAACAACACAAGCCTTATCCCACTAGGTGGGGTCGGCTACGGTGCTATTGAGTTATATCAATAGCCAACTCTTTGGGTATCTCATTAACCAAAAGATTGCTTTCAATGACTTCTCTAAGTGTCTTTCTTAGTCTTCATTGACCTTTTTCCACAAGACTCTATATCATTTGCTCAACTTTCCTTACTGGTGCCTCCAATTTTCTTCTTTGAACATGTCCAAACCACCTTAAACGATTTCCTACCATTTTCTCCTCAATAGGTGCCACTCCAACTCTACCTCATATATACTCATTACGGATCATATCTTTTCTTGGATGACCATACATCCATCTCAACATCCTCATCTCTGTTACCCCAATTTTTTATTCATGTTATCCTTTCAATGCCCAACATTTACTCCCATATAATATTACTGGTCTTATAGCTGTACAACAAAACTTCCCTTTCAGCTTATTAGGTACTTTTCGATCACAAATAACTCCTAATGCCTTTCTCCATTTCAACCACATAGCTTATATCCTATGTGTAACATCTCCATTAATTTCACTATCATCTTGTATTATTGATCCCAAACATCTAAACTTTGACACTTGTGGTATAACTTGATCTCTAATTTTGACCTCCATCTCATTTCAGACTTGCCACTTGTCAAACTTGCAGTGTATATATTCTGCCTTACCCCTGCTCAGACAGAAACCCTTCAATTCTAAAGTATATCTCCATAACTCAAGTTTAGAGTTAATCTCTTCCCTTGCTCTGCCATGAGAACTATATCATATGCAAAAAGCATACATTTGGGGATTTCTTCTTGGATATGCTTCGCCAAAACGTTAAAACCAAGTCAAACAAATAAGGGCTCAAAGCTGATCCCTGATGCAGATAAATTTTTATAGGAAAGTCTTTCGTCTCCCCTCCAGACATTCTCACAATAGTTGTAGCCCCCACATATATATCTTTTATAGCTCTAATATATGCAACACGAATACATTTCTTTCTCATGGCTTGCCACAACACTTCTTTGGGTACTCGATCATAAGCCTTTTCCAGATCAATAAAACAATTAAAAAAAATTTATAGTCAGATCAAACAGTTAGCTACGTGGTCCCCTTATCCATATTCTCTCCAAACTCTAGAATCATCTATTCTCCAGTGACATGTTCTCTCTTTTCTCAAAGCACAACTTTTCTCTTTAGTAGATTTGCTGGGCTACTGGCTAAAACAAAGGAAGAAAGATGAAGATATGATGCAAGCTGAGGAAGGGATGAAGGGCTATCTTGTCTGCCCTCTATATCAACATCTTTGCTCTCTCTCTCTCTCGCGTGATCTAATGAGTCTGTGTTTTACTCTACATTCTATATAGAAAAAAGAGGAAAGGGGTAAACTACCGAAGGGGTCTTCATCGCTCTTTTGATTATCTTCTCTGTCTCTCTTCATCATTTATTGGATGCTCCATGCCTCCCTCTCTCATCTTGATGTAGATGAATCAAGATTGAAGATAAATGATGCAATGGAACAGTGTTGCAACCACAATGTTGTTTCATTGCAACCGCGCTCTATTATGCCACCAGAAGAAACAAGATCACCTCGCAATTGCGGGGTGATGCGACCACAATTTAATATCATGGCACAGCCTAGTCCTATGATTAATGGAGGTGTAGTTCAAGTTCCCTTCTCTAATAATTCTTCTCATTAAATTACTACTCACAGACTCAAATGGGAAAAATTATTTATCATGGTCCCACTTTGCTAAGATGGTAATTTGAGGAAAAGGTAGATATGGGCATCTTGATGGAATGATCGCAAAACTAGTAGAGTCAAATCCAAGTTTTGTAGCATATGTTGCTCAGAACTTGATGGTGATGGCATGGTTGATCAACTTTATGGATGAGAAGATCAACGAGAACTTTATGTCCTATAAGACTACCAAACAAATGTGGGAAACAACAAAACGAAATATTTTGATTTGGAGAATTCAGCACAATTGTTTGAGCTAAGAAACAATGCTTAGAACCTCACACTAGCTGATATGGATGTTAAAACCTACTTTAATGCCCTTACAAAATTATGGCAAGAGGTAGATCTCTTTAACAATGGTCATTGGCTATGTTCTAGGTGTATAGAGACCTATCAAAAAGCTCTCAACAAGGATAGAATTTATGATTTCTTGTCAGATCTCAACAAAGACATGGATAAGGTTCGAGGATAGCTACTTGGTACTAAACCTCTACCAAGAATTAATGACATCTTTGCTAAGGTTTGAAGGGAAGAAACTCGCAAATGTATCATGCTTGGTACTTGTAGAGGATGAGAACTCTTCCCACTTTGTTTGTAGAGAACCTCAAAACCAAAAAAGGAATGGGACCCATTGGTGTGACTACTGCAATACTGCCAAAAATTCAACCACACCTTTGATAAATGTTGGAAACTACCTGGGGAACTTGATACTGGCAACTATAAGAAGGATTCCAAAGGCCTACAAGTTGCTACTAAGTCAAAAATGGGTGGCAAACACATTGACCTTTCTCTCAATAGGGAATAATTGGAGAAGTTACAAAAAATCCTAAATGCATAATTAAGCAACCAAAGTCAAATTTCCACCCAAGGACCACCACCTACTACTAGAACGACTCAAACACAATAACTAACCATAGGTACCTCTCTCTTTATAATAAAAGGTACCCATACTTGGGTAATAGACTCAGATGTCACTAAACACATGATAGGTTGTATAAATTTATTTTATTTTTATAGACCTAATGACGGAAATTTAAAAACTAGGATTGATGACAAGTCTTTTACAACAATAGCTAGAGATGATATTAATATTAGCTTTCTAAAATCTTCAAAAATTATCTTACAACCTACTCTCTGGTAGTAAAATCACTAAAGATCTAAATTGTATTTCTTGGTTCTCACACTCCTCTTGTAATTTTCAAGATATGACTTTGGGTATAAAGATTGGTAGTGCTAGGGAACACAATGGTCTTTACTACTTTGAAGAGCAGAAATCCAGCAACCCGCATACTTTGACCTTTGGTAGCTACTCTGCTTCCTTGACTAAAGAACAACAAATAATGTGTAATACCCATATTTTTGTGGTACGTTAGTTGGTTTATTTATCCCATTATAAGGGTTGGTGTAAATTTTTTGGTTGAATTAAAACTTTAAATGGATAATTGTGAACCAAAGGAATCCTGCATGTATTCTTTTACCCTAGTGTTAAACCAAGTGTGTGGATGGCTTTGAGTGTGTAATGTGATGGTTAATTTATTATATGTGATGGCAATTAAAGCTTAAGGACCCTTGTGTAGTAACTTGGGTGATAAAATGAGATTTCTAGTGTGTAATGGAAAAGTGTTTATTCTCATATGCATTGTGTTTAATTTTATGCATTTGACTATGCAAAATTTAGTGCTAATGGTAAAGTATTGTTCAGTAGGCTATTGAAATCTAATGATAGATTTATTTTTAACCAAGACTTAAGTGGAGAGGAAGTGAGTGAGGAAATTTGGGAAATATGAAAATTGTTTGAAGCATAAGAGGGTCTCTCACTCACTCCCCTCTCTATTTCCTTCACTCTCCATTAGGCTCCATCTTCCGTTCCCTTGATGATTACTTGAATCCTTGCTTTGGATGGGTGATTTCTAACCTAAGAGGCATGATTCTAATGTGAGTTCTTGAGAAATCTCTGTTCTTCTTCGATTTTTGTAACTCTTGAACCCTAGAGTGGAATTTAGGAAAATTTGAGAAATTTTCATTGGTTGATTCTTTAAATCTATTGCTATTGATATATTAAGTGTTAGGAACTTTAATTGAAAGATTTGGGTGGTCGTAATTACATTAAATGAGTGGGAAGTGTAATAAATATGGTGGTTGTTGTCATGAACTTTAAATTGTTGTTATAAGGGTGAAAATTTGTAAATCTCATAAACTTAATCTTGATTTTGAGTTTGGAAAAGGTTTGGGTATGTTTTAAACTAAGTTTCATGAATTAAAATTTTGGAAAATGGCCCATTGAAGTTTGGTAACAATGGAGGTTCATTTGGGGAGGTTTTAGAGTGAATTTTGTGAACCTCAAGCTACATTTCTGGCTTGCATCGCTACAGTGACATTGCTGACCATTGTAGCAGTGGCAAGGTGCAGATTTGGGCGTTGTAATGCTAGTTTCTAGAATTTTAGTTGTTTTCTAGTCCATTTCAAATGGTTATAACTTTCTCATTTGAACTCTGTTTTTAACAAAATATATGTTGCTAAAAATTTCTTTAAATCTAGTTTCAAATGAGATAAGTTTCACTAGAAATTTCTCTAATTTCTAGAAGATATAACCAAAATATTGACCAAAGGTCAGAATTAGTTGCAAGCATTTCTTTGTCATATGATTTTGACATCTTTTTGCGTGATTTTATCAGGGATAGACTCTTTAACATACCTTCCACATCAATTAGGGCTAGCCAAGGTAGTTAAGCATAGCTCAGATCAGAAGTGAGGGATGGACATCCCTTCTATGTTACTTGTGTAGCTTTATTAATCCTAATATTATTGATATTATCTTGATATATATTGAAAAATTCAATTGGATAGATACACACACACACACACACACAAATATAATTTAGTGATAGAATTATTGGGGCCAACACTTAAATATGTTGGATTCATTTTATTGTCATTACCTTGTTATAGGGCTTGATTTAAATTAAAAGGCTGACCTTGGCATAGTGAGATTGTGTTGTGTATAGGGCTTAATTTAAATTAGAAGGCTGACCTTGGCATGGTGAGATTGTGTTAGGATTAATTGTAATGTGTTTCTATATTATGATAAGTGTTCCACTGTTTATGAAATTTATTTATCATGATTAGGTAAGGAAGAAACATTTGTGTCCTCTTGAATTGGAGTTCACTTCTCATGATTTGATATATTTCCCCTACTTGAGTAGGGATTGTGAGTGATGTTAAAACATGAAGGAAGCTTGTGTGGCTTTCCTGAGAATATCTTATGGGTGACTCCAATTGCAAGAAGTGGTGCATTGTAGGACGAGTCCTATACTAATTATTGAGGAGTGGCAATGTGATGCATGAATTATTTTGCATTAGAATTGTGGTGCACTTTATGTATGTTAATATATGATGTGTAATGGATTACATGATATAATGAACATTTTATTGTTTGTATAGCCTACGATTGATCTATTTATGGTTCATAAGCTATAATTTTTCTTTTACCAAAGTCACATTTTTTTTTGTGTTCTTGATAAATAGTGTGTTCTGCGAGAAACCTATGTAGCTTTCTAGATGATGATGAATTAGTGGTAGTATGAAGAGCCATGTAGCCCTCTTGCATTATGAATAATAATATTATATAAGAAGCCTACGTGGCTCTCTGAATGATGATGGACTAGTGGTAGTACGAAGAGCCATGTAGCCCTCTCACACTATGACTAAGGATATTACAGGAAACATGTGTAGTTATCCTAGAGATGATCGATGATGATATTATAAGAAACCTGTTTGGTTCTCCCACAGATGATTGACGATAATATTATAGGACCCTGTATCGTTCTCCCTAAGATGATTAATAATGATACCATGGGAAGCTTGCATGGCCCTCCTAGTGGAGAATAATGAGGATATCATGAGACAGCCTATATGGCACAATGTGAACCCTTATGTAGGGTTATAAGGAGGCCTGTGTTGCCTAATGTGAACCCTTGTGTAGGGCATGTGATAACCTATATTGCCTAGTATGACACCCTTATGTAGAGAAATGATGAAATTGATGTAATCTGATGAACACTTATTATGCATATTATGGATTACCTCATAAAAATTTATGTGATGGTTTCCTATTGATAATTTGTATATGCATTATATGAATCCTGTGGGATTATGTGCAATTATAGGATTTTTATTGAAGGTTATGTGATGTTTATGTGTGAGGTGGAATTGTGGTGGATGATTAGACTTTTCTTAAGGTCCTATCTTTGTATGCAGTACACGATTTGTATTTTATTCATTCTCTCTTTAGGAACCCTTGCAGGTCTTGGTGTATCTAGCGGCTCTTTGTACGAGGAGTAGCGGAGTCTTCAAGTCTTCAACCTCTTTTAGTATCAGGTTGTTGGTTTATTGTATTAGCATTGATGGTTTGTGTCACTCAATAGTTAGATAGAACACATAAGAACTTTTGGTTGTTGTGATGATTATGATATATCATGTATGGATTATTTTATTTCCTCATAATTGACAAATGTTGTGATCTAGAAGAGATATTTCATGATTATAAAATTGGCTATGTTATAAATTTCTTTATTATATTAGGTGATGGGTTATTCATGGTATCCTTTCAAGGTGTTATGATTTGTGTTAAATGTTAGGCTTACAGTGGTGATGAGGGAATCACCCTATGTCAGTCATGTTCCCGAATTGGGGCATGACATAATGTTATGGCACTCTTGATTAGGTTCCCTAGTTTTTCTTACCTTAAACAGTTATTTCCTACCCTTTTTGAGAATAAAAATGTCTTTCAATGGGTTATCATTTCCAAACACTAGAGATCTATGCTCCCTTCCCAACCCTATAAATCTTCTAAGTTGTTCGTGTAACTCATACAACATGTGGGGGTCCTCTCAAGTTCCCACTCTAACTAGAATGAAATGGTTTCTCACCTTTATTGATGATTATACCTGAACCACACGGGTTGGTCTACCTTTTGAAAGAAAAAATTGTGGCTACCCAAGTCTTTAAACAATTCCATTTAATGATAAAAAAACAAATATAGTAAAAAAATTCAAATTGTGTGTAATGATTATGGGAAAGAATATTTTAACTCCATCCTTAGGGAATATTTTTTTAGGAAATAAGATTGTCTACCAAAGTTCTTGTGTTGATAACCCCCACCAAAATGGGGATGTGGTATGAAAAAATCGTCATCTCCTTAGAGTTGCTCGCTCTATCATGTTTTCTAATAATAGTGTTCATAAATATTTTTGGGGAGATGATATTTTGATACCATGTTATCTTATCAATCACCTCCCTTCTTGTGTTCTTAAATACCAAGTCCCTCATAAGTGCTTCCTTGAATATTATCCTCATTCTCACGTCAGAAATTCTTTACCTTTCAAGGTTTTCAGCTATAGGTCCTTTATCAATATCCATGATCATAATATAAATAAACTTGATCCTTGTTCTCTTCCTTGTATTTTTGCTGGTTACTGTGCCACTCTAAAGGGACACAATTGTTATTCTCCACTAAGCAAAAATATTTTCTCACTATGGATATCACCTTCTTTGAAAATCAACCCCTTTACACCAAGAATTCTCTTCAGGAGGGGAATGGTTGAAGATTCTTCTTGGGAACCTATACTAAATCCCATTTTACCCATTTCTCATTGTACACCTGATCCCACCTTACACATCCCTAACTATTCACCTTTTTTTATTTTTTATCAAGGTCGTGACCCTATACCTGAAATAATTAACCTAGTGTATCCCATAAACTTTGAAAATTCTAAGATGGGGAGAATCTCGAAAACAATAGCAACAACCTGAGCTACAAGTTTATTCTAGAAGGACTATATCTCACAACATAGAGATTGTTGTCGACTCGACACCCTTCCATGACTTAGAACCGAGGTCATCTCCCAAGGTTAGTAATCTTGAAGTTCTTGATTGGCCTATTGCTATACGAAGAAAAAAAAAGATCTTGTACTCTACACCCTATTTATAATTATGTTTCCAATAAGCACCTTTCTCCTTCTTTACAAGTTTTTATTCCAAACTTGGCAAACGAAAGAATTCCTAAAGCTTTACAGGTTCTTAAGTGGAGAATGGCTATTATTGAAGAAATCCATGCTCTTGAGAAAAAACAAATGTGGGAGTTAGTACAAAAACTTGAAGGAAAGAATCCTATTGGATGTAAATAGGTTTTACTCAAACACATGGAATAGACAGTAAGGAGACTTTTGCCCCAGTAACCAAGCTCAATACAGTTCGAGTTCTCTTATCTATTGTAGCAAATATGGATTTACTATAACAACTTGATGTCATAAATGCTTTCCTTAGTGGAGACTTCGAAGAGTAGGTGTACATGGATTTATCCCCTGGTTTTTACTATGAAAGGGAAAATAGGAACATTTGTAGACTGAGAAAGGCTCTCTATTGCTTGAAGCAGTTACCTAGAGCTAGGTTTAGTAGATTTCCAAAAGCAATCCTTCAACAAGGGTATAAACAATCTCAGTCTAGTCACACCTTGTTCTACAGGCACAAAGATGGTAAGATTACTATTCTTATAGTCTATGTAGATAATATAATCTTGACTGGGGATGATACTATGGAGATGACAAGACTAAAAGGTCAACTATCAACAAAATATGAGATACAAGACTTGGAATCTCTTCGTTACTTCCTTGAGAAGGAGATTGCAAGGAATAAGAAGGGAATTTGGAATTATAATACAAGAGCGTTATTTACTTAAGAATATATGAAAATGACTAAAACTACCCTATTTTAGTCCCTCAAAGATGTCTTTTTTCTCAATTTAGTCTTTGAATTTAGTCCTTCATAAATTTTTATTTTCAATTTGGTCTTTCTAACTTATCTATCTGAGAAGTTGAGTCAACTCTTAGGAACATGCCCTATTGAACTTGGTTTCTAGAATGATCATTCTTGTAGAAAATCCATCATAGTTTAATCCTTTGATAGTACACCTCAGATTAACATAAAGAAGAAAAAAATTACATTCTATGTCAGTGAGTTAATTGCCAAATCTGCACCTCCATTAAGATTATTCAACATGAGTTGCATGGAGGGACCAAATTAAGAATAAAACTCGGTGAGGGACCAAACTGAAAACATTTGAACTTGTGAGGGACCAAATACAATTCTATGTCTTTGAGGAACTAAATTGATTATTCTGCCACTCAAAAGGGATATTGTTGTTATTCCCCTACTAAAAAAATATATTTTCTCATTATCGATGGCACATTTTTTGAAAATCGACCCTTTTCCACCATGAATTCTCTTCAAGAAGGGAATGGAGTTGAAGATTCTTCTTGGGAACCTATTCTAAATCCCATTTTACCCATTTTCAATTTTACACATGATCCCACTTACACATCCCTAATTACTCACCATTTTTTCTTTTTTATCAAGGTCGTGACCCTATACCTGAAACAACTAACCTAAAGTCTACCATAAACATGGAAAATTTTGAGATGGGGAAAATCTTGACAACAACAACAACAACCTAAGGTATAGGTTTATTCTAGAAGGACTAAATCTCACAAAACAGGGATCGGTATGGACCTAACATCTGGCCGTGACTCAGAATTGAGGTCATCTCCTAAGGTTAGTAATCTTGATGATCTTTATTGGCTTATTGCTTTAAGAAAAAAAAAAGGGTCTTTTACCCAGCACTCTATTTATCTCTATTTATGTTTCTAGTGAGCACCTCTCACCTTCTTTACAAGTGTCTACAAACTTGGCAGTGGAATAAATTCCTAAAGATGTTCAAGAAGGTTTACTGGTTCTTAAGTGGAGAAAGGCTGTTATTGAAGAAATCCATGCTCTTCAGAAAAATCAAATGTGGGAGTTAGTACAAAAACCTAAATGAAATATTCTTGTTGGATGTAAATACATTTTTACAATGAAGTATAAATTTGATGGGGCAATAAAGGTACAAACAAGATTGGTTGCCAAAGGATTTACTTAAATGCATGGCACAGACTACAATGAGACTTTTTCCTGTAATACCAAAGATTTTTTTTTTGTGCTTGGATTTTTTTTTTTTAATTTCCTTATGAGTGTGTTGATATGAATTGAATTAAAATGTGTGTTCACAAAGCTATGTTTATGAATGGATTTCATTCTTGTGCATAACTACATTATTAGAGTAAAAAATATGTGTATGTATGGTTGATATGTTGTGTGTTCACAAATTGACTCTTTATGGGTAAAATGGTTACTTTCATCTTAAGGGTGCTTATGTGGGGACTTAGGCGAAAGGAGAAAAATGATTATAGAGGAATATGGAAAATACTTTGTGTGAACCCCATGTGTAAAATTGTATTGCTATGTATAAGTTGTCTTGTGTGCTTTGCTAATTTGTGTGGAGAGAAGAAGACTGTGTTGTTTTTATCTAACTGTGGGAATCAAGAGGAGGGAGGACAAGAAGGGAATTTTGGTCTTTGTTTTAAAAAAAGAAAAAAAGTTCAAGATCAGACAAGCTAAGCCACTTTACATCTCTCACTTTCTCCTTGTGCAATTCGTGTGACTCTTCTCCCTCATGCTCTTCTCTCTATTCAAAGCTCCTTCTTCTATTGTTCAACTTTGGCTAAAGAAATTCCTTAGAGGTGGCTCCATTTTGGTTTGGGTTCTCCAATTTGAGGTAAGGAATTAAAGGAAACTCTTCTTTCCTCCTCATTTTCATTGGTTATGAACCCCAAGTGGGAACCATAACATTTCTCATGCCCTAGGCTAATAGGCTCTCATAACCTTCCATGGGGATACAAAAACATTTTGATAACTTAAAAATGAGATTTAGGGAATAGTTAAAACTCATTTATTATGGAGAGACAGTGAGAAATAGTTGTTGCTGTCATAAATGCCCCTTTCCATGGAAAAGAACAAAAATGTGTTGATAATCAAGGGGACCTAAGCTTATTTTCAAAAATAGGAAAAATTTTGTTTTAGTTTTCATGACTTAATAATGCCCAAAGTTGTCTTATAGCATCCCATGGATGTTTGGAAGTGTAATGAAGAGCCTTGGCTATGGAAAAATATGGTTTTCGAGCTACAAAATCGTGGCCACCACTGGGCACTACAGCAGTGGATCACAGAGTTGTTTTATCACTCTTCTCTAGCGTTGCAGTGGCAAGCACTGCAACTAACCCATTTGTCTCTGCCATCCGGTGCTGCAATAGTAAAGAATTCACATTATCATGTTTTTAAACATTTTTTACATCTCTAATTGTTAGGGGATTCATCCTAAGACACTTGGCAACTACTCTCAACCTCCATTATTCCTTATAACCTGAAAATCTCAAGGTGAGGGATTAACTTCTCTCTTTTTAGCTTGTCTTGTATTTGTTTTCTTTCTAAACATTATATTAACTCATGAATGAGTCTTGTACAATGATATTGAATTATTGATATTGATTTTACATTTCAAGTGATAATTTAAAGTCCTTTTGCATGTAGAAATTACGAATCATGGATTTGTACATGGGATAACCCATGCGAGAGTATGGCCATGAGTGAGGTATATTTCATCAAAGGTTAAAGTACTATTAGTGTGAAGGACTTGGAGTCCTCTGCACTATGACTAATGGTACTATAAGAAGCCTATATGGCTCTCCTAGGAACCCACCAAGGAAATAGACGAGAAGTATTTGTGGCCCTCTTGATGGTTTAGTCAATGCGCAATTGACAAAAAGGTCGAGAGGCTTTTTTTCAAATGTATACAGGAAATGCTTTGAGAAGCCTTTGTGGCCATCTCAAGCTAATGATATTGAGGACACAAGGGGAATCTTGTGTGGCCCTCTATCTCTATTTGAAAGTAAACGTCAAGATAGAAGAGAGACTATGTGGCCCTTTTCTACTGAAAAAGATAAAGTTTTATTGTGGAACTGGTGTGACTACTTATTTGTCTGAGAGTTGAATCTCCTTTTCCTATCAATTGTATTGTGTTGAATTTAATAAATATGGGTGTGATGTTGTGATTGGATTTGTCCATAAATTATTGTATGTCGCAAATGGTATCCTTTAAATGGTTATTTTGTGTAATTATTTCCCTCACTAAGTATATTTTACCCACTTTCCCTTTGTGTGCACCCTTGCAGATCCTGAATTAGCTGGTGAGCCTCCGCGCAAGGAGTAAAGAGGAAGGTTTGGAAACATGGTTTGATACTTGTGTATAACTATTGAATGATCAATCAAACGCTCATGATATTTTATCATAAAATCCTACTTGTTAAATTACATACTATTTCGTTTTATGGCAATTGACTTATATGGTTTAGGCTTACAACGGTGGGTGGAGCCCACCAGTGTGTTTGTCATGCTCTCAAATTGGGGCGTAACATTTCCCTAGTAGCCAAGCTCAATACAATTGAGGTTCTGCTATCTTGTAATACCCCTCATTTTTTCAGTGAGTATTTTGATGCACTATTTGCGTAATGAACCTATTAATGAATATTGCTTGTGGTGACTCTATGAAATTTTGCATGGTGCAATGTTGGTCAAAGTGTATTGTTGTGTGCATTTGTTCTAGGTTTCTTTTATGTGAGTATGTGGCCTTAGAACTACATGGAAACTTGAAGGGATAGGAATTTATGAAAAGGACTTAAATGATATATTTCGTTATTTTAGGGTTCTAGTGCTAAAATGATGATGGTGGGTGTGTTAGTGTGGTGTGGTGTGACAATTAAAATTGCTTCCAAGACCCATGTAGCTAAGGAGTAAAAGAGAAAAAAAAAAAGAGAGAGAAAAAGGAAAAGAAAATAAAGGAAGAACTTAGTTAAATGAAAGCCTCACACTTCAACACCCCACACCAACATATTCACCCATCATTGTGCAAAAGGGACCTTCATGCCCACTCCTCCCTTTTTATCACCAAGGACCCAATTCCTCCTAGTTCTCAAGTCTCCATTGAAGTTCTCTTGGTTGCAAAGCTTCACTTTTGGCCCAAGATATCAGATTTGAGGTGAGAAGTGTTAGGGTTTCTTGTTTTTACCTTCTTTCTTGAAATGTCCTAATATGGGTGACATTGTGGCTTATGTGTGAAAATAAATCATCTTATGTTGTTTCCAAACCCTCCCTCTCACTTATGGATGAGTTCATGACAAGATTAAATGGTTTTGGTATGGAACTAAGCTTAGGCATTTGGTTTCCTTTCACCTTTTATGTGAAATTAGAAATTTCTTTGGAAAGTCGAGATATTGTCACTCAATCTTTTAAGAGGGTTTAATGAGGATTTTACGGCGTTGGTTGGGCTGAATTATGGTAAAGGTTAAGGAAATTAATGTCCAAGAGATTTGATAGAGGTTGGGAAAGGTTTAGAGTCATCCAAAGGCTATTTTCACACTCTACTGTAATTCCACTATGGTTGTCACCATTATAGGGGGCAAATGCACTACTGCAGTAGTGTAAACCAAAGGGAAAGTGCAGTGATGACTGCTGCAATGGCCTTGGCCATAGACAGAGAGCTCAAGACATTCTGGCATTGCAGTGGCAGAACAAAACCTTATAGTTTTTTTTAGTTTTGTTTTTTACCTCATTTTCGTACGCATGGTTTATGGAGTTAACCCAGGACCCCGTAAGCCAGAAATTCGTTAACATGTAGCTTAGTATTTAGGTAAGTAGTTAACTATACCTAAGCTAGTTCAAGAGTTCCATATGCTATATGACGGAGTCAATGAACTAAGCCATAAGAGGTAATTCATGGTAAACATACTTGATATGATCTTGTATTAGTATGAATTTCGGGATGTATTTGGTTTAGAGACCGAGATGAGCTAGTGTGTGATAGATAGCTTTGAAAGGTCCCAATATGGTATATGTGCACAGTGTAGCAAAATTGCATCTCTTGTAAAGAATGCTAGATAGTGACATGAGACACACGTGAATGTGTGAGCATCCAATGCTATATGAGGTAGTCAATAAATTCGTTAAGTAGTTAACTATACCTAAGCTAGTTCAAGAGTTGTATATGCTATATGAGGTAGTCGATGAACTAAGCCATAAAAGATAATTCATGGTAAACATACTTAATATGATCTTGTATTAGTATGAATTTTGGGATCTATTTGGTTTAGAGACCGAGATGAGCTAGTGTATGATGGGAACCCCTAGAGCACAATAGCTTTGAGAGGTCCCAATATGGTATATGTGCATAGTGTAGTAAAATTGCATCTCTTGTAAAGAATGCTAGATAGTGACATGAGACACACGTGAATATGTGAGCATCCCATGGAGGCCTTGGGTCCATTGGGTGAAGTATCAAGATAACCTAGAGAGGGAACATAGAGACCTTATGATGTAATCAAGGATAACCCCATTGTAGCCCAAGAAAGGGAGAACACTTCAATTGGGCCTCTAACTCGTTCAAGGGTTAAAGAGCTTGGACTAATTGCAGCCCAAGAAAGGGAGAACACTTCAATTGGGCCTCTAACTTGTTCAAGGGCTAAAGGGCTTGGATTGGGCTTAACCACATTGTTGAAAGTGGAAGAAGTGTGAAAAGATTGCATGTGGGTTAGTTGCATTTGTTGAATATAGTTGTAGTCTATTACCTATGCATTTCTTGTCTTTGACTTTTAGCTTCCTATACATTTATTGTCTTTGACATTTAGCCTACACTACTTGACTTTTAGTTGATGCATTTAATGCATTAGTTGGAGTCTTTTGTCTTTTTGTTTTAGAGACCCTCTATAAAAAGGGTCCTTGCCATATGTTGTAAACCATCCTTGAATCATATATGAGATATTGGCATTTTGCTTTCAAGAGGATTCTTGAGTTCTTTCTCTTATCTAACTTAGGTTAGTGGCGAGAGCAACTAGATTTCTTATCACTCACGTTCTTCTTTCTTGAGTGTGGCGAGATCAACCCATTTCTCTTAGTTGTGGCGCCCTTTGGCTTATCAATTGAGTGATTTGGTTTTCTTTGTTTGTTTCTTTCAACCTATCCAGAAAATCGATTAAGTGTTTTTCCTCCGGAAATCACATCACCTTAGAGGTTTAGTGTACCCTAGCTAATGATGTATAGCCTTGACTCAGATGAGCCATGAACATTAAGGTCCGTCAACATCATAGAGGTCATGGGCTTGGTGAGTTGCGGGGACCTAGTTAAGGAGGCTCAGTGTAATACCCGTTAATTTCGGAATATAATTCGCTTAAGAGTATTTTAAAATTCTACAACGTTACTTTAGTTATTTATTTTGGTCATTTTTAATTTTCATATTTAATTGTTCTCTTTGAATATTATTTATGAAAATTTAGTTAAATGACTGGACTAAATATTTGCACCATGTGGGATATATTCTAAGAATGGTGAAATTCATAGAAAAGTGGTTTAAGAATGGTCAATTAGTCCATTTATTGTAAATTGACTGGATGGGTTTGGATGTTGGGTTATGGATACCCATGAGTTATTCAATAACACATTAGAAATATTTAATATAAAGTTTCAATAGTACCCCCTCATTTTCTCACTCAGCCGAAAGAAGGCAGAAAAGCGTTTTCTCTCATTTCTTCATCCTCTTCTCAAATCCTTTCCTTGATCTTCAGAGTTTTGATTATTTGTTCGGTTCAAAAGCTTTGTAAGGATCAAAGGTAAGCTTTAATCTCATTATTTTCCTTAAATTTCAGTTTATATAGAAGATTAGAGGAGGTTTTGTTCTTGAAGATTTTGATGATAATTCGTGAATCTCAGTTGTTTTAGAAGTTATATTTGAGTTATAATCGGTTAAAAGAGTTGAGATTCTGGTTTTGAATCAAAATAAAAGAAAGGATAAATTTTTGAAAGATTTTTCTGCAAAAACTCGAGTTACTGTAGCGACCAGAAATTTCAGGAAAATCTGGAAATTTTTCTTCGAGTACTGTAGCAGTACTGTAGTGTCGGCAGTCAACGGTACTGTAGCAGTCAACGTACTGTAGCGAACCGGCACTATAGCGAACCGTTACTGTAGCAAACCGTTACTGTAGCAATCAGAAAATTTTGCGTATTTTCGTGATTTTGTTTCCTTTCTTATGTTTCCTTGTAATATATTTTACTAGGAAATTTTCCTACACAAATTCTAGTGTGGAACAAGGTAAACTTGGACAAACATCAAGGTGAGTGAATAACCTTGCTAAGCTAATTTGATATTACTAGTCAAAGTACAATATAAGTCTCATTTACAATATTATTTGGATAATAAGCAAATCAACTTTTCATATGGGAGTATATGATTATCGGTATAAATAAGAGTATGTAGAAATTATTTTATTTCATAGCAATTGTACTATGTGATAAATTCTCACTATCTTATTAATAAGTAAAGATCTACGGGATCTAATACACGAGTTGAAAGGGTTAGAGTCCCATACTACTCAGTGCATATCTATGAAACCTATACACGAGTTGAAAGGGTTAGAGTCCCATACTACTCGGTGTATACCTATGAAATCTTATTCACGAGTTTGAAAGGGTTAGAGTCTCATACTACTCGGCGTATACCTATGAAATCTTATTCACGAGTTTGAAAGGGTTAGAGACCCATACTACTCGGTGTATATCTATGAAATCTTATTCATGAGTTTGAAAGGGTTAGAGTCCCATACTACTCGATGTATAAGATAATTAATTATATGAGTAAATGTGGTATTTGTACTTTTGATATTTTATATAGTACAGTTATTTACTTACTGAGTTTTTAAATAAACTCACACTCCCTATGATTATTTTTTTAGATACAGAAAACAAAGAAGAAGAGTATCCGTTTGAAGATTAGAAGCCCCTTGGGATTATTCTCTATTTCTGTCTGGTGGGATACCAGTACTTATTAATGTGGATACTAGAAACGCTCTGTACTTTCTATAGGTCTCCTAGGCTTGCGATGAGATAGAAATATCAGACTATGTATGTCTATATTTGCTTATCAGATGAATATAGTTCTATAGTGTGGAATGAATGACTAAGGTTGAATGTAAAACCTTACAGAATATATGTAAATAACGTATGTTTGAGAATTTTATCAAATGAGTAGTATCTTTTCACATGTTCAATTTTTGGGATGTGACACTCAGTGAACTTAAGCCAAGCGCGAAGTGTTCATAGAGGCTTTGGAATTTAGTAGTAAATAAAGTCAATCTTCTTCATGCCTGATTGAGAGAATCTCAAACTAAATTGTATTCCTCAGTTGCTTGATTTGCTTACTTTATTACTAGAAATGGTTTACAAGGCTAAAAGATATTTACTTTAAGCATGTTAGCTACTTACTGAGATTTATTCTCACTTTCTTATGTTCACCATGTCAAATTCTACTTTCAAGGAAGAAACTCGGTTGGAAGTAGAGGAGGTTTAGCTTCTTAACCCTTTGCTTTGGTTTGGTATGTTGTTCATGTAATCCTTTTGAAAGTCTAGAAGTGCTTTGTAGTCGATAGGACACCTAGGCTTGGTGAACTTTGTAACTAACTGGTTTATGATGTAAATGAATCTATAATGATCATTCTTTTGTCTCATGTTTCCACTCATTCCTTAGTGATGTTGTTGGGAATGGAGAGAAACATGATGAAGTATAGCATGTAGTTTGCTTTTATTTTGAAATGAAATGCATGGATTGATCATACATATAGATTGCATAAAGTTTATGTAAGTCATCGGGTAGGCTTACAGCCATGGGTTCATCCACGTGTCGTGTCGGTCCTGCCACCAATTTGGGGCATGACATATCTATTGCCACAAATTTGGATTGGGAACTCTAACAACTTGATGTGAAAAACGCTTTACTCAATTGAAACCCATAAGAGAAGATGTACATGGATCTATCCCATGGTTTTGATAGTGAAAGGAAAGACGGGAAGATTTATATAGACTAAGGCTCTTTATGGCTTGAAGTAGTCACCTAGAGCTTGATTTAGTAGATTTACCTAAGCAATCCTTCAACAAATGTATAAACAATCTCAATCTGATCACGCTTTGCTCTATAGACACAACAATGGTAAGATTACTATTCTCATAATATATGTAGATGATATAATCTTGACAAGGGATGACACTATGGAGATGACAAGACTAAAAGGTCAACTATGAACAAAATTTAAGATAAAAGACTCGGGATCTCTTCGTTACTTCCTTAGGATGGAGATTACAAGGAATAAGAAGGGAATTTCTATCACCTAGAGGAAGTACGAACTAGACTTGTTGAATGAGACTAGGATGTTGGGGTGTAAACCCATGGACACTCATATGGACTCTACCATCAAAATTTGCAATAAAAAAAATACAATTCATGTTGACATTGGGAGTTACCAACATCGAGTAATAATGCTCATCTATCTTTCTCATACTAGATGTAACATTTGTTGCTAGTGTTGTTAGTCAACATATCATGGCCCTTGTGAAGAACACTTGGAAGCTGTTCACCAGATTCTTATATATCTCAAAGGAACCCTTGGTAAAGGCCTTTTTTTCAACAAGAATTAATCTAGAAACATAGAAGGGTTCATGAATATTGACTGGGTAGGATGTATTGATGATAGAAGGTCTACTTCAAGTATTGTACCTTTAAATGGGGAAATTTTGTTATTTGACACAGCAAGAAACAAAGTATGGTATCTAATAGTACAGCTGAGGTTGAGTTTCGAGCTATTGCTCATGGAATTTGTGAGATGTTATGGCTAAATCTTCTTGAGGAATTAAAGATGAAAATAATTCTTCCCCTAAAAATGTATTGTGATAACAAGGCTTCCATAAATATTTAACATCATCTTGTCCATCATGATTGAACAAAACATGTGGAAGTAGATAGACATTTCATCAAGGCAAAGATTGAAGCTGAGATCCTATGCATATCTTACGTGTCAACACAAGATCAAGATGTTTTAACAAAGGCCCTAGCAAAAAAGATGTTTGAAAGATTAGTGGCCAAGCTGGGCATGTCCAAACTTGAAAGCCTAGCTTGAGGGGGAGTGTTGAAGGTATGAAGTTATTTCCATATTTGTGCTATGATTTACTTATGTTATTGCTAAGATTTTGCTCTTTAACTGGTTAGTAAGTATGCCATAAAGACAATCATGTAACATTTTATGTTGTTTCTTATCAATAAAATGAAAGGTATTTTATCTCCATTTATGTTATAAATTGGATATTGTCCTTAGACTTAAGAGTAAGGGAAGATGATGGGTGATGTGATCATCTCAAGGGACCTCACCTTTCTCATGATCCTTAAGTCTAGAATTGTTCCTAACTAAGGCATCAATTGGAACTGAGAGAGCTTTAATCTATTTGAGGTTAGCATATGGCTATGTCCCCACATGATAATGAGAATGACATATCCCTATGACATTGGTGTAGGTGACATCAAGGGCATCATGTGGGCACTCATAGCAAGTAGGAGTTGACTGAACAGACCCAAACAAGATTAACTGATAGAGTTTTTCACTAACATGTCAGAAGTCAATCTTGGTTAGATGTTTATAACTACATTTGACATGGAATGGCCATCGATGCCTTAAACGTGTTGACATCGTACTTTGACTCTAGTGGGATATAGGTCCACCAAGACCTAAGCTAAGGCTAGAGATTAGATATGGTATTGCATACATGAAGACATATGTGAGTGCATTATCAAGGATCCATTACTCTCAGTGAAAGAGATAGATACTCTAGATGGAAAGGACAAGACTAGATAAAATCTATGGCAATAGTATGAGGAAAGGCATAGAAAAAGAGTCTTTCTAGTTTAAGAAAACATGCATGTCATGGACCTAGTCGCCACCTAATCCTAAAGCCCATGAGATGGGTGAGGCTCTCTACAAAAGGATATGGTAGGTGAGGCGGCTAACACTATAATCTCACCTACTAACTTCTCACTCTCTCTCATGCTTAGTTTCTCTTATTCACTCTAGCGTGTGGCTTTGAGGTGTTTTTGAGGAATTCTCCTCTCTCCTAGTGACTTTACCTTGGTGTGGATACACTTAGAGGCAAGTCTTTTGAACTTTCAATCTCAAAAGTTTTGAGACTTACAAGGAAGAGATCTCTTGGATTCCTTCTCTTGGACGTCTCTCTCTCTTCCTCCACCATACCTCTCCTCCTCTCTCACATCTTGGATGTTGGTGCAGTAGTTCTTGGAGGGATTAATCGGTGGAAAAGTTCATCTACACATTTTCCATCGATTAAAGTTGACTTTTTGGTGACAAGTGGCCTCTCGAAAGGAGTTCTTGAAGATCCGGTGGATTTCTTGGAAGGTGCAGCACCCTCCTTGCCTTGAACATGTTTAGTGGTTGTTTTGAAGATTCCAAGGGTTTCTCCAACCAAGTAAATGATCTCATTCATCTCCACGAAACATTCATGAGAAACAAAGGTGATCTATCCAGTTAAAATTCATTTTTGGTGTTTTTGCTTTTATTATCTTCATCAAAAAAATGTTCTTGATGTTTTTCATGGCAAAAAATGTCTCTTTTTTTTTCATAATTATGTTGCTTATTTCCTTTTCTATTGTTTCCTTTCATATTAGGATTCTGTCCTTTTTTTTCATTCTTTATTATTATGGGATTATGATTATTCTTCTTTTTTCTATTTCTTTCGTTTTTTGTTCCCTAAATTATAAGAGATTTTTTTTATCTCTAATTTTATAGAAGGTCATTGGCAGATATGTTACCAAGTTTCTCTATAAAATCCTATACTCTCTTCTTTTTGAAATAAGTCAAAGTATTTTGCTAATTCCTAGAAGTTTACAAGTTTATATTTTAAAAATAAAAAATATATAATTTTAAATATTTATAAGATGAGAGCATAATTTACTTAAGAATATATGAAAATGACTAAAACCCCATTTTAGTCCCTCACATATGTCTTTTTATTCAATTTAGTCTCTTAATTTGGTTTTTCACAAATTTTTATTCTCAATTTGGTTCTACCAACTTATCTATTATAAAGTTGAGTCAACTCTCCAAGTTAGAAACATGCCCCATTAGACTTGCACACCAGAATGGCCACTCTTATAGAAAAGTCATCAAAGTTGAATTCCTTGATATTGCACATTAGATTAACACAAAGAAAAAAAAAAATACATTCCATGTCAATGAGTTAATTGTCAAATGAGCATCTCCATTACATTATTCAACATCGATTGTATGAAAGGATCAAATTGAGAATAAAAATTAGTGAGGGACTCAATTGAAAATATTCGAATATGTGAGGGACCAAACAAAAATCTATGACTATGAGGGTCTAAATTTAAAATGTTTCAATCTATGACAAATTATTTGGGAATAAAAATATGTGAGAGATAAATAATTAAAAAAAAAAGACATCTATGAAAATGAAGTTTTAATGTTTATAAAGATAAGAACACTTCATGAAATTTGACTTACCTAGGTAGAGTTTGACAGCATCAACGTAGGAGGGGCTCCTAGTGATTCCGTAGTCAGGATCAGGAAATCTATAGCATTCAGCGAGGAGGAATGCGGAGACAATGGTGATGACAGCGAACAGCATGATGCACAATGGACCTGCGATCCACCCTAGCTGCGCCGTGCTCCACGCCAGAGACAGCACCCCTGCCCCTATCACACCCGTTATGATGTGTGCCACTGCACTCCATGTATTCCCTTCATACCAAACATAAAATAAATAAATAAAAACGCAAAAAAAAAGGACTCTCATTATTAGGATTTAGAATCAATCATAGAACAGCAACCAAAAACGGTTTGAAAGTCAAAAAAAAGAAGGAAAATTTTTCATTTTATTAAAATTTTAACTTCAATTTTAATGTCATTTTAAAATTTTATTTTATGACAATTTTATTTCATATATTTTAATTATTTTTAATTTTAGTTTTGGAGTCCAATATTGTTTAAATGGTTAATGACAAATATTGATATCACCATTTCTATTATATATATTAATGTCAATTTGTTTAAATAAACATATCTAAATAAAAGAAGTGCTTAAAGTGAGAAAGTTACCCTTCAATGAAAGGGGATATCAACAATGAAAAATGAATAACATAGAGGTGATTTTATCATTTTAAATGTTTATCATACTTAACTAGATAAATTGACATTGACATGTGTAATAAAAATGATCATATTAATGTTTGTCTTTAAAAATTTAGACAATATTAAAATCAAGAATAAAATTAAAAATAATTAAAATTATGTTAGATAAAAATAAAACAAAATAAAATTTCTTGATACTTTAACCAAAAAAATTAGGAACTTAGCTTGTGGTACATGAGAAATAGCATGGAAAAAAAAAAGAAAAGATAAAGAGCAGGCAGTGCAAAGAGAAGACCGTTATTTTCTCTCAAAATTCTAAAATTAAAACCTTAAAACCTTTCACCCTAAAATCTTATCACACATACCAGTTTAATAGATCTTTCACTGTTCTTCTACATGGAAGAGTAAAAACAACTGTTTGGGAGAGGAGAAAAGTTATAGGATGAAGGCATGGAAAGATATGCGGAAGAAAAGAAAAAAAATAGTTTACGAACAACTCTATTTTTTAAAAGTCAATTTTTTTTCATGGTTTGATTATTTTAAAATTTATATACATGATAACAAAAAATATTTTAAATATATCTAAAAATAATTTAATGGTAAAAAAGTTGAAGCTCATAAAAAGGTGTTTGGATTGCTTGTCGCATATCAATCCGCATATGCAAATTCGACAGTTGGCAATTTTCTTTTGGTTTCACATCAGGACTCAAATGAAAAAGGAAATTTTATAAAATCCCCAATTTTTCATATTATCTTTTAGAAAGACCCAATCCCTTAAAGCTTACCTCCATTTTCTTGCCAGATTAGTTCGTGCAGTCTCATCGTCCCTCATTAGCTTCGATCGTGGTCTCCAGCTTCATCATCGTCTCTCAGCAACATGCATTCTTATCCTCGTTGGTCAGATTTTTTTTTTCTTCCCTTGCTAAACGTCATCCCCTCTCTCTCCTCTTTCTCAACTGCATTTTTATCTACTGCCCATTCTCCTTCCTCTTTCTCTCCAAATCTTTGTGTTTTCTGAACAGAGGCCAAAACATGATAAAGACTTCTATTATTCTATCACTTCGACTCTTCTTCTTCTTCTTCTTTTTCTCCATCACAATGATTCTAAAAGGGAGACAATTTTGCAAGAGATAACAACGAACTTGGAAACAATGACAAATCTAACCAACGAGAATGAGAATGCACGTTGCTGGGAGACGATGATGAAGCTGGAGACCATGAATGAAGCTGAAGAGGGAGGATGAGACTACAAGCATGAATATGGTGGGAAAATAGAGATAAAAGTTGAGGAATTGGGTCTTTCTGAAAGATAATATGAGTACTGTGGCTTTTATAAAAAAAATTTCTTTCATTTGAGTCCCAAAACGTCTTGAAACCAAAAGTAAATTGTGAGCCATCAAATCAACAAATCTGACGGCTAATATGCGACAGGCAATCCAAACACCAAAAAAAAAAAAAGAAGGGGTTGATATGGAAGAAAGCGGAAGCAGTAGCTGTACCTACCAGTTCTCCTAAAATTATGTCGTGATGCATCGGCAATGAAGGGCGAAGTATCCATCGCCTGCTCACTCATTTCTCTCTGTCAAAGCTCCTATAATCACGTCTGCACGGCTTAACTGAAATTTTGGGAATTCAAAGTACACTATATTTATTAATACTCTGTTCTCTCGAATCTTGCGTGTCAACCTTAAAGACGTGGAATCAAGCAACAGATTGGTATAAAGAAAAAGGAACCCAAATCTTCCAGTAAACAGGTCCCTCTCGGGTACAGCAAGTTTGACTGTTAGACACAACCAATCTTACACACAACTTGTTCTTTAACTTTTTTGTTCCATAATACTTTTCTTTCCATTGATAAGCAGTTAATAGCCACAATTATTATACTAATATTTGTTTCAAATTTGAGAATTTTAAACCAAACATCTGTTGTAAAGTCGGTTGCAAAACGAACAGGGAAATAAACACTTAATTTTAAGTCCTTTCACTTCTATCTCTATCTCTTTCCAATATATATATATTATAAATTTAGAAGATCCAAATATTATACGACAGAGAGTTTTTACCAAATCCAGCTCAATTAAAATCGTTCTCTCAGCTTTATGGCTACTTTGACATTTTGAAGATATCAAATATCTTACATCATTCTAGGCGTCATGATTTAGAAAACAGGAAAAAAGGAAGACGACGAATGAGAACAGCTTATTCAAATTAACAAGCAAATGATCCAATTCAAAACCCATGCATCTTTAGGTTAGACTATTAGAGGAAAATAGCTCCCCTTGAAAATGAATTCTAAACCAGATACAAATTCAAAAATACAGAAACAAAAATATGTTAGAAAGAGAAGAGAGGAAAGAGAGATGGGGAGAGAAGAGAGAGGAGAAAGGAGAGAGGAGAGAGAGAACAAATCACAAAATTATAAAACATCCATTAATGAAAACATAAAACACCAAATCAAAGCATCTAAAAGTTATTTTGGTTTTATTATTTTTAAAACATCTATTCTTTTTATAAAAAAAAAAGCAAACAAAATATTTCTTTCAAACAATTTTTTTTGTCGTTCTTATGTTTTTAAAAGCATAAAACTATTTACGAAAAACAGAATCAAACAAGCCTATATTATATCTCTTAAGCTCGAAGTCCCAATTCCTAAAACAACTTGGAAACTTGTTTTGGAAAAAGACGCCACAAATCATTTCAATTCAATGGAAGGATAAAAAGATCATGCTAGTACTGATAATTTAGGTGATTCGTTAACAATGAACCGAAAAACATACATACATACATACACACACATATATATATATATATATATATATATATATATATATATATATATTTACGATTATAAAATAATAATAATCAATTGCTCCATAAAAGACTATTATATATAAGAGTTTTCCAGCATATACTACTGTTATGTAAAAAAATTAGCTTGATACTACTTTTTAAAAAATAATTAGCCAAATACTATTAAATCTGTCACATCATCCTTTCTTTTATTTTTTCTTAAATTTTAAAAGAAACTGATCATCGAATTTTTTTTATGAAAAATTTGTCAGGAACTCAACTACTTAGTAACCGAGTTCCTGACACATTATTTTTTTAATAAACTAAAGAGATGGCCGAGTCTCTTTAGTAAAAAAAGAAAATATATAGTAATTTATGAGGTTTAGAATAAAAAAATATTTTTTATTACTTGTTTAAAAATATAAACAATATAATTATAGTTAGTTACATAATATAAGTAATAATATGAACAATTCTTTATATTTAATATATAATTAGTAATATTATAAACAGTATAATTTGATAAATTAGTATAATAAATAATATTTTTTAATTTAAATCATAATCATTACATAAACATAATAAATAATCAATATGAATTATAGAAATTAAATATTTTTATATAATTGTGCATCCAAGTGTAAATTTATAATTATTTAATAACAATTATTAAATGCATAAAACAATATCAACTCTAATAGTTAGTTTTAATTTTAAATGTGATTGTCAATCAATAAATATACAAATCAATTAATATTAAAACTAAAAGTGTTACAATATATAATTAATGTGGCGTACAACTTAATTGAAATAGATACCGATCTCACAACGCGGTCGCGTAATCACTCGTTGTGATCGTTGACGACATGGTTCTTCCTGTTGCTCTTCTTCATCTTCTTCTTCGTCTTCACCCCCATCATTATCTTCTCATATTGTTTTGGGAACATCAAGGATAGAATTCAAATCTAATATAGGAGATTGAACTAAGGATATTATATGAGGTGGTGTCATAAATTTCATTCCAAATGCAGCCACCTATATATGCCCGTTTAAGGTAAAATTACTACTTTGCCCCTAGATAACTCTCGATTAACCTTAGTGGTGACAAACTTGTAATTTCTCCAATTTGGGCATTTCCTATATTCTAAGTGTCACCTAGTTCCTCATTTCACTTTAGTCCCTCTTTGGACCTCATAGGTACTCAGCTTCCTCTATGCCTCTTTATTACTCTTTTTCTATTCCTTGACTCTTTAATCTATCTTCCATGAAATTTTCTCTTCCTCTTATCTTTCCTCAATCCTCAAAATTATTATCCGTAATAAAGTACCCAGTTCAATTATTTATCTCCACTTCCATAAATAATATTCAAAAAGAATAAATTAAATATGAAAAATTAAAATTAACTAAATAATTCCATTAAAATAATGAAAATTTTATTATAACAACCGTAATACCGCCAATTACGTGATCCCAAAATTGGCAAGTATTACAACAAGCTACCCATGTCCGTAATCGCTCACACATACATAAATACATGAGATAGAAATGCCTACGAAAGATTTCACAATTCCACAATTACTTAATAAAAGAAAAAGTTTTCAATCCAGCCCTAGTTGGATAAACACATTATCCCAAGCATCACAAAATCATAGGTATTCCAATAATAACTTTTAACAACTGTAAATTTCACGAACAAACCTAAAAATCAAGTCATACAACTTTTATTTCATCTTAAGTCCCAAATTCCCATCAAGTTAAGGTTCATGCAAAATTTCTTTTGATTCTATGCATTCTCTAGAAAAGGTTACAAGGAAACAAAAAGTCAATCTTAGCCAACCAGCCCCAACCCAAGAATTTCTCATTTTCCTAACCCAACAATTCCCATTCAAATTTGTTGTGGCTTGTGATTGAGTAACATAGTAGAATGCAAATTGAGCATATATAGGAGTAATTGCATAAATAGTCATGGAAACATGCAAGTAATCATACTTGAGTTGATGACTTGAATGCACGATGATTGCAATATGAGGGAATAGTATGAGTGCATACAATGGAAGGAATCCGTGAGAATATGTGTTTTGTGCATTCAGCCTTCAAGCTAGAGTAATTTAACCTTCAGGATGAAGATATATTTAGCCTTCAAGTTGGAGTTATTTAGCCTTTAGACTGTGATATCGGGAATTTTTATATACAATTTAGTCTCTATCTTAGTCCTGTTGCTATTTTAATATTGTCAACTCTTCTATATATCATTATTTTGTAATTATTAGGTAGATTAGTGTAGATTAGTATTAGAGCAATTTAATTAGGCAATTTAGAAGCAAGGCTCCAAGAGTGAAATGACCTGGGATGACTACTATACTGTAAGTTGCCATGAATCTAATTCTAGGCAACTCAACGGTCGTAGTGGCTTGAACCAGAATTTTAGCACCGTTGCCGAGGAGCCAATTCACTTCTGAGTTGTTTAATTAGTTGTTTATGTATGTCTTTGTTGGATTTTAGGTTGATTGATATTGGCTGAAGTGGTTTACAAGTTTTCAGTTTTTCGGTTTTATCAGATACTATTTATATACACTATTCATTTTTGGAAAGTAACTCTGATTGACCTAAAGACTAGTAGTCCACTAAATTTTGACGCTCTGAACAAGGCTCCCCAGGCGATTACATCCCTCAAGAGCACCACCCTGTTTTTGCCAAATTCAATCGTTTAGATCCTTTTTTTTATTTTTTAATATTTTTTATGATTTTTCTAATATATTGTGATTTTTGGTGTATTTTTGTAGATTGTATTTTTGAGCTCTGTTTGTTGTTTTTGTGCCTCCAACTTGTGAAGGATTTTTCCAAAAAAAATTAGAATTTTCTGAGATACTTATTTTTGGATGTTTTTCATAGGTTGAGCATAGAAATAGCATTAGGAGTAGTTTCCTTTATGTTTTTCTTATGTGTTTCATCTTTCTAGTCTATATTAAGGTCTGCCAAGCTAAATTAGCAATTTTTTATCCAAAATTAGATAGGCCTTGTTTATAGGCTAGTTAAAGTAATTGTGTTAGAGTAGTGTAGTTGTTGTCGTTTTTCTTCATTTCAGTAGCATTGTTGTTTTTGACATAGAATCAGAGTTTAATTTTGTTTGAGGTTATTTCTAGTGAGTCAAATTAGGACATTGCCCATAGATCCATATAGACTTGAGCATAGCTGAGATGAACTAGCATCCATAATGAGGTACCTAACCCTTAAGCAAGAACAACATGAGCCACCACCCTTTCCCCCTCCCCCTTCTCCATTTATGAGTGGCATAGATCCCTTATCTGTGTATAGGACAGACCAATACCATCAATTCCAAAAAAGTATAGAGTCATATATAGGAGTCATTCATGGCCTTAGGGAATTTTAACGAGATCCTCAAGAGTATAACCTCTACCCCACAACATGCCATCCTGATTATAAGCTTCAAGCTTTGAGGTATGAGAGCTTATCCCACCCACCATATGAGCACAAAATTCATGCTCCTTACCTTAATGATGTACCTCTTCCAGCCACCCCTAGGAAGACCGAGTCAAGTTTGGAAGACTTAATTCAATAGTTGGCCACAAATAGCCTGTAATTCCAAGAGCGAGCTAAGGTGAGCTTACAGAGTTTGGAATCTCAAATAGGCCAACTAGCTAGCATTGTTACTGAGTTGATCAATCAGAGGTGTGATAGTAGTCTACCTTCCAAATCTATGGGAAACATAGTAGATACGGATGGTGTCATTTTTCTGAATGATGACACTCAATTAGGTGGTCTAGCCCTCAAACCTGAATTAGAAGAACTAGATGGGCAAAATAGGGAGTCCCCTTCCTCAAGTGGCATAAGTAAGAAAAATGAGAAAGAGGAAGCTGATAACGGTGAGTTCCCTTTCCTTCATAGACCATTACCTTCTCTAAATAAGACTACCCAATCTAAGGTTGTTGAACTTGAACTAGAAAAAGAGATGGAGACCTTAGGAGAAGAAGAGGCAAGCATAAAAGTGTTGCAGAAAGAGAAAGAGTCAAAGTTTGTGAGAGATTTTGATTTTAATTGTGATTGTCATACTTGCCATGCATGCATTGAGATAGAAAAGGCTTTGAAACTTGGCAATTATGATGATTTTGTTGAACATGAGCTGTATGCACTTGCACCTGAATCTGTACTTGAATCTGAATTGAATGCATCCACATCTGTAATTGCATTTGATTCTGCATTTGCATATGACTTTGCACCTGCACCTGAATTCAAGGCATGTGAATCTGAATCTAAATCTGATTGTGCATGGGCATCTGAATATGACTCCAATTTCACCTTTGTTTCTATTGTGAAATCTGATTCTATCCCTGTTGTTTCTAATTCACCCCTTGTGTTTTTAATTTTATTTCTAAGTTAGATTTTGTTGTAGATGATAGTCTTATTTTAGATTCTATTTTAGATAACCCTGTTTTATATGCTAGTTTTAGATTAGATTGTTTTGTAGATGATAGTTCTGTTCTAGCTAGTAATTTTGTTTTAGATAGCAATTCTTGTGTAGATAATAGATTTAATTCTTGTTCTGTTAGGAGTAGGAGTAGGAGTAGAAGTAGAAGTTTTAATTTCAATTCTGTTTTAGAAAGTAGTTCTCTTTTTGTTTTAAATTGTGTTTTAGTTAGAAGTCCTTCTTCGTTCTCTTTTAGTTCTTCTTTTTGTTCTCACCCCATTATGGCAAGCGAAGCTTCTTCTGTTTTTCTTCAGGTTGGTGACATAAATTTAATTCTTTACACCATCCAACCTGCTGCTGAGAAAAATTTCTGGAAGAAGCCAGTGCCACGCAATTGAAAGACACAAAAAAGGCGCGCCAAACTGATAAGGTTGTTTCCTTTTTCGTTTTTTCTCTTTTATTTTCATGTCCTCTTTGTCTCTTTGATGATATATGCTGATAATTGTTTGCATTGAGGACAATGCAAAATTTAAGTGTGGCGGGAGAATCAAATGGTCTTTGTTTTTAAAATTTCATGCATTTTAAACTCCGTGCAGTTTTAAATTTTTCTGTTCTATTTTTATGTGCTTTTTGTTATGTTTCTACTCCTTTTTCTGCACTTTTTGGAGTATTTAGTTTGTGTTTTTGGTGCAGAATTTTAGTATGCTTATAGATTAGTTTTTAGTGGTTTCTTTTTGGTTTTTGGAAGAAGATTTTGTTGTGGAAATATGCTTGCTAGAATAGTTTATAGTTGAGTTATTTTAGCATGATTAGAATTTAATCTTGCCTTCCTAGAGTTCAAGTTTAAATGGCAATAAATTTGGTTTCAATAAATTCCTAGTAATAGTCTTTAAACTGTGAGGATTTGAGCCTCAATTGCAAATATGATATTCTTTCTTGTTGAGTGCACTTATCATGAATTTTCACTCTAGAACTTGTCTTGGATCTTAGTTGAGACTACATTTTACATGTACATCCTTGGAGATGATTTAGGCATTTCTTTGTGAATCATTTTTAGCCAAATAGCCTTCTCATGTGTTGTTTCCATTGTGTGTCATTTTGTGCCTTGTTTCCACTTTCCTTCTTGCATTTTCCACCACTTTTCTTTCTAAACCAGAATTTTTGCTTCCCAATTCGAGAAGTGAAGAACATTTAAATTATTTTGGAGATTTGATGTGCTGAAAATTCTTGTAAATTTTGGGATATTTTGAAATGAATATTTCTCTCTACTCTGTACTCCCAAGAAAAAAGAAAAAGAATGATCATTCAAGAAGAAAATGAAAAAAAAAATATTATTGTTGAAAAAGAAAAATGATGATGACGTAGACGTCAGAAAAAAAAAAGAATAGAAAGAAAAAAAAATAGGGAGTAGAAAGAACCTTTTATACTCAATTTATTTTTATTCAATCTCTTGCATTGTTATGGTTGATGCTCTTTCATATTCTTAAGTTGTTCCCCTTCGTTTTCCCAAATTGTTTCCACACTTTGTTCTTGTTTTTCTTCCTTTCTCGAGTTATTTTCCACCTTTATTCTATTTTCCCTCTTTCTTTCCATTGTTTTCCTTCCACCCAACATTACATCCATCCTTGTAAAGTCCTTTTGATTCAAGCATGCATATGAATATGAGTAGTGGAGATTTTAGATACTTGACAAGCTTATGGTAGTGAATTTTATAATAAGTTAAATTTTGAGTGAATTACCCTTAAAAACTTGAGAGAATAGAGTGTATACACATTCCGTTGTGAGTAGGCTAATTGCTTGAATTCATTATTGTCAAATAATTTGCCATGATGCTTGGAATTTTAGAAATTTAAGATTCATTTTCTTTAAGTGATAAATCTTTTCAAATTTAAATTATTTCATGTTTGTGTGTTTGCACATTTTTCGTTTGGTATCTTTTGGTTTGGTTTTCTAAATATGATTTTGCCTAGGAGTGCAAAAGGCTAAGTGTGCGGAATATGATATCGGGTATTTTTATATGCAATTTAGTCCCTATCTTAGTCTTATTTCTATTTTAATATTGCCAACTCTCCTATTATATCATATTTTGTTAATTATTGGGTCTAAAATAATTATAGAACTAATATGTTTTAATTTCATATTTTATGAGCTTAATTGATTAGAAACCCATTAATCTTTGTGCTTAATTTTCATATTTAATTATTGGAGAGTAATTTGCTGACTTGGATGCCGCATGTATGTATTTGATGACATGGCAGCTAACTGGAGTTAAATAGGGCTGACTGGACAATCAGTGGGGCCCAAATTTCTACACTATTCTGATTTCTGCATAGCAAGGAAATGGTAGCAGAAATGCTTTCTACAGAAAAGCAACCAGTAAACAGAAAAGGTAGCAACAGAAAGGGACTTCTCATGGAGTCAAACAATGAAGCAAATTCATCCTTCTCTTTCCTGGCTAGGTTAAGAGACCACCAGAAGCCATTTTCCCACTGTTGAAGAGTTCTCTTCTTCCATTTTCTTCTGTAATTCGTATTCCCCCCTCCCCCCTTTGTATTTCTTCTATTTTGGCCTCCATGGAAGGCTAAAATTTGTGTTGTAATCAGTCCATGGAGAACTAAAGTCTATAACATGAATTCTTGGAGCTTAATCAGTAAGTTTTCTTGTGGTTTCCTCTGTTTCATTTCTGTTCCAGCTTCCCCTAGTTTTCAAATTTATATTTGTTCTGTTTAGACTTTTATGGATGTGATTACTAGTTTGAATGTTGTAAATCTGAGATGTTTACTTGCTGTTACTGTTTGGTGTAGCAAGTAGAATAGAAATGGCTTGCTTGGATAATTATCAAGCATGATTTAGGTTAGGACTTAATCAGATTGCATGTGGTTAGGTTTAACTTATGTATAATCTAGTTTTAGGAAGTCTCTTGGAAATATTAGTTAGAAAACCTAATGATAGAGAACACTAGAATCAATTTGAAGATAAGAATGATGATGGTTGCAATTCTAGGGACTCTATGGCTGATTGCATTGTGTATTTGTCTCTGTATCTCTTTATCTCTTTATCTCTGTTCTGTTCTATCATAGTTTAGGATTAGTGTTCTGTTAGTTTCTGTTTTATGGTTTAATTGCAATCACCCCCCAGTGGTAATTAGGCTGTAATCAGTTAGTGTAAATTAGTATTAGAACAATTAATTAGGCAATTTAGAAGCAAGGCTCTAAGAGTGAAACGACTTGAGACGACTACTATACTGCAAGTTGCCACGAATCTAATTCTGGGCGACTCAGTAGTTGTAGTGGCTTGAACCAAACTGGAGTTATATTTAGCCTTTTGGTTGGAGAATTACTGTGGCCTTCAGGCCATAGAGATATTATCTTTGCTGGATTGCATTACGTGTTATATTATATGCTTGGGATAGAGTTTGAATTAGTGTGCATTGCTTGGAGTGAAATTTGTAATTTTGCATTGTGTTTGCTTGTCAAAGACCCAATGACTAATGAGTCAGGAGACGTTACGACCTACGGGTTGGGAGATCGTATTGCCTATTAGGTGCGTGGACATCGCATGTCATGTCATATACACTAGGAGTCCCCTATGTGGTTTAGACTAAGGGTGTGTAATGCTAAACACCATGGGGTCTAGTAGCCTACGGGCTTGGAGATGCCTTTGGCCTTTAAGCTAGGAGTTTATTAGCCTAGGGCTTGGAGGTCAAGATTGCCCCGAGCAATCTGGAGCACCTTATGCTTTTAAATAGGGTTACTTTGGGTTCCTCTTACACACTTAGTCTATGCGTATTTTGGAGTAACAGTGCTAAACCATGTAAGCCTTGGAGTCGTCATGCTATGCAAAGGTAATGTGAGGAGTTTCTACTCACTGAGATGTTTATCTCATTCTATTGTTTCCATTTCTTTGCAGGTTTGTGTGAGCTATGAGGAAACCACCTAAGGAGTAGCAAGAGTTCAAGGCTTCTGGTCCTTCTTACCTCAAAGGTTGAAGCTCATTAGTCTATATATCGGTATGTTATCGTAAGTTCTGTAGTCAAATAGGACACCTAGGAGGGGAAGGGTTATACGAAATTTCCACATATTTTATTGTTTGTATTTTTTATCATGCATGTTGCATATCACATGGGAATTGGGAACTAGGAGAGTTTGGCTTACGGGAAAATAACCCTATGTCATGTCAGTCACATGTCCGGATTTTTGGATCATGACAAAATGGCCAAGTGAGGGAGAGAGAAGTTTCATAATAATGAGTTAGCTTTACACGTTCAAACTTCACATATTCACAAAATTACCAAAATTTATCATAAACTATCATAGTACACACAAGAGTGAAGATTTTCACACTTTACCTTAATTTTCTCACTACTAACAATGAGGTCCCTCTAGACACCCTTAGCAAAAGCAACACACATAACATAAAACAAATTGCTTTACACATCAAAAGTTTATAGGCATCGCATTAATAAATAGCTACCAATTCTTAGTCATTCAATTTTGGTCCCTACAGGAAAAACATTCACAATCAATTTATACATGTACAGGTTCCTAACATAAAATTTACGGATATTACACAATAATTTTTAATCTTACCCTTGCCCTGAAATTTCTACTAACTGTTAATGTAATGCACTCGTGGTTGCCAATCTGGCCACTTTTGCAACAAGGGAAAGTAATTGAAATTTTGATGACATAGCTAATTTTATATCATATTAACATTCAATATACACACATAATTTATTCTAATTCATTCAAATTACTTAACGTAAGTTCAAATATATCACATGCATGTGAGTTAATTTCACTTAATTATTCTACTATTTCTCTTCTTCATTGACATAACTCCTGCACATTTATAATACCTATATGGACATTGTTTGCCACGTAAGAAAAGTTTGATAAAATACTGATAAAATTTTAGTAATAGGTACTAAATTAAAAATTTATAAAATTATAAAAATTGTTACAAATTTTTAAACCATAAGGACCAAATTAAAAGATAAGTTAAGTTCTAAAGACCAAAAGAATAATTAACCTATAATAATTCGCAAAATATGGAATTAAATCATAGATTTTGGATGACATAGAAGAATAATTTTTCTGAATTAAAGATAAACAATCTTTATCCAAGTTTCTGGCTAATGATTCCTTCAAGTGAACCAACAAGGCCCACCACTGTCACAAGAAAGCAAACAAAGCTAAAAGTTCTAAGAACAATCCATTTTGCAGTCCAAGCTCCAATGTTCTTCTGCACAAAGTACATCTCCACTGGGAAGTATATAGTCAGAGGCCAAAAGTTCAATGCTCCTAACACTCCCAGAACTTGGTTGAAGTAAGGAAAGAGGATGGCTACTCCTGTTGTTGAAATCACGTACACTGTTCTGAAACATAGCCTGAACAGATTCAGCTCAATACTTGGCATCAAAGGGAGTTTCAGTTTGTAGAATTTGTTCACAAAAACACTGTTGGGGAACCTCCTCAAACACCATCTATCAGCAGCACCAAATATTGGCTGACTGTAAATCTGATGATAAACTTATGTGGGATAAGTACACTTGCGCAAACACTAGTATTTCATGTGGATTTGTTTCATGTTAGAATTCAGAAGTACCTGGTATCCGCCTACCAAATGAAGAACAATACAAGCATTTGCAAAGTCAATGAGCCAGTAAGGCTCGTAAAAGCCGAACCCAGTCAAGAGATTTCCCGGCGTATCATTTCCAAAGGCCGCATATCCAAAGCATCCACAGCAAAGGTAGAAGAAGGTTGTGATGAAGACGGCTATCATAGAGGCCTTCTTCATGGTCTGGTTTTCTGGCGGTGGAGACTCTAGAGTATCCTTCACTCAACAAATTCAACACTTCTGCTTCAGCTTTAAATTATTTTTCTAATTTCTTCCCCACATCACCCATATCGGTATTTACCCCTAGGCCACACCTAAGTGGAATAAAAACTTACTTGTATCTCAAGAAGAATGATTGTGTATGGATAGGCAAAGGCAATGTCACTAAGTGCTTGGAAGACTAACCATAGTTTGTCAGCAATATTAGTAGTTGGTACTCCTGTTATGCTCCCCATAATTCTCCCATTTTCTGCAAGTGCAACCATAAGTTTAATGAATCATTTTTCAGCCAGTTGATTATTGATGATTAGAAATGAAATGGATTCTTTTATTCTATGGTGAGAAATTGTGAGTTTTTTTTTTATTTCATATGGATTGCCCAATTCATAATGGACTACCTAAATTGAAGGAAATTTTTTTAAAAAAAAAAAGCAAATAAAAGAAAACCAGGAACCTCCTATTTGTATTGTCCATTTCATAACAGATAGTTTAAATGAGAAATGAAGTCTTTATTTCTCTAATGGATTCTCTTAACTTAGGCGGAAAATAAAGAATACTTCCCTTCATCTGAGTTATCTATTTCATAATGGATAGTTTTAGATAGAAGAAAAAAAAATTAAACATCTTCAATTTGAATAGTCCATTATAAAATGGATGGCCCAAATAAAAGAAATGAACTCTTCATTTCTCAACAAATAAACAAAATCTTGATTATTATATTAATAGCTGTTAGCTGAAAGGCAAAGGAAGCCTTACCTATAACTTTTGCAATGCCAAGTCCTAGTCCAATGAATGAGTAAGAGAAAGACATAACTGCAGCAACAACTGAAACCAATGACATGTTGTGTAGATCTGGTATAAACGACATGAAGACCTGAACAAGCCCAAATAGCACCATGTACAAGGTTTCCCCATAGTTATAGGGATCATCATGCCCTTCCTTGTGATAGCAGTTTGATTTTAGAATCGCCCTATGTATTAGGCATTAATTGAATAAACATGAGCATCATTAAGTAAGTCAAGTCAAAGCAATGTGCATCTAAATAACAGAGAAAGAGAGCTTGAGGAAGAAGATGGTAGGAAGATGATGAGAGACTTGTGATGGGGAGAGAGGGAGAGAGAGAGGCGACAACAGAGGAGGAGGAAGGTGTACGCCAATTGGAAGAGGTCGGGTCAAAGTTGAAGAAGTGGACTGGAGTTCGTGGAAGAGGACAAAGAGAGAGGCGAAGAGAGAGAGATGAAGGGTATTTTTGTAATTTTGTTGTATGGATCCACATGACAAATGGTATGGCAGATAATATGTGTTACATAGACTATCCAATCAACGTTTTCCATTAAAATGATTGATAGGGTTAATAAAATGACATATTTAAAAAAATAAAATATGTGAGACATTTGACCCAAAAAAATGTTAAGAACATAAATGAGGGAAGTATACTTTTTCTTTTTATTTTATTATGGAAATCAAAGCCCAACATTAAAATTGGACCGGCTGTGTAACAAAAATCTTAGCCCAATCAATTAAAAAGTTTTCAAACCGAATCGGCCGAAGTAGATTTTAATTAAAAAAATTGAAGAAAATTCAATTAAAATTGATCAAAACTATCCTTTAATTACACCAAATGCATGAAAATTATTGGAAAGTTGATATAATCGGTCTTATTGTTGGATGTTTCTTTTGCAAATTAAATTCTAATCAAACAAAAAAAAACTTAATTTTAGATTATTTATATTATACATAATAATTTGTTTTACTTTATTTTCAGTTCATTGATTGTTTTCAACGATTTTATTTTTTTTAGGAGTATTTAGTTACAGTAAAATACTTAAAATTTTAATTTTAGTAAATTACTGATTTGACCCTTCAACGATTCCATTTATCTCAATGAAGTCTTTAGAAAATTAAATACCATAATTTAGTCCACAAAAAATTTATATTTATCTTCATTTAATTATTTAACTAGATTTTTAAATTTATCATTGCTAAATTTCAAATTTGTTGACAATAGTCACATTGACAAACAAGAAGATAAAATTGTAAGTTGTAATTTTATAAAAATTAAATTAAAATATTTATTCTTTCAAACTTTAAATTAAAAATAGTTTTATGAATATGAAATCAATAATTTTAACTAAAATTAAGTAAATTCAATATTTTAAACTGTATATATAAGCCAATCATTGAGTCCAATCAGTTGACTTTTGTTTCCACCAATTGAATTAGTTTAGTTAGATAAAATTTGCAAATTGAACAACATCCCTGGAGTCGATAAATCAGACTATATACATTTAGAACTATCCCACTAAGTTTTCATTAATCTAGTTTGGACAAGGTTGGAATACAAATTTGTTAAAAAAAATTTTAACGTTAATTTTTTTTATTTATAATATTCAAATTCAATATTTTATTTAAAAATAACAAATATTAAACTACTTGAACTTATTAGTACTGCTGCTACTTAGGGAGTGTTTGTTACACATAATCTCAAGAATGATCACATTCTTGGGAATGTCACATTCTTAGGAATATAAAATTTTCAAGTTTGATTTATTACAAATATCTTGAAAATTTTTTCTATAATATTGTGAATATAAGATTCTCATGTATGGTTTATATCAATATTTATGGGAATATATTTGACAAATTTTAAAAGTTATCCTTATTAATTTAACATATGAAAGTAATGGTGTCAAAATGAATTAAACTACAATGTGTCACCAATAGACAACTCAATCTTGTTTAATAAAAATGCTCATTTTTTCAAAATCCTATATTGGCTCGCATGCTAAACAGGGCGACCATTAGTCAACTTTTCTCTTTTTATTTTAAAAAAATTCATATTTTTTGTTTTATTTTGTATAAAAAATAAATTTATATTTTGAAAAAAAATAAAAAATTTAACATGTGGGCAACCTGGCCCACTTGTTTGGCGAATGAGCAAAAAGAAAACATGCTGGATCGTGGATGCCCGTTTTCAAACCAACCAAATGTTTTTGCCCAAACTTATCCATTTAATGGGCAAAACAAGTTGGCGCACAGTTTATAACCCATTTTGCTTATTATTATTGTTATTGTTGTTTAATTATTCAAGAAGATGTCGAAAATAAGGGAGTGATGAACTGTCCCAACTTTAGTGGATGTCCTTGAAAGGAGGAATATAAGCGAGAGGAGAAAGGTGGTGGAGTATTAATAGTCGAACTTATCTACATAAAAACCTTATCAAGTTTTTAAAATTTGATATGACAAGAATACATAAAATAATTATTCTATCTCAAATCTTAATTTGAAGAATTTAGTGTTGTAAACTAATCAAACCAAGCTTTACATTAATTATTTTAAGCTTTTTGGTTTACTAAATTGTAAAACTCAGGTTGATTAATAAACTAATTATTAGAAGCAAAAAATAGAAATTGATGAAGAAACAATAAGAAGTAAATAGAGCTAACCTGATGCTTGTAGCAGATGTAATGACATACGCAATGGTACCGCCCCATAAGCCCTCATGCACAATAATTGCACACACCTTTTGTTTTGTCTCTCCTGTTCTAGATCAAAGCAATATGCCACAAGTAAATACTTTTCTTTACAAATCTCTGTAAAAACCATATTTCACATAAAAAAATGAGGGGAATAAAGAGAAACAATTTTTCTGTTACTTCCACCTATCAGATATTAGAATATACTTGAAATAAAAGTAAATACATAATTTAAAATAATTACAGAACATGTTGATTATTTATCGTGACTTTTACCATAAATTTGTTGACATTCATAATAATTCCTCAATGCTTATAACAAATAACGTATAGCAAAGGTTTTTAGACGAAAAAAACATAAAATTAGAAATTACATAAAAGGAGAGTGTTGTTGAGGATTTGAAGTTATTTCCAAACTTGTGTTGTGATTTGCTTGTGTTATTGCTGAGATCTCTCTCTTTAATTATGTTGTTTATTTCCTTTTCTGTTGTTTCCTTTCTTATTAGGTTTCTTTCCTTTTTTCATTCCTTATTATTATGGGCTTCCTCTTTTATTTCTTCCCATCTTTGTTCCTTAAATTGTAGGAGTTTGTATCTCTAATTTTATGGAAGATCGTTGGCAGATTTGTTGCCAAGTTTCTCTATAAAATCCTATACTCTCTTCCCTTTGAAATAAGTTAGAAAGTATTTTTCTAATTCCTAAAAGTTTACAAGGTATCACAGCATGGTTATTATTACCATGCCATACCTTGATTTCACTTCTTATACTTTCTGAAATTTCAACCATTGTTGGTTTCTCTTTTTTCTGTTTATAGTTGGCAAACTTCCATTCTTTCCCTGGGGTACGGCCATGATTGGTATCTCAAGAAAACCAGATTTAGCACAACCCATGGTTTTAAATTGTGGTTGTCATTGCATTGTGGGTTACTGCGATTGTGGTTGTTGTGGTCATTGTAGCCGTAAATTTTTTTTTTGAGTTGCACAAAATGTAAAAAAAAAAAGGTGAAAAAATGTATATAATTGTTATATCTCTTAATTGTAATTATATAATATATTATATTTAATATCAAAATTACTTTAATAAATATATACTCTAGGCAAATATATTAAAGACACATGTGATCTCTCCTAATTTTTTTTTATTTTTTAATTTACTCCTCCTTTTTTTTTCTTTTTTACAAATTTTCCCTCTTAATTTTTCAAATATCCCTCTTCCAAAATTTGGCAAATATTTCCCTCCAAAATTTGCCACATATTCTCCTCCCTCCCTAATTAATTGTTTTTGTTTTGAGGCAAAGGAAAATACTTTTATATATCTAACCAAAATCGTGTACATCCCTTTGGAATAACATTGAAATTGAATTAGGAAATAACACCTTCCACTCAATAGTTTCTTGATTGCAGAAGTCTTTTGCCAGTCTGAGACTCCGAGCTATATCATTGCTAGTCTATGAACTATATCATTGCAAGTCCCTATTATCATCTAGAAGCCCGAAGATATGAGAAGAAGGATTCGGATCCTTAAATTGTGCTTATATTTTAATTTGATTTTAATTAATTTTTGTTTCCCCAATCTAATAAAAAAATTTAAAAAAAAAATTTATAAACAAATCAAATAGCCAACTATGTGGTCTCCCTATCCCAATTATCTCCAAAGTCCATAGTCCAAAATCATTTATTCTCTAGTGACACTTCTCTCTTCTCTCAAAGCACAACTTTTCTCTTCAGTAGATCTATTGGGCTGATAGCCAAAACAAAGGAAGAAAGATGAAGATATGATGCAAACTGAGGAAAGGTTGAATAGGTGTCTTGTCTTCTCTCTCTGTCATCTTCTCTGCTTTCTCTCTCATGATCTAATGAGTCTGTTTTACTCTACTTTCTATACAGAAAACAGAGGAAGAGGCAAAGGGCTAAACTGCTGAAAGATTCTTCATCACTCTTCTAATTCTCTTCTCTATCTCTCTTCGTCATTTGTTGGATGCTCCCTGCCTCCCTCTCTCACATTGACGCAGATGAATCGAGATTAAAGATAAAGGACGCAATAGAACAGTGTTGCAACTGCAACGTCGTTCCGTTGCAGCTGTAATTTCACTCTGTTACCCCACTGGAAGAAACAAGATCACCTCGCAAGATGCGGCCACAATTTAATACCATGGCACAACCTAGTGCTGTGAATAATAGGGGTGTAGATCAAGTTCCCTTCTCTAATAATTCTTCTCTTTAAATCACCACTCACAAACTCAATGGGAAAAATTATTTATCTTGTCTCACTTTGCTGAGTTGGTAATTTGAGGAAAGGTAGATATGGGTATCTTGATGGAATGATCACAAAACCAATAGAATCAAATCCAAGTTTTATAGCATGGGATGCTCAGAACTTGATGTGATGGCTTGGTTGATCAACTTTATGGGTAAGAAGATTAGCGAGAACTTTATGTGCTACAAGACTGCCAAACAAATGTGGGAAACAGAAAAATGACAATATTTTGATTTGGAGAATTCAGCGCAATTGTTTGATCTAAGAAACAAGAGGTAGATCTCTTTAACAATGGTCATTGGCTATGTTCTAGGTGTATAGAGACCTATCAAAAAGCTCTCAACAAGGATAGAATTTATGATTTCTTGTCATATCTCAACAAAGACATGGATGAGGTTCGAGGATAGCTACTTAGTACTAAACCTCTACCAAGTATTGATGACATCTTTGCTAAGGTTTGAAGGGAAGAAACTCGCAAACGTATCATGCTTGGTATTCCTAAGTTTGAGGATGAGAACTCTACCCACTTTGTTTATAGAGAACCTTAAGACCAAAAAAAGAATGGGATCCATTGGTGTGACTATTGCAATTCTGCCAAAAATCCAATCACACCCTTCACAAATGTTGGAAACTACCTAGGGAACTTGACTCTCACAACAATAAGGAGGATTCCAAAGGCCTACAAGTTGCTACTAAGTCAAAAATGGGTGAAAAACATATCAACCTTTCTGTCAGTAGGGAACAATTAAAGAAGTTACTACAAATCCTAAACGCATAATTAAGCAACCAAAGTCAAATTTCCACCCAAGGACAACCACCTACTACTGGAAGGACTCTGGGACAACAACTAGCCATAGGTACATCTCTCTTAAGAATAAAAGGTACCTATCCTTAGGTAATAGACTCAGGTGTCACTAAACACATGATAGCAGGGTTGTCAAGATCAAGATTCAACACAGGATCAAAAAAGGCACAAGCAGGATCGAATTGTCTGATCGAATCGATGTTGTAGGATTCTATCAAATATATAAAAAATATAATATGACAAAAACTTTGTAGATAATACAAAACTATCAAAATATAATTATATGTCAATAAAAACAAGCTCAAATATTAATTTGTCATAGTCATACATAGATAATCAAAGCATCAAATATTGATCAAAAGTCATTAAAATACTAAATGCATAAAACATATAAAACCAAACATAAATAAAATATAAATTAATCCCCATTCTTGTCACTATCCATATCATCATCATCATCAGAACCTCCTAATTCTACATTTTCATCAATAAAAAAATTAAAATAATTTAAAACTAAAAAAATAAATGATAAATAAAATAATTTTAAAAAATTTATAAAAGTGAAAAAAATTTAAAAAAATACATCAATGATTTACAAACACATAAATGATAAATAAAAAATTTTAAAAATTTTAAAAATTAGAAAAAAAATTGGTAGCATCTGCAAAATCCCATGATTCTACGATCCAGATCTCCGATCCTGCACGATCTTATGACAAAAACGATCACACATGAAGTTGGGATCATTTTTAAGCAAAGGATCCTACAATTCTACGATTCAACTCCCGATTTTGACAACACTACATGATAGGTTGTACAAATTTATTTTATTTTTATAAACCTAGTAAAGGAAATTTAAAAATTAGAATTGATGACAAGTCTTTTGCAACAATTGTTGGAGATGGTGATATTAATATTAGCTTTCTAATATCTTCAAAAATTATCTTGCAACCTACTCTCTATTAGTAAAATCACTAAAGATCTAAATTTTATTGCTTGGTTCTCACACTCTTCTTGTAATTTTCAAGATATGACTTTGGGTATAAAGATTGGTAGTGCTAGAGAACACAATGGTCTTTACTACTTTGAAGAGGAGAAATCCAGCAACCCACATGCTTTGACCTCTGATAGTTGCTTTACTTCCTTAACTAAAGAACAATAAATAATGTGTAATACCCATATTTTTATGGTACCTCAGTTGGTGTATTTATCCCATTATCAAGGTTGGTGTAAATTTTTAGGTTGAATTAAAACTTTAAATGGATAATTGTGAACCAAAGGAATCCTGTATGTATTCTTTTACCCTGGTGTTAAACCATGGGTGTGGATAGTTTTATGTGTGTAATGTCTAAGGAATTGGGATGGTTAATTCATTAAAAATGTTATGGAAATTAAAGCTTAAGGACCTTTGTGCAGGGATTTAAGGGATAAAATGAGATTTCTAGTGTGTAATAGAAAAGTGATTATTCTCATATGCATTGTGTTTAATTTTATGGATTTGGCTATGGAAAATTTAGTGCTAATGGTAAAAGTATTGTTCAGTGGGCTATCGAAATCTAATGATGGATTTCTTTTTAACCAAGACCTAAGTGGAGAGAAAGTAAGGTGAGAGGGGAAATATAGGAATTATGAAAATTGTTTAAAGCAAAAAAGGGTCTCACACTTCCCTTCTCTATTGGCTTGCAAGCTCATCTCTCCTTTTCCTTCACTCTCCACTCGGCTCTATCTTCCCTTCTCTTGATGATTGCTTGAATCCTTGCTTTGGGTGGGTGATTTATAAATTAAGAGGCGTGAGTCTAACATGAGTTCTTAAGAAATATATGTTCTTCTTCTATTTTTGTAACTCTTGAACTCTACAGTGGAATTTAGGAAAATATGATTTAGGTTGGTTGGTGCTTTAAATCTCTTACTATTGATATAATTGAAAGAATTGGGTAGTTGTAATTACATTAAATGAGTGGGAAGTGTAATAAATGTAGTGGTTGTTGTCATGAACTTTATATTGCTGTCATAAGGGTGAAAATTTGTAAATCTCATAAAATCAATCTTGATTTTGAGTTTGGAAAGTGTTTGGGTATATTTTAAACCAAGTTTTCATGGATTAAAATGTTGGTAAATGATCCATTGAAGTTTGGGAACAATGGACGTTCATTTAGGGATGTTTTGGAGTGAATTTTGCAAACCTCAGGCTACAGTTCTAGTTTGCACTGCTGCAACAGTGTAGCTTACCACTACAGCAGTGGCAAGGTGTAGATTTGGGCATTGCAGTTCTAGTTTCTAGAATTTTAGTATTTTCTGGTCCATTTCAAATGGTCATAATTTTCTCATTTGCATTTTAATAAATTATATATCATTGAAAAGCTCTTTGAGTCTAGTATCAAATGAGACAAGTTTTACTAGAAAATTCTCTAATTTCTAGAAGATATGACCCAAAAAGTAACCAAAGGTCAGAGTTAATGGCAAGGATTTCCTTGTCATATGATTTTGACATCATCTTACGTGGTTTTCTCATAGGGATAGATTCTTTAACATATTTTCCACATCAATTAGGGCTAGCTAAGGTAGATAAGCATAGCTCGAATCAAAAATAGGGAATGAACACCCCTTCTATGTTACTTGTGTAGCTTTACTAATCCTAATATTATTGATGTTCTCTTGATATGTATCGAAAAACTCAATTGGATGAACACACACGCGCGCACACACACACACACACACACAAATATACAGATATATATATATATATATATAACTTAATGATAGGATTATTGAGGCCAACACTTAAATATGTTGGATTCATTTCATTGTCATTACCTTGTTATAGGGCTTGATTTAAATTAGAAGGCTAACCTTGGCATGGTGAGATTATGTTGGGATTAATTGTTATGTGTTTCTATATTGTAATAAGTGCTTCATTGCTTGTGAGATTTATTTATCATGATTAGGTAAGGAAGAAACATTTATGTCCTCTTGAATTGGAGTTCACTTCTCATGATTTGATAAATTTCCCCTACTTGAGTAGGGATTGTGTGTGATGTAAAAACACAAAGGAAGCTTGTGTGGCTCTCTTGAGGATATCATGTGGGTGAACCCAATTGCAAGAAGTGGTGCATTGTAGGATGAGCCCTAGACTAATTGTTGGGAGTGGCAATGTGATGCATGAATTGTGGTACACTTTACGTATATTAATATGTGATATGTAGTGGATTACATGATGGAATGAACATCTTATTATTTGTATAGCCTACTAGTGACATATTTATGGTTCATAAGTTGTAATTTTTCTTTTACCAAAGTCACATATTTGTTTTGTGTCCTTGATAAATATCGTGTGCTATGCGAAAAGCCTATATGGCTCTCTAGATGATGATGGATTAGTGGTAGTACAAAGAGTCATGTGACCCTCTCACATTATGACCAATAATATTATATAAGAAGCCTATGTGGCTCTCCGAATAATGATGAACTAGTGGTAGTACGAAGAGCCATGTAGTCTTCTCGCTATGACTGAGGATGTTATGAGAAACCTATGTAGTTCTCCTAGAGATGATTGATGATGATATTACAAGAAACCTGTGTGGTTCTCCCAGAGATGATTGGTTATGATATTATGGGAAACCTATGTGATTCTCCCTAAGATGATTAATGATGATACCATAGGAAGCCTGTGTGGCCTTCCCAGTAGAGAATAATGAGGATCTCATGCCTATATGGCCCAATGTGAACCCTTGTGTAGAGTTATGAGGAGGCCTATGTGGCCTAATATGAACCCTTGTGTAGAGTATATGATGACCTATATTGCCTAGTATGACAGCCTTAAGTAGGGAAATAAGGAAATCAGTGTAATCCGATGAACACTTATTGTGTATATTATGGACTACCTCATAAAGATTTGTATGATGGTTTGTTGTTGATAATTTGTATATGCATTATACGCAACCGGTGGGATTGTGTGCAATTGTGGGATTTTTATTGAAGGTTATGTGATGTTCATATATGAGGTGGGATTGTGGTGGATGATTAGACTTTTCCTAAGGTCTAATCCTTGGAAGTAGTACACGATTTGTATTTTACTTTTGATTGAATAACCTTTCACTAAGTATCTTTATCTCACTATCTGTTTAGGTACCCTTGTAGGTCTTTGTGTATCTAGCGGGTCTCTGTACGAGGAATAGCTAAGTCCCCAAGTCTTCAACCCCTTTCGATGTCAGGTTGTTGCTTTTTTATATTAGCATTGGTAGGTTTTATCGCTCTATCGTTAGATACAACACCTAGAAACTTTTGGTTGTTGTGATGATTGTGTTGGATTATGTATGGATTGTTTTATTTCCTCATAATTTACAAATGTTGTGATATAGAAGAGATTTCATGATTATAAAATTGGCTATGTTAGAAATTTCTTTATTATATTGGGTGATGGATTATTCATCGTATCCTTTCAAGGTGTTGTGTGTTAAATGTTAGGCTTACAATGGTGATGAGGGAATCAAACCCCTCCCGGTTATGTTCTCAAATTAGGGTATGACGTAATGTTATGGCACTCTTGATTAGGTAACCCTTTTTTTTTTATCTTAAACACTTGTTTCCTACCCTTTTTAAGAAAAAAGATGTCTTTCAAAGGAATATTTATCAAATTTCCAAACACTAGAGATCTATGCTCCCTTCCCAACCATATAAATCTTCTAAATCGTTCGTGTTGACTCTTACGACATGTGGGAGTCCTCTTGAGTTCCCACCTAATTGGAATGAAATGGTTTCTCACCTTTATTGATGACTATACTCGAACCACATGGGTTGGTCTACCTCTTGAACGAAAAAAAATGAGGCTACGCAAGTCTTCAAACAATTCCATTTGATGATAAAAAAACAAATATAATGTAAAAAATTCAAATTGTGAGTATTGATAATGAGAAAGAATATTTTAACTCCATCCTTAGGGAATATTTTTTAGAAAATGGGGTTGTCCATCGAAGTTATTGTGTTGATAGCCCCCACCAAAACGAGGTTGTGGTATGAAAAAATCATCATCTCTTTAGAGTTACTCGCTCTATCATGTTTGCTAATAATAGTGTTCCTAAATATTTTTGGGGGTATGCTATTTTGATAGCGTGTTATCTTATCAATTGCCTCCCTTCTTGTGTTCTTAAATACCAAGCCCTTTAGAAGTACTTCCTTGAATACTATCCTCCTTCTCGCCTCATAAGTTCTTTACCTTTCAAGGTTTTTAGCTATAGGTCCTTTATCCTTATCCATAATCATAATATAAATAAATTTGATCCTTGTTCTCTTCCTTGTATTTTTACTAGTTACTCTGCCACTCTAAAGGGATACCGTTGTTATTCTCCACTAAACAAAAATATTTTCTCATTATGGATGTCACCTTCTTTGAAAATCAACCCTTTTGCACCAAGAATTCTCTTCAAGAGGGGAATGTGGTTGAAGATTCTTCTTGGGAACCTATACCAAATCCCATTTTACCCATTTCTCATTCTACACCTAATCCCACCTTACACATCCCTAACTACTCACACTTTTTTTCTTTTTTATCAAGGTCGTGACCCTATACCTTAGTGTCTGCCATAAACATTGAAAATTTTGAGATGGGGAGAATCTTGAAAACAGTAGCAACAACCTAAGCTATAAGTTTATTCAAGAAGTAATATGTCTCGCAACACAGATATTGTTGTGGACCTGACACCCTTCCATGACTTAGAACCGAGGTCATCTAACAAGGTTAGTAATCTTGAAGTTCTTGTTTGGCCCACTGCTCTAAGGAAAAAAAAAAGATCTTGTACTCTACACCTTATTTATAATTAAGTTTACAATGAGCACATTTCTCCTTCTTTACAAGTTTTTATTCCAAACTTGGCAGAGGAAAGAATTCCTAAAGATGTTTAAGAAGCTTTATAGGTTCTTAAGTGGAGAAAGGCTATTGTTGAAGAAATCCATGATCTTAAGAAAAATCAAACGAGGGAGATAGTACAAAAACTTGAAGGAAAGACTCCTATTGGATGTAAATAGGTTTTACTCAAATACATGGAATAGACTACAATGAGACTTTTGCCCCAATAGCCAAGCTCAATATAGTTTGGGTTCTCTTATCTTGCATCAAATATGGATTGAGAAATTTAACAACTTGATGTCATAAACGCTTTCCTTAGTGGAGACTTGGAAGATGAGGTGTACATGGATCTATCCCCTGGTTTTGACAGAGAAAAGACAAATGGGAAGGTTTGTCAACTGAGAAAGGCTCTTTATTGCTTGAAGTGGTCACCTAGAGCTTGCTTTGGTAGATTTCCCAAAGCAATCCTTCAACAAGAGTATAAACAATCTCAATCTGGTCACACCTTATTCTACAGGCACAAAGATGGTAAGATTATTGTTCTTTTAGTCTATGTAGATGATATAATCTTGACAGGAGATGACACTATGGAGATGACAAGACTAAAAGGTCAATTGTCAACAAAATAAAAGACCTGGAATCTCTTTGTTACTTCATTAAGATGGAGATTGCAAGGAATAAGAAGGAATTTGGTCGCGTAATTTACTGAAGAATATATGAAAATGACTAAAACCCTAATTTACTCCTTCAAAGATGTCTTTTTTCACAATTTAGTCTTGGAATTTGGTCCCTCATAAATTTTTATTCTCAATTTGGTCTTTCCAACTTATCTGTCTAAGAAGTTGAGTCAACTCTCCAACTTAGGAACATGCCCCATTGAACTTGGTTCCTAGAATGGACACTCTGTAGAAATGCCATCAAAGTTGAATCCTTTGATAGTGCACATCATATTAACACAAAGAAGAAGAAAAAAAATTGCATTCCATGTCAATGAGTTAAATACCAAATCTGCACCTCTATTAAGATTAGTCAATATCAGTCGCATGGAGGGAACAAATTGAGAATAAAACTTAGTGAGGCACCCAACTAAAAACATTTGAACCTTAGGGACCAAATAAAATTTTGTCTCTGAGGAACCGAATTAATTATTCTGCCACTCAAAAGGGACACTATTATTAGTCCCCTACTAAACAAATATATTTTCTCATTATTGATGTCACATTTTTTGAAAATCAACCCTTTTCCACCATGGATTATCTTTAGGAGGGGAATGGGTTTAAAGATTCTTCTTAGGAACCTATACCAAATTCCATTTTACTCATTTTTTATTCTAAACATGATCCACCTTACACATCATTAATTATTCACCCTTTTTTCTTTTGTATCAAGGTCATGACCCTATACCTAAAACTACTAACCTAGAGTTTACCATAAACATTAAAAATTCTTAGATTGGGAGAATCTTGACAACAACAATAGCAACCTAAGCTATAGGTTTATTCTAGAAGGAATATATCTCACAAAATAGAGATTGTTGCGGACCCGACATCTGGCCATGACTCAAAATTGAGGTCATCTCCCAACGTTAGTAATCATGATGATCTTTATTGGCTTATTGCTTTAAGAAAAAAAAAAGGATCTTTTACCCAGCACCCTATCTCTATTTATGTTTCCAGTGAGCACCTCTCACCTTTTTTAAAGTGTTTGCAAACTTGGTAATGGAATAAATTCCTAAACATGTTCAAGAAGGTTTACTGGTTCTTAAGTGGAGAAAGGCTGTTATTGAAGAAATCAATGCTCTTGAGAAAAATCAAACATGTGTGTTCACAAAGCTATTTTTATGAATGGATTTCATTCTTGTGCATAACTACAGTACTAGAGTAAAACATATGTGTATGTGTGGTTGATGTGTTGTGTGCTCAAGAATTGACTCTTTATGGGTCAAATGGTTACTTTTATCTTAAGGGTCCTTATGTGGGGACTTAAGCAAAAGGAGAAAAATGATTATAAAGGAATATGGAAAATACTGTGTGAACCCCCTATGTAAAATTTTATTGTTATGTGTAAGTTGTCTTGTATGCTTTACAAAATTTGTATAGGGAGAAGATTGTCTTCTTTTAATCTAAGTGTGGGAATCAAGAGGAGGGAGGACAACAAGGGAATTTGGGTCTTTGTTTTAAAAAAAAAAAAAAAAAGAACTCAAGATTAGACAAGCTAAGCTACCTCATGCCTTTCACTTTCTCCTTGTGCAATCTGTGTAACTCTTCTCCCTCCCACTCTTCTCTCCATTTGAAGCTCCTTCTTCTATTGTTCACTTTTCTTTCCATTTGAAGCTCCTTATTCTATTGTTCAACTTTGACTGAAGAAATCCCTTGGGGTGGCTCTATTTTGGTTTGGGTTCTCAGATTTGAGGTAAGGAATCAAAGGGAACTCTTCTTTCCTCCTCATTTTCATTGGTTGGTGAACCCTAAGTGGGAACCATAGTATTTCTCATCCCTCGCCTGATTTAGGCTCTCATAACCTTCCATAGGGATACAAAAACATTTTGATAACTTAAAAATACGATTTGGGGAATAGTTAGAACTCATTTATTGCAAAGAGATAGTGAGAAATAATTGTTGTTGTCATGAATGCCCCTTTCCATGGAAAAGAACAAAAATGTGTTGATAATCAAGGGGACCCAAGCTTATTTTCAAAAATGGGAAAAGGTTTGATTCAATTTTCATGACTTAATAATGCTGAAAGTTGTCTTATAGCATCCCATGGAGGTTTGAAAGTGTAAGGAAGGGCCTTGGGCATGGAAAAAAATGGTTTCAAGCTGTAGAATCATGGCCACCATTGCAGCGCCATAGCTAAGCACTATAACGGTGGATCACAGAGTATTTTGATCACTCCTCTCTGGCATTGCAGTGGCAAGCACTGTAGCTAACCCTTTTGTGTCTACAATTCAGTGCTACAGCACCAAGTCCACGGACTGCAGCGGTAGAGAATTCACATTATTATGTTTTTAAACACCTTTTTACATCTCTAATTGTTAGGGGATTGATCCTAAACATCTTGGCAACTACTCTCAGTATTCATTAATCCCTGTAACCTGAAAATCTCAAGGTGAGGGTTAACTTCTCTCTTTTTGGCTTGTCTTGTATGTGTTTTCTTTCTAAACATTATATTAACTCATGAATGAGTCTTCTACAATGATATTGAATTGCTAATGTTGATTTTACATTTCAAGTGATAATTTAATGTCCTCTTGCATGTGGAAATTATGAATCATGGATTTGTAAATGGGATAACCCATGTGAGAGGATGGCCATGAGTGAGGTATATTTCATCAAAGGCTAAATTACTGTTAGTGTGAAGGACTTGGAGTCCTCTTGCACTATGACTGATGGTGCTATAGGAAGCATGTGTGGCTCTCCTAGGATCCCACCAAGAAAATATACAAGAAGTATTTATGGCCCTGCCGATGGTTTAATCGATGCACAATTGACAAAAAGGCCGAAAGGCTCTCTTTCAAATGTATATAGGAAATTCTTCAAGAAGCCTGTGTGGCCATCTCAGGTTAATGATATTGATGACATAAGGGAAAGCCAGTATGGCCCTCTATCTCTAATTTGAAAGCAAATGCCAAGATAGTAAAGAGCCTGCATGGCCCTTTTCTATGTAAAGAGATAAAGTTTTATTGTGGAACTGCTATGACTACTTATTTGTCCGAGAGTTGAATCTCCATTTCCTATCAATTGCATTATGTTGAATTTAATAAATGTGGGTGTGATGCTGTGATTGGATTTATCCAGAAATTGTTGTATGTTGCAAGTGGTATCCTTTAAATGGTTATTTTGTTTAATTATTTCCCTCACTAAGTATATTTTACCCACTCTCCCTTTGTGTATACCCTTGCAGATCCTAAATTAACTGTGAACCTTTGCACGAGGAGTAAAGAGGAAGGTTTGGAAACATGGTTTGATACTTATGTATAACTATTGAATGATCAATCAAATGCTCATGATATTTTATCATAAATTCCTACTTGTTAAAGTACATACTATTTTGTTTTATGGGATTTGACTTATATGTTTTAGGCTTACGGCATTGGGTGGAGCTCACCACTATGCCGATCATGTTCTTGAATTGGGGCATGACATTTCCCAAGTAGCGAAGCTCAATACAATTTGGGTTCTCCTATCTTGTAATACCCCTTATTTTTTAGGTGAGTATTTTAATGCGCTATCTATGTAATGAACCTATTAATGAATATTGTTTGTGGTGATTCTATGAAATTTTGTATGGTGCAATGATGGTCAAAGTGTATTGTTGTGTGTATTTGTTCTGGGTTTCTTTTATGTGAGTGTGTGGCCTTACATGGAAACTTGAAGGGATAGAAATTTACAAAAAAGGACTTAAATGATATATTTTGTTGTTTTAGAGTCTAGTGCTGAAATGATGATGGTGGGTGTGCTAGTTTGGTGTAGGGTGACACTTAATTAAAATTGCTTCCAAGACCCATATGGCTAAGGAGTAAAAGAGAAAAAGAGAGAGAGAGAGAGAAAAGGAAAAGAAAATAAAGGAAGCACTTAGTTAAATGAAAGCCTTACACTTCACCACCCCACATCAACACATTCACCCATCATAGTGCAAGAAGGAACTTCACGCCCTCTCGTCCCTTTTCCTCCTAGTTCTCAAGTCTCCATTGAAGTTCTCTTGGTTACAAAGCTTCACTTTTGGGCCAAGATATCATATTTGAGGTGAGAAGTGTTAGGGTTTCTTTTTTTTTTTTACCTTCTTTCTTGAAATATGCTGATATCGGTGATGTTGTGGCTTATGTGTGCAAATAAATGGTCTTGTGTTGTTTCCAAACCCTCACTCTCACTTATGGATGAGTTCATGACAAGATTTAATGGTTTTGGTGTGGAAACAAGCTTAGGCATTTGGTTTCCTTCCACCTCTTATGTGAAATTTGAAATTTCTTGGAAAGTTGAGAGATTGTCACTCAATCTTTTAAATGGGGTTTAATGAGGGTTTTATAGTGTTGGTTGGATTGAATTATGGTAGAGGTTGGGGAAATTAATGTCCAAGAGATTTGATAGAGGTTGGGAAAGGTTTGGAGTCATCCAAGGGCTATTTTCGCACTATACTACAGTTCTTCTTTGGTTGTCACCATTATAAAGGCAAGCGCACCACTGCAACGGTGTAAACTAAAGGGAAAGTATAGTGATGATCACTACAGCAGCCTTGGCTATAGACAGAGCTCAAAACATTCTGGCGTTGTAGTGTTAGAACAGTACCTTGCAATTTTTTATTTTTGTTTTTGACCCCATTTTTGGACAAATGGTTTAGGGAGTAAACCCATGACCCCGTAAGCTACAAGTTTGTTAAGGTACCGCTTGGAATTCAGGTAAGTAATTAACTATACCTAAGCTAGAACAAGAGTTCCATATGTTATATGAGGTAGTCGATGAACTAAGCCATAAGAGGTAATTCATGGTAAACATACTTAATATGATCTGTATTAGTATAAATTTTGGGATGTATTTGGTTTAAAGACCGAGATGAGCCAGTGTGTGATTGGAACCCCTAAAGCACGATAGTTTTGAGAGTTCCCAATATGGTATAGTGCACAGTGTAGTAAAATTGCATCTCTTGTAAATAATGCTAGATAGTGACATCAAACACACGTGAATGTGTGAGCATCCCCATGAAAGCCTTGGGCCCAATGGGTGAAGTATCAAGATAAACTAGAGGGGAAACATAGATTCCTTAGGGGTTTGGTGTACCCTAGCTAATGATGTATAGGCTTGACTCATAGAGACCTTTAGGGTTTAGTGAGCCATGAGCATTAAGGTCCGTCAACATCATAGAGGCCATGGGCTCGATGAGTTGCAGGGACCTGGTTAAGGAGGCTCAGTGAACTTAGGCCAAGTGTTAAGTGTTCATAAGACCTAGGAATTTACTAGTAAGTGAAGTCAATATTGCATATGTGGTTCTTGCGAACCTTCATGCTTGATTGAGAGAATCTCAAAACTAAAGTGTATTCCTCAGTTGCTTGATTTGCTTACTTCATTACTAGAAATTGTTTACAAGATTGAAAAATATTTACTTCAAGCATGTTAGCTACTTACTCAGATTCATTCTCACTCTCTTATGTTTACCATTTCAGATTTTGCTCTCGAGGAAGAACACCCACTTGAAGAGTAGAGGAGGTTTAGCGTCCCAACCCTTTGCTTTGGGTTGGTGTTTTGTTCATGTAATCCTTTTAAAAGTCTAGAAGTGCTCTATAGTTTGTGGGACACCTGGGCTTAGTGAACTTTGTAACTAACTGGTTTATGTTGTAAATGAATCTATAATGATCATTCTTTTGTCTCATGTTTCCACTCATTCCTTAGTGATGTAGTTGGGAATGGAAAGAAACATGATGAAGTATAACGTGTAGTCTACTTTTATTTTGAAATGAAATGCGTGGATTGATCTTACATGTAGATTGCATAAAGTTTATGTAAGTCATCAGGCAGGCTTATGGCCATCAAAATTTGCAATAAAAACATACAATTCATGTTGACATTGGGAGGTACCAACGCCTAGCAGTAATGCCCATCTATCTTTCTCATACTAGACTTTACATAATATTTATTGCTAGTACTGTTAGTCAACATATGCATGGCCCTTGTGAAGAACACTTGGAAGCTGTTTACCATATTCTCAAAGATCTCAAAGGAACCCTTGGTAAAGGCCTATTTTTCAACAAGAATGAATCTAGAAACATAGAAGGGTTTATGAATATTGATTGGGTAGGATCTATTGATGATAGAAGGTCTACTTGAAGTATTATACCTTTGAGTGCAGAAATTTTGTTATTTGGCAAAGCAAGAAACAAAGTGTGGTATCTAGAAGTACAGTTGAGGTTGAGTTTAAAGCTGTTGCTCATGGAATGTGTGAGATATTATGGCTAAATCTTCTTGAAAAATTAAAGATAAAAATAATTCTTCCCCTAAAAATGTATTTTGATAACAAGGCTTCCATAAATATTTCACACCATCCTGTCCATCATGATTGAACAAAACATGTGGAAGTAGATAAAGATTTCATTATACTACGTGTCAACACAAGATCAAGATGTTTTAACAAAGGCCCTAGCAAGGAAGATGTTTGAAAGATTAATAGCCAAGCTGGGCATGTTCAAACTTAGAAGCCTAGCATGAGGGGAGTATTGAAGATTTGAAGTTATTTCCATATTTGTGCTATGATTTACTTATGTTTTTGCTAAGATTTTTCTCTTTAATAAGTTAGTAAGTATGCCCTAAAGGCAATAATGTAACATTTTATGTTGTTTCTTATCAATAAAATGAAAGGTATTCTATCTCTATTTATGTTACAAATTGGATATTGTCCTTAGATTAAGAGTAAGGGAAGATGAGGGTGATGTGATCCTCTCAAGGGACCTCACCTTTCTATTGATCCTTAAGTTTAGAATTGTTCCTAACTAAGGCATCAATTGGAATTGAGAGAGCTTTGATCTATTTGAGGTTAGCACATAGCTATGTCCCTTCATGATAACGAGAAACATATCCCTATGATGTTGGTGTAGGTGACACTAAGGGTAGCATGTGGGTAATTATAGTAAGTAGAAGTTAACTGAATAGATCCAAACAAGATTGACTAATGGAGTTTTTCACTAACACGTTAGAAGTCAATCTTGGTTGGATGTTTATAACTGCATTTGACCTGGAATGACCATTGATGCCTTATATATGTTGGCATCATACTTTGACTCTAGTGGAATGTGGGTCTACAAGACCCAGGCTAAGGCTAGAGATTAGATATGGTGTTACATACATAAAGACATATGTGAGTGCATTATGAAGGATCCATTACTCTCAGTGGAAGAGATAAATGCTCTAGATGAAAAGGACAAGACTAGATAAAATCTATGGCCATAGCATGAGGAAAGGCATAGAAAAAGAGTCTTTCTAGTTTAAGAAAACATGCATCTCATGGACCTAAGGGTTTGACATATATACATACCCAGCTAGGTCCATGTAGTAGCATCACGTAATGGAATGATGGGTTATAAATACATTCAACAAGGTTCCAAGAATTTGTGAACAAATCCATCTCATGCTAAAGGTCATGATATATTGCTAGATGTCACTCATGATCTATAGAATTGGGAATCATGTTACATGATTCATGAATTAGAAGGGATCCTAATTAAAGGGAAGTCAAAACTAGTTTTTGACTATAAGAAAATAGTTACTACCTACTACTAGCATTAAATGGACCTAAGGGGTTACACATAACAAAAGGGTTATTAGGAGTTTATAAAAACCCAAGGACTAGTAGGCCTAGGCACCACGTAATCCTAAAGCCCATGTGATGGGTGAGGCTCTCTATAAAAGGACATGGTAGGTGAGGTGGTTAACACCATAATCTCATCTACCAACCTCTTGCTCTTTCTCACGCTTAGAATCTGTTTGGTTTGTGAAAACATTTCCTATTTTCATTTTCAGTCTTCATTTCCTAAAATATCTTTTTGGTGTTTCAGATTTAGGCCTATTTTAAGAAATGTTTTCAAGAAAACGTTTTCAGTTAACTCAACCAAACGTATTTTCAAGTCTATTTTCTGTTTTTAGTGAAAATAAAAACAGGAAATACCTAAACCAAGCAGGCCCTTAGTTTCTCTCATTCACTCTAGCATGTGGCTTGGAGGTGTTCTTGAAGAATTCTCCTCTCTCCTAGTGACTTTGCCTTGGTGTGGATACACTTAGAGGCAAGTCGTTTGAACTTTCAATCTTAAAAGGTTTGAGACTTACAAGAAAGAGATCCCTTGGATTCCTCCTCTTGGGCATCTCTCTCTCTTCCTCCACCATGCCTCTCCTCATCTCTCGTGTCTTGGATGTTGGTGCAATAGTTCTTAGAGGGATTAATCAGTGGAAAAGTTCATCTACATATTTTCCACCGATTAAAGTTGACTTTTTTATGACAGGTGACCTTTCAAAAGAAGTTCTTGAAGATTCGATGGATTTCTTGGAAGGTGCAGCCCCCTCCTTGTCTTGAACGTGTTTAGTGGTTTTTCTGAAGATTCCAAGGATTTCTTCAACCAAGTAAGTAATCACTTTCATCTCCATGAAACATTCATGAGAAATAAATGCGATCTATCCAGTTAAAATTCATTTTTGGTGTTTTTTCTTTTATTATCTTCATCAAAAAAATGTTCTATCCTATCTTATTAGGATTCTATCCTTTTTTTTTTCATTCTTTATTATTATGGGATTATGATTATTCTTCTTTTTTTTATTTCTTTCCTTTTTTGTTCCCTAAATTATAAGAGTTTTTTATCTCTAATTTTATGGAGGATCATTGGCAGATATGTGATCCCAAGTTTCTCTTCTTTTTGAAATAGGTCAAAAAGTATTTTTCTAATTCCTAAAAGTTTACAAGTTTATATTTTAAAAATAAAAAATATATAATTTTAAATATTTATAAGACGAGAGCATAATTTACTTAAGAATATATAAAAATGACTAAAACCCCATTTTAATCCCTCACGTATGTCTTTTTATTCAATTTAGTCTCTCAATTTAGGATCACAAATTTTTATTCTCAATTTAGTTCTTCTAATTTATCTGGCTATGAAGTTGAGTCAACTCTCCAAGTTGGAAACGTGTCCCATTGAACTTGGACCCCATAATGGCCACTCCTATAGAAAAGTCATCAAAGTTGACTCCCTTGATATCACGCATTAGATTAACACAGAAAAGAAAATACAGTTCATGTCAATGAGTTGATTGTCAAATGAGTATCTCCATTACATTATTCAATATCAATCACATGGAAAGATCAAATTTAGAATAAAAATTAGTGAGGGACCCAATTAAAAATATTTGAACATGTGAGGGACCAAATAAAAATCTATAACTATAAGGGTCTAAATTTAAAATGTTTCAACCTATAACGAATTATCTGGGAATAAAAATATGTGAGATAAATAATAAAAAAAAAAACACATCCATAGGATGAAAATGAAGTTTTAATGTTTATAAAGATCTGAACATTTCATGAAATTTGACTTACCGAGGTAGAGTTTGACAGCGTCAACGTAGGAGGGGCTCCTAGTGATTCCGTAGTCAGGATCAGGAAATCTGTAGCATTCACAGAGGAGGAATGCGGAAACAAGGGTGATGACAGCGAACAGCATGATGCACAATGGACCTGCGATCCACCCTAGCTGCGCCATGCTCCACGCCAAAGACAGCACCCCTGCCCCTATCACACCCGTTATGATGTGTGCCACTGCAGTCCATGTATTCCCTTCATACCAAACATTTAAAAAAAAAAAAAAAGGACTCTCATTAGGATTTAGAATCAATCATACAACGCCAACCAAAAACGGTTAGAAAGTCAACAAAAAAAAACGAAGGCAAAATTTTCATTTTATTAAAATCTTAACTTCAATTTTAATTTCGTTTTAAAATTTTATTTTATGGTAATTTTGTTTCATATATTTTTAATTAATTTTAATTTTATTTTTTAAGTCTAACATTATTTAAATGGTTAATAACAAATATTGATATTATCATTTCTATTATATATATATATATATATATCAATATCAATTTGTTTAAATAAGCATATAAGTGCTTAAAGTGATGAAGTTGCTCTTCAATCAAAGGAGATATCAACAAGGTAGAATGAAAAAAGATAGAGATAATTTTATCATTTTAAATGTTTATCACACTTAACTAAATAAATTGACATTGACATATGTAATAAAAGTAGTCATATCTACGTTTTTCTTTAAAAAATTTAGATGATATTACACTCAAGAATAAAATTAAAAATAATTAAAATTATGTTAGATAAAAATAATGTAAAATAAAATTTTAGGATGAAATTTCTTGATACTTCAACCAAAAAAAATAGGAACTTAGCTTGTGGTACATGAGAAAAGAAAAGATGAAGATAAGGCAGTGCAAAGAGAAGACCGTTATTTTCTCTCAAAATTCTAAAATTAAAATCTTAAAACCTATCACCCTAAAATCTTATCACACATACCAGTTTAATAGATCTTCACTGTTCGTCTACATACTGTTTGGGAGAGAAGAGGAATAGGACGAAGGCATGGAAAGATGATTCGGAAGAAAAGAAAAGGAAAAGTTTACGAACAACCTACCTTTTCAAAAGTCAATTTTTTTTAATGGTTAGATTATTTTAAAATTTATATGCATAATATCAAAAAATATTTTAAACATACGGAGAAATAATTTAATGGTAAAAGAAGTTGAAACCCATAAAGGGCGTTTGGATTGCCTGCTTGTTGTATATTAGTTTTTAGGTGCAAATTCGACAGCTTACAATTTTTTTTTTTGGTTTCAAGATGTTAAGGGAGACAGGGACCCAAAAGAAAGAGAAAATTTTACAAAAGCCCGAATTTTTCATACCATCTTTTAGAAAGACCCAATCCCTTAAAGCTTACCTCCATTTTTCTGCCAAATTAGTTTGTGCAGTCTCATCGTCCCTCATTAGCTTCGATCATGGTCTCCAGCTTCGTCATTGTCTCTCAGCAACGTGCATTCTCATCCTCGTTGGTCAATTTTTTTTCTTCCCTTGCTAAACGCCATCCCCTCTCTCTCCTCTTTCTCTACTGCATTTTTATCTACTGCCCATTCTTCTTCTTCTTTCTCTCCAAATCTTTTGTGTTTTCTAAACAGAGGCCAAAATATGATAAAGACTTCTATTATTCTATCACTTTGACTCTTCTTCTTCTTCTTCTTCTTCGTCACATTGATTCTAAAAAGAAGACGATGATGCTAGAGATAACAACAAACCTGGAGATGACGACAAATCTGACCAACGAGGATGAGAATGCACGTTGTTGGAAGACAATGGCGAAATTGGAGATCATGAATGAAACTGATGAGGGACGATGAGACTGCACGAACGAATTTGGTGGGAAAATAGAGGTGAAAGTTGAGGGATTGGGTCTTTCTGAAAGATAATATGAGAATTGTGGCTTTTATAAAAAAATTTCTTTCATTTGAGTCCCTAGATGTCTTGAAACCAAAAATAAATTGTGAGCCGTCAAATCAACAAATCTGAGGGCTAATATGCGACAGGCAATCCAAACCCCAAAAAAAGAAGGGGTTGAATTGATATAGAAGAATGCGGAAGCAGTAGCTGTACTTACCAGTTCTCCTAAAATGCTGTCGTGATGCATCGGCAATGAAGGGCGATGTATCCATGGCCTGCTCACTCATGTCTCTATCAAAGCTCCTACAATCACGTCTGCACGGCTTAACTGAAATTTTGGGAATTCAAAGTACACTATATTTATTAATACTCTGTTCTCCCGAATCTTGCGTGTCAACCTTAAAGAGGTGGAATCAAGCAACAGATTGGTATATAGAAAAAGGAACCCAAATCTTCCAGTAAACAGGTCCCTCTCGGGTACAGCAAGTTACTGTTAGACAAAACCAATCTTACACACAACTTGTTCTTCAACTTTTTTCTTCCATACTACTTTTCTTTCCATTGATAAGCAGTTAATAGCCATAATTATTATACTAATGTTTGTTTCAAATTTGAGAATTTTAAACCAAACATCTGTTGTAAAGTCGGTTGCAAAATGGACAAGGAAATAAAAGAGATAGGAAATTTGGTGCTTGTTCTTATCTAAATTGTTAAATTTTAAATTTAATAATTTAAATGTCAAGTGATAGTTTTAATAATTTTTTTAAAAATATATTAAAATTTAAATCATTAAATTTAAAATATAACAATTTAAATAAGAACAAACGCTTGATTCTAAGTCTTTTTATTTCTATCTATATCTCTTTCCAATATATATATATATATATATATATATTATAAATTTAGAAGATTCAAATACTCTACGAAAGAAAGTTCTGGCCAAATCTAGCTGAATTAAAATCGTTCTCTCAGCTTTATGGCTACTTTGACATTTGAAGATATCAAATATCTTACATCATTCTAGGCGTCATGATTTAGAAAACAGGAACAAAGGAAGACGACGAATGAGAACAGCTTATTCAAATTAACAAGCAAATGATCCAATTCAAAACCCATGCATCTTTAGGTTAGACTATTAGAGGAAAATAGCTCCCTTTGAAAATGAATTCTAAACCAGATATCTGTATTAAATTTAAAACCCCTTTATTTTACTACCCCGATTCATAGACGCAAACCCATCATCTATTCACATTAATTCAGGGAATCCAAACCACAGATACAGCTATAAAATAACAGGATGGAGCATCAGGCAAGAACTTTTGTTTTTTGTTTTTATGACAGTTTTGTCTACTTGTTTTCAAAACAAGTTTTAAGAACAAAAGAATAAAAAACATTGTTTGAATAATTTTTTTTGGAAATATGTTTAAAAACAAAAAAAAGAATTTGTTTAAAAATTTTGTTTTAGATACAAATTCAAAAATACAGAAACAAAAATATGTTAGAAAAAGAAGAGAGGAAAGAGAGATGGGGAGAGAAGAGAGAGGAGAAAGGAGAGAGGAGAGAGAGAACAAATCACAAAATTATAAAACATCCATTAAGGAAAAATAAAACACCAAATCAAAACATCAAAACGTTATTTTGGTTTTATTAATTTCAAAACATCTATTCTTTTTTTAAAAAAAAAAAAGCAAACAAAATATTTCTTCCAAACATTTGTTTTTTCGTTCTTATGTTTTCAAAAGCATAAAACTATTTACGAAAAACAGAATCAAACACGCCTATATTATATCTCTTAAGCTCGAAGTCCCAATTCCTAAAACAACTTGGAAACTAGTTTTGGAAAAAGACGACACAAATCATTTCAGTTCAATGGAAGGATAAAAAGATCATGCTAGTACTGATAAGTTAGGTGATTCGTTGACAATGAACAAAATATACATATATATATATATATATATATATATATATATATATATATATATATATATATATATATATATATATATTTGCGATTATAAAATAATAATAATCAATCGCTCCATAAAAGACTATTATATATAAGAGTTTTTCAGGTATATATTACTGTTATGTAAAAAAATTAGTTTGATATTACTTTTTGAAAAATAATTAGTTAAATACTACTAAATCTGTCACATCATCCTTTCTTCTATTTTTTTTAATTTTAAAAGGAACTTATCACCAAATTTTTTTTTTGAAAAATTTATCAAGAACTCAGCTATCTAGTAACCAAGTTCCTGACACATTATATTTTTAATAAACTAAGATGTCCAAGTCTTTTTAGTAAAAAAAGAAAATATATATAGAGTCTCGGCCAGTAACTGGTCGAGACTCTAAAAAAATTTAAAAAAAAATAGCAGAGTCTCGGCCTTGGACTGACCGAGACTCTTTAAAAATAAAAAAAAATTCAAGAAAATTCTCAGCCAATGTTAAAAAAAAATTAAGTATAAAAATTGGTATAATAAATAATATCATTAGGTCTAATTTATATAGGTAGTTAAAGTAATTTATGAGGTTTAGAATAAAAAAAATATTTTTTATTACTTTTTTAAAAATATAAACAATATAATTATAGTTAGTTACATAATATAAGTAATAATATGAATAATTTTTTATATTTAATATATAATTAGTAATATTATAAACAGTATAATTTGATAAATTAGTATAATAAATAATATTTTTTTAATTTAAATCATAATCATTAAATAAACATAATAAATAATCAATATGAATTATAGAAATTAAATATTTTTATATAATTGTGCATCCAAGTGTAAATTTATAATTATTTAATAACAATTATTAAATGCATAAAACAATATCAACTCTAATAGTTAGTTTAAATTTTAAATGTGATTGTTAATCAATAAATATACAAATCAGTTAATATTAAAACAAAAAGTGTTACAATATATAATTAATGTGGCATACAACTTAATTGAAATAGTTACCGGTCTCACAATGCGGTTATGTAATCACTGGTTACGACCGTTGACGACGTGGTTCTTCATGTTACTCTTCTTCTTCTTCTTCTTCTTCTTCTTCTTCTTCTTCTTCGTCTTCACCCTCATCATTATCTTCTCCTATTGTTTCGGGAACATCAGGGATGGAATTCAAATCTAATATAGGAGATTAAACTAGGGGTATCATATGAGGTGGTGTCATAAATTTCATTCCAAATGCAGTATTATCCATTGAAGGTCCAACAAATAATGATGAAAAGTCATACTGTTGTTGCATTGACACCAAACTGAAGAAGTCACTTTCTGCCGGGTGTGTTGGCACATAAGGGGAAGAAGAGGAGCCGCCAATGTCTGTGTATAAGGGACCGGCCCCATAACATCCAAAGCAAGTTGGGGTCTGATAGCCTGTTGAAGTCGCACCCTAATACGGCAACAAAGCACCTGTTGTGTAGCGTGGATTATAAGGAATATGTTCTCTGGCCGCTACTAACCCACAAGATCTCTTCCCTGGCACCTCCTCTGGAATGATGGCCTCCGGTAAGTACTGAGCAGGCAAAGCTGGATGAGAGATGGTGTGGTCTCTAAGTTTGTTCATTGCGAAAATAATGTCCATTATCCCCAGTTCAAATTGTTGGAAGACATCTTCAGGTCTTGGATCCGTACAAACAAGATCGCGCATATACTCTGCCACATCATCCTATCAATTACAAAAAAAAATTAGAATTAAAATAAGAAAATAAATTGCATAAAAAAATGTAAATGACACTAAACAAGAAATCTATCACATAACCCTGGGTACCGCTGGCTAGATTAATCCATCTTTTTGTACATGCCCAATACCATTTCATGTATTGGGAGCTATGATCCAATAGATATGATGAAGGTTGTTGTGCAGCCAACCGATCTCGCCATTGGTTCCAGTCATCAACCATGGGCCGAAGCGTTAATGACAAGTCAGTGTCAGTTTTGCCATGTATTTGCAGCGTGTGCCATCGACCAAGCTGGACTAGTGGGTCAGGAATCAGCTGGTCCTCTCCAAACTAGCAAAGCACTCGATCCACCTAGTGCCACTTAAGTATGTGATAACAAATGAGTGGAACACATGATGTCATATGTCAGAATCAGCGCGAAAATAATCTAGAATCATTCTAGACATAGACTGGTATGGGCACCAAATAAACTAAAAAAAAAGACAATTTAGTGAAATAAATATATATTATCATTGTGTTAAGAACGTATATTTATTAACTATGATACCTCGTGAGGTGCCAACCTAACCAAAAGAACTCAATAGATTTCAGGGCATCAGTGGTGCCACTAGCCGAATCTCGAGCACCTTTTTAGTTGTAATGATTTATAAATAAATATACGAGTTAGAACAGTAAATTCTAAATAATAAATAATAAACTAAAAATAGAAGTAGTAATTGCATACCGATGACCTAAAGATGGAAGCGTAGGATACTGATCAAGATCCAAATCTGGGGAGGGGTGTATCCAGGGTGCTAACATAGGGAATCGATCACATGCCCACAAGTGTATCAGAGTATGACACCCACCGATTTCTTTTTGGTTGGGGTCAGTCGCCGAGCAAAGTTTCCTATAGAGGTGGACCAATACCGCCGATCCCCAACTATGGCCGCCACAATCCTTGAAGTTGCCGAGGAACTGCAGACATGTGAGGTACATCTTGTTGCCTGATTTATCAGGCATCAGGTACCCTCCAATCAACTGTAAAATGTATGCACATGCAAAACATTGCACCTCTATGGGTGTTGCATCCTCAGGCAATTGAGGAAGGTATCCCTAAGTCAATTCATCATAATTTGCAACCATCTAATTTGTTACGGGGCAGGATAACCCCCAAAAGCTCGTCACATAAGGCCAGCCAATCAGCAGATGCACTCCCAATTATTTGCCTATTAGCACATAGAATACCTAACTGTATTGCCACATCTTGTAGTGCGATGGTGCATTCACCCAATAGGACATGAAAAATGTGTGTCTTCGGCCTCCACCACCAACTAGTGTTGAAATAAGAGTGGGATTGTGCTCAAATGTACCTAATCAGTGATGTCGTAGAAGCCAACATTGCGTAGGTAAGGAACGATCGCTGTAGGTGGGTCACTCGTCAGGATACATTGTCGATGGCATATAAGGCAATCCTTCTACAAGTTAAATAATCAATAAACAAAATTTATTTTTATTTTATATAATTATATAATGTTCTAAAAAAAGTACCATATGTACCTAAATATCCTGAGATATGTGTCGTTCATATAGGTACAAAAGTGATTCGTCGTCGGGGCCAAGGTTAACTGCGCGTCTAACATCGGCCATTGTAAACAAACAACCTATATGTAAATAAATTAAATCCGGATCAATCCAACATCATATGCTGATAAAGTATAAAAAGACAATTATTTATTAATTATACAATTTAGTAATGCAACCTTATCAAGAAAAGAAAATCCAACATTATATGAAGTACACATAATCACATTTAGGACAATATAGCCTAAATAAAAATAATATTCATTCCAAAAATTATCCAAAATTACATGAATATGTTCTGAATTCAACTATTGACAATTATATCAAGTATAGAAAATAAACTAGGATGGGCGTTGGTGTGGACAGTTTGCTCGATTGTGACCTTATTGCTGACATATGCTACATCTAGATGACTGGCGATGTTGTCTATAATCCATGTCCATCCGTAAGTGTGATGATCTTGATCACCCTTTGGCTCTAATAAGGGATGGATCTAGTAGTAACCGTGGACTTTGGACCAATGGCCAATGTTGTAAGCCACCAATAAATTGCCACGATGAGATGTAAGCCATTCTTATTGTGTCAATCTGATATACACGATCGACAAACCCATTAGGATCAATGTTTGCCTTCGCACAAGCTGCTAACACATGTAGGCATAGAAAATGCCAAACTTGAAACTGGCTACAATCAGAGTAACGACCATTAAACAGGTCTAGCCTGTAAATACGCCCTTCCTAATGGGTGGAAGGGTTGTTTGCCTCTTCTATTTCAAAAACTTCAGTCATCCGATTAAATATGCGTACAGTACATGAACATGATTTCACTTTATTCTCTGCCATCCTCGCACGCATGACCATTATAGCACCCGTAAAAATTCTTTTCTTTTCTTCCCTTTTTATTTCCCAAATTTTTTGCACTTGAAGTTTATTGATAGTACATCTCGTGGTTGATTTAATTCTCACTTTAATCTATCTAGTGAACTTTCTTCTCGACATTTGTATTTTTGTGGTGAAATTCTTGTGCTAAGTGGAGAAATGGAATTAGAAGAACTAATTGAGATATTAATTAGCCATAGGAGGCTAGTATGGTGGGCCCCACCACTCTTGAACCCTCTCTCCTCTTCTACTTTTCTCTCCAGTAAGTGTGTATGTGTGTGTATTTCCCCTCAATATTTTCCATCTTTCTCTCTCTCGCATCCACTCTTGTGTGCTGGCCAAAGATGGGTGTTGGGGAGGGGGGAGATCTACTACTACTAAGCTAGGAAGGAGACTCAAGTAAGTATCAATCCCTTTTCTTTCTTTTCCTTCTCTGATTTTTGAAACCTTCAAACTCTATGATAGGTTTTGTGTGTTTTCTGAGGTTTTGAGTAGCAATGGGTCTCCAAGTGACCTCCATGGTGATTTCTCTTGGTTTAAACATTTCTGGTATGCCTTGGGTAGTTGAGGATACATTTATGGGAGACAGAAAGGTTGTGGTGCCATTATTGAAGGAGTGATTTGATCAAATGTGGAAAATTTTGGATGTAGGTGACACAACCTTACTCTACATTCCTAGACAATGTCTAATGTAGCTCATTTGAGATCCTAAACACCCAGGCAAGCTTATTAATTCACCATGGGAGCTCTTGGATCCAAGGAGCATGTTTTGGGAAGGAAAATCGCAAGCCCTGCGGTACTGACGTAGGGGCGCCTAGGCGCCCAGCAAACTAGGATAGGTAGAGAGTTTTGGAGGCGCCTAGCAACAATTTTAGACAGAGAGTCTAAGGCGTGGTGTCATGGGGCGCCACTAGGGCGCCTTGAGCGCCCTGTACCTGGACGACTGAGTGGCCATGGGTTAGTTATGGCGCCTGACACTTCCTTCTAAGTTTCTAAACCTCAATCTGTACCTTTTCTTCTCTAGGTGCTTTCGTCATTACCGGGTTGTCTCTCGTACTCACACTTCATCTTCTACCACTCGATCTCAGGTAAGGGAGCTAATTAAATTTATGTGGTGAAAATAATATTGTCTATACAAACTTCATTTGAGGGTATGTGTATTTCACTTTTACTCTTGGAGGGATTGGACTCATGAATCACGCAAGTTATTGATATTTTCACATTGAATTGAATTAAGTTCTTTATGATGCTAGTGTTTGGAAGAAAAACCTTGGAATCCCCCTTATTTAAAGACTAAATTTCTGTTTTCGGTTCAAGTAAATTCTTGATATATAATCTTGCTCTATTTTTATGGTCGCTGTCCTGGAACGGTGGACGAGAATCTATTTATCAATTTTGGTCTCTGTCTTGGAATAGTGGACGAGACTCTATTTATCAATCCTGGTCTCTATCCTCGAACGGTGGACGAGGCCCCATTTACAAATCATGATCTCTATTCTGGAACGATGGACGAGACTTTATTTGTTAATCATGAACGGTGGGCGAGACCCTACTTTTATCATGGCCTCTGCCCTAGAACGGTGGGTGAGACTTTAATTACTTAACTATATTTTCCATAGGTCCTAGAATGGTAGATAAGGTGTACTCAAGTAAATTGGCATTATAAATACTTTGAATTATTTATTTCTGCAAAAATGGGGAAGGGTACATAGATTGGTTGTCATCCATGAATACTTGTATAGAATTTGTGATTATGCATGTAATGTGGGCATATTTTGTTCTTTATATTTGAATAAGTAAAGGATATGATAGACATCTCCACGATTTCGGTGATCCTTTTTGGAACGGAGTAAGTGGTAAGTTTATTTTGTGTCTATCTCATTAAGTATCTTACTCACTCCCCTGTGTTTGCCCCTTTTACAGATTCTGTTGTTGCTGACGAGTTTCCTCGGGAGAAGTAGTCGGGTTTCACATCACCACGACTTGCTCATTGTTGGTGATTACTTCTTTTCGTCTTTTGGGTTGGGATTGTCGCTCTGTAGTCATTAGGACTCCTAGGTCTAGTGTGTACGTTATTTTGGAATTGTCTAATCTTTTGAATTTAATGAATATGAATGGACTATGTTTTGACACTTTCCTCACCTTGTTTTGTGATTGGGAGGAAAGTTTGGAAACATAGATTGATTTGATGGGTGTATTAATGAAACGATCCTATCTGATGAAGTGTATTCATGTGTAATTGTATTTAATTTATTGGTTATTTTATGTTATCAAACTTAGACTTACAGTCAAGGGATGGCTTTTAACCGTGCCGGTCACTTACTCGTCTTGGGTCGTGACAACCTCTAAGTATATCTCATTGGTGTTAGTGGGTGACCTCAAACTCTCTAAATGTTGGTCAAAGTAAGTGGCTAGCTTGTACAATGTGTTCATTACTAACCCCAGGACAAGGAGATGCCTAATGGTCTTGAAGACATGGTTCATGGACTTAGCTAGGTTTGTCGTCATCTGACCCCATTGACGACCAGTAGTATCATATGATCGTGCCCATTGCTCAGGCTTTAGTCCTCTTAGCCAAATCTCCACCCGCTTATTTTTATTTGAAAGCGATGTAAGCATTTCATTCACCACCCGAGGATCATATGAATATCCTAAGTTAAATAATATAATGATTAGTCTACAAATTATTTATGAATTCAAATATTACTTAAATATCAATAAAAACATACCGGCATGTTTGAACCTCTCAAACAGAAACTTTGACCCCAATATAATGCAAATATTATTAGCCAAGTGCCATAGACAATACATATGGGGCCAACCATGATAGGGCGCACTAGTTACAAACCCGTGATGCCTATCAGAAATTAAGATTATGTCCTGGTTGCTCACAACCCGTTCCTTGAGAAACTAAACGAACCACGACCAAGATTTATCTGTTTCTTATTCCACCAGCGTAAATGCAATAGACAACACTCTGTTGTTGCCGTCTTGGGATGAAGCAATAATTAAAGTTCTTTTATATAATATATTTATTTGTAAATCTTATAATGCAAAATATATATTTTTACATCCTATATAATTATTTTTTAATTTTTTTAGGAGAAAATATATATTTTTATTTTTATAATTATTTTTAAATCTTTACATTATATAAATCTTTTAGTAACGCAAACTAATTTAATTTATACTGATACGCTTTTTTAAAAAAAATAGCTTTTCACCTTAAAATAACATAACTTAATTTATACTTTTCAATTTACAATTTTTTTTTTCAAAACTAGTATTTTTCTTCAACTATAATTTTTTTCAGAGTACAATTATTTCTTAAATATTTTAGGAGTAAATATATTTTTATATTATATTTAATTATTTTTAAAAATTTGTAGTAAAAAATATTTTTTTAATATTATTTATTTAATTTTCAAATCTAATAGTAAAAAATATATATTTTTACATTCTATATGATTGTTTTTTAATTCTTTTAGGAGAGCATAAATTTTTATGTTATTTATAATTTTTTTAAATCTTTTAGTAAAAATTATATCTTTTAAATTTTTTCATGAAAAAAATTTTCATATTTTTAATATTTAATTTTTAGATCTTTCAATTAAAAAAAATATATTTTTATATCATATCAATATTATAGTAAGACAAGCTAATTTAATTTTTTATTTAAATCTTTCAGTAAAAAATATATTTTCATATTATATATATTCATTTTTTAAAATCTTTCATTATTTTGAAACATTAGCATTTTCCTAATTATTTTATAAAGAAATGTAGTATTTCACCAAGAAAAAGTCTTAAATGGGTTGCAATTTATTTTATAATTCTTTCAGGATAGCATATATTTTTATGTTATTTATATTTTTTTTAATCTTTTAGTAAAAATAATATTTTTTAAATCTTTTTGTGAAAAAAAAAATTTACATATTTTTTGTAATTATTTTTTCAATCTTTGAGAGAAAAAATATATGTTTATATCATATAAATATTTTAGTTAGACAAGCTAATTTTATTTCTTTAAATATTTCAGTAAAAAATATATTTTTCTATTATATATATTCATTTTTTTAAAATATTTTATTATCACAAATTCATTTTACATTTTCTGGAATCTATGCCTAAGTAATTTTGAAATAATAGCATTTGCCTAATTATTTTATAAAGAAAAGTAGTATCTCATTAAAAAAAGGTCTTAAATGGACGTCTCAATTTATTTTTACCAATATTATCATTTCCTTATTTTAGTTATCTAATCACAAAAATAAATTAAAAAATTATCTATATGTAAACATAAAAATTAAAATATCATATAATACCTAATCACAAAAATTTTAACATATTATTCTACCTATAAATAGTACTAATCTACATTTTAAAATTCACACATAAAAATTTGAACATAATCTAACAAAAAAATTTAAAATATTCATCTAACCTCAACTCCCTTGCAAACTTCTCCTTCTTCTTCCCTTCACTGCGTCTCTAATATCTCTCGCTCGTTGTGTGTCGCCCTCTCTCTATCGCAAAACTAGTGTGTGTCTGTTCAGTGTGATCCCCCTTCCTATATACACATACATTCATTTACTCTCACAACAACATTTCAACCACTCCTCCTCCATGCATGTCCTGTCGCATCATTCGTCCTCTCTTTGCAGCGGAATCTTTGTATCATGCAAAGATTTTGTCAGCTTTTCAAAACTCGACCGAGTTCTTTTAAAAAAAAAAATCTCAGCCACCATGTGGCCGAGACTCTTTAATTTTTTAATAAAAAAATAAAATGTAAAGAACTCGACCAGTAGTTAGCCAAGTTCCTCACAAATTTAAAAATAAAATATAAAAATCAGATGATGAGATATGTTTAGTAGTATACAACTAATTTTTTTTTAAATAGTAGCATTTACCTTTTTTTTTTTACAAAACAGTAGCATAAGTATGGAAAACTCTCTTTATATAGTGAACTTTAAGTCAGTACATTGTGAAAGGTGGGTCCCTCCATAAGTGGGGCCCTAGGGGCCAAATTACAATTTAACTAAAGTTGCAACCAAATTTTGTAATTTACTCCAAAGTCATAAAAAACAAAATTTGTGGGGCCCACAAGAGAAAATTTTCTTCTTGTTAGGCACAGCCTGAGGAAAAATTGAAAAAGGAGAGGCTGCTGCAGAAAAGAAAACGCGTGAAGAAAAATTATAAACAGCAGGGGGATGCATCAAATGACTCTATAAATAAGAGTCTTTCTTCATCCCTCAGGATAACCCCCTTCATCAGAAGCCTCACTTTGAGAGAAAAAGTGAGAAGAAAAATAGAGAGAGTGCCTCAGAAAGTTTCTGAGAAGAAAAATAGTGAGTCCAATTTGTGAAGGTTATTGTTCACAAATTGAAGAAATACTGTTGTAGTATTTTTTTTTGTGAGTGAGAGGTCCACCTAAGGGTGAAGTTTGTATTCCCATTATTGCTATAGTGGAAGATTTAAGCGGCCTACGGGTCCCGTGATTTTTACCTAATTTGGGTTTTTCACGCTAAAATATTTGATGTTATTTTGTCTATTGTATTTTGGGAATTATCCTGGGTCTGTGAAATTATTTTGATTCTGCGCACACCGCCGTTTTTCCCAACAAGTGGTATCAGAGCTTCTGGTTGGAGTACCATTGAAGAATACCGTACGAGTATTATTCACAAATATTGTACGAAGACGTACGAGCACTATTCACGTATACATGTACTATTCATACATACTAGTATTTTTATACATATTAGTACTATTCATATATACTAGTACTGTTTATACGTACAGAAATACTATTCATACATACGGAAATACTGTTCATACGTACGAAAGTACTGTTCATACATACATAGGTACTGTTCATACGTACGGAGGTACTATTCACTGCCAGAAAAGTTTTGGGATCAGTTAAAACTTTGACTACTGATCTCAATGGAGACAAGAAACATCAAAATGATCAGCCTAAATGGCACAAATTATCACATGTGGAGAAGCAAGATGAAGGATCTCCTATTTGTGATGAAAATGCATCTACCAGTGTTTACATCAGATAAACCTGAAGGCAAGACGGATGAGGAATGGGGGTTTGAGCATGAGCAGGTGTGCGGTTTCATCCGACAATATGTCGAAGACAACGTATACAACCACATCTGCAATGAGACTCATGCCCGGACGCTATGGAATAAGCTTGAACAACTTTATGCGTCAAAAACTGGTAACAATAAATTATTTTATTTGACCAAATTGACGCAGTTGAAATACAGGGAAGGGACTTCTGTAGCAGATCATCTAAATGAGATGCAAGGGGTCGTAGATCAACTGTCCAAAATGGGCATAAATCTGGACGATGAAATATTTGCTCTGCTGGTATTGGGCTCTCTACCAGAGTCGTGGGAGACTTTGAAGATTTCCATCACCAATAGTGCACCTAATGGTGTAGTTAATATGGAATCTGTTAAAAGTAGTATCTTAAATGAAGAAATGAGAAGAAGATCTCAAAGCTCATCTTCTTCATCACAACCAGATGTTCTGGTTTCAGACTTCAGGGGCAGGAACCAGTCTAGGGATCAAAAACCTAGAGGAAGGAGCAGAGGCAAATCCAACAGATATGCCAATGTTGAATGCCATTACTGTAAAAAGAAGGGTCACATCAAGATACACTGCCGCAAGTTCAAGAAGGATCAAGAAAAGAACAAAGGCAGAGGACAGAAGAAAAACGACAGTAGTGATGATGAGCAAGCAGATGTTGCTGAGGAGTTCAACATTGTCTATGATGATGATGATGTAGTCAATCTGACAACCCATGAGACAAGCTGGGTGATTGATAGTGGTGCCACCATTCATGCTACATCTCGGAAGGAATTTTTCTCATCTTACACACCAGGCAATTTTGGTGCTGTAAGAATGGGAAATAATAATCTTTCAATAATTGCAGGTAAAGGAGATGTTTGTTTAAAGACGGAGAATGGTACGCAATTAGTCCTGAAGGATGTGAGGCATATTCCAGATATGCGCTTGAATCTGATTTCAACAAGCAAGCTAGAAGATGAAGGTTTTTGCAATACCTTCTTTAATGGCCAATGGAAGCTCACCAAAGGATCGTTGGTGGTGGCCAGAGGAAACAAAGACTCTAAACTGTACATTATGCAAGCAAAGCTCTCCAAGGATGTTGTGAATACAATGGAGAGTGATAGTACAGTTGAGCTATGGCACAAACGTCTCGATCACATGAGCGAGAAGAGCATGATCCATTTAACTAGGAAAAATGCTCTACCTGGTTTGGATCAAGTTCACTTAAAGAAGTGTGATGATTGTCTGGCAGGAAAGCAGAATAAAGCTACGTTCAAAAGCCACCCTCCTTCTAGAATGGCGAATGTACTGGATTTGGTACACTCATATTTATGTGGACCAATGTTAAAGTCACTTGGTGGTGCTCAGTACTTTGTGACTTTCATTGATGACCATTCAAGAAAGATATGGGCATACACTTTAAAGACAAAGGATCAAGTGCTGAGTGTCTTTAAAGAGTTTCATGCCTCAGTTGAAAGAGAAACTGGGAAGAAGCTAAAATGCATCCGGATAGACAATGGTGGAGAATACATTGGACCTTTTGATGCCTACTGTAAAGAGCATGGTATTCGGCATCAGACAACGCCTCCAGAAACACCGCAGCTGAATGGCCTGGCTGAAAGGATGAACAGAACTTTGATGGAGAGAGTCAGATGTTTACTCTCTCATGCAAAGTTACCAAAGAAATTTTGGGGTGAGGCTTTACTAGCAGCAGTACATGTGCTGAATCGCTCACCTTGTGTCCCTTTAAAGCTAGATGTTCCAGAAAAGGTATGGTCGGGAAAAGATGTTTTCTACAACCATCTGCGAGTGTTTGGATGCAAAGCCTTTGTACATATTCCAAAGGATGAAAGGTCCAAACTTGAAAGTAAGACACGACAATGCGTGTTTATTGGATATGGTCAAGATAAGCTTGGCTATAGATTTTATGATCCAGTAGAGAAGAAACTAATCAGGAGTCGTGATGCTGTGTTCATTGAAGATCAGACCATTGAAGATATTTCTAAAGCCAATGGTGATTCAACTGGTTCGAAAGTTATTCCTCCAACACTGGTGCCAAGACAAGTTGGAGATGAAATACAGAATGATCAGCCTGAAACAGGTAATCCAGATGCTCCCGTTGAGATTCCATCAGAAGATTCTGATGATAATGATGGTGTTCATGATCAACCACCAGTTCCAATGGGTTCTCCAGAATTGAGAAGATCTACTAGAGTTCGATAACCCTCTACTAGATACCCTACAAATCAGTATGTGTTATTAACTGACGGGGGAGAACCAGAAAGCTTCGAAGAAGCAATGGATGATGAACACAAGAAGAAGTGGATTGAGGCCATGCAAGATGAGATGAAATCATTACATGAGAATAAAACTTTTGAACTGGTGAAGCTGCCAAAAGGCAAGAGGGCTTTGAAGAACAAATGGGTGTTCAGAATTAAGTATGAAGAGAACAGTTCCTACCCAAGATTCAAAGCCAGATTGGTTGTCAAGGGATTCAGCCAAAGAAAAGGGATTGACTTTGATGAGATATTTTCACCAGTGGTGAAAATGACATCCATTCGAACAGTGCTAGGGTTAGCAGCAAGTCTTGACCTTGAGGTTGAGCAAATGGATGTTAAAACTGCATTCCTTCATGGTGATTTGGAGGAAGAAATATACATGGAGCAACCAGAGGGTTTCAAGCAAAACGAAAAAGAGGACTATGTTTGCAAGCTAAAGAAAAGCTTGTACGGCTTGAAGCAAGCACCAAGACAGTGGTATAAGAAGTTTGAGTCTGTTATGGGGGAGCATGGTTACAAGAAGATTACTTCAGATCACTGTGTGTTCGTGCAGAAATTCTCTGATGATGATTTCATTATTTTATTGCTCTATGTGGATGACATGTTGATTGTTGGCCAAAATATTTCTAGAATTGATGACTTGAAGAAGCAGTTGAGCAAGTCTTTTGCTATGAAAGACTTAGGGCCAGCAAAACACATTCTTGGCATGAAGATAACTAGAGACAGAAGCGCCAAGAAATTATGGTTGTCACAAGAGAAGTATATTGAGAAAGTACTTCAAAGGTTCAACATGGACAAAGCTAAAGCGGTTAGTTGTCCTCTTGCTAATCACTTTAAGCTAAGTTCTAAGCAGTGCCCTTCCACAGATGAAGAAAAGAAAGAGATGGACAAGGTTCCATATGCTTCAGCAGTTGGAAGTTTAATGTATGTCATGGTGTGCACACGGCCGGATATTGCTCATGCAGTTGGAGTAGTGAGTAGATTCCTTTCAAAACCTGGAAAGGAACATTGGGCTGCAGTAAAGTGAATATTCAGGTATCTTCGGGGTACTTCCAAAATATGCTTATGTTTTGGAGATACCAAACCTGTGTTAGTTGGATACACAGATGCAGATATGGCCGGCGACATAGATTCGAGAAAATCTACTTCGGGCTACCTGATCACTTTTGCAGGGGGAGCTGTGGCATGACAGTCAAAGTTACAGAAGTGTGTTGCACTGTCCACCACTGAAGCAGAATTTATTGCAGCGACTGAAGCCAGTAAGGAGTTGCTATGGATGAAAAGGTTCTTAAATGAACTTACTTTCCACCAAGAAAAATATGAGCTATTTTGTGACAATCAAAGTGCAATTCACCTTGGAAAGAATGCCTCCTTTCACTCAAGATCGAAGCACATTGATATGAGATATCACTGGATAAGAGGTGCATTGGAGAAGAAGCTACTACAGCTTGAAAAGATCCATACAGATGAAAATGGATCTGATATGTTGACTAAGACTCTTCCAAGAAGCAAGTTTGAATACTGTCGATCAGCTGCAGGATTGGTGGAACCCCCCACTTAGGTCGGGAGGGGGAGAATTCAAAGGTGGGTCCCTCCATAAGTGGGGTCCTAGGGGCCAAATTACAATTTAACTAAAGTTGCAACCAAATTTTGTAATTTACTCCAAAGTCATAAAAAACAAAATTTGTGGGGCCCATAAGAGAAAATTTTCTTCTTGTTAGGCGCAGCCTGAGGAAAAATTGAAAAAGGAGAGGCTGCTGCAGAAAAGAAAACGCGTGAAGAAAAATTATAAACAGCAGGGGGATGCATCAAATGACTCTATAAATAAGAGTCTTTCTTCATCCCTCAGGATAACCCCCTTCATCAGAAGCCTCACTTTGAGAGAAAAAGTGAGAAGAAAAATAGAGAGAGTGCCTCAGAAAGTTTCTGAGAAGAAAAATAGTGAATCCAATTTGTGAAGGTTATTGTTCACAAATTGAAGAAATACTGTTGTAGTATTTTTTTTTTGTGAGTGAGAGGTCCACCTAAGGGTGAAGTTTGTATTCCCATTATTGTTATAGTGGAAGATTTAAGCGGCCTACGAGTCCCGTGGTTTTTACCTAATTTGGGTTTTCCACGCTAAAATATTTGGTGTTATTTTGTCTATTGTATTTTGGGAATTATCCTGGGTCGGTGGAATTATTTTGATTCTGCGCACACCGCCGTTTTTCCCAACACATTGATTTGACAGATATGATGAAAAAAATCAAAAAAATAAGTTTACAAGGAAAGATTTGATAAAGCTGTGGATAGTTCTTGAATGCAGAAATTTCAGATGATTCAGACATTGAAGAAGACCCCACTCTTGGAAGGTAGAGGGAAGTTTGGAACTAAGATTAAGGGAATGAGAAGAAAACCATGAAAGTAATGCTGTGGGCGGTCGCTAAAAATGTTAACGATTCTTCATTGGACGAAGAAATGGTGAACCTTGACCAAACTAATAATACCTTTGCTACTTCTCGAATATGACCTTACAACTGTAGAGCGAAAGCTCTCTCTCTCTTCTTAAACTGTGCAGAGACTTCACAATGTTCATCCGCCATTTCTAGTATATATTTTTAGGATCAATAAATATTTTCTTTCCTAAAATATTACTCCACTTACTGTCTTTAAAGTTTAAAAAAATAAATCTTGTTTTCAAATTATAGATAGAATAGAGACTTCTTTCATAGAATTCAATTCAATATTGAAACACAGTTATTTCAGATTTTTTAATATCATTAAAATATTTTAAATATAACTTCTCTCATGTTAGAAAATAAATGATCCTTCATATCAAAATTTAAGGAAGAAATTTTTATTGAAAAGAAGGAATAAATTGAAAATAGTTAAATGTTTATCTTATATTAACTAAGAAGTCTGGACAACTTCATGTTGTTTCTATAGATTTAAAACTTTATTGTTAGTAATTACCCAAGGTGCGCATTATTGCATATATAGTTTAATTAGTACAGTTTAGCCAAAGAAATATATATATATATATATATATATATATATATATGATTTCGATTTTTTTTTATTGTATATATTTCTTCTCTTTCTCCACATACATTTTAGGACAGCTACTAGAAATGAGTTGCAACAAATGCGAGGAGTTTCAACTGTAGTTATACAGGAAGGCATTCAAATATGGCCTTCTCTATTCTTCATCCAATACATGAAACTACTACAAAAAGTAGAAAGCTTTTCTAATCTACCTAGCAATCTGCAGGTTCATCACAAGAAACTACAAAAGCTTTCTGAATAATAATCCAGTGACCCATAACATGATTTTTTAAATTTTGTCATGTTCTGATGTGTCCAAGAAATCCCAGATTCATAAATCAGTAGTCGATAGATACGTTCCACTTGTACAATTCTCTGTCGGGTATTCTCAAATCAATAGTGATCAATCCAGATTCTTCTTGGTATCTGAACTCCACCTCCTCTGAATCTACTGTGACCTTCTTAGGTCAAGCTGATGAATAAGCTCCAAACAAACCACAACCTCGTACTTTCATGACAACGTTTGTAGTTCCATCACATCCATAGTTCAACTCTTTGATGGCTCCTCCCGAGTTGAACATCTTTATCAGATCAATAGGAGCAAATTTGACACCACTGTCAAATTCCTTAACAGGAATTACTGTGAAAACTTCGTATTCTCGGGATTCCAATGCAATAGGGATACTTGCATCTTTTGGAAGGTAAATTACTTCTCCTGCGATGCGAATTGGCATCATATAACAAATATTAGCCAAAGTAATATTGGGCTAACTTTTATAATCTCCAAGAAAACATGTGGACTATAGTGTATCTAAAAGAGTTAGCTCAATAGGTAGGAAGGCCAAGTATCTCTCCTGAGTTTGATTTTTCTCTTGAAGTATATCCAATACAAATTAAATAAAACCCGTATGGTGATTTTCTAAGAAGTGGATTTTGTCCATGACAAGTCCAAAAGACATCCACACGACCATACTGAAAACAGAGAGAGAGAGAGAGAGAGAGAGAGAGAGGATATATAGTGTTGTCAAAGCATGTTTGAGAGCCAGGTCAATCAATAGGTATACGTAAACCAAACTAGTCAGTTTAGGCTTGAGGCTAACACATGCACTTTTAAATTCAAGCTCAATGTTAATGTGTGTTTGGATTGGAGTTGGGCAAACTTGATTTTAAATCAACATAAAAGCAAGTCATGCTTATGTGTATATAATTTCATGGCTTAACCTGGACAGGTTCAGTAACCATTGAGCTTATGTCCTAAAACTTAAAACCCTAAAGGCCTAAACCCACAAGTGTTATGTCAAGTTTAGAAACGTACCTCCAACATGGCAAAACATAACGGTGTCTCCGGTCCATTTATCATCAGCAACCTTGGACAAATAATAGACATCCTTAGCCCTAATAACACCAGTGGCTGTTCCTGGATTCTCATCATGGATAAGGTTCTTCTTTCCAACTTTGCACCACCCTGCTCCTTGACAATTGAACATCCCAACAACTCCGCCGAAATCATTCATGTTCCATATCTTCAGAAGACTGCAAATTAAAGCAACCTCCTGATGAATTAGTGGAATAATTAAAATAAAAAAGAATGCAGGAAGAAAGAAGCTGCTGCTACATTAATATCATTCTGGAGTCTTTATTTACCTCTTTCCATCTCTTGCAGGATCAGAAAATAAGCAATCTTTTGTTGGTTCTTCCTGGGAGTTTAGCCCTCAGAATAGAACCATTAGGAAGTGCAAGTTTCTTCAGAAGATTGAAGTCATGGTGTCCAGGCTTGTCACTTACAAATATCCAATACTAAGATACTATTCAAGCAATTCGTAGGTAAATTCAACCAATTAAAAGATAAATAAATTGAGTCAATCAAAAATATATATGCATGTAAACATCAGTGAGCCCTTTTTTCTGACATAATTACATATCTTTTTATTTAACTTCATTTATTCATCAACAATGACTATACCTAACATATATGGGACATCCTCTTATTGCACAAGCTGCTCCATGATACTCAGCCATTGGATGTAGGCTCTGTCGTACATAAAATATTCAAATTAACTTCAAAGAAAAAAGAAGAAAAAAAACCCAAAAAAAAAAAAAACAACAAACAAAAAACAGACTGTCAACCTACATGAAACATATCCCAATCTGGCTGCATAAAATCACCAAGGAAGATGGTGTTATAAGCAACTGATGCAATGTGAATTGTATGGGATGCTGGATCTCCTGGCCAAAAATCATCTGATGCCCTAACTACGGCTGATCGCTTTGCACTGCACAAAAGCAAATTCATAAGCATAAAGATAACACACTGATACATGATAAAATATAAAGTGTCCAGGCATGGCTTCATCTTTTCAGGATCTACTTTATAGTAACAAAGGTATGTCATAAGCACTAATGTCCTACCTGTACAATCCATCTGTATTGTGACTCATGCAACAAATAATGCCATTATCAGGGAAGCTCCTTGAGACTGATGCCTCTAAGGCCTGGTGGTATTTTCTTGCGAGTTTGACCCTACCACCATGGCCTGCCCCTAGAGTTTCAAGGATATTCTGAACATCAACTTTGACACCATCAATACCAGCAGATGCAAGATAGGAGTGGAGTTCATTATAAAAGTGAAAAACTTTCCCAGGATTCACAAGGCCAAGCCCATTCAAGGCAATGATTGTTAGAGCTTCGTCTGGTTGATTCAAATCAACCCCAGGAGATGATACAGGGTATGCCATCTTTGACTCGTAGTGCTCCATTCCACTAACTCCAGGTCTAACACCTCCCCAGTATCCCGTAATGGCATGCCAGACATAAATGTACCTGTAAGAAGCACCATGAGTAAGTTGTCCAGATTCAAGTCAATAAACTGTATTTTTGTTAGTTAAAAGATGGTGTTATGATCAACATGGTTAATGGAGAATGGGAAAAGAATAATTAAGGTGATATTGTCAATGTTAGGAGTACTTAATTATAAGAATAATAAATACCTTAGGAAATAGAAAACCTTGAAAGTATAAGAATAATTAGTTTATCTTGGAATTACTATCTTAATAAATGCACCTAGGAATTATTAGCATAATTATTTCACCTAGGAATTATTAACTCATTGATATCATTTTGAAACTTGTTATATGTATTTATTTCCTTTCTATCTAGGCTCCCTATATAAAGAGATCCTCTATATGGTTGTAGCAAGCTTAATTTTGAATGAATTGATAATATCAGAATTTCTACTCCTCTCTCCCCTCCTTTTTCTCTATTTCTCCCTCCTTTCTTTTCTGTTTCTCCCTCCTCTTTGTCCCCCCTCACATTGTTCTGCATCGATGGTGTTTCATATTAGTATCATTTTAGTACGGCAAAAGAGTAATTCTGAAATAAAATCAAACACACTAAGGTACTAAAGCAATACAAAAAAAAAAACAGAAAATTTGTAGAATACTAAGTTAATAATGACACCATCCCATAAAAACCATAGTACAGTTTTTGTATATAGATAATATAAACAAATATGATCATACTTAATGGCATGCTGCTCTTTGATGCTGTTGGTAATATGACGAAGTCCTAGAGCAGGATCCTCTTCCCTCTGACCCTCTTTGCCATCCATTCAATACTGTTAGGATCCGTGTCAACGGACTGCCATCCATCATCAATTATAACAAACTTAGCAGGAACCCCACCTTTCTCTAAGCTGCAAAATATACATAATACTGTCTTCATGAAATGCCCATATGATAGAAATAAGGATACACTAAATTTGGTGGCAGAATGTTTAAGTCCATTTCCTCCTAGTCAAGAAAATCAATGATTGCACATGTAAGGCTAATAATAATAAACTTATTGCACATTAATAGTTTTGTCAAGTGACTCAAGGATGCGAGATGGATTTTACGCACAACAAGTTTATTGTTTTTTGAGACTAAACCCTAAATAGGCCTAAAATTTTAAGGACCAAATTGTCAAAATACCTTCGTAATCCTTGCTTTACACCTTCTGAATTGACTTTCGTATAGAAAGCATCCCATGTAAACCAACCAAACCAGTTCAACATTTCTGGCATCTAGGCACAAGGAACAAAAGAGAATCAGAAAACTTCGGAGGAAATGAACATTAAAGCGCAGTATATATTACTCATAGAAAATGACATGTCCATATCTTGATTCTGAGGAAGAAGATTTTGTACCTGCTTCTTCTTAAGATGAGAGAAAGTCTGCAAGTGTTTCTCAACAGTCCTGAAAATAAATGGGAATGAAAATAATTTAATGACTGGAGTAATTTACACAAATATAAGAAACATCGCCCAATTCCTATATTTGGAAATTCAAAAAAAAAAAAAAGACAAAAAAATTGCCCATCCAGTGGCTTGATCAAAATAAAGTTACAGAACATCAATATTACAGCGGAAAGGAGCATGTTCTAGTTTAGATTAAATCATAAGATTGTAAAGCTTCAAACTTGGTAAAGGAGGATGTTCTAATTTAAATTACGTCATAATACTTAAAAACTTGAGGCTCGGTCTTCAAAGTTTTAAATAATAGAAAAAAGAAATTTTTATGTAGACTTAATTTATAAAATATATAAATCAAGCCAATTAAAAATAAACATATGATGCATATAAGAGAAAGGCCCCTTTACACGTTGTATCTCACAAGCTTTTGTATTTAGTTACCATTGTCTTGAGCTACTAATTTTGGATAAATTACACTCTCCTAAACAGTCTATTTTTAAGAGATGCCCAAATTATATGGTCCTTTCTTCTGTTTCTTTTTTTTTGAAAAATTATAGTTACCCTCTCTAAAACATCACTATAGTGGCCTCAATTACAACAAAAGATAAATTACAATCATACTTATTTTAACCTAAAAACCATTAAATCTATTATTTATATAAAATAATAAGCATTAGTTATTTATTTGAAAAATATAAATATGGTTACTTATTAAATTTAAAATTAATGAATTTATGATTTTCAAAATAAAATAAATAATATTTGAAAATATATCTACAAATAATTTTATTTTTAATGAAAGAAATCAATATTAGTTTGACGGTATTCTAATTATATTTTAGACTAAGGGAATTTTATAGTATTTTTAAGATAAAAGAGAAGACTCTACAATTTAAAAATCTTTTATAAAGGGCGAGAAGGGAAATTATCCTTTAGTTTTTTATGATTAAAACGTAAGAGAAAATTTAAAAAAAAAAATGGATGCTGACTTCCAAACTATACAAAACTTTCAGAAAGGAATAAAGAAGGAAAAGAAACTCTTGGAAGTTTGAAGATTGCGAGGGGCAGATATGTGAACTGTGAAGTAACTAACTCAATTGACAGCATTTGTGATGACTCCAAATGGGTCTGATCCAGCTCCAATGTATACCAGATGAGCCCCGCCAAATCCCTCCACAGTAGGACATCCTTCAATCACACACAATATTAGATCTCATCACTCCTAAAACAGCTAGCAGAATTAAACAAATAAGAAATAGCAAGTGGATTCTCCATTAATTTTTTCGCCATACCGCTTTCCACACAGATCTCTATCTCGTTTCGTTCATTTCCCTGAAGAACTGCCCTGAAATCTCCTTCCAGAAGGGGTAAGAAAACAGCATAGGTCGTAGATTGTTCTTCTTCTCCGTCGTTGATTTCGATTTCGGAACCACTATGTGCTTCCACCAGGAACTGCGTTTCAAAGGGAATATCTTGCCCGCAATTACTCATTCTCTGTGTCATCCACCACATCTTGAAGCGGAATGCACACATAAACCTCAACCCTCTGAAATTAACAACGATAATATCTATAACTAAGCCCTTGATCTGCATTCATTTCAGCCATGAGTGGAATTATAGAAGAAAGAATTATATACTGTAATTTTCCGATGGGGAAGACTCTTCGACTGCCCTTGCCATCATAATCGACTCCAAGGAAGGCCCCATTGAGGAGAGCCCCGGCCGACGCGGCGGGCGAGAGGACCACTTTTTCGTGAGCCTGAGTGAGTACCTTCTTCCCCAACACCATCAAGTTGCCATCGGCCACAGAAATTCCCGCTCCCACCGTCATCTTCAACATCGGCTGCTAACAGAGAACACGAGAGGCGATCGAAGCTGAAATCAGCTTCAAATTATAAGACCAGCAGCAACTATACCTGTAATATATGCCAATGTCCGTGAGAAACAGAGCAGGCAATGAAGAAGTTGCAGCTGGTGGAGAATAGTTGGTTGGGGAGAATGGTATACTATTTATAGCGAATTCATACTCCAAATCCAAAGCCTGGGGAATTGTATGCCATGTTGCCATATCCTTTCAGATGCAAAATTCCTAGTTCCTTGGGTCCATCGGAGAAATATTTTAATTCTGCAAATCAGCCACTCCGGGAATGTGATCATGTTGGATTCAGTTTTGAGCTTTAGTTAAATCAAATTTTGTTAATCGATTTCGTAAAATTACTAATTTATTCGATTTTAATTTTTAAATAATTTAATTTGATTTTGAACGATATAATTTGATTTTAAATATATTGCTATTTGATTTTTTAAGTGTATAATTTTTTTAATTAAAATATAATAAGTATATAATTTTTAAAAATAATTATATATTTTTATAATTTAATATTGTAGAATTGGTCTTCAAAATATTTATATATATTTTATTTTTGATAAAAAAGTTTAATAATTAAGATGTAAAGAATTGTATATAAATTCTATTCAAAATTATTTTAAGATTCAATAATGGAATTTCATTTTTAGTATATTCAGTTGTGGGGACAATACCTTCCTAAATTTTGTTTTTAAAGATTTTCAGTTGACTGACAATGGCTGAAAAAAAAAACTCTATAAGCTATGAAATGAAATAAAATATTGAAAATAAGCTTCAATGGAAAGACAACACAGTGATGTATTTATATATTTTTTGAAAATTTAGGCGTTCTTTAGTTGTTATTGAAAACATAAGAAATATTTTTAAAAAAAAATTGATGTCAGATGATTTTTTTTACTGAAATTTTTTTATTATAAATACGTATTAAGTTTGAAAATAAATAGTAGGCAAGACAAAAAAATGAAGTCAATGTGGTGGCGCGAAGGAGTCAGTAAATACGTTGAAGGCTAGTTGGGTTTTTTTTTTTTAAAGTGACAAGTGGCTTTTTAAAGGTCGTTTAATATTTAAGAAAGAGTAAAAATAAAAAAGAAATAAAAAATAGAATGAAAAAGAAAATGAAAGAGGGAAAAGAGAATGGAAAAAAATATGTTTGGTATAAGATAGAAAATAAAATAGGAATGAAATATTTTGTATATTTGGTATGTATTTTTTTAAGAGTAAAGAAAGGAAAAATTAGAACAAAATAACTAAATTACCCCTATCTTATTTGTCTAGAAAACCTCAATCTTTCATTCTGTTACATTCTCCCACTCAACCAGTGAAGCTAGCGTTGACCTCCCACTCACCGAAGCTCATGTGAGAACTACGCCGGCCTGAACCTCGAGCTCCCTCTCATCGACACCGATGACTTCACGTCCAGTCGACTACCTGGTGCCAGCCGGTCGATCGCTTGGTGTCAGCTAGTTGACCGCGTACAAGTCATCTATCCATCTCCAATTTTAATACTCAGATTCTGCTTCACAAAATGGACATATTGCATTTCCATATTCCAGACCCAATAATAATTATAATCATTGCACCAATAATTTATATCAAACCTCATCTGTGCCTGCACTATACACCCAATATTTATAAACACCCATGTCTTTGCATAACAGAAAACCTGGACGCACACATCTGAAGGAATTTATTAACAATTCCTGTATATAAGAATATATTGCAGATAGTTCTATAGCATATATGAATAATAACAAAAATATGCGTACCTGGGGAAACAGCGGAACTCTTGATAGTAATTAATGATCAGGTATAAATAAATTTGAAGAAAAGAAAACAAAATAATTAAGGAGAGTATAATCAAGTCAAATCAAGAGGCAATAAGTATTTGACAATGCAAAAACTATGTCCGATAAGGGCATTGGCATCTTACATGTCAAGATCCTCAACAAAAGATTTGAATAATATGTGAAACTGATGTCAGAACATACATTACAAGAATGTGATCCTTGCGCAATTCTGACCAATGGTCAAAGCATCTAAAGATACTCTAAGAGATATGATAGTATAAGTGACATCATCACAAATATATCTCATAAGAATGACACTAAGTAAATATTAAATTTCAGACTCCCACTAACCCAAAACATCAAAAGACTTAACTAAACTCAAATGAGTTACATGATTCTGAAGAGCTCTAACAGTTAAGCCTTTAGTTAGTGGGTCTACTAATATATTCTTTGTAGCAAAATGCTCAATACGAGTCTGAAACTCCAGAAGCAGATCCACTAACTAAAGGCTTAACTGTTAGAACTCTTCAGAATCATGTAGCTCATTTGAGTTTAGTTAAGTCTTTTGATGTTTTGGGTTAGTGGGAGTCTGAAATTTAATATTTACTTAGTGTCATTCTTGTGAGATATGTTTGTGATGACGTCACTTATACTATCATAACTCTTAGAGCATTTTCAGATGATTGGACCATTGGTCAGAATTGCACAAGAATTACATCCTTGTAATGTATGTTCTGACACCAGTTTCACATATTATTCAAATCTTTTGTTGAAGCTCTTGACATGTAAGATGCCAGTGCCCCTATAGAACATGGTTTTTATATTGTCAAATACTTATTGCCTCTTGATTTGACTTGATGATTGTTAATTTATAGTGACAACTCATAATTAACATGTCCATTTTGTTGTATTATTAAATCTGAAAATTATTTATCCTTTAAACTAATGATTTATGTTGTCCAAGTGGGAGATTGTTAGATTTTTCATATGGACTACCATAAATCATATTTATCTACACATATATTTATTTATTTATATGTATTGTCCAGTTTTAATAATAAATTAATTATAAATTCTTTTATAAATTAAACAATCTTTATTGAATTGAAACTGTGCCTTGTGTGGGCTAATTAATGATGAGAATATCAGCCCATTAGGGTTTCACAAGGAAGAGTCTCTACTCTCTGCCTATATATGTGATGTAACAGTCTCATTGAAGTAACACCCTCTAAAAGCATATTAGGCCAAGAGGGCAGTTATACTCTCCTTAATTATTTTGTTTTCTTTTCTTCAATTTTATTAATACTTGATCATTAATTACTATCAAGAGTTCCACTGTTTCCCCAGGTGCACATATTTTTGTCATTATTCATATATGCTATAGAACTATCTGCAATATATTCTTGTATATAAGAATTGTTAATAAATTCCTTCAACATCTTCATGATCAAACTCACTTGGTATGGTGCTAATTATGCACAATTTAGTTAAGTTAAAACTCAAAAATCACTTTTCATGGCGAAACAACATTGGGTGGATGCCATTAGTGCATGCAGGTCAACTGACTGATACAAGAGGGCATTCTTTTCCATAATTAGGGCATCAGCAAAGGACATGGTCAGCATTACAGTGAACAGTATAGGGGTAAATGAGGAAGAACACATTCCTTTCCATCAGTGCGTTCGGTTTTCCATTGATGATGTGAAGGAAAAGAAAGTCAGGAAAATGAGAGAAGCAAGAGTTCTAGGTTCCTTGTCCATCCTCTACAGTTAGGCCTTCCAAACGCTAGAAATTTTCAACAGTACAAGAATGCCGCTTTCCATTCCACCGCATTTTGGACTACCAAACGGCCCCTTAGTGGTGACAGAGAATGGCGAATGTGGGGCCACCTGAATGAAAGGACTAAAAAAGAAGAAATAATAGAGGCGTTTATGGGTTCGATTCAATTAGTTTTGAGTCATAATTAAACTGAACAAAGTTTATTGATTTTGTAAAATTATAGACCTATTTAGTTTTAATTTTTAGACTATTTGATTCAATTTTGAATGGTTTGATACTATTTTGGTTGAGTAGTTTAGTTCGGTTTAAATAGTCATATTTATAATATTTTTTTATTTTCAATTTAAATAAAAAATATATAAATATATAAATAAAGAAATCAAATTAGTTAAAAGAACGAGGCTAAATTAATATATATATATATATATATATATATGAAAAATTTTGTTGACATAAAAATATAAAAACATAATATATATATATATATATATAATATAAATTTCTTTTACATATAAAGTTGGTTTGGTTGGTCGATTTGGTTTTAATCGAAACAAGTAAAACTGAATCGATAACTGAACTAAAACAATTAATATTTATATTTCAAAAACTAATTTAAATATTATTTTTTTTATTTTGATCGATTTAATTCGACTTAGTCGATTTGATTCGATGTATACTCTTATATCATATTGGCATCTTCCTTTGACATACGGGAAGGCTTAATGAACCTCATTGATAGAAGAGTCTTGACCGTTGGATCTTCACCTAGACGTGCAATCAAGATTAAGGAGTGAGGCGGTGTAAGATGGAAGGGGAAGCAGATCCGCTGCCTATCTTTACCCAAAGGAGCGTGGACCATCCAATTCAACGGAAAATGTTTTATTCAAAAATAAATCTAAATTTTTTTTTAAAAAAATCTAAGAAATCTTTTTTAAAAAGAATTTTCAAATTTGTTTTTTTAGAAAATTCATATTTATGTTTAAGTAAAACATTTTCCGTCGATTTGGACCGTTCGATTTGTGATCGAACGGTCCATGTTCCTCTAGGCAGGATATCTGTCCCTATAGATAGGTAGCGGATTTGCTTCCCCTTCTATCTTACACTGCCTCACTCCTTAATCTCAGATTAGACGGTCCATGCTCCTCTTGGACAGGTAACGGATTTGCTCCCCCTTCCATCTTACATTGGCTCACTCCTTAATCTTGATTACGCGTCTAGGTGAAGATCCAACGGTCAAGACTCTTTTATCAATGAGGTTCATTAAGTCTTCCCGTATGTCGAAGGAAGATTGCAATATGATGTAAGAGTGTACATCGAATCAAATCAACTAAGTCAAACTAAATCGATCAAAATCGAAAAAATAAGATTTAAATTAGTTTTTGAAATATAAATTTTAATTGTTTCAATTCAATTATCGATTTAGTTTTGTTTATTTCGATTAAAATCAAACTGATTGAACCAAAGTAACTTTATATGTAAAAAAAATTATATTTTATATATATAAATATTATGTTTTTATATTTTTATGTCAAAATATATATATATATATATATATATATATATATATATATATATATATATATATATATATTAATTTAACCTCATTCTTTTAACTAGTTTGATTTCTTTATTTTTATATTCGTATATATTTTATTTAAATTAAAAATTATTATAAATAAAACTGCTTAAATCAAATCAAATTGCTCAATTAAAATAAAATAAAACTGCTCAAAATTAAATTAAATAACTTAAAATTTAAAATTAAATAGATCTATAATTTTACAAAATCAATAAATTTAATTTAACCAAACTCAAAACTAATTGGACCAAATCTATAAACATTTTTATGATTATCTTCTTCTTTAGTCTTTTCATTCAGATGGCACCACATTTGCCGTTCTGTGTCATCACTTCAAAGCCACTTGCCACAATACGTTGATTCTTTGTAGAGTTGCATACTACGGTTCAACGTATTTTCTGACTCTTTCGCGCCACCACACTGATTTCCTTTTTTGTCTTGCCTTCTTGTTATTTTCAAACTTATTACGTATTTATTATTAAAAATTTTAGTAAAAACATATCATTTGACATCAATTTTTTGTTGGACCTTGGCGATCAATAAATTGTTGAATTTTTTAATATCGTTTAATTCCAACACCTTATTAAATGTCAAAACTCAACAAAATATTGAGTTCGTCAATAACCTAGATAGATGTGCCAAATTGGTTTTCATTTATCTTTTTTTTTAAATTTGATTGTTAGAACAAATGCCATAAACATTTTAACGGAAAATTTTTATTTTTTTTATTTTCCTTTTTTTAAATTTTTTTTGGGTTTTGTACCCATTTCTTTCTTGTCTCCTTTTTTTTTTTGTCTTTTGAAATTTACCACAATTTGAGAATTTTATTTATTAATATTTTTGGGAGAGGGGAATATATTATTCTAAAAAAATTTATTCTTCTTCTTTTTTTTTTTTATGCATCATCTAGGTTAATTTCTCCAGAATATAGTATTTAGGAAAATTTAGTATTATTATGTAATATTTTTTAATTAATTAACTCAAAAAACACTTTTCAATACTCTTTTTGGGCTAGGATTGTACATAAACTACAAGGACTTCAATAGCATTATATATCATGAATAAAAATTAGGAAAATCACCCGGCTTTTCAAAAATTAAAAATCTACATAATTTTTTGGGAATTCTCATTTTGCCTACCTTGTAAAAAAATTGTAATTTCTAAAAATTTATTAAAATGGCTCATGTAATATGTGTGTGTGTGTGTGTGTGTGTGAGTGTGTGTGTGTGTGTGTGCGCGCGTGTGTGTGAGAGAGAGAGAGAGAGAGAGAGTCTCAAAAGGGCTTAAAAAAAAAAGAGTCTCAAAAGGGGAATTTACAAAATTGATCTTTAGTCAGCTTAAATAGAATCACTAGCTTCAAGATGGAGTTGCTAATTGGGTCCTCTTTCAAATGAATTAATAGATAATCATTTTAGAAGGTGCAAATCATACGTATTAATCAATATTATCAAGCGAGAGTATGTTAATTAGTCTAACAATTGATTAATGCTAATCTATATTAATTAATGGCTAGCACCCAAGAGGGGGGTGAATTGGGTTTTTAAAAAAAAATTGCTAAGACTTGATAGAAGTTTAAGAAGTTTTAAAAACAATGCTAAGCTTTTTATGAAAGTAAAATAAGTATGATCAAGATGAATAAATATAGAGTATAATTAATCAAAAACAATTAAAGAGATGAATGAATATAAAATGCAAGAAAGTAAAGAACATATAAATAATTAAAGAGCAAGGGAAGAGAAAATCAAACAGCGAGATTTATACTGGTTCGGCTTAAACCAAGCCTACATCCAGTCCTCAAGATAACTTTTTGAGTGTTTCACTATAGACCACAAGTTTATGCAATTGGGCACTTGTAAGCCACTACAACATAGAGATCTTTTCTTCCTCAAGGGTGTCTCTCCCCCTTACAATGTGTTTTCTCTCAAACACTAACTCAAGGAACCAATCCTTGAGCAACTAGATTTGAAGGCTTAAGGAAAATAATGGTGGACACTCTCAAAGTGTAGATAACGCAGAAATTAAGCTTAGAATATTTCTCTAGCAATTTAGAGAGAATGAAACTCAAGATAATATGAGAAATGAACAATTGAAGCTTGATACAAATGGTGTTGTGAAGTCCCCTTTATATAGTGAAACATTGCTGCTACAATGACTGCTTTAGTCAAAATTGCTACAGTAAGCTTCATCATCATTTTTCAACCTTTCTACAACAACCAAAAAAACTTTATCAATCTTTTTCAACAATCAATATTCTTTTTCAAATTTGCTACAGTAAAAAGTATTCTTTTTCAAAGTTTATTACAACAACCAATAAACTTTATCATACTTTTTCAACAATCAAAATTCTTTTTCAAAAGTGCTATAGTAAAAGATATTCTTTTTCAAATTATATTACAACACCCAATAAACTTTATCATACTTTTTCAACAATCAAATTTCTTTTTCAAAAGTGCTACAGTAAAAGATATTCTTTTTCAAATTATATTACAATACCCAATAAACTTTATCATACTTTTTCAACAATCAAATTTCTTTTTCAAAAGTGCTACAATAAAAGATATTCTTTTTCAAATTATATTACAACACCCAATTAACTTTATCATACTTTTTCAACAATCAAATTTCTTTTTCAAAAGTGCTACAGTAAAAGATATTCTTTTTCAAATTATATTACAACACCCAATAAATTTTATCAAAAATCAATTTATATTACTATATATAAATATATAAAGCATTAAATATATTTGGGCCAAGAAAAAATTGAATCATGCATTTGGGCCAATAAGATTAAATCATACATTTGGGCCAAGAAAATTAAATCATACTATTTGGGCTAAGAAAGATTAAATCATACATTGGGCCAAGAAGATTAAATCATACATTGGGCCAAGAAGATTAAATCATATTATAATTCTCACATATTTGTCATCATCAAAACTTATAGCATAATACATTAGGGCTAACAATCTCCCCCTTTTTGATGATGACAAATCACCAAAGAAAAATATGTTACAATGTAATAATCATTATACAATATGCACATATTTTTCTTTCCATATCCTTCTCCCCCTATTTGACATCAACAAAAAGGTATAAGGAAGGCAATATATAAAGGCTAAAGCGTATTCCTTCTTTAAGCAAGAATATCATATGACGTCATGGGGTAAAATTTCATCAAAACTTATCATTGATATGCCAAAAATATATAATTAAGGAAAACATTGCATCTCAGATAAAATGACCTTAAAGATATAGAGGATTTAATTATAGGTTAGGCTCCCCCTCAATCAATGCATATTAAACAAATGTAATTTTCAAGATGTATTCATATATGTATCTTGAGGATGAGCACCTGTAAAAATTTTGACAACCACTCCGATGCTTAAGTTAGTAATGTAAATCAAAGATTAAAGGAAAGATTTAAAAATCATGCAATTAAAAAAATATAATTTTTAAAGTTCATTTGAATTTGCCATCCCAAGTTCTCTCCTAATAAAGTTGAATCTATCTTCAGCAAGAGGCTTCGTGAAAATGTCAGCTAACTGAAAATCCGTTTGCACAAATTCAAGAGAGACATCTTTCTTTTGAACATGATCTCTTATAAAATGATGTCTTATTTCAATATGTTTGGTTCTTGAGTGCATGACAGGATTTTTAGATAAGCATATGGCACTTGTGTTATCACATCTAATGGGTATGTTTTTAAGAAATACACCAAGATCCTCTAGTTGTTGTTTCATCCACAAGATTTGGGCACAACAACTCCCAGCTGAAATGTATTCAGCTTCAGCTGTGGATAAAGCAACACTGTTTTGCTTTTTACTAAACCAAGAGACAAGAGAACTACCAAAAAATTGGCAAGTTCCACTTGTACTTTTTCTGTCTGTTTTGCTACCCGCAAAATCCGCATCAGAGTAGCCAATTAAAAAATTAGAGGATCCTTTAGGATACCATAAACTCATTTGAGATGTGCCAACCAAGTATCTAAAAATTCTTTTCACAGCCTTAAAATGAGATTCCTTGGGGTTAGTTTGAAATCGTGCACACATGCATACACTAAACATAATATCGGGTCTACTAGCGGTTAAGTACAGTAGAGAGCCAATCATACCTCTATATTTTGTCACATCAAATGGTTGACCTCTTTCATACTTGTCCAAGTTTGTTGAGGTACTCATGGGAGTAGCAATTGGTTTTGCATTCTCCATGTCAAACTTTTTGAGCAACTCTTTTGCATACTTGGTTTGGCTAACAAATATTCCATTATCCATTTGTTTGATTTGGAGCCCAAGGAAGAAGTTGAGTTCTCCCATCATTGACATTTCAAACTCACCTTGCATGATCTTAGCAAACTCTTTACACAAACTTTCATTAGTAGCACCAAATATTATATCGTCAACATATATTTGCACTATAATTAAATCATGCTTTTTATTTTTGAAGAACAAGGTTGTATCGACCTTTCCTCTTGAAAATCCATTATTTAAAAGAAATGAACTCAATCTCTCATACCAAGCTCTAGGAGCTTGTTTGAGACCATATAAAGCCTTTTTCAATTTAAAAACATCATTTGGCTTATCATGATTTTCAAAACCGGGAGGTTGTTCAACATAAACTTCCTCCATGATATAGCCATTTAGAAAGGCACTTTTCACATCCATTTGAAATAGTTTAAAATCATTTATGCATGCAAATGGCAATAACATTCTAATAGCTTCAAGTCTAGCTACGGGTGCAAAAGTTTCATCATAATCAATGCCTTCTTCTTGGTTGTAACCTTTTGTGACAAGTCTAGCCTTATTTCTAACCACTATTCCATTTTCATCAAGTTTGTTTCTAAAAACTCATTTTGTTTCAATTATTGGATGATCATTGGGTCTAGGAACTAATTCCCAAACTTGGTTTCTTTCAAATTGATTTAGTTCTTCTTGCATAGCTAAGATCCAATGTTCATCTATAATTGCATCATCAATATTTTTTGGTTCAACTTGAGAAAGGAAGGCTAAGTGGTTACAAACATTCCTAAGAGAATTTCGTGTTATTACCTTTTGAGAGGCATCTCCAATGATGAGCTCCTTAGGATGACTTTTTGTATACCTCCAATCCTTTGGAAGATCATCATTGTTTCTTGTTGGTTCCTCTTGTGGTTTCTCTTCTTCTTGTTGCTTTTCTTTTTCTTGAGGCTTCTCCTCTTCTTGTGGCAATTTAGCACCCTCATCATGATCATCATCATTTTTTGGTATTATTTCTTACTTCTTCCTCATTTCATCATCTAATGAAAGGTCTTTGAAGTAATCTAACACTTCATGTTGATCATCACAATCTTTAAGGGAATTGTTAGATTCATCAAAAACAACATGCATAGATTCTTCAACAAGTAAAGTTCTTTTGTTATAGACTCTATATGCTTTACTAGTACTAGAATATCCAAGAAAAATGGCTTCATCGGCTTTGGCATCAAATTTTCCCAAATTATCTTTTCCATTGTTTAAAACAAAGCATTTGCAACCAAACACATGGAGATGAAAAATGTTGGGCTTTCTTCCTCTATATAGCTCATATGGGGTTTTATTTAAAATTGGCCTTATCAAGGCTCTATTCATTACATAACAAGCAGTATTAACTGCATTCGCCCAAAAATATTGAGGAAGTTTCCCTTCATTAAGCATAGCTCTAGCCATCTCCTCTAGAGTTCTATTTTTCCTCTCAACAACACCATTTTGTTGAGGAGTTCTAGGAGATGAGAATGTATGCTCAATGCCATTTTCATCACAGAATTCCATAAAGTCATGGTTATCAAATTCTCCACCATGATCACTCCTAATCCTTACAATGGTCAAGCTTTGCTCTTTTTGAATGAACTTTGCAAGTTTTAGAAAAGATTTAAAAGCTTGATCTTTATGAGCTAGAAAGAGAGTCTATGTGTACCTTGAGCAGTCATCTACAACAACTAGTACATAGGAGTTACCTCTAAGGTTTTTTGTCCTAGATGGTCCTACAAGGTCCATATGAAGTAATTGCAAAGGCTTAGTTGTAGAAACAATATCCTTAGTCTTGAAAGAGCTTTTAACTTGCTTTGCCATTTGACAAGTACCGCAAAGCTTATCTTTTTCAAAATTAATTTTGGGTAAGCCAATTACAAGTTCTTTCTTGACTAGTTTATCCAAAAGATTCATACTAGCATGAGCTAGTCTTCTATGCCATAACCAACTTTCATTACTAACACTAATTAAACATGTAGAGTCTATAGAAGGATCTTCATCGAGATTTATAACGTAAACATTATTGATCCTTTGACCGACAATCTTAACTTGCTTATCATTAATATTTTCAACTATGCAACGATTTGAATCAAAAATCACTCTATTGCCTTTGTCACATAGTTGACTAATGCTAAGCAAATTATGATTGAGGCCTTCAACAAATAAGATATTTTCAATAGAAGTTGAGGAATTCTTACCCACTTTACCTATTCCCTTGATTAGACCTTTGTTATTTCCTCCAAATGTCACTTTGCCTCCTCTTGGTGTCAACGAGAGAAATTTTGATTGGTCGCCGGTCATGTGCTTTGAGCAACCACTATCTAAGTACCATTTTTCGCTCTTTGTCTTGAGGCACAGCTAACTCACAAAATCAAGTTTTCTTTTTAGGTACCCAAATTTGTTTGGGTCCTTCTTTGTTAGTTGTTCCCTTGGGAACCCATTTCATTTTATTTTCATAGGAAACATTCTTTCTATACCAACAAGAATATGAATTATGTCCTTTTAAACCACAATAAAAACAAGTAGTGAAGGGACTACTTGACATAGTTGCATGAACAAAGAAATTCTTGTAGTATTTTTGACTAGCTTTGGGCTTATATCCTAAGCCGGCTTTGTCAAATACACATCTTTGTTTTCCAAGCAATATGTTCAAATTGTCTCTTCCTAATGTAAATTTTGCAAGGGTATTTTTTAAATCTTTATTTTCCCTTTCTAATTCAATGCATTCACAACAAGGACAATTTTCTTTTGGAGAGATAATCAATTCTTTTAAGCTTGCATTTTCTTCTTGCAAAATTTTGTTTTGATCTTCAAAAACAAGGCTTTCCTTTTTAAGTGCAATAAGATCATCTTGCAATTTTGAAATTTCATCCTCAAGTAAGGAAATTTTTTGCTTTGAAAAACTTAACTTTTTAGCAAGCTTTAAAGATTCATTGTGTAGTTCTTCAAAAGCATCTTGTAATTCATCAAAAGAGTGTAAAGGTTCAAGAATGTTTACCTCTTCATCTTTTCTTGCCATAAGGCAAATGTTGGCTTCTTCATTTTCTTCTTCATCGGATTCACTTTCTCCCCATACAGAAGAAATATATGCTTTCTTTTTCACTTTGTCATAGCTTTTCTTTCCTTCTTGCTTCTTGATGAATTGTGGACAATCTCATTTGATGTGTCCAACCTTTTTGCATTCATAACAAGTGGGACCTTCCTTGTTGCTATCTTGGTCTCTTCTCATGTTCTTGTATTCTTCCTTTTTAGGAATTTACTAAATTTTTTGACCAAGAGACCAATGTCTTCATCATTGATTTCAAGTTCCTCTTCTCCCTCATCACTATCGATTTCCACCCTCTTGGAAGAAGATGATTTAAGGTAGAGAGTCTTCTTTTTCTTGGTTTCTTCCTCTTGCCTCATCTCTATTATTTTGGACTCATAGTTTTGGAGGTTCCCAAACAAGGCTGTGAGGGAATTCATTGACTTTCCTCTTACTTCCATAATCGCAGTCCTCTTTGCCTCCCACTCCGGGGTAAGACATCTTAGAATCTTGGTGGTTTGTGATTTTTCTGAATAAGAAACACCAAGAGCTTTCAAATGGTTAGTAATATGAGTGAATCTTAATTGCATTTCACTAATACTCTCATCACTTTTCATTTTGAAATTTTCATATTCATTGGTGAGAGTACTTATTTTTGACTCTTTGACTCCAAGAGTTCCTTCATGTGCAATTTCTAAAGTATCCCACATTTCTTTAGCACTTGCACAGCTAGAAACTCTAAAATATTCATCTTGGTTTAAAGCACTAACTATGATCATTTTTGCTTTGGCATTAAGATGGACAAGTTTCTTTTCGGTATCATTCCATTCACTTTTGGGTTTTGGAATAACATTCCCTTCAATCTCCTTAGTAGGAGTATAGGGACCTTTTTCCACAACATCCCAAAGATCAAGGTCTACCGCATCGAAAAACATTCTCATCTTAGACTTCCAATAAGTGTAATGGTTTCCATTAAAACCAGGGGATTTTGTAAAGGAACTTCCTTCAGGTAAAACACAATCACCAAAGCCAGCCATATTTCAACTCTTAGACGATTAAGTCTTTGATCAAGAGCCCAAGCTCTGATACCAATTGATAGAAATGGCTAGCACCCAAGAGGGGGGTGAATTGGGTTTTTAAAAAAAAATTGCTAAGACTTGATAGAAGTTTAAGAAGTTTTAAAAACAATGACAAGCTTTTTATGAAAGTAAAATAAGTATGATCAAGATGAATAAATATAGAGTACAATTAATCAAAAACAATTAAAGAGATGAATGAATATAAAATGCAAGAAAGTAAAGAACATATAAATAATTAAAGAGCAAGGGAAGAGAAAATCAAACAGCGAGATTTATACTGGTTCGGCTTAAACCAAGCCTACATCCAGTTCTCAAGATAACTTCTTGAGTGTTTCACTATAGACCACAAGTTTATGCAATTGGGCACTTGTAAGCTACTACAACATAGAGATCTTTTCTTCCTTAAGGGTGTCTCTCTCCCTTACAATGTGTTTTCTCTCAAACACTAGCTCAAGGAACCAATCCTTGAGCAACTAAATTTGAAGGCTTAAGGAAAATAATGGTGGACACTCTCAAAGTGTAGATAACGCAGAAATTAAGCTTAGAATATTTCTCTAGCAATTTAGAGAGAATGAAACTCAAGATAATATGAGAAATGAACAATTGAAGCTTGATGCAAATGGTGTTGTGAAGTCCCCTTTATATAGTGAAACATTGCTGCTACAGTGACTGCTTTAGTCAAAATTGCTACAGTAAGCTTCATCATCATTTTTCAACCTTTCTACAACAACCAAAAAAAACTTTATCAATCTTTTTCAACAATCAATATTCTTTTTCAAATTTGCTACAGTAAAAAAGTATTCTTTTTCAAAGTTTATTACAACAACCAATAAACTTTATCATACTTTTTCAACAATCAAAATTCTTTTTCAAAAGTGCTACAGTAAAAGATATTCTTTTTTAAATTATATTACAACACCCAATAAACTTTATCATACTTTTTCAACAATCAAATTTCTTTTTCAAAAGTGCTACAGTAAAAGATATTCTTTTTCAAATTATATTACAACACCCAATAAACTTTATCATACTTTTTCAACAATCAAATTTCTTTTTCAAAAGTGCTACAGTAAAAGATATTTTTTTTCAAATTATATTACAACACCCAATTAACTTTATCATACTTTTTCAACAATCAAATTTCTTTTTCAAAAGTGCTACAGTAAAAGATATTCTTTTTCAAATTATATTACAACACCCAATAAACTTTATCAAAAATCAATTTATATTACTATATATAAATATATAAAGCATTAAATATATTTGGGCCAAGAAAAAATTGAATCATGCATTTGGGCCAATAAGATTAAATCATACATTTGGGCCAAGAAAATTAAATCATACTATTTGGGCTAAGAAAGATTAAATCATACATTGGGCCAAGAAGATTAAATCATACATTGGGCCAAGAAGATTAAATCATACTATAATTCTCACATATTTGTCATCATCAAAACTTATAGCATAATACATTAGGGCTAACAGCTTCAAGATGGAGTTGCTAATTGGGTCCTCTTTCAAATGAATTAATAGATAATCATTTTAGAAGGTGCAAATCATACGTATTAATCAATATTATCAAGCGAGAGTATGTTAATTAGTCTAACAATTGATTAATGCTAATCTATATTAATTAATTAATTAATTAATTATAACAATCTCCCACTTACATAGTAGTAATCAATTATTAGATTTATCAAGAAAAGAACGACAGCATTTATCAAGAATATATAGTAATTAGTAAGCATTTTCATTACAAAATTTAAAAGTGAACTAGGAAAACTAGATCTTTGAACCTAGCAAGGGAAACAATGGTATAAATGCCAATGAATTTCAACTAAATAAATAGGACAAAAATGGAGAATCCATATTTTAATTTATTAGTTGTTAAATGTACATCAGAATGCCCCTTAGGGACACGACTCTTAAACTCCCACTAAATCGAGGCATCGTCTAACAATTTGTAAGACCTATTTGAATTACATGTTTATGAAAAACTCCTAGGATAAGCATTTGGTTAATGGGTTTATAATTATATGTTATATCAGGATCTGCTTAGTTTGTGTCTGAAATTCATTGATCAAAGTGAGGGAATTGATTACTTTGGCGCCTTTTCTCCTGTTGCTAAGATGGCTACTATAAGATTATATATTGCCAAATCTTGTCTCAGCCAACAACCAATTCTCCTTATTGCTTGGCAATCTGAATGTTTAGGTTTACATGGAGTTGGTTTTTGGTTTTCCTTCTTCCAAGCCTAATAATGTATGCCAATTATAGAGGTCCTTGTATGGACTAAATAGGCCAGCAGGTAGTGGTTCTCCAAGTTTTCATATGCATTGGTTTCTTTATGGTTTTTATTAATCCAAGTAAAACTATTATGTGTTTATCAAATAAATATTATCCTTATCATTTACAACTTTTTTAGCTTACATAGATGATACCATTTTTGTAGGAAATAGTATATGTCATTTTAACTCCATCAAGCAATTTCTTGACTCCTCCTTCAAAATTTAAAAGCCTAGGTGACTTGAGATATTTTTAGCTCTCAAAATTTGTTGGGCCCGTGGCCCTTAAGTTTTATAAGAGGAGGAATGGGTCGAGTAATAAAAAGATTGGGGCATCTGGAGAAAATGCTGAGGTGGAAGAGAAAGAAAAGGGGAATGTAACTAACTGATGAGCTGTGATATAATGGTTTGGAAATGAGGAGGACGATATGGAAGGATTTGGAGCTAGTTTGGGAGAGTAATAGGCCTCTGGAATTCCTAGCATATACATTTCTTTGTGTTTGGCTAATTTCTATATTTCTTGCATTGCTTCTGTCTTATTATTTGTTGTATTGTGTGTCTAGTTATTTCTTGTTGCTGAGTGTAGTTAATCTACCCCCTTACCCCACTGGTATAGGGTGTTTCTACTGATATTCAATAAAATCTGGTATTATTCAGTATTTTGAATTATTGAGCCCTATCAATTTGGTATCAAAGTCAAGTTGTGTGGGTTATGGTTAATACGAGAATGGAGGGTTGTATGGAGAATTTGGAGAAGGATTTTGGATCAATGAAAGGAGACATGGAAATAATGAAGCTTTGGATGCTTGAAATGAAAGATGCACTTACTTGTATTGAAGACAAAGGGAAGGATATGAATGCTGGACCTCAAGGGAACAATAGCGAGGTTACAACTAATGGAACAGGGGACACGAGTCGACCTTAGATGTTAGAGAAGGACCCATCGCGATTTCGAAAATTAGAGATTCCCTTGTTTTCTGGAGAAAATCAGATTGGATGGCTCTTTAAGTTAGAATGTTATTTTTCTCTTAATTCCATTGACAATAATGAAAAACTTGAACCTGTCATGGTGTGCTTGGAGGACAAGGCTTTGAATTAGTACTAGTGGCTTGAAGTACAAAATCCGATGAGATCATGGGCTGAGTTCAAGAGAGAAGTCCTCAACTAGTTTCAATACTTCCAAGCTGGCAACGCATATGAGATGCTAACAGCTTTGCGTCAAACGAGGTATAGTGGCTGAATACCGAGAGAAGTTCAAGATTATGTCTGCGCCGTTGTGTGAAGCCTCTGATGACATGTTAATGGGGGCGTTTCATAATGGGTTGAAAGAGGATATTAGAGCCAAGTTGAGGATCATGAGGTTTGGGTCCTTGCAATAGATGATGCCTATAATGTTGAGGAGAGAAATATGATTGTCGAGAAGAACATGGACGATCTATTATCCAAACACCTGAAGACAACAGTGGCCACTAAATGGATGTGGCCAAGCCCAATGAGGGATGAACTCGGATTGCAGGTGGGTCTGACTTGACCTGGTCCACAACTTTGAACCCAATTAATCCTAAAGCTGCAGACATGAAGAATGTTATAGGGGAAAAACAAAGCACCATGAGTTTTGCTTCTTTGAACAATAATAAGAAATGCCAGTACTGGAACTTTCAATGAATTCAGTAGTTAGTCTATGTAGGAATCACACAATGAAACTCAAAGGGAAGGTAAAAAGGGGAAGAGGTACTGATCTTGATTGATAGTGGGGCAACCCATAATTTTATAGCCACATCGTTGGTGGAGAGGCTAAATATTCCCATACAAGCTTCTCGAGTGTTTGAAGTGTCACTGGGGGATGGGTACAAAGTTAGAGGAAGGCATATAAGCCAGGAAGTAGTGATAGAAATGCAAGGTGTGGAATTACAACAAAGTTTTCATGTATTTGATATAGGGGATATTGATATGGTATTGGGTGTAGAGTGACTTCGATCATTGGGTGAAGTGAAGATGAACTGGGATGAATTATCTATGAAATTCATGATTGGAAAAGAGGAAAAACGAATTAAGGGTGACCCTTCCTTAGTGAAGACTTTGGTAACTCTTAAATCTATTATGAGAAATTTAAAAAGGGGTGGTTAAGGGTATCTGGTGGAGTTTGGAAAGATGATAGTAGCAATAGTGGGTAAGGAATTACTAGTGGATGTACAAAGCTTACTGGAGCAATTTCCATCTGTACTTACACCAATTCAAGATCTACCTCCTAGGAGGGTGAGGGATCATGCAATTGAAATAAAACAAGGGGAGCATCCTCCTAATATTAGACCTTACCATTACCTACATTCACAGAAGGCAGAGATAGAAAAATTAGTTAATGAGATGCTGGCAGCAGGTTTGATTCGCCCCAGTAGCAACCCCTTTTCAAGCCTTGTTCTATTGGTTAAAAAAAATGGTAGTTGGAGATTTTATGTAGACTACCGAGCTTTGAACAAGATAACAGTGGCTGATAAATTTCCAATTCTAGCAATTGATGGATTGCTAGATGAACTCAAGGGTGCTACGATGTTTTCCAAGTTTGATTTGAAATCTAGTCATCATCAGATATGGATTAAGGAGGAGGATGAAGCTAAAACAGCCTTTCGTACTCACCAAGGCCATTACGAATTCATGGTAATGCCTTTTGGTCTTACAAATGCACAGGCTACATTTTAGTTCTTGATGAATGATATTTTTCATCAGCAATTAAGGAAGTTTATTTTAGTATTTTTTGATGATATTTTGGTGTTTAGTCCAGATTTTAAATCTCACATTGAGCATTTGAGAGAAACAATGCGAATTCTTCAAGAGAACAAGTTAGTAATCAATACTAAAAAGTGTATTTTTGCTAAGAACCAACTTGAGTATTTAGGACACTTAGTTTCTATAGAGGGGGTTAAGGCCGACCCTTCCAAAATTAAAGTTATGATGGAATGGCCTATTCTGAAGGACTTAAAAGCCTTAAGGGGATTTCTCGGCTTGACGGGTTATTATAGGAGATTTGTTCATGACTATGGGAAAATTGCAGCTCCTCTTATAGCCTTGCTTAAAAAGGATGCTTTTAAATGGGAAAAACAGTCTCAATAAGCTTTTGAGAAATTGAAGGAAACAATGACTTCACTTCCAGTGCTTGCTATGCTAGATTTTACTCTACCATTTGAGCTAGAGACAGATGCATCAGGTGCAGGAGTTGGGGCAGTACTCATGCAAAAGAAGAAACCTATAGCATTTTTCAATCAAGCTTTAGTCGCGAGACACCAGCAAAAATCAATGTATGTGAGAGAACTTATGGCAATGGTTCTATCAGTTAAAAAATGGAGACATTATCTATTGGGTCACTATTTCATTATTAGAACAGATCAGCAAGCATTAAAAAATTTACTTGAGTAGCGAGAATTAGGTGAGGAACAGCAGAAATGGGTTTCAAAATTGTTGGGTTATTCATTTGAAATACATTACAAACCGGGAAGTGAAAATAGGGTGGCGGATGCTCTCTCTAGAAGAGAGGAAGTGGAATTTAAAGCTTTTACAGTGAATCAATATGATGACTTACTTAATTAGGAAGAGGAGATAAAAAAAGATGAGAAGTTATCCTTAATTGTATAGCAAATCATTTCAAACAATAACCCACCTGAAGGGTATTCCTTGAGGAATGGTTGCCTCTTGTATCAAGACAAATTGGTATTGCCTAAGAATTTCCTAAGGATTCGCCATTTAATTGCTGAGTTTCATAATACCCCTACTAGTGGCCATTTTGGTTATTTTCGAACCTATAAGAGAATGACTAATGCATTGTTTTGGGATGGCATGAAGAGGCAAATTCAGGATTATGTGGCTAGATGTGCCATTTGCTAGTATAATAAATATGAAGCGAAGAGTCCAGCCAAGTTGCTACAACCTTTACCAATACTCAAGCATGTTTGGGAGGACATCAGTATTGACTTTATTATCGAATTGCCAAAATCTAATAGATTTGATATCATCTTAGTTATAGTAGATTGGTTAATGAAGTATGCTCACTTTATTCCACTTTCTCACCCTTATAATGCCAAAGAAGTAGCAACAGTGTTTATAAAGGAGGTGGTTAAATTACACGGAATACCAAAGTCAATTATATCTGACAGGGACTGTCACATCCCAAAAAAAATTGAACATGTGAAAAGATACTATTTCTAAGAAAAACTTCAAACATGAGTTATTCACATATATTCTATAAGGTTTTACATTCAACCTTTATCATTCATTCCACACAGCAGAATTATAATCATTTGATAACAAATATAGGCATAGATAATCAGATGTGTTTATCTCATCGCAAGCCTAGGAGACCTATAGAAAGTACAGAGTGTTCCTACTATTCACATTAATCAGTACAAGTATCCCACCAGATATAAATGGAGAATAATTCCAAGGGGCTTTTAATCTTCAATCGGATACTCTTCTTCCTCGTTTACTGTATCTGAAAAGATAATCATAGAGAGTGTGAGTTTATTTAAAAACTCAGTAAGTAAATAACCGTACTAGATAAAATATCAAAAGTACAAATACCACATTTACTCATACAATCAATTGTCTTATACATCGAGTAGTGTCAGACTCTAACCCTTTCAAACTCGTGAACGAGATTTCATAGATATACACCAAGTAGTATGAGACTCTAACACTTTTAAACTCGTATTTATGATTTCATCTATATACACCAAGAAGTATGGGACTCTAACCCTTTCAAACGCATGCATAAGATTTCATAGATATACACTTAGTATGAGACTTTAACCCTTTCAAACTTATGTATTAGATCATGTAGATCTTTACTCATTAATAAAATGGTGAGAATTTATCACAGTACAATTACCATGAAATAAATTAATTTATACATACTTTTATTCCTTTGAATTTTTATAAAAAAATAATATACCAATCATCTTATACTGTCATCTGACAGATTGATTGCTTAATATCCAAATAATATTGTAAATGGGACTTATATTGCACTTTGACTAATAATATCAAACTATCTTAGCAAGGTTATTCACTTACCTTGATATTTGTCCAAATTTACCTTGTTCCATGCTAGAATTTGTGTAGGAAAATTTTCTAGTAAAAGATATCACAAGGAAAAATAAGAAAGGGAACGAAATCATGAAAATATGCAATATTTTTTGATTGCTACAGTAACGGTCAACGGTCAACATAGCTATAGTAGCGGTTCACTACAATGATGGTTGCTACAGTTACAGTTTGTTACTGTAACGGTTCACTATAGTGACGGTTTGTTACAGTATGTTGAGCGCTACAGTACCGTTGACTGCCGACACTACAGTAACTGCTACAGTAAACTTGAAAATTTTCAGATTTTCCAGTTGCTACAGTAACTTTGAATTTGCAAAAAATCTTTCAAAGTTTTTCATCTTATAATGCTTTATTTCTAAACCAAAATTTCATCTCTCCTAACTTACTTTAACGCAATCTTAACTCAAAAACCTCCAAAACAACTCAAATCCATGAATTATCATCAAAATCTTCAAAAACAAAATCTCCTCTAATCTTTCACATAAACTGAAATTTGAGGAAAATAATGAGATTAAAGTTTACCTTTGATCTTTATTAGACTTTTGAACCGAACAATTTCTAAAAAAAACACCAAATCAAAGGAAGAATTGAGAGGGAAAGCTTGAAGGTTAAGACAACTTGATGCGAGAGAGTGAAATGAAGAAGAAGAGAGAGAGTTAAAAACTTAAAGTGGTGAAGTGGGTTAATTGGATAACCCAATGGGTATCCATACCCATTGTCTAAACCCATTTGACCCAACATACAAAATACCTTAATTAATTCTTCAATTAATTAAATTCAATCCCTTTTTCCACAAATTCCACTATTCATAGAAAAAAGTCACACATCATTGAGAATATCTAGTCTAGTTATTTAACTCAATTTTCATAAATAATATTCAAAGAGAACAAGTAAATATAAAAATTAAAATGACTAAAATAAATAACTGTTATGGAATTTCAAAATACTCTCAAAAGTATTATACTCCGAAATTGACGGGTATTACAGGGACCGTTTATTTATGAGTAATTTTTGGCAAGAGTTATTCAAGATGTTGGGTACTACCTTGGCTTATAGCTCGGTATATCATCCTGAAATTGACGATCAAACCAAGGTGGTGAACAGAAGTTTGGAAACTTATCACAGGTGTTTTTCCTCAAAAAAACCTAGGAAATGGTCACATTGGTTGGCTTGGGTTGAATATTGGTTTAATAGCAATTTCAATCAATCTATCAGTATGTCACCCTTTAAAGCTTTATACGGTCGTGACCCACCCACTCTTTTCAAGCTTGAGGATATGGCTTCTTCAGTTGAAGAGGTAAATGACCAAATTAAAAACAGAAATGCAGTAATAGAGGAACTTAAAGAACACTTGGTTAAGGCTCAAGAGACTATAAAGAAGTATGCAGATAAATCAAGAAGGGATGTCTCTTTGGAAAAGGGGATTTGGTCTATCTCAAACTCAAACCATATAGACTGAAATCATTGGCTAAAAAAATAAATGAAAAGCTCAATGCTCGTTTTTTATGGACCTTTTGAGGTGGAAGAGAAGATAGGGAAGGTGGCTTATAAACTCAAGCTCCTAGAATCTGCTCGCATACATCCTGATTCCATGTATCTCAACTCAAGAAGTCTTTACAAGCTGAGGTGCAGATTCAGTCCCTACTAGCAGCCTTGACAGATGAATTAGAATTAGTGGTAGAACCTGAGATAGTACTACAGTACAGAACAATGACTAATACAGAGAAAGAGGTTTTAGTAAAATGGAAGAACTTGCCCGACTTTGAGAACACCTGAGAATCCTATGAAACCATAAAAAAAAAACAATTTCCTCATTTTTACCTTGAAGACAAGGTGCAACTTATCGGGGGTAATATTGGGCCTGTGGCCCTTAAGTTTTATAAGCGGAGGAATGGGTCGAGTAATAAAAAGATTGGGGCATCTGGAGAAAATGCTGAGGTAGAGGAGAGAGAAAATAGAAATGTAACTAACTGATGAGCTGTGATATAATGGTCTAGAAATGAAGAGGATGACATGGAAGGATTTGGAGCTAGTTTGGGAGAGTATTAGGCCTCTCAAATGCCTAACATATCCATTTATGTGTGTTTGGCTAATTTCTATATTTCCTGAATTGCTTCTGTCTTATTATTTGTTGTATTGTGTGTCTAGTTATTTCTTGTTGCTTGTAGTTAATCTACCCCCTTACCCCACTGGTATAGGGTGTTTCTACTAATATTCAATAAAATATGGTATTATTCAGTATTTGGAATTGTTGAGCCCTATCAAAATTTCACATAGTAAGCTTGATATCTCTCTTTGCCAATGCAAAGATGCCCTAGAAATCTTATCTGATAGTGGTTTTTAGCAGTTAAACCTACCAAAACTCCAATGTCTTTTGCCTTATAGTTATCCAAAGAAATTGGAGTTCCTCTTGAAGATGGGCAACTTGATGCCCATATGAATTGATATTCACTTATAAGTAGCATATAACGTTCTTCTATATATCAAGGCATCACCAAGAAAGGGTTTCTTCTTTCCATCTCAATCTGATTATCAACTTAATGCCTATAATGACTCTAATTTGGCTAATTACACAAACACTAGAAAATCTATCATATATTTTTATGTCTTTTTTTTTTTGGGAAACTCTTGTTCATTGGAAGTCTAAGAATCAATAAACAATGTCAAATACCCCAGAAGCATAATATAGGGCACCTAGTGTTATATTGACTTGTGAAATTCTATGGTTATTCTATCTCTTTATAGATCAACAAGTTTCTCATCCCAAACCAATCATGTTATATTGCAACAATTATTCTATACTTCAGTAGAAGTTGTATTTGTACTAGCAGTCACCAGAAGCTCTTCCTCTAGGAAAGAAAATGGGACACTAAATTAGCAAAATACCAAAAATAGGAAAACCCCTTAATTAACCATGTAATCATGCTTAAAGATGATAATCTAAACCTGGCATATAGCTTATTATTGCCTTGTGTGACATTCTTGTTTGATTATTACTGCCTTGTGGATGTGACACAGAGATTAATCTTGATTGATTAGAAAACATTGTGATGTGAATCAAGTTAGTAGTATTAGGTTGTGAAGAGGACACTATTACTTCAATTTTGTTTTCTTCCCTTTTTATTTTTTTTCCTTAATTCTTACTTATAGGATGTTATGGCCAACTCTAATGCGGGTGAAAACAGTGGCATGAGTGGCATTAGGCTGCAAAGAGGATACTGTTATTGTAATAGACAAGTCTACATTAAGATTTCATACTTTGCAAGGAATACTGGCCGACTGTATTCAAAGTACGAATAAGTTAATTGCCGCTTCTTTCATTGGGTGAGTGCTGATCTAGGAATTAATGGTAAAGTAGGTCAAGCATGCTCGTTATTGATAGAGCTGGAGACAATGGTGGCACAAAGCTACTAAGATTGGAAGCCGAATTTGTGGTGTTCAAGATGTTAACTATTGCATTTGCCATTATTGTTATTTTGTCTTTATTTTCGTTGTATCTGGCCCTCTTAAAGATGAATGTACCCAAGTGAATTGTTTACCAATGTTGTGAAAACTAGATGTATTCTGTTTAGTCATGCTAAGTGTATTTGTGTCTAGCCAATTGATATGTGAGAACCTTATGTATTGTACTATTGGAAATGTGAATGAAAAAATTTATTTACTAGACTACATCCTTCTTCACCTTTTCCCTTTTAATATTTTTTAGTTAATTGAAGGAAAATTATCAATCTATATAAACAGACATATTCAAACTATATAGGTTAAGAGACAATAAATTTTACAAGATTACCTCAAATGACATTATTTGAGCAAACATGATATATATCTAAAGATTCTAAACCTGTCTATAAATCAAATATCAAGAGTGAAGACATTGAATATTAACACATAAATACTAACCACTTATAATATTACAAACATGAGAACAAGTTTGATTACGTAACTTCCTACACAAGACCACAAGTTTGATCGGACAATATATATTACACACAACATCCACATTTAGTTGTTAGCACAATTCTAATTACATCCCTGCCTACATAAGACCACGATCATAGTGGACACATACCTAGTGGATAAACATACACTAGACATACCACAATTGGCACATATGTAGTTGGCAAACATTAAACCATAATTCACAATATTAAACAAAACAAAACCCACTACAAAAGTTCTTGACTGAAACATGACATAGGCAACTTTACCGAATAATGAATTAGATCCATCAAAGTTTTCACTCATGTTGCACACTAGAGAATGCGGTGAGGTAGGCCTTATTTCGTACAAACTTAAGATGATCCATGTCCACCTCTTCAGACGTTGCGCGGAGAACACTTATGATAGCGGTTAGTTTGGTAGACGTTACTAGGGTGCATGGGCATCATATGTTGGGACATGTACATTAGGAGTCCCCCTGTGTGGGTTAGATCGAGAACATGCATTTCATTGTTGAAAGCCCTGGAGATACTATTGACCTTAGGGCTTGGAGATGTTACCAGCCTACAAGCTTAGGAATGCTTATAGCCTACAGGTTTGGAGTTAGTATTAACCTTCAAGTAGTAAGGATTCGTCCTTGTTGGAGGATTTAGATTGTCTTAAACAATCTGGAGTACCATGTATGTTTTTATATGCTTACATTGGGTTGCACTCACACACTCAGTTAGTATGTATCTCAAAGTAAAAATGCTAAACCACATAATCTATGGAGACACCAAACTGTAAAAAGGTAAAGTGAGGGAGTGTCTACTCACTAAGATGTCAATCTCATGCTATTGTTTGCATTTTGCAAGTTTGCGTAAGCCGTGAAATACGAGGAGTAGTAAAGAGTCCAAGTTTTCGATCTTATTTACTTTAAGGTTGAAGTTTGTCAGACTTCTTTCAATATGTTGTATTTGTTATAAGCTCTATAGTAAAAAATGATACCTAAGAGGGAGGCGTTGCATGCAAAGAGTTACTGACATGACATTTATGCACATTATTCTGCATGTTTAATTGCTTATATACATATGATCATGCATGTCACATGTTGCATGGGAATCAAGAGCTAGGAGATTTAGGCTTCAAGCGTAGGAAAATAACCCTATATCATGCCGATCATGTACTTGGATTTTTGGTCGTGATAGTTAACTATAGTTTAGAAGGATGAAAATTGTATTCAATATGTAATTGACACGAATAAGGAAGGACGAGTTTCAAGACAGCAATAGGTTCCAAGAAAAGGCCACGGTCAAGGAAGCAAAGCATCATTTGTTCTTGCTCTCAAAAAACTAAACACCTCCACAAATATCAACTTCTCAGCCATAATCAGCATTGACCCAGTCAAAAGGGCTACTCTGTGCTCTGTAGGCAACAATCCAAATAAAATGGCTCAAAGCTTCAAGTATGAGAGCTAAATCAGACAATGCAACTCATCGATGACAATTGTATAGCACAACACTCACTAGCAACATTAGAAGAAATACAACATTTTAGTGACATAGCAGAATACCCACAACATTTTAAGTAGATGAAAACAAATAAGGTAGTGATATAGCAAAACACTCACTAGCAGAGGTCAAAGCGATGATGACGATGGCCTCAACAACTACTAAAGATAGCAATAGCTATGATGCAAGGAAGTGGCAGTGAAATGGTATAAGGAAACACACATGAACATTCAATATGAGAGATTCACAGAGGGCCAAATCTAAACTCTCATAGGAATTCCATTGGAAAGGAATCCCACTCTAGCCAATTGATGAGGAAAAGCAGCCGTACAAAAGTGAAGACCATTAGGTTCCAATTCCATGGTGCTAAATGAGTACCAAACAAACTTTTCAGCCTCATGGAATGAAATTTTCATTTCTTTAAATGAGTATTAAACATTACTTAGGGTATTCTTGAGCGTTTGGAGAAAAAAAGTATAAAAGCAAATTTAAAGAAAATAGAAAGGGCGGGAAGGGAAGGAAAAGAACAGTTAAATGATGGCTTTTCTTTATCTTATCTGTGAAATAAAATATTTTGAATTAGGGAAACTTAAATCTATAAAAATGGAGGACTTTAGAGAATAATTGGAACGTTAATTAAAATTTTCCATTCTCTTCCCTTTATAACAAATTCTCAAACAAGAATGAGATTTCAATGAAGCTTTCAGTTTCCTTTCCTTTCAATTTTCCCCTATCCAAACGTATCTTAGAGATCTGAAGCCATTGAAATAGTTACTGCATAACTGAGCGCATTCAAATAGGTCAATTCACCGTGAAAATAGTTTTCTTGAAACAATTGAACTATTTTTGTAATTACACTAAATTGACCTACCATTCACTCTAGACTATTGACTCAAACTAGATTAAATTGAGATACTTTGGATTTTAGAAACTAAATTGAAATAAATATAATTTTTAAAATTGTCAATAACTTTATATTAATCGAAATTTAGTTAAGGATATTTCTTGATGTTCTAGATTAACATATACACACTACTACTTTTTCCAAAACAAAATATACGACATATATAATTAGAAGCATATATTTTAAATTTCAAAAAATAACTCATTAGTTTAATTAACCAAATGATTCAACGCATTATAAATAATTCAATCCCGCAATTATTTAAGGACTAATATGATTCCATTAACCATAATCTCATTTGTTTTTGGGTATAAATGTTTTGCTGATTTTTCTAGTAATAAGATTATTGAAGCATAGTATAGTTAAAAACATCCATAAAAATATGTATTAATTTTGAGACTTATATTCTAAAACTAAAAAAACCCTGATCCAAATCTCTTTAAGGCATTTAGAAACGCAAGACCTTCAAATTACAAAATTCACCTAACTCTAAAGACTTATTGCTTTAAAAGGAAAATTAAAAGATGGAAGGTGATGAAGTTGAGAGCCGAAAACACAATTTCATTGCTGCGGCAGAATACTTCAACAGGTGAACTACCTGTGTACTTCTTTGAGGACAACTGACCCTACAATTTTGATACCCCTTACAAAGAAACTTACCGAGCTTTGTACAAAATTCCAATCATATTAGAAGTCTGAAATACCAATTAGAACATCTCTATAACAAGAACAGAAAATCATTTACTTGTCATCAGCATAGAGTTGATAACATGCAATAGAAGACGGATACTTGAGAGCTCAGCTCCAGTCATTGTAGGCAGGCTACGTTGATGATTCAGTATCTGATAGACTTGATCAAAAATTGGCCGCACATGCATTGCAATCATTGGGTCCGCAGGATTTATGACCGTGGCAACATCGGTCATCCATGAAAGCTTTCGAGGTGGATCGTTGTTGATGTCACAGGCTAGCTGCTGCAGAAGTGAAAGTACTACGCCTTGGCTCAATGGAAGAGGAACCATCGACAATAGTCCACGTAGATCAACCTGTTAAAAGAGGAAACATGGTGATTCTGTCAAGCTCAAAATTGATTTAAGAGCTCAGATAAGTCATTCACATGTCATAATAACCAACAACAGCTGATACAAGGCTGAACTAAGGTCCAACTAAGTGCTCTGCTTGGTGATAAATCCCGTAAATGAAGTTAATATATGTATAAAGGCCACAGAGCCACAGAATGTTGCAATTCACTTTTGACAGCCACTATAGACAAAGGAAAGAGACAGAATTATTTAAGTCCCCGATATGGAAATATCATCATTTTGCCTCAGTGCCTGGCTAGATAATAGCCTAGTAGGGCAAAAGAGGACAGAGTTATGATGGAAATAGCATGGGATCCCTTGACAAAGTTTTAGTTCGCCTAAGGTTCTATCATAGTGTGAATTTCATGTGTAGAAAGTAAGAATACTCTAAATAGGATCAGTGACTCAGCCAAGCATTATGTCTCTAGCCAAGCATTATGTCTCTCTATAATTATAGTTTAGGTCAAATACAAGGGTCAGTACATATAGGACAAGTCCAACCTAAATCATTAACACACGCATTTTAACATAGCCGTTACACACTCAAACTTTTCTAACCCCCCTATTACAACCTTGGAGGAAATCCTCTCTCAAAAGACTTAACTTTCAAGCCAGCGTTATAAACCTACATAGGCATCCCACAATGTGGGGCTTGTGTAGGATCCCTTCATAGCTGACATACATGGCGGCCTCTCAGTAGCCCACTCCACCATCTTGCCAATCGACCCTCCTAGGTAGCCCTTTTCATCAGTGGCACCACTATAGGGCTCACTTGGCCATCTTGCCAGTTGCAACTCTCCCAATAGGCCTTTCCGCTCTCAACAAATCCACACTTGGCAACTCTCACCAGTTGTAACCTCCAAGGTAGCCCTTTTTGTCAACATGTGAAGGCACGAAGATCCAGCTTTGATACCACTGTTACAACCTTACAGGTGATCCTCTCCCAAAAGACCAGCCTGTTGGGAAGGTATTTTCCCAAGTTACAAACCCACCTAGGCATCCCATACTACCCAATGTCAATGTGGGACTTCAGTAGGATCCTAACAACCCCCTCCTCCTCCTCCCCTCTTCCCCCCCCCCCCCCCCAAAAAAAAAAACACAAAAACAACTTCTCCGCCCAGGGGGTCTTGTCAAGCCAAACTTCATTAACATATTGACAACTTCCAGAACTCCAACCTACATCCCATGAGTGGCCCTTTGACATTATCCTAGCTGGTACTTAGGTTGCACATCCGGGAACCCAACAAAACACAACCAATGTGTGGGTAGTAGTCTTCTTGGATCACCATTGTTAGGGATAGGCCGACTAGAGATTTCTAAGGCCTTTGAAACAATCTCTAGTCACAAAGTCCCTTGTTCAAAAATTGTCTACCCACCAGAAAATATTCTATTCAAGAGGAAATGGTTTGAAACAGATACCTCAGTTATGTCAGGAAATGAGGGAGCCAAAGCTCCTTAAGAGATGGAGTTGGAGCTCTGACCCTAAAAAAGGAGACACTTGAGCCCTACTCTATTTCTCAAATGTAGCTACTAGCTATGATACCATGTAGAAAATAAGATTACTCTAAATGGGCCATCAACTAACTTAGCCAGGTACTTTATAATTATAAATTAGGTCAAGTACAAGAGTTAGTATGTGTAGTGTTACATGGGATTAGTAGTTAAGAGTCATTGTTAGAAGTTAGTTACAGTAACTAACTATTGTGACTACCCAGGCACCGTTAAAAGTAGTGTAAATAAGAGTAGCTAGAGATCGTTGTAGCCTGTCTATGAGAATATCAATTGTGGAGATGGCAGATGCTATCAATTCATTATCATGTACAAGCCAAGGTCACTAATTATTAAGAGACTTATTTTAACCAAGCCGTCAGACAATAACTAATCTGAAATCTGTATTATTTGCACCACAACACATTAATTCTATTGTGTAATCTATGGACTGTATATACGTGAATCAAATAGTGTCTCACAGTAAAATTAAAGTAGGAAGAAGTTACTAGTGTTTTATACTCATTGAAGAATTTAAGCACAATATACAATGTGATCATAAGGTTTTAGACAAGTGGTGGCAGCTAAAGGGGGAGAATCAACTGACTTTCAAGAGAAGATTGTTGGAGGAAGGATCTTGGGAGTTACGAGAAGATGCTAACACCATGTGGGAGGAGATGGCCAAGAAGGTTAGAAAAGTAGCTAAAGCATTTTTAGGAGAATCAAAAGGTTTTAGACAAAGAGATAAGGAATCTTGGTGGTGGAATGAGGCTGTTCAAGAAAAGATCAAATTTAAAAAAGAATGCTTTAAAGCTATCCATCTGTGCAATAACTCGGAAAATTGGGAAAGGTATCGGAAGGCTAATAAGGAGACAAAAAAAGCAGTAAGTGAAGCACGATCTAAAGCGTTTGAAGAGTTTTACAAGGATTTAGGAACGAAAAAAGGGGAACAAAAGATTTACAAGATTGCGAAGGCTAGAGAAAGGAAATCTAGAGATTTGGATCAAGTAAGATGTATTAAGGATGAAGAAGGAAAAGTTTTGGGTACAGACAAAGATATTAAAAATAGATGGCAGGGTTATTTTCATAAGCTCTTTAATGACGGAACGGAGTCGACTTGCGATATGGAAGATCTAACAACCTTGGAGAGAGAACAAAATTTGGCATATTATCGCAGGATCAAGGTTGATGAGGTCAAGGAAGCTCTTAGAAAAATGGATAATGGTAAAGCTGTTGGTCCCGATGGTATTCCTATAGAAGTTTGGAAGTGTTTGGGAGAGGAGGGTACTATCTGGCTAACTAAGCTCTTTAATGAAATTTTAAGGTCTAAGAAAATGCCTGAGGAATGGAGAAGAAGCACTTTAGTGCCTATTTACAAAAACAAAGGAGACATTCAGAATTGCGCAAACTATCGTGGGATTAAGCTTATGAGTCACACTCTAAAATTATGGGAAAGAGTGATTGAACGTAGGTTAAGAATCGAGACGAGTATTTCTGAAAATCAATTTGGATTCATGCCAGGACGGTCTACAATGGAAGCTATATATCTTCTAAGGGGGTTGATGGAAAGGTATCAGAGTAAACAAAGAGACCTTCATATAGCATTTATTGATTTGGAAAAAGCCTATGATCGAGTACCAAGAGAGGTGCTGTGGAAAGCCTTGGAACAGAAAGGTGTACGGGTTGCGTATATTAGAGCCATAAAAGATATGTACGAGGGGGCTACGACTAGTGTGAGAACGTCTGGAGGGGAGACTAGAGACTTTCCTATTAAAATTGGCCTACATCAGGGATCATCCTTAAGCCCTTATTTATTTGACTTGGTTTTAGATGTTCTGACGAAACACATCCAAGAAGATATTCCTAAGTGCATGCTTTTTGCAGATGACGTTGTTCTCATAGCAGAGACAAGAGAAGAGATTAATTCTAAACTTGAGTTATGGAGAGCTACTTTGGAATCGAAGGGTTTTCGTCTGAGCAGGAGTAAGACCGAATATATGCATTGTAAGTTTAACAAGCGACAAGCTAGGAACGAGCTGGAGGTTAAACTTGGTGATCAGGTCGTATCACAAGTGTCAACGTTTAGGTATTTGGGATCAATTATACAAGATGATGGCGAAGTTATTAGAGATGTGGAACATAGGATACAAGCTGGGCGGTTGAAGTGGAGAATGGCATCAGGGGTTGTTTGTGATCGGAAAGTACCTGATAAACTCAAAGGAAAGTTTTATCGTACTGCTATAAGACCAGCGATTTTATATGGGAGTGAATGTTGGGCAATGAAAGGACAACAAGAACATAAAATTGGAGTGGCGGAGATGAGGATGTTGCGTTGGATGTGTGGTCATACACGAAGAGATAAGATCCGTAATGATCATATACGAGGTAGAGTTGGGGTGGCACCTATTGAGGAAAAAATGGTTGAAAATCGTTTAAGATGGTTTGGGCATGTGCAAAGGAGACCGTTGGAAGCGCCAGTTAGGAGAGTTGAGCAGATAGTTTGGAGCCCTATGAAAAAAGGTCGAGGAAGACCAAAAAGGACACTTAGAGAAATTATTGAACGGGATCTTTTAGTAAATGAGATATCTAAAGAGTTGGTCATTGATAGAGCTCAATGGCGTCGTGCGATCCATGTAGCCGACCCCACTTAGTGGGATAAGGCTATGTTGTTGTTGTTGTTGTTGTTATACAATGTGATCATACTGTCACCTGATCTTTCATGATGTGTTGGCTGTACAACTAACCCAAAAAATTATGACAATCAATGGGATATCCTTGTAATCTAGGTCACAATATATATAGCCACCTTCAACTCAAACAGAATCTGAATCATTAACACCTAATATCCTAATTATCCACGTGATTTGAATTACAAAGAATCCAACTGCAGCATCGCCCAATAAAAAATAATAAGATCCACAATCTTGAGTTTTAAGAAAAATTCCCTTATCATTCAAGCAGATATAACCAAGAAAACTCATTATGAGAAAAGAGTATACGACACAACCTCATGATTCTCAAAAACAGTATGAAAAGCTTACAGATAGAAAGTCTATTAGGAAGAATTGAAAATATAGACACATCAATAGCATACCTGAGAACATAACCAAGATACAATAGAGACATCACTTCTTTGCAGAGCACCAGTGAAAGCCTCCTCATATTTTCGTTCAGCTATCAACCTTGCTAACTCCTTCGTTGGATCCAAAGGAGCTTCAACCTGATAAAGATCTCCATGTTAGTAGCAATTATTAACTCTATATTGAAATATCAGGGCTTCAGTTCACCTTTTTCTAGCCCAAGGATTAACATAGCATACCTTCTCATGTAGTAAGGGAACATTATTCCGTTGAGTAGGCAAAGGATTTAATGCACCTGAGTTTGCTCCTGCAGCTGCTAGAGTCAACAGCTTCTGCTGGCCCTCCACCAATTCTCTACTTAAGGTTTGAGTAAATGATGATGCTGAATTAATGGCATCCTGCAAATTCAAATGAATGCTAAAAATAGGAGCTACATAATATAACGCATATAAAATCAAAATAAAGACAAATAGGTAATTCTGCTAGCTTTCCCTCAGTCACTGGCATTATGATATGAATTAACTGCCCAACTGACAGATACACACACATCTGGAGTTGTCTGGCGGAGAAAATATCAGCTGTTTAGAACTTCAATCTCTTCGAATTAACACCCAATAGTTTTTTCTTTTTCTTTTTTTTTTGATGGAAAAAGAAAGATTTTATTAGAGAAGAAAAATACAGTAGAACAATAATTACAGAAAAAAAAAGGGAGGACTAGGGTTCTCCAAGAAGAAAAAGATTGAATTGACTCCCAATAGTACCAAGAAAGAATGAACATCTATAAAGAATTTGCAGCATTTAAGGCATTGCAAGTATTATATTTTTAAGCAATTTACAGGCTAGGAATTAAAAAAAATTCGGGGGAGGGGACACATGGGGGAAGCTTCATACCAGATCAATACTGGTAGAAAAGTATAAGCTAAACATTCTAACATCAAACTATGTGAAAATGTTTACATTTGGAAGAAGAAAAAAAAATACATAAAGAAGATTCTTTATAATAACTCAATAAAAACAGTTTATAATAACAGTTGGAAGTAAAATAATTCAATAAAAAGAGATATACCAATTACCTAGTCAAGATATGCTTTATAATAACTTTCATGATGTATGTTATGATGTAGAACACAATAATTTGTATAAAAGAACACATTCGAGAAATGGCAAAAGCGTATTAACAAAATATACACACCCTTAATGTCATTGCCAATGAGGTATGCCCAGACTCTAGGTGCTGCTGCACTGCAGAAGTATGTTCAACCATGCCTTTTTGAAATGTAGAATCCACTTGCTCAAACATGGCTTTGCATGAATTCTCAAATGCAGGAACTACTGAAGTTTCAAAACTGGATTTGAGTGCATCCTGCAGAAGAAATTATAAAACACTATTACAATGAAAGCTACCTCCATGAAGAAAAAATAAATATCATACTGATATCAAGAACAAATTAATTTAAAGTAAACTATAATTGAAATAAAGCAAGATAAATGCATACCTGAAGCACCTGTTTACCAGTTGTCTGAAACTGTGCTTGTATTTGCCTCGCTACAGTAGCTTCAAGTTTTGAATTAACCGATTTATCAAGTTGATTGACTGCTTTATCACCCACGCCTCTCTGTGGCAGATAATAACAATTAGATCCAAGTGAAACAACTTAATTCTTCTACAAGATATATTGATATAACCTAACCTGGAAGGACTCTACAATAGCTGAAGATATTGTTTTCTCAATAGCAGGACTTATTGCACGAACTACAGCTGGTCCAACTGCCACCACTTCCTTCTTCACAGTTTTCTCCAATATGGCCAATAGATCCTTGCTCATGAAGTTATTAATCAAACTTGTAATTTGCTGGAAACGGTCACGTAACAACTTTTCATTTTTTGCATTATCCTCCTGAATCCTAGCCCACAAAGCATCAGTTTGTGCCTTGACAGTTTTTTCCATGCTTCGCCCCAAGGCCACCTCAAGCCTTCTACCCTCTTTTGTAACTGGCACTGCAACCATCATTGTCATCTGCTTCTGTGTCTCTTTTTGCATGGCTAATAACTGCCAAAATGGGAATTAGGGGAATTAGTACAACTAAATGAGCTAAACTACTGAGATTTGAAAAAGAATAAATAAATAAATAAAAGCCTAAGTTATATTGACACTTTTTCTCTGAGAAAGTTTAAATATATTGGAGTCAGTGTTTATAAACATCTATAACACTACTATAAGAGCAGATTAATGTATTATCTAAAAGCATAGTATGTGATCCAAAAGCATTTGAGAAGCAAAAACTTCTACATAATTACCTGATTTAGTGTCTCCTGCATTGCCTGAATTTGAGGTAAAGCATTTTCAGGAGAGGGGATGTTTGAACTTCCAGTAGGTTCATTGGATGAATCAGTTGAATTGAGAGTGCTTGGAGATGGGGAAGCTGGACCTGATGGTAGAGAAGTTTTTCCCTTCTGTCTCTTCCCTTTTGTACTTGGTGCTGGGGAAGGCGGTACTGTGGTAGGTATAAAAGAGTCAGAAGCCTTTTCATGCACATCCTTTGCCAAGTCTTGTTGTCCATCTTCACCTGCATTAACGTAAGTTTCCCCAGAAATTGCACCACATTCACGGGCCATCTCAATGCCAAGATCAGAAGCCTGAGAGCAAAAGAATTTCTCTTTACTATTAGAAACTAGGTTTTGCTGTTGTCCTTGCAAGCCAAATTCATCAATTTGATTAGATCTTGCCTCACCCACCACTTTCACTTCAACTTCAGCATTCCCTATGTCACTGTTGACAATCACATCCTGGATCTTCCCCTCTCCCCCACTCTTGCCGTCAATCACACCAGTTTCGGAGGAAGAACCAGCTTTTATGATCTCAGACGGTGTAACCAGATGAGTTGGATGCTTAAACATGACGGGAGAACTAAGTACAGCAGACATCTCATCCTGTGTAACTCTATTCTCATCACTCTTTGTATCATTATCCAATGGTGGTACATCAGATAAGTTCCTATGAATGGGATCCATTTGCCTGTCAACTGAGTAATCATTGACAGGTTGGTCTCCACCATGATCACCCAGTTCCAGACCTGACTCAAAGTTAGGTGGAGGATTCCTATAGTCAGAAAGTTTCCTAGACAACCTTGGGCTCAAAGGAGGAGGTGGTGATGGAACACAAACAATATCAGCATCACTGCTTGATGGAGCTAATGTAACAGCTTTAGCTTCAGCATTTGAAATGCTGATCTCTTTAGCCTCGGTGAGGCCAGAGCTTAAAGGGTACCTTGCTGCAGGTGTACTCTCAGCACTACTTACTCGTGTCATTGTTTTAGAAGCAGAACTGGTTAATGGCATCTCACTTGTTTTACTTGCAGACGAATCTAAAGAGTTGAATCCTTCAGCAGCAGTTCCATCTCGTGAAACAGTGGAATCAGAGTTCTCTAGGCCCATTTCTAGCGGTGGAGGCAAACACTGGGTTAAATCCAAGGCATACTGCTGAATAGCCTGCGTCTGGACACAATAAACCTGAATAATATGTTCACCATGTGGTAATATATCATTTGTCCCAGTAAAACTTAGAATAGGCATGGTTACAGTAAATTCTGCTATATAATCCATGCGAGTTGATTCTGGATTAGGACCATATTCTATATGCACAGCATATATAGCATTCTTCTTGGCATTTGCAAGTAAAAGAAGACCTGCTTGAGACAATGCCGCCACTTGATTAAAGAATGCATCCTCAACTGAAGGTTCAGCTGAACTCTTTAAGTCTAAAGTCTGGGTGCATTTCCATGACTCAGCATCACTCGGGAGCAGCCAACCTTCTTCACTTGTTGATGCCCAAAGTTTCACTTCCCTATTTAGCGGTCCCTGTGAAATGGTTGTATTGAGCAAGTAATAACATATATCTTTACTAAAATGAAGAGTTGCGTAAAAAATAATAGCAATAGTAAAAAGAGAAGTCTCTAGAATTCTTATTTTAACAATTATATTAAAGAAATGTAACGATATCCCCAGTGAATAAAATGGGTTATATGAAACATATTTTACAGTAAATATTTCATCCGAATTTACTCAAACCAAGAAACTGATTGACCATAGTATAAAAAACATAATAGGCACACTTACCGCAGTGATAAGTACAATATGATCAGGCCGCTGTGGAGAAGTCAAGAATGTAGCAGAATAAACAGGATGCCCATCATGTGGTCTGAATACAGCAAGTGGTTGGGCCTTACGATATCCCCAGATCTTTATCTGTTGTATAAAATTGTTATTAGAGAAAAAGGAGTGAGAAAAATTTTAAAAATTAAATAAATATTAACTGAGTAGGACATATGCATAGATGAGTATAGTACCCTGAAATGAGACAATATTCAGATGACAACATAACCATAGATATTATTCATACAGGTGAAAAGAGAATCACTGACACGCATAAGCATTTATAATATAACATTATAGTGACCCCCACAAAAAACTCAGTGTAATAGAGTTGTCTAATACCTTTGCACATCAGATATAGTAACTCCCTTAAGAACTCATGTGCAGAGCACCAAACAGAAGCCATATAAGCAATTATATCCCATAAAAATGCAACAGTGGAGATCTGTCCTTGATGATGCTAGCATTCCTCTCCAAACATACAAACCAGAGAACCCCATCAACCACACATTGCTACAATGTTTTATTCTCCATTTTACCAAACTTTGGAACCAAGTAAGGAGAAATTGTGTTCCAAAATACTAGGTCACACCAATTACTCTTATATTTATGCAGTGAAATTATCATTTTCACAACTTGGACTCTAAGTTAGTACCTGATCACTCAAATGTACGGCCAACACAATATTAATAAAAATTACTTGCCTGCACTTCTCTATTCAGCTCATCCATTCAGTTAGTTTAGTTGGATAAAATAACATGACCCTTTTAGTTTTCTAATGAGACAAAAAGAGAAAAGAAGGAAATTACAATCAGGGAGGAGAGCAGATGGATGTCATAACTCAGCATAATCAACTGGCAGTCCCACATTGTTTGCACGTCACAATTTTATTTCTGACACAAACTATCTATAAAGGACAGATGCTGATGTTGATATTGGATGCTACTAATAATCTTTATTTTTCAGTTATACACACAATTTAACATTCATTACCTAGATGCACTCATTAAAATTCTTCGCTTTTCCTTTCATACCATGTACATCTACTCAGAACTTAAAAGGAAAAAAAAATGCTTTTTTGATGTTGATTAGAAAAGGATGCAAAAAAGCTACAAATCCTCAAAGAAGCACCATCTCAAATAAATTGCATCAACCAAAAATGTATAAAACATTGAAATAACGAGTAGCAGACTAGCAGTTAATTAGGAAAAGAAAATACAAACCGTGCCATCCAATGATGCAGATACCAAACGATTTGTCATCCATTGGCACATGGACAAATCAGTAACCTCCTTATCATGTTTACCTACACGCTGAACCCCATCAACGAGCTTGTCTACAGGACATCTGAGAGGCTCCTCTGCTACATAAGTTTCACCATTTCCAACTTTTGTGGTGTCAATTCTAAGAATATGTCTTCCTATACCAACAACCAAAACCTCCTGTATGAACAAAGCTCAATTAATAACAAGAATTTCAAGAAAACAATATCTCATCTGAAGCATCCAAATGCTAGAACTAAAGCTTTTGAAATAGAGAATTAAGAGGAATTACTTGTTTGTGGCAATGCCAGCATATTCTGGGATTTGAAGCTTCCTCCTCTCCCACTACTTGAATAGCAACAAGAATCCTTCCTGTAATTTGAGGCTTATCTTCTTCATCTGGACCTTCAGAGATCTTCCACACATATACACGGCCATCTATGCCAACACTGTGGAAAAGGATGCTACCTTAATAATGTAATTTATGGAGGAGCAGAATTGGTCATTAACATTCAGATAACAAAAACTACCTAGCTAAGAGGTGAACATCTTCAGCAAAGAAAGCTAAGTCTGTGACCCTCTGACGAGAACAAAAAACAAGGAAAATGTTAGTTGATGAACTACTTAGTTATATATTGTCTGTCATAGGAGTATATACAGGAATATAAGTTGATGAAACAGAAAGCATGGATAAATAGGCAGCAGAAACCTTTAAATATGTATTAACACTTTGCTACAATATACAATACACAATGATGCCTTTCACCTAATATTAGAGCAGAAACGAAATTAATTATTATTTGAACAGCAAGACTATGCTAGTGGAATTTTAACATGAATTTGTTCTACTTCCCAATTTTGCTATCTGTTAATTGTGTTTCACACTCAAGCATAATGAACCTAGAGGTTGAAATGAAACTCCGAAAAATATTTATATTTTCCATGACGCCTTCATAAATATAGTTCCAATATTAATCCAAATTTTAAAATGAATGATTTCAAGTTTAAAATATAGACAAATTAATTACCTGCCGTATGTGTTTAGATATATGGCCTTTTACATCATAATCTTCAAAATGTAAATATAAGTAAATAAGTTGTAAGATATACTTCGACTAATCAATAATTCAAGGTTACTCCAATATCAACTTATAACTCAAGGAAGAAGAAAGCAAAAGGCAGCAGCTTATTTGAGGTATTCTTATGACTCAAGGAAGAACGAAGTTGACAGAATTCAATTTTAACATAACAAACAACCAGCAGAAAGAACAGAAAATTAAAAATAATTGATTCCCAAGGGATCACACAGATCATCTAAGCATAGAGCTATGGTGTTTCAAGTTCCATATATTTTTAGATAGAAAAGAATTTACTAATGAGAATAGAAAAGCGAGTTGATAAATCCAGCTTAAGGCATTAATTGAACTAATAAACCAGCAATTTGATAAATCATACTAGAACTATATCATTACCTGAGTGTGGCCCCGAAGCAAAGATCTTAGAGCGGTATTAATATTAAGAACCCGGATGTTCCCTTGTTTCAATCCATAGCAAATATATGATTTATTGACAGCAATTTGACGGCCCAAAACAAGCTGTGGGTCCGATCCATATTTTGTAATGGGAGTAACTTCGAGCTGAGGCTGCACCTCCCCTTGCAACCTCACATCCACATCATAAACAACACAATCACCCATCAAATGCCGACCCTTTGGGAGCTTACTGCTCGGCATACGAATTGGGGCGCCAGCGATCCCCGGACTGGCACCAGCCAGCATCCCCATTGTTGGCATAACAGGCATATTGACAGGCAAAGGAAATTCAGGAACCCCGGAAGGAGGGTGAATGGAATGCAAGGGAGTAGAAGGCTGAGGAGGCAATTCGTGATTTGTAGCAGGCGGGGCACTGAGCAACGCCATTAAGCGAGCACCGGCGTTAGGGTTGTTGGGTGAAGAAGGAGGAAGGGAATGAGGAGGAGGAGGCATGGGTTGAGGCTGAAGCGGAGGAGTGGGGTAAGAGAGAGAACGCTGGTGGTGCAGATTCTGATGTAACTGGTGCTCTTGGGAAAAAGGGATGTGGGGCTGGGGGAACTGGAGGTGAAACGGTGCGTTTTGAGGAGGGTACGAATAGGGGCCGGCGGGAGGAGGGTAAGACGCGGAGGAAGAAGGCGGAGGAGCAGAGAGAGGAAAAGTGGAAGGAGGAGGGAAAGGCGAAGGGTTGTGAGAAGCTGGATTTGACGGTGCGGTGTTATTATTATTACCGGGTTTGAAGAACTTGTGCATGTCAAAAGGCGGTGAAGATTGATTTGGGTTCCCAGGAGAAGCCATCATCAGATTGAATTGAGATTGAACCAATTCAATCTGATGAGATGCGTCTGATGATTCAGCTGCTGTCTTGAGATTTCTCCGGAATGGGACGATAGATGAAGTGGTAGAAGAGTAACGCTTCGAAGATATGAAGGTCTTCAAAAGTGATGCACTGCACAGCACTGAGATCTGAAGGACTGTGAACGCCGCACCGATAGCCCCAGATGATGATGACTTTCAATGGAAGAGGAAGGGACTTGGGAGACCTGAAACCCCAATAGGGTGTATCTGGAAAAGAAAACTTAGGCTGGGTGGAAAGTGAAGAACTTAAAATACTCCTTTTTGGTTTGCCAATGCCATTGATAACTAGGAGCGCATGTATTCGATTATTCTCCTGTGAATCTTAAAATAATTATTAGTTATTATGAAATATAAATAAATAAAATTACACATATTCGTACCTAAGATATGAGATTTAATTATATAATTTTGAAAGGGCAACCAAATTGTGCCTAATATATTTTAAAATGTAAAATTTAATATATGAGGAATGTAGAACAATTTAAAGAGATATGTTTATTTTCGAAAAAATAATTATAAAGACATGATATTGTTGATTATTGATTGTGAATCAAAAGTTAGGATGAATAATATGAAAATAACAATACGTAATGCTCTTATTAGCAAATTATTCCAATCTACTTAACCTATGCGCATTTAATTAATTAGAAAAATTTATGAAGAGCTTAAATCTTTTGTAACCTCTTTTACTATTAGATTATTTGAGATCTATGTATATAATAATAGAAAAATAATTAATATAAATTTTAAAATAATTTAATAATAAAAAATAATCTCATAAAAAGTGAAATTCCCGTTATACTTATCCAAATTAATTTACTAAAAGACAATAATAAATTAGACAAATACCATAAACATAACATGGTATCAGTTATTTAGGAAATCTTATAAATACCAATTATAAGAACATTTACAGTGATAGTTCTTAAGGAGTTCTTAAATTTAAAAATCGGTTCTTATTCGTAAGAACAGTTCTTATACAAAAAGTAATAATAAAATAATCAATTCACAATAAATATTATTGGAAAGCAACAAATGCTAAAGTAGTAGAGAATTGATTGTGGTACTTATTTGTGAGTTCTTAAAAGGTTCATTGCTGGAGTTGAGAGTTACTTAATGTAGTGGGAGTTGCTTAAGCAAATGTGGCACTGTGAGACCCACAATAAGAACCCAAGTAAGGTTCACCACTATACATGCTCTAAGGTTTCTCAAGTTTCAATTTCCTAAACATAAATTAGTTCTCTACTTATGAATCTATAAAATTATTTGTTGGACTTAAAAGAACTTTAACTAATATCATCAAAATTTGAAATACACTTTGTTTTCCTTTCTACGAGGCTATAAATATGGTCATTACATAGTATTTGTAATATAATAATTGAAGAATACTGATGATATAACGTAAGATAACATTAATTTCAATAAAAGTTTAAGGTCATGTTTGGATAAACAGTCTATTTAAGTGCTTATAGAATAAGCGATTATATATAAGTTATTTATACAATTAAAGAGTTTATGAGAGCAAACTTCACATAAGCTGAAAACAACTTATTTTTATAAGCTATTCTGTAGAGCTTATAAAAATGAGCTGAAAACAGCTTATTGTCATGTCATAAGTTATTTCTATAAGCTCTCCCAAATACGTATATAAGCATTTATGCTATAAGATAAGTCAGATAAGCTCAAAATAATCTTTTCCAAATAGACCCTAATTGTATAAGTAACCCAAAAAAGTCAATTTTTTTATTTTCAAATATTGTATAAGTAATTCGACTCAGCTCAAAATATATTATTGTCATAAATTTTCGTATATTTGTGATTATAATCAAAAAAATTATCAAGTAACCAAATTTAATTGTATAAATAACAAAGTATAATCAATTTTTATCACTTCTCTCTCTCTCCCAATAAGTAATCATCATAATAGTCATTAAATTCCACCCTCCCTACCACAAGGTGAATGGTCTAGTGGTGGAAGGTGTTGATAATTTAGCAAGTGATCATAAGTTCAAATCTTTGCTTCATCATGTACCAAATAAAAACCCACCCTCCTTATATTTTTGACCTTGCTATATATGCTACATTATGTCTAATAAAGACCAAAACCACAAAGGGTAGTGGTCTCCCCATCCTCAAATAAAACTTAACCATACAACCCTAATCCTGCCAATATCCTATAAGTTGAAATTGTTTCCTGCGAGTAAGAGGCCATTGGAAGTTGTTAGATGTTTGATCCAATGGCTCCCAATCATCTAATATTTTTTTAAAAAAATTACAATCATTCTATATTATTGTCTCCTGTGCATAGGAGGCAGTCTACTTCCATATCCTACCCCCTTTTGTCAGTCAATACTCTAGAACTAAAGGGAGATCATGTCTCTTGATGTGATCTATGAAACCATATGTTGGAGAAATATTCAGAATTCTAAGACTAATGATATAGGCAGAATCAAGCCAAGTAACCTTCATGTAAATTGTAGCCTTATCTCTTAGCTTTCCAATGCATAAAAAATTACATGAATTGGACCTTTGTAGCCCAAGTTATGTCTAACTTACTGAAGCATGTTGGTTTAGGAACTTCCTACATGTCCAAAATTGAGAATTGATATCTCCGGGCTTCAAGGATGAGTGAAAAGAAATTTGATGGCCTAATTTGAAGTTATGCTTGGAGAAGCCTAAAAGAATCATAAGGAAGATTATCTTGGTGCCCATGTTGAAGATTTGATTTAGTTTAGGTTTAGGGTTTCCTTTTTGTTATTGTTTCCTTCTTCTTGTGATTTTCTTTCAAGCTAAGGTTTTAAATTGTTTTGTAATGTGTTCCTTACTATATATAAAAGGGGCTTATACTAGGAAAGATAAGCTCATCGTCACATCACAAACTTGGCACGGATGGTATCTAACCCACACGGGCGCAAGCCTATCCTTTTCCCAACCCATATATCCACATCAATTCATTCTGCCATTGCATTAAAGCAAAATTAATCTTTATACACAAATAATAAAACATGACAAGAGAATCAGTTCTTTTCTTACAAACACATATATGGATATGAATCATCTTTCATATAAGTTTAAGTTTCATAGACTCAATTATTTGTTACATTTCCAATGTATCCCATATACACTACAACCCACTAGCACAACATAGCAGATAATGACCTACTCGATTATAGAGTTTTTCTAAATAATCTTACTCAAAGCATAAAACTACATATTACTATGCCCCGGACAAGAGGGGAGGTATCCTTAGCACACACATCCTCGAATGATATCTTCACCTGAAATTGTGAAGGGGTGATTTGGGTCCACTTGACTCATCATAAACAGCATAGCTTATCAAGAATAAACAATAATGCATTCCAATAGTGTAATACCCCGAGTTACATTATTGCTTGTGCATTGATATTTGGGCTATGTAATTGAATTGAATGCTTATGCATGTACATATGTATGATGTTTAAAACAATGGAAAATTACCCGTAAGATATGTGTGATAAGTTAGAGAAATTTGGTTTTAGCTAAATAGTTAAAGAGAAGACCTTTTTGAAAGAATCTAAAGTTTTAAGGTAAAATTTATAACTTCTGGAAAATAGGAGTGCAAGGGATGAATTGGAGAGTTGAGGTGAATTTGTTAAGTATAAGGGGTATTTTAGAAAGGAACTAATTTAATTAATTGGATTAAGGAAATTATATAGTTTTGCATCTAAGCCCCTCTTGAATTCAAGGAGGAAATAATGAAGGACCATGTGGCAATATTTGAAAATAAGCCCTCCTAACACTTAGTAAAAATCTGATCACTCATCCCTCCTCTCCTCATTTTCGTCTATCTCTCCCTCTCCCTCTCTTCTTAGTGCTTCAACCTCCATTCACCAAATCCTCAAGACTTAGGCTCTTCCTTAGGTGTGGGAGCATTTCCAATCACTGATGGCTCATCTTCACAGTGGAAAGTTTTGGGAACCAAGGTAAGAGATAGGTTTTTCAGATTTCTCCCCTATTTTTGAACTTATGAGCCCTAAGTGCTAAAATTTGGTGTTTTGTATGAGTTGGGTGCTTTAATGGTGTTAAGATGAGGGGTTTTGGTTCCTTAGTCCTTCTTGCCTCTTTTATTGCAGGCTCAATAAGACACAAACAAAAGTTTGCAATATTATTAATTATAGCTAAGTTTCTTTGGATGCATAACTCACTAGACTGTAAGTTCCCCTTTACAGAAGCAAAGTATGCAAGTATAAACAAGGAGGAGGATTGAGCCTCGAAGATTTATTAGCCCTTGAATCAGCCACTTTAAGTCAACCAAAAAAGGAGGATCATTCGGCATAAAGAAACCCTCATCAGCTAAGCTTTTACGTCAAAATACAAAGATTAATCTAGATAACCTAATTTCAAGCTTCTAAAAAATTATTCAACAATTTGGAAAAACCTCTTCCTCATATATAAAATAGTCCAAAAAGATCTCTCTTGGCAAGTAGGAAAAGAAAATGGCTTCTCTCTAAATTCAAATTATTGGCATAAGCCATCTAAGCCAAACCCAAGATACAAAACTGCTCAAGATCTCTCCCTTAATGAAAGACATAAAGACTAAAGGAAACTCTTCTTACATTATATGACAATAATACAACAAGGAAAATTGGCTAAATATACAATTTAGTCTTACAAAAAGATTGATTTGCACTGAGTTCGTAATTTATACAAATTATTTCCTTCATAAATTATATGAGTGTGTGACCTAATATCCAACACATAAAATCTAATTTATGAAAAACCACCTTTATTAACCTTGAAGAGCCTAACTTCTCTGGAAAACTATTACTATGGATCAAGGTACACTTTTCTCTATGATTCTTTAGGTTAATATTATTATTATAAGTTTGTCTATCAAGATCCTATAAATAATCAATTCATGATCATAAGAATTAATTTATGGTTTTTTACCAACTTCCGCATTTGAGTGAGATCATGAGTTTTGGTTGTTTTGTGGTTATAATTATGTTATAAGATCCTTACATTTATGTATTGGGATTCTTGGCAATGACATGGTCTTTTATTGTCACTTGATCCATGTTATTTCATTTTTGTTCTATGATGAACCCCATTTCTTTAAGAATTGTGCTTTAAGGAAGACATTAATTCGATCTTTTCTTTTCCTTTATATATAAGCGATGTGGATATTATGTGTGGAGTGTTTTGATAATGAACTACCAAGAGAGATCGAATGGCGACTTAAGCCAACCTTGAATGAAAAAAAAAAAATTAACTACATTTCAGTATATGATTTTTATTAATTTTTTAATCACAGTATAATAAGTGGTTCTCTAATTAAAACATGACAAGTTTATGATTTTTTAAAAAAGTAGTATATTTTTCCCGAGTCAACATTGCATGATTAATTCTTTTAAATTTTTTTTTACACATATTCTATTTTTAGTGGAAAATCTATAACAAAAATAGTAAGAAATTTTATACAAGTCTAATATGCTTCGAATTTCCTTCCATTTATTTGATCTTATCAATTATATTGTAATTCATGCTTGTTTTTAGGGCAATTAATTGTGACATTTAGGGTCTTATATGTCTATGATGAGATGTGCAGAGATCCTCTACTTGGCTACTTGGCCAAGCATGGTGCTTGATCAAGCAGGGTCATTCGATCAGGTTCCTATCAAGTGGGGCGCATGTCGAACGGCCCTCCTTGGCCAAACAAAAAAATTTGAATTAGAGATGAGACAGGGAAGGTAGACTCTTTTGGGTGGCCTGTGTTTGTTTTCACTATGGAACTACTTGCTAGTGTGCATAGTAAAAACACTTGGGGTGTTAGATTTGTACGACATATTTGTTTCAAGGCACATGCATTTGTAAATATCTATTTGCATGTTCGACCCAGTTTTATCCTAAAATGAGTAAAATAAATGTTTTCTTTCCAGATATATTACGAAAAAATATCTCTTAAGGTTTTTGAAAATTAAACAAATATTTCTTTTGAGATTTATCACTCAAAATTTAGAAAAAATATTTCCTTTAAAAAATAATTTCGTTCATCCTTCTGTTTAAGACTTATTCGGATATTTAAGGTATTTCTTTTTGAAATAATTTGATTCATTTTTCCTTTTAAGAATTATCTAAAAATAAAAAGTTTGTTCATTCTAAATTATTTTTTTCTGAGTTTATAAACTTAGTGAAAAATTAGAATTTCACTTACAAATTATGCAGAAATCTAAAAAAATTCTTTCTGAAATAATTTTATTTAACTTCCTCTTTATGAAATATTCACAAAAATTAAAAAAAAACATTTTATTTACTAGTTACAAAAAATATGTTAGGTCTCCTCCTATCAGATTCCATGATTCGGGCATATGAATGGCATAGATGGTGAGCTTCACCTCACCTCTGTAAGCCTGTGTAACATAACTCTATTCCATATTTCTGTAAATTCACAAAATCAATATATATAAATATGCTCACATTTAACTATTGATTTTATATTTCACTGACAAACTAAACATACAAGATCCATGATTCATTAACACAGTTCCATTGTATATTATATTTCAACATATTCATGTGAATTCAATCTTATTCCATTTATACATTTTCCATCCTACAACAACCCACCCAATTACAAAGCCTCAATAAGATTTTTACAAAATAAAAGTGAGAACTAATAAGTAAACTTTACCCCGAACAAATGGGGAGTTGATCACCATACGCAAGTCGATAGTGTCTTTTCTTTCGCACCTGAAAATGTTGGGGTGTGAGTCATATTGACCAAGTGAGAAAACCACTATCTTACCACAACCACACAATACATGCAGTCAATTTCATGCCAAGACCTATCTTAGTATAACCACAATATTAAGTAAGATTCATAGCACAGCACTAAATTTTATCCATGTCACATATATCACAAATTTCCATACCAATCGAATTGTCCAGGGTACCTCTGGATAGTTGCCCGCGGCCCATGCTGCATCCACCCTTATCGCTCCAATAATAAGAGGCCACCCTTATCACTTCGTGTATCTCATCCCATGGGGTGCACCGCCATGTCTTTCCTTTCTTTTTCAAGCACAAGCATAAGCACAATCAGATACTAAGTGCACATCTCAATCATTCTCAATTCAAGCCATAGTACAATCAGCATAATTCCAGACTTCCAACATCATAATATAGATACAACATAATCCATCATTAGCATAACATCATTTTCAATGTTTATATATACACATACACATACCATTTGGACTATTTGCATAACAATCAATATAAATATATATGCATGCACAAGAAAACACATTCACGTTCCACATATGTATCCATAGACACTCAAATGCAAAATTATCATACACATAGTTATCCGTAGACCAAATTCTTCAATCAAACTCATTAACTTAGCCACATGCATTCTCATACGTCATTCAATTACATATTTACTCATACACATGCAAACCTTCTCGTAGTTCAGCGCACACAGGATAAACGTGGGGTTCAAAATCATTTAAAATATAATTTATATAGAAAATACAAACACAGTAAAATAGAGATTCACTCACCTTGGATCCAAGCCAAATATACTCTAGAGTTGCAAAGAAAGGATACCAAAAATCCCACCAAAAGCCTAGAAAACAAGTCAAACAAGAATAACATCAAATCAGAACTTAAACTACCAAACATTTATCCTTGTTTTGTTTTGAAGCAAATTTCAAGTCCATTCTTTAGAAAAATTCTGGTATTGATCTATAATTTTAAAAATTGTGAAATTTGACACACCATCATTCTTATGTGTTGACATACTAGGATAAAAATTTCAGATCCAAATTATATCATTTGTCCCCTCTAAATACTCTTTTGACTACCATAGGTCAGAACTATCTCATATCTGCACTGGTTCTATTTTTCTGTTCAATAAGCCTAGAAAATCTTAGCCAAATGTTATGAAATTTGGTAGATACTTAGTATGATGTCTTAGGTAGGTGCCATAAAAATTTCACGTCAAAGTAAAGTGGTTTAGTCACTGAACAGGGACTAAAATCTAATTCTGTTCAGGTTTGTTTTTGCACAGAATGAGTCTATTCCTGAGCATTTTACCTAGCTAAACTCCTCCAATTGCCATGAAACTTTTTAGTTTAACCCTTTTACATATTGATAGGTTATTGTAAAATTCTAAAGATTTTAAGGCCTCATTTGGTCATCCAAAATTCACAAAAACATTAGCATGCCATATCAGTCCCGTTTTCATATTCTTTTGGTTTTAGCTATTGTTTTAAGTGCATTAAAGGTATTAAACCAACCCAGAAAATTCTAAAGAAACTTTAGGCATATTCTTGGACAAATTACTTAATTGCATATTAAATTTCATGACCATTGGAGTTCATTTGTATTGAAAATAGCCCAAAACCTGGAAAGATGTTGACAACACCTATGAGTTAGATTGCCAAATTTTTTAATCCTTAATTCTACTTGTTAGTCCATCATTCCCATATGCAGATAGAATTGAGCAACATTAATAAACCTTTACCAATGATAATCAAACAATAGTTTCTTATTAGTTCATCAAAATCACCTTCATAGTCCATTTCCTATAACTAGCTTAATAAGTTTAAGATTTTGCATTTTCTTTTGATTTTCTTACAGTCCAGATATTCGAGTCATCATTTTAACCCATACACTCACTAATTCCTCTTTGATAATCTTTTTATCAACAATGCTACATCATACTAATTCAACATTTAAGTGCAAAAGTTTTAAAAATTAACATATTACAAACCCAAAAACTTGAAAGCAAGAACATTCTCAACTAACGCATACTTCATTAGAAATCTTACTCTTTCCTTCACTAATTTCAACATGCAGCAATCCAGACTTAAGGTTTATGATGCCAAAATCCTTCCTAAGGAGTATTTAGCTATTTTGTACACTCTTACTCAAATTTCTGCTAATCCCTCTCTCCACTTACATAAATTTTCTACAGAAAACTTACATTAAAACTAGTTCTTATCCAAAATTCTCTTGGCCAAGACTCAATTTAGATCACAATCTTCTAAATCTCAATTTTGATTATTCAAGACTATCATGTATGCTATTTTTCTCTACCTAACCGATAAGGAAGTTGATCTAAAAAATTTATTCAAGCTTTCACCTACGGTTAGACCATCGCTCTCCCTCTCTGATTCTTGATCCAAAATACATCCTTATCGGTGACCTCAAGTCAACTAAGGAAATGGAAAGAGAAGAAAGAGATGAAACGAAGGAACTTACAATAGTTCTGCAATGGAAATCAATAGGTTCAGCGGTCACAACCCCACTCTCTTGCTCGACCAACTTTATTTACATAGATGAAGCCGAGGAAGAAACGAAGATGGAGGAAAGGGAAGGTTCGGCCGGTGGCTAGGTGGCCAATGGTGGAGTTCCAGTTAACTCTCTCTCTCACACTCGCCTGGTCTCTTTCCTTCCACGGTCTCCCCATTTGTTCTGCCTCTTTCCTTTATGCATCCAAATGAAGGACCAGGGGTGATATGCCATGGTTTCTTCTAGAAGCCACATCCAAGGGCGATGAATGCTCCACGTGGCACAATCTCCCAAAGTCGCTAGTATTTTAGTTTAGCTAAATTACGTAAGGCCACTCCAATTAAAGTTATAAATCATTCGAGTACTCTTGAATCTTGTAAAAAAAATTCTTAAAATTTTATATTTCACCCAAGTATTTTTCCATTACCTTGTATCCTATATTTTCATTAATTAAAAAAAATTGATATAACTTAATTAAATTTTCTAACAAATCCTTATGAATTATCATTTTTATGTCTAATTTCAATATAGTCCTCAATAGTTCCAAAAATTTTTAATTCCCAGGTTGAAAATTTCTTATATATTGTTTACAAAAATATTGGGCATTACACCTCCCTTCCTCACTCTATTCACAGGGATAGAACTTACACATACAAAAAAAAAAAAAGAACTCACAAAAGAACACATAACTGAAATGGATCCCCTTTAGTGCACAGAGCCACCGAGGCTCTTGCGCATTGTTGATCTTTTTTTTTTTTCAATTTTTTTTTGAAAAATAATCTAACAATGGATAGGAGTACATGTTGACTCTAGTAGGAGTATATGCTGACTCTAGTACTAGATTTAATCTGTACTCCTACATAATTGTAATACCTGCCAAAATAGGGATCACGTGTTTGGAGGTATTACGGTATTTTACCGTATAAAATAATTTAAATTTAATTAGTCATTTTAATCTCCATATCTAATTTTTTCATTTTGAATAATTATTTATGAGATTTGAAATAAATGACAAAACCTTATATTTTTTTGCGGATGATATTTTTGTGATTTGGGGAAAGACAAGAGGAAGAGAAAATTTTATGGAAATAGTGTTAGGAGGCATGGAATTGACAAAGACAGTAGTCATGAGACATAGAGGGAGCCGAATGTCTATTGGGTCCAGAGATGGACTAAAAAGAAATGAGAACTAAGGCGGCACCTAGAATATAAGAAATGCCCAAATTAGAGAAATTATGGATTTGCCACTACTAAGCTTAATTAAGGATTGACCCGAGGACAAAGTAATAATTTCATCATGGTGGGTATATATAGGCGGCCCCACCCCTTTTTTTCCTCATTTTCTTACTTTTCTCTCTCTCCTCACTATTTCTTCTCTCTTTCTCTCTTCTTTCTCTCTACCTCAACCTCTCCATCCAAATCCTCCAACCAAGCTCCTGTGAGCGGTTCTTCAGTGGTGGGGCAAGTTGTCGGTGACTAACCAATGTAGGAATAGCAAGGAATCAAGATAGAAATTTTAATTTCTTGAATTTTTTCCCTATTTTCTAGTTTTAGGGTTGTTTGGGGTAAAATTGAGATTGGGACTTAGTTTGTCTATTAAAATTAGGAGTTTTGGTGTCTAAATACTCTTTAAACATTAAGGATAAAAATTCATGAAAGAAATCATGAAAAATGGTGAAAATTAGGCTAGACCTAAGCCAAAATCAAGGAGAAATCGCGTGGGTCGCGATCGTGGTGCCCAGGCGTCACACTTCAAAAGAAAAGGGGAAGAAGGCCATGGTGCCTAGGCACCAAGCATACTGATGTCATACTTTAGTGTTTTGTTGGTCTTTCTTTAAATGGTCATAACTCTTTCATCCGAATTATGTTTTTAACAAATTTTATATCGTTAAAAAGCTCTTTGAGTTTCATTTCCAATGGTTTAATTGGAAATTATTTGCCAGTTGAGAGTTATAATCAAATAAGTGAGCAAAGGTCAGAATTAGTGATGATGATTTTACTTGTTTTATTTATTTATTGATTCGATTGGTTCTAAGTGACTTCAGAGCTTTATTGGCTTCATTTCTTGGGATTTTGTATACGGTAAATCTTGTTAGCATCAAGGTGAATGAATAACTTTGTTAACCAAGATTTTATTTAACATTACTTAAGTACAATATAAATCTTACTAACACCATAATTGAATTTAAATTATTAAAATTCCCTAGTTAGTGATATTAATTAGAGTATGGAATTTCTTGTAATGCTGTGGGAAACATAATAAGGTTGTTTGGGATGATGAATTAATAGTTATATTGTGTATTGTGATGGTTGTGATTTGGGAGGTTATTATGTAGGATGTATTTGGGAAGAGAGAATTGATTGTTGGTTGTTATGTGATGTGTATTGTGTTTGTATGAATGCATTGCATATGGGAAAAGAAAAGAGAACATGGGAACGTAGATTCATGAGTTTAAGCTGAGTAGTAGTCTCGAATTTGGCTGAATTCTTTGTGATGAACCTCAATGACTAATTGTGGGAACATAGACCTATAAGTACAAGTTGAGTAGTGGTCTTGAATTTGGCCAAGTTCCTTGTGATGAATCTCGAGGATTTAAAGTCTAAGGGAACATAGACCCTTAGCATATTGTTATTGGGTGAAAACTCGATGAGGCATATTTGAAAACATAGACTCACAAGTAAGAAGACATATGATTGTTGCATAATTATGCTCTGTCTGTGTAATTTATTTATGCTTGTACATGCTTTAGAGTATCAGATGTGGTTTGATGTGGAACTGTGAGAGTATTGACTAATGTGGGAAAGCAAATCACTATTGCATAAAGAGGTACGCTTATGTGTATATTTAATTGTGCTCGTGCACGCTAGAGTTATTTATTTATAGTTGTGATTATGATATTTGTACTTATTTCTTATTTTATACACAGTCATCTACTCACTGAATTTTAATGAACTCACACCCTTTGTGGTTATTTTTTTCAGATACAGCAGTCGAGGAGGAAGGGAAATTGTTGAGAGTTTAGCGGCTTTGGAGATATACTCTATTTTTGTTTAGAGGGTTCATGGAACCGATTTTGGGCTAAATGCCTAGAAAAATGCTCTGTAATCTAATAGGCCACCTAGGTCCTACAGTAGTTAGGAAATTTATTGTGTATTAGCTGTAATTTGCTTTGCAAGCTATGTAATTTAAATTTTCTTTGAAAATTTACGCTTTGCATAGTCGTGGATATTAGGGCTGTTCAAAGAATTTATGAGCTACCACTGAGGTATACCTTGGAATTTATGTATATTCATGTGTCCCATTTTTGGGGTGTGACAATAATACCCTCACAACTCTTCCCACTTTGCCACACTCTTGGGCCAAGCACACACCATGTAATACAAAATCTCATTTCTCCCCTAGCTTCATAGTACTCAACCTCTTGGCACTGCCTTTGCACTTCCTTTTGCACCTCATATACTCTTCGCAAACCATAACCCATACCTACAAACAGGATACTCTCCACAGGCCACCTTCCCTTTACATAAAACCAAGCCCATGTTTCTTAAAAAGAGAAGCTGAGAACTCTCTAATCAGATGACCCAGGCTTTTAGTCTTAGACATTTCACCATGTTTTATAGTCTAGCACTCACTTGGGTTGGATTTACACTCGTTTCCTAGCCTTAAGCAAATAAAGCGATACTGATGTCACTGCCTATGCCACATAATTGCAATAGAGACTGCCAAAGATTGCCTTAATATTGACTGATGTGGATTGGGTCATGAAAAGCACACATTATAAAATACTAGCCTGATGGACTATGAGAGGGTGAGAGTGTTTACCATTGCACGCCTTTTCGGAAGTCGATGTTTGTGAAAGAACACATCACGTCTTAATCTAGCCTACAAGTTACCCTTTTTGTGTCGATTGACTCTTAATGAAAGTATCGATTGTTATGATTCAAACCTTGTCTTAAAGAATCCACTATGCTTCATAGTCTTGGTGCCCATGTAGGCTAGTCTTGTGCTAGTTTCCTAGCCTTTGATGAACATTGCAATACCGACATCACCACTTATGTTGCATGACTACAACTAAAACTGTAACAAATTTCCTTAATACTGACTAATGTCATTTGAGCTATGTGGATAACCCGTTTTAAAAGACTAGCTTGATGGGTGAAAGTATATCACAACTTAAGTACTATGTTATATCTATTGATTTCACCAATCTAAGACTTTATAATCTCACCATGACATATGGCTCTTTGTAACACCACTTCACCTTTACCCATCTTCAAAGCACCCTTTCAATCACTCCTCATAAAACCCACAAACCCATACTCCCTCACACATGGCCATAGGTAATTTGATGAAATAGAGGAATGACAGGGGGAGAAAGTGTGGAAGGATTTTTTACAAAAATAAAAAAATTATTTATTGGTTACAAAAATTACATTAGATCTCCTTCTTTCCTAACTGCATTCACATGGATAAAACACACAAACAAAAACTCACAGAAAAGAACATTACATAGCACCTTCACATCCACTCCCTCTTCACTACATTCTTTGGCTAAGCATGCACCACGCACCATACATAGTTTCACAATCTCACTTTCCCCTTGGCTTCATATGATGAGCCTAATTGGTGTTAAGCTCAAAAGGGCCTTATCTTTGGGGTTTTATGGGAGAAAATGAAAATTGATAATAAAATAAGAACAAATGAGAATTAAAGATAGAAGGAATGAAGGGATAAAAACCTGGGATTAGTTGACAAGAATCCTTGCCATAATCAATACAAGGGTTGGGCGCACTCTTTAGGTATAGAAAACGTAAAGTTAAGTTACTCAACTTGCCACCAAGAGAAAATATTGGAAAACAAGCTATAGTAATAGTCATAAACTTCAACTCCCCGAATCACAAACATAATCCCCTTTATATAGGGAAGGGAATTCAACCAAGGGATTACAAAACAATGGGAAGTTCTAATAGGACAAGGAAACAATAACAAACTTTCCTAAATAAATTTTAATAGGATAAGAAGACTTTCTAAATAAACACTTGCTGACCCATTGCATGACCTATATTTGGATGACAACAAACATTTTGATAAATTTATTCCAAAAATATTGTAATTTATTATCTTATCTTTTATGAATTCTACCTTGGCTCACCAAGCTTCCAAGGAAACATATCCCTTTCGCCTTTAGGACTTAGTTTCTCTTGTAAGAGTTTTTGAAAAGAAAAGAAACATGATTTTAAAATAAACACATGATAGAACTTTAACTAGATGCTATTTGGTACTTAACTTAGAGCCATTACTTGTTTTTCAAAGTGTTTATCTTAAAATTAAAAGGGCCATCAATAAGCTAGTAGTTGACCATTTTCCTATTTAGTTGTAAACCAGTTGCTCTTAGCTAGAACTGAGTCATTCTAAAGGCTCACTAGTCGATCGCTTGCTTGCAAGTAGTCGACTGGTATGTCTCAAGTGAGACTTAGGTCTTCTATTAGAGAGGTAGCAATCAATCATTGGGTAGCTACCAGTTGAACGATGCCTCATTAAATGGTACTAGTCGATTGTTAGGTAGTGATTGGTTGGTCACCAACAGTAAAAAGTTGATACAAAAAGAATAACAACTACTTTCTTACCATAAAATTTCAAACTTTGTAACATCTCTTTTACATCATTTCCTATAAATATGAGTTATTATCATTTTTCAAGAAGAAAACATTCTATCATTGTTTGAAATTCTCTGTAAGTGATTTCTTGCCTATCATTACTCATAGTGGGCTTCATTTGTACACATACTCTATTTTAGACTGTTACCCATTTAATTCTTTCATACCTTCTTATTTGTTTGCTTGAGGATTGTGATTCCTTGAGTGGGTGATTTGGTAAATCACATTGTAAGGGGAAGAGAAACCCTTGTAAAATTTTTAAATTGTATTTAAGATTCACAATTATTCACTTAAACTTGTCGTTTTAGTGATAAATCTGAAGAGTTATCTTGGGCACTGGATGTAGGCTTCGATTTTCAAGCTAAACCAAAATAAATTCTTATGTTTGATCTTCTTTACCCATCTTCTCTTTATTTTTTTTTTTTGAATTCCAGTTTATATTCACTTGACCAACTCTATGTCTTCAAACTTGAAACTTGTTTTTAAAAAGTTTGGCTTTTTGCACTTAACTTTATCTATATCTTCCAAGTGTTTTTGAAAATTTTAAATCACTCAATTCACCACCCATCTTGGGTGCAAGCCATTCCTTACAATAAAAAATAAAAAGATAAACTCTAACAAGATAAGGAAAGAAAAATAAATTTTCCTAAATCGTTGCTACTAATTTTCTTGCATAAGAAGTCTTTTAGAATTAGTCAAACTTGCAATAAAGTAAAGTGACCCTTTTAGGCCTTGAACTAGTAATTTGGCCTTTGTACTTAGACTCTTGTGTATTTAGGTCTTCAAATTTAGACTCCTCCTCCTTTGGGCTTGTAGACTTAAACCAACCATAATGTAGTACATCACTTCATAACACTCACTTCTCTTGGCATTTCCCTTGCACTTCACACACTCTCTTTTGACCACAATCCATAAATATAGGCAAGGCACTCTTTATACACAACCTCCCCATTGCACAAAATAAAGCCTCATGTTTTTTTAGAGAGAAAAGCTAAAAGCCCTCTCTCTACCATAGAAGCCTCCTTACACTCACCCTTATAGACCTTCCAAGCACCCTCTTAGTCAATCCATGCAAAACCCATGGCCCACACTCCCTCATACTTGGTCATATGCAATATAAAGGAGAGAGAGCAAGAGCGAAGGGGGAGAGAGAGAGAGAGAGAGTAAAACATTCTTCTCCATCTTCTTATAGTCTTGCATCTTGACATACACAAAGGGAACACAAACAAGGAAAAAGTAGAAGCAGCAAAGGTAAAAAAATGGAGTTTTGAATGTTTATAGAAATTACATTTAACCCTCTGTTGTTGTTCTAAATTTTATTTTGACCCTTCATTTGTTATTTTTATTTTCATTTTGTGCCATGCTTTTGTTGGCTTTATTTACATTTTTGCCCATGCCTAATATTGAAACTATCTTTTTTTTTTCATCCCATTTTGATTTCACTAGGACCGACCTACTTTTAGTATGTTTATCCTCTTTGTATTTGTATCTATGTAATTGATGAGTCTCAAAACCATTAAAAATAAATTCTTACTTCATGTTCTATAATTAGAATTGCAAATAGGATGAGCAGAGTTGATCTCATCGAGATTAGACTGATTCTCATATTAGTATGACCACCTATTCAATAGCAAAGAAAATAAAAACAATGGGTTTTTAGAACAAACCTTGGGCAAGTGTTATAAACTCAACTGGAAATAAAAATTAACTCAATCACTTAACCTTGGGTAAGGCTACACAACAAGAAAAAATGATTTAGTGATGGAAAAATCTATCACTAAATGTCGGGACCCGTTATTAATCCTCATCACAAAATTAAAAATTAGTGATGAATTTTAATGACAAAAAAAATCTGTCACTAAATTAATGACGAAATTTAGTGACTCGAAGAATTCGTATAAAACGTAGGATTTTGTGATAGAAAATTTTGTCACAAATTTGTAACGAAATCTTTCACACAAATCCATTACAAAATTAGAAAATTAGTGATGGATTTTAGTGACGAAAAAGTCAAAACAAATCTGTCACTAAATCCTACATTTTGTGATGGATTTTAGTGACGAAAAATCCATCACAAAATGTAGGATTTAGTGACAGATTTGTTTTGACATTACAATCCATCACTAAATTTCACATTTTATGATGGAAATTAGTGATAGATTGGAATCCATCACTATTTAGTGACAGATTTCAATCATCACTAACTTAATTTTTTCTAGTAGTGCTAAGTCACTAAGCTAAAATAACAAAAGTAACAAAAAATAATGATCTCACATATGATGAATAAGAGTTGAACGTAATTTATGAAATCAGCCTAGTTGTAGTGAACTTTTACCTTGAGGGTTGGAAATTTGATACCACACTTAAAAATCGATTCATTTCTAACTACAAATTGATTCTATCTCTCGTATTGCTTCCTGGAACCAACTTTTCTTTTATAATATTAATTCAAGTGGGTCAAGCTGTACATTTGAATCCTTCTCAATGTGAAAATTCAATCAAGCAACAAAAACTTAAACACTGAAAGCATTAAACAAGAGAATAGCCTAGTCCTGGCCGATTCATCCAAGTAGGTTCATCCATAGACGAGATCTATGTAGCTTCACTGTGCAATTCAGAGGTGATGCGCAACCAAATTACATAAAGTCCCACTTGTGTTAGGAGATCGGACAATACTTTTCCAACTAGGCTAACTAGGAAAATTGCTCTAGTTAACTTTGGTTATAGGCCTAATAACAAAGAGAAAACAAAGCAACTAAGAATTGAATTCTCTAAAAAACAGAAGATGCAAGAATATAGTGAACAACAGAATATTAAAATGCATATAATCTCACGAATGGTTTAGTCACTAAAGGCCATTAGAGAAAGCTATTTAGAAAAGAAATTGAAAATTAACAGAAAATTGAAATTAAAAAAAAACTAAAATAAAGAAAAGTACAATAATCCCGAGGGAAGAAGAAGAAAATGAAGTAGTTGAATCCCTTATCTTATATATTCTAAGTAACCCTTATTTACAATTGTCATAATTCCCATAAAGTTCTAATTAACTTCAACAAAAATATGTAGCTTCAAGGTACTATTAGATTCCACTTCACTTCCGTTGAGTAACAAGATTCAACTATAAGTCTTGCTAGCCTTATCCAAGGTTATGTGACTGAGTTCCTAAAAAATCTGCATTACTCTAAAATCTTCATTAGGACTTCAAATTAGCTACTTTTCCTTCCTCTTTCATCTTTATCTGTGCAAAAATAGAAAAATATTAGTAAAACACCAAAATTATTGAATCTATGCACATAAAAGGAAACTAAATATAACCACAAAAGGTGTTGAATTGACAACTTATCAGTAATCTCTTGTAAAAATGTAGTCATGTAATAATATGGATATGTCCATGTAATCCTAATTACGTTGTTAATAGGATTAAGTTTGTTCCTATTATATCGGGATTTAGATAGACATAGCATTGGATAATTGAATATTATTTTAAAGTATTTATACAAGAGTGATAGTAGGAGGCAATTGATGACACTCTAATGCATATAAATAGATGTACTCCGATTGAATAAAACAACATTCTTGAATTATAAAATTAAATTTGTCATGGTATCAGAGCCTAGTTCAAAATGGCACAGGGAAGAGAATTGAAGCAAGACGTTACTGTGAAGAGAACTCCTTCACCGTAGGATCTAAATTCCAATGATAACCTGGGTAGCATAATTACTCAGGTACAACAACGAGGAGAAAAATTATGAGGAGTGGGTGAGAACTATACATACTTCGTTGCATGCACGAAGAAAATGGGGTTTCATAGAAGGAACCACTGAACAGCTAACTAAAAGGTCCTCTAAGATGGAGGATTGGTGGACAGTTTAGTCCATGCTTGTGTTAAGGATTCTAAATACCATAGAACCCAGCCTACATTCCACTGTATCATATATGGAGAATGCCCAAGAATTGTGGGAAGATATCAAAGGAAGGTTTTCAATTGTGAATGGCCTTAGAATTCAACAACTAAAATATGATCTGACTGAATGCAAACAAGGAAGAATGTCCATGGTAGCATACTATGGAAAATTAAAAATCCTGTGGGATGAACCTGCAAACTATCAACAGATACCACGCTACATTTATGGAAGATGTAAATACGATATTGCTTCACAACTTGAAAAGTGACGGGAGGAAAAAAAAGTTCGTCAATTCTTAATGGGTTTAGACAACTCAGCATATGGGACTGTACGTTCGAATTTACTTACAACAGAGCCCTTACCTTCATTAAACAGAGTATATTTGACGATAATTCAGGAGGAGAGAATGAAAGGTATTACTCGCACAAAGGAAGAACGAGGAGAAGTCATGGGGTTAGCTGTGGAAACAGCATGAAGCTAAGAGGACAAGGAGACGCGAAAGACAAAAATGTTGTTTGCTCTCACTACAACAGAACCGGACACATGTTGCTTTCAACTAATAGGCTACCCAGATTGGTGGGGAGATCGTCCATGAAATGAAGGAAAATTTGGTGGTCAAGGATATGGAAGAAACAACAATATAGGATACGGAAGAGGCAGCAATACACGGGCTAACGTAGCACACACTTCCATTGGTGGGTCGATAATGCCGATAACTGATGCTGAAAAGAATGGCTTGACAAACTTGAATAGTGATTAGTAGAAAGCACTGGTCGAGATGCTGAATAGTTATGAAGGGAACTCAAATGAATGAATGACAGGTAAAAGAAGTGAATGGATCATTGACACAGGGGCTTCCAATCACATGATAGGAAACATAGCATATTTACACGAATTAAGAGACATGCAAGCTTGTCCAATAGGATTGCCAAATGGAAAACAGGCTACAGCAACGAAAAAAGGAACTATTTCCTTCATGAAGGATTAATACTTAACAATGTGTTTTATGTGCCTAGATTAAATTATAGCCTAATATCAGTATCACAATTGATTGACGAAACAAATTGCATTGTCCAATTCATTAAATCTTTGTATGTTATGCAGGACCGCACTTAGAAGATGCTTATTAGAGCAGGTGAACGAAGAGATGGGCTTTATTTCTTCAGAGGAATTCAGAATAAGAAGACATAAAGTTAACAGTATATCTCAGCTTGGACTTTGGCACAAATGGATGAGACACCCTTCATTAAAAATAACTAAGTTAATTGCCAATGTTGGTATTGAGGACAATGATTCTGAAAATAAAGCATGTGATGTATGTCAACAGGCCAAACAAACTAAGGATAGTTTTTCTTTGAATAATCAAAAAGCTACTGAAATTTTTGAATTGATACATTGTGATTTATAGGGACCCTATAGAGTTTTATCTTCTTGTGGTGCTTCATATTTTTTAACCATAGTGGATGATTTTTCTAGAGTCATATGGATATATTTGCTGAATGACAAAATAGAAGTCTCACGATTTTTATTAAATTTTTTTGCTCTAGTAGAACATCAGTACAATAAACAAGTTAAGATTGTTCGTAGTGACAATGGAACAGAGTTTGTATCATTGTCAAACTATTTTCGTAACCATGGAATTATATTTCAAACATCATGTACTGGCACACCACAACAAAACGGATGAGTTGAAAGAAAATACAGACACATTTTGAATGCAGCTCGTACACTTCGATTTCAGGGCACCTTCCTATTTCTTTTTGGGGAGAATGTGTATTAGCTGCTGGTTACTTGATTAACAGGACACCTAACTCAGTTCTCCAGGGAAAAAATCCCTATGAAATTTTGTATGGTCAGCCACCCTCATATGAACACATACGGATTGTTAGCTCTTTATGTTATGCACATAACTAGCATACAAAAGGAGACAAGTTTGCTAGTAGAAGTCGCAAATGTGTATTTCTTGGTTATCCCTATGGACAGAAAGGATGGAAGTTACTTGATCTTATGAATTAGAAACAATTTGTGTCTCAAGATGTTGAATTTTTTTAAACAGGATTCCCCTTTGCTTCACCTACCTCAGAAACAAATAACTTGGATGATTTACATAGAATTTCAGATGAATTTGATACTAGAGTTGACTTGGATGACTCAATATCTCATCATTCGAATATTGTGTCCACTAAAGATAACTTATGACATAAAGCAACTACTGAAGTGATGGGGGCACATGTGATACTCCAGCCCAAGACAAGGTAAAACTTGAGCACAGTGAAGCAGTAACTCGCAATGAAACCTAGCTTGGTCGAGGTCAACGCACAAAGATTCCTTCTGTTAAGCTTTACGATTATGTCATCAACATACTAAAGATTATGAGCCCATTTACTCGTTCATCCTCTTTACAGCATGATTCAGGTGCTCCCTATCCTATTATACACTATGTGAATTGTGATAATTTCTCTTTACAACATCGCAGGTTTCTTGTAGCCATCACAATAAAACAAGAACTCATATTCTTCTCCACAACAGTAAAGGATCCACGATGGAGACTTGCCATGCAAAGTGAGATACAAGCTCTTGAAAAGAATGGAACATGGAGTGTTTGCTCTCTGACACCTAGAAAGAAAGCACTGGGTTGAAAGTGGGTATACCGAATTAATATCACTCCAATAGAACTGTTGAACGATATAAAGCATGATTAGTTATTCTCGGTAATCATCAAGTTGAAGGGATTGATTACACTGAGATGTTTACACCTATGGTCAAGATGGTGAAAATTCGTGTTGTTCTTGCAGTTGCTGCTGCCAAAAACTGGGAACTACACCAAATGGATATGTATAATGCATTTCTCCACGGTGATTTGCAAGAAGAAATCTTTATGAAACCACCTCCTGGATTTCGCACCTCTGATTCTACAATGTTATATAAGCTGCATAAGTCTCTTTATGGTTTCTGGCAAGCACCACGATGTTGGTTTGCTAAATTATCTTTTGCATTGAAAACCTACGGATTTCACCAATCTGCATCTAACTACTCATTATTTGTCTTGACTACCTACACTATTCAAATTGTTATGCTAGTATATGTTGACGACTTGATTATTTGAGGAAATAATCCCACGAACGTCAGCAAATTTAAGACCTATTTGAGCAAGTGCTTTTATATGAAGGATTTGGGATTACTAAAATATTTTCTAGGTGTGGAAGTTGCAAGATCTCCTATTGGTATATTCCTTTGTCAACGAAAGTATGCACTGGATATTATCAATGAAACTGGTCTTCTTAGGGCCAAACCCGCTGCCACTCCATTAGAACAAAATCATCAGCTAGCATTAGCTAAAGGACCAAGTTTTTTTGATCCTGAATGATATAGATAACTTGTGGGGTGTTTTATCTATCTTTGCTTCATGCGCCATGAATTGTCTTACTCTGTTCATAATCTTTCTCAATTAATGCAACAACCAAGAGAGGAACATTGGAATGTAGCTATGCAAGTGGTTAGATTCTTGAAAGGGCAACCTGGGCAAGGTATTCTTCTGCATAGTATATGTAATCTACCGCTTTTTGGTTGGTGTGACTCAGATTGGGCAAGTTGTCCTCTAACACATTGGTCTCTCACTAGTTGGTTTGTGTTTCTTGGCAAGTTTCCTATTTCATGGAAAACCAAAAAGCAATATACTATCTCTCGATCATCCGCTGAAGTAGAATATCGATCTTTAGCCATCACTGCCTGTGAACTTAAATGGTTCAAAGGGATTTTTTCTAGTCTGGGTATTTCACATCATCAACCTATGCAACTTCATTGGGATAGCCAAGCTGCACTACATATTGCCAAGAATCCTATTTTTCATGAGCACATGAAACATATTGCCAAGATTCTTCATGGGAACATTCAGACACATTATGTTCCCACTCATACATAACTTGCGGATCTATTTACTAAAGCTTTGAGTCATAAACAATTTTCTTTTCTTTTGTGTAAGATGGGCATTGTGAATATTCATGTACCATCTTTTAGGGGGGTAATATGGATATATCCATGTAATCCTAATTACGTTGTTAATAGGATTAAGTTTGTTCCTATTATATCGGGATTTAGATAGACATAGGATTGGTAACTAAATATTATTTTAAAGTATTTGTACAAGAGTGATAGTAAGAGGCAATTGATGACACTCTGATGCATATAAACAGATGTACTCTGATTGAATAAAATAACATTCTTGAATTACAAAATTAAATTTGTCATGTAAATTCATGCATAATTAGGGACATATTTGTGCAATTTAGAAATACCCAAGAAATTTATGCTCAGTAAAGGGTATAGAGAGTAATTGATTTTTCAAAATATTTATTCTATCCCTAAGTGTAGCAATCATTGCCTATGTATTTGCTTTCAAGGACCTATTTGAAAGTAAAAAATTTAGATAGATACCAATGCTATTTTTTGTGCCTGCTTTTAGGGATCTACTTGAAAGAAAAAATTTTGCGGACCAATGCTTTTTTGTCTTTCAAATATGTTCCTGAAAGCAGAGACAAAGAAAAAAAGACATTGGGACCTATCTAAAAGTTTTTCCTTCAAATGGGTCTCTGAAAGCATGCACAAAGAAAAAAAAAAAGCATTGAGACCTATTTAAAATTTTTTTTCTTTCAAATAGGTCCCTGAAACCAATCACAAAGGGAAAAAAAAAAAAGAAAGCATTGAACGACCAAAGACAAAAAAGAAGAGAGAGAGAAAAGTAAAGAAACCGGTTCCGAATATTTGTTATACACAGCACCTTTTGGTTCCAATGGCCTATTAATTCATCCTAACATTTAAAAATTAATTTTCTTTCTTCTAGGAATTATTCCAAAAACAATAAAAATAATTTCTTGCTATTTTATTTTTAAAATTATTCAAAAATCCAAAAATATTTTTTTGCAATTTCATTTTCAAAATATGCAAAATCTAAAAGTATTCTCCTTTTAATTTCATTTTCAAAATCCAAAAATATTTTCTTTAAAATTTTATTTTCAAATCACTCAAAAATAAAAATATATTCACCAAGAATAAATCATATTTTCAAAAACAAAAAAAAAAAGGAAAACCAAAGAGAGAAAGAAGTGAGGATATATCCATATTTCAAAAGTAAAATCTACTCAACCAATCTTTTGAGCATCTATTTATGCTATTGTTTCTTTCTTTCTTATATACAATAAATAAATAAATAAGTAAAACCAGTAATGCAACACCAATATATCCTTTATTGCAGACCCTAAGCATCACCTAAGTTAAGTTTACTCTTTGTACATAACTTCTCATTTTGAGTGCCCTTTGTTTGAGTTTGAATTCCTTCAAGGATTTTTTAGGGAAGTTTTCTTAAGGACTATATTTAAAATGTTGGATGAGATTATTCAACAATCTAGATTAATTTTATGTTTTTCTTCTTTTTTAAAAAAATTACATGATTAATTTTTAATTAGTTTAATCTTGTATTTTTTTAAATTTTTTTAAAAATTAATCATGTAAATTTTCTAAAAAAAGAAGAAAAACATAAAATTAATCTAGACCGTTAAATGATCTCATCCAACGGTCCATATCTTATTCTTAAGAGAACTTCCCCCAAGAATCCTTGAGAGGATTAGAATCCTATTTTGATAATTCTAGTTTTACTTGGTTGAGTTTCCTTAAGGGATATATGGCATATATTGAGTATTGCACAATCTTTTTAAATTAGAATGCATGCATACCAGCCCCCAAATCTAGGATGGTTTTCAGGCTGATTTTCAAAAGGGGTTCATTTCTAAAGTTTTTCCATTTAAAAATAAAAAATAAAATTTTAGGGGTAACTCCATTTTCAAATTTGATCTTTTTTTTTTTCTCTTTGATTTTGCAAACTAAAAACTTTTGTTAATTTCAAACATGACCTATTTCACTCTTGTGCTATTTTTCAATTTTCAAACCTTGAAACTCCTATAAATTTCGAAGAGAGGCCCAGAGAAAAATGCGGTGTCTTCTATATAAAAGCCTTTGTCTGCAAGATCGCACATTGTTGGCCATATTGATGAAATTTAATGCCAAATTAATGAAAGTTTAATATTATGGACTAAACAAATTTTTAAAAACTATAATGACTCAATTAAAAAAATTTTGATGCAGAGATGAGGTTAAAAATTGAGTTAAATTATGAGAACTAAAATGATAATTCGACCTCAAAAAAGCTCAATAAAATAGGTTAAATTATTCTCTTAGTTCTTATAATTTCACTTAATTATTCTCTTAGTCTTCATAATTTTACTCAATTATTAATTTGGTTCCTATAATTTAAAATTTGTAATAGTTCTTATAGTTTTACAACTTTTTAATATAGTCTCTAATCTCTATGAATAAATTTTCGATTTCGTTGGTGTTCTGTTAAATTATATTAAAGTAATTGACCATTTGCATATTAACACTTTGAATATACATAACTACGCTAGCATAGTCAAAGAAAATTAGATAATTAAGTTAAATTAACTCACATGAATATGACATGTGATACAACTTAAGTAATTCGGGCAAATTAAATTGAATCATGTATATTCTGAAAGCCAAGATTATACATAATTAGCGATTTCAACCAAATTTTAACACAACATTAATAAAAGTTTAACCATAGGGACTGAATTAAAATATTTTCTAACAAGGATTCGAATAATTAAACTATAAAGACTTGATTAAGAATTGAATAAAACTATCGGGATTGAAAGAATAATTTAAATTATAAAATATTTATCTAATCAGATTTATTAATTAATTACTAACCTGAAATCACCAAACAATCTTAAAATCTAACGAACAACAAATTTTGATTAAAAACAATCAAATTTATAAAATTTTAATCAAAACAAATTGTTAAATCTAAATATACGTACAATAAATGATTGACATTCAAAATACAATTGAATACATCTTTTTCAGAAGACAATTTAATACCTCTTACAACTATGTATTGAGAAAATCAATTTATTTAAGGTGCTGGAAGACTGTGCGAATCCACTCTAATATTATAATCTTTTGGGCAGATTATGACCATCCATCAATAGTTTATCGTGTAACTCTAAAGATGCGTATCTTCTGAAACGCACAATAAGCCTTAATAGATGATCAAGATCCACCTAGAAAACTCCAATACTTGAGCAGATCTGGATTCGTTGGAAGTTTAATCGAAACAGTAGTCATCAGAATAATAAAATCAACAAATTACACATGTACTATTAATTAAGAACTTGTGAATAAATAAATGTATACAATATATTTTATACAGAGTGTTGGATTAAGAAGTTAACGATTGAATTTCAATACAAATCTTGTGACCACCTTCTCTTTCCGTTCATGGGGATATGCCCGTAACAAAGTCCCTTCCCTTTCCCAAAAAAAAAAAAGAGATGAATCTCAACATGATAATTACAAATGCCATTAATTACAAGAACAAAAAAGGAGCAATACAACAAAGCTAATAGATTCCTAGAAAATGGAAGAAATGAGATAGAAATAAGAGAAGAGAAGGAGGGGTTTGGTGGCTTATTAGGACACAGGCTCTTTGCTTTGCAAAAACCCCAAGCACCCTGCTTGACACACGAGAGCCGTTTGATCGGCGTGAACTTCACCTATTCATGTGAAACCTATAACAATCATGTTGCTGTCATGTACCAAGCAGGTACTTGGCAAGCAGAAAACCCGCACGGGACTTAGTAGAGAAAAGGAGGTGGGGCGTAATCGTATTCTAGTATCGGCATTCCACTTCCATTGTCAGTGTGGACGTGTTTTCTGATCATGTTGAAGCCTTGGGGGAAGATTTGCCAGCCAAAGATGAAACCCACCAACATGATCAGCAAGAATGTGCACAAGCAGAAAGTGCAACAATTCCCCACCATGCACATCTTATTTCTCTTCCTCTACTTAGGGCAACAAGGTTATCAAGGATTAATTCAGAGATGACCTCACATACAACACGATGAAGAAGAAAGATGAAAAGCCTTGGCACCAGGATGAGAACAAATCTTAAGTCTGGATGTTATATTTTTACTATTAAAATTTTCAATTTGAATACAATTAGTGTATGATCTTTAAAACTATTTGTATATTATTGACAATTTAAAATTGCATGATTGACTACTTTCAAAAATTTTTTTACACATATTCTATTGTTAGTGGAGAACTTGATAATAAAAATATTAAAAATTGCATGTAAATATAGTCCCCAAAATAGTCAGCATAAAAAATGAAGCCGGTTCCATCTCTTTCTCTCACTCACACATTGAAAACGCTTTGACGCATAACCATATACTTGTTTGAATGGGCTTATGATTTCAAGTAAAAGTTAGTAAACAACTTAACTAATTAAGGGTAATATCATGAGAAAGAAATATAGGGTCTGCTTAGCTGTATTTTTTAATTTAATTTTAAATTAAGTTTTGTAAAATTATTTTTAAAAATAAAAATCTATTAGATACAAAAGTTTTACACAGGATTTTGTGATAAATTCAATAAAATGAAACAATTAATAATGATATTTTATAAAATAATGAAAATAAAAATATTAATTATTATAGTTTAATCTACATTTCACTGAACTGGTCAAAGCTATTATCCATTTACATAAATTATTTAGAATTTCTTTAGACAATGACTTAATCATACTTTTAATAAGAAAAAATGGATAGGTGCAAATTAGTCAAAAAAAAATATCTATAAAAATGAAGAAAATTACTAAAAACAATAACTTTGCAAAAATTAGATAGAAAACACAAGCCTTTCAATAAAAATTATAAAGGTAAAAACAATTATAATGAGAGTCAATCATTAACTATTGCAATATTTGTCAGGAAGGTCTTTTCATTACTAAAAGTATATATATATATATATATATATATATATATATATATATATATATATATATATATATATATATATATATATATGTATATATATTTTCTTCAGCAGATTATATTTATATGAATGCTAATGAACCTAAATAATTACAAAATTGCCAATAACGAAATAAATAAATAAATGAAAAATATTAAAAAATATTAAAAATTAAAAATCAAAACAAAAAAATAAAATCAAAATAAAAAAACAAGGAATTCAATTTTCCAAAATTTGGGATACATTTAAAAAAAGGATTATTTGAAAAATCTAAAAAGTTGGAGATCGTTTTTTTAAAGTGAAATTTAATTGAAAAAAGTCCTAAAGTGAGTTCTAAAAATAAAAAATGCAAGTTACAAGGACCTTTCAGAAAGAAAAATTCTTCGGGGAATTCAAGCTCTGATTTAAAGCATCAAAGAAGGATCTCATTGCAACAAATTTTTCAAATGCAAGGCCCGAGTCCAATAAAAACCAGGGAAGGACGAGGTATTAATGAAGGCAATCCCATCTCAGAATTTAATCAGAATACCTCCATTCAGTATTGCCACGCTCTATTGCTAGGGATTCGGATCAATTCTAGCGTATCAGAGAGTCCAACACACAGAGTTTAACACACTTTTAAAAATGATTTTAATCGTGATTAAAAGATTTTAAAGTACCATCATAGCTATAAATTTGTGACTAAAAAAGTATGTATTTTAGCTACACTTATCACCGTTACTATTTTAACTGTAGCTAAAGCATATTAGATTACAATCATAGCTATAAATTTGTAACTAAAAAAGTATGTATTTTAGCTACACTTATCACCGTTACTTTATTTTAACTGTAGCTAAAAGCATATTAGATAGGCGCTGGCACTACCAGTGGCAGATTTTGGTGCACACAAAAGGGGGTAACTGCACCCCTAAAAAAAAAAATTTCTTAATTAATTTTCTTAAAAAAAATTTACCAATTCAATTTTTCTTTATATAGCCCACTCGAAAATTTTCTTAATAGATCTTCAAGATCCTGCGCTTCTATTGCTAGAGCCATCATTCGCCTACGGGAAGATTTTTTTTTTACACACAGGGAGAAGCCCTTTCCTTCAGAGATCATCCCTCACCATTTTGGGAGAAGACGAAGAAACGGAGCAATAGAGGAACGTCTACCCTTTTTTACTACCACGAAACGGGGGAACGTGTGCACATTAGCAAGAGAACCCGAGAGAGAAAGCTGACCGAGCGGGTAGAGGCCAGGGAAGAGAGACCAAGCGTGACACGGAAACAGAGAGTGAGAATGGGAGAGCTTGACGTTGATGGAGCAAAACAGAGAGGGACCCGAGCCTGAATAAGAGAAACCTAGAGCTCGACAACAGAAAGATTGACAGAACAGCGAAAGAGCAGAAGAGAGAAAGCGAGGCAGAGAGCGAGTTTGGCAGAGAGAAAGAGAAACAGAGGTCGAGGGAGTAAGATAGGAGAAGACGGATAAGCCGAGAGGGAGAGCACGAGGGATAGAGTGTAGATTGCTCTGTTTTTCTGTTATGAAACAGAGAAATGTGGGCATGGCGGCAGGACGAAGAGAGAGCGTGAAACAGATACACAACCGAGAGAGAGAGAGAGAGAGAGAGAGAGAGAGAGAGAGAGAGAGAGAGAGAGAGAGAGTTAAAAGAAAGGGAGAGAAGGTTCACGTGAGAGAGAAGAACAGTAAATAAAAGAGGAAGAGAAAAACACGATGAACAGGGCGCGCATGTTCCGGTTAGTGGCGTAGAACTCTGGAGAAAAGTACACTTTGGGCCCCTAGTTTTCCTTAATTTACCTTTTGACCCCATGATCCAAACTTTCTTCTCTATTAAGTACCTTTAGTGTTTTGCTTTGGTCTTTTGTCTCCTGGAGTCATTATTCTTATAGGTAACCTGTAGCTTGACATGTATCTGGTTTCACGTACTTGGGTCCCCATTGTGTTTGCTTTTAAATCCTTTAATTTGTAAAGTTTGCATTTTGGTCCTTGCTCTTGATTGTTGTGATGCGGATTGTTTGTTTGATATTTTGCATTAGTTTTATGATTAGCTTAGTTGATTAATTCCATATAAAAGTGCAGAGTGAAATGATGTTAAAATATTAAAAGAAAAAAGAATAAAAAATGAAAAGAAGAAAGAAAAAGAAAACGAATGAAAGGAAAAGAAAAGAAAGTTTGTAAATTAGTTAGTGTGTTAGGGTTTACGTGTGAGACTTCATGTCATCCTAAGCATTTAGGGAGTCGAATGACGAGGCTATGTGAGACGGGATAGGATCCTGATGCCAGCGAGAGGATCTCAATGCGTGTGAGACTGCCTCTCTCCTCAAGTTTTCCCTAATATTGGTCAAAAATAGTCTTGTGTTCTAAATTTCCAAAATGAAAATAAATAATAATAATAGTCTACTTTCGCTAACATCTCAAAAATAATTGCATTACATCTAAGGTTGACATGTAGGATTATGTATTCCCTAAGCCAGTTTAGTTTTGTTTGAAGAGGCTACGTGAGGATCGACAGATGAAAATCTCAACCAACACCCATTCACATAGTCAAAATTCTTGGTAGATTAGGGTTCCTATTCGAGTCTAGTCTTCTCAAAAGATAACTTACAACTTTTCTCAAAAAAATGAGAGAGAGCGATCGTTATAAGTTTGGACCGTCCATACAAGGAGTTGATCATGCTCCAAAAGAAACTTCTCAACTTGTGGAAAATTCGTGGAATTTTTGAAATGAAGTCCTTGGGTTATGGTTTTTACCTAATCCATGATCTCGTGGAAGATGATAGAGTTTGCATACTAACACTAGCAAGACCGTGGAAATTGGGAGATTATACTATCAGAGTCAAAACTTGGAAGCCGACCTTCATACCAAAAAGGGAGTTTAACTTAAACATAGCAGCAGTGTGGACAAAGATCTCAAATCTTTTAGTGGAGTATCACACACTAGATGTAATGATAAAAACCGATAATCTACTAGATAAAGACAGTTGCTTTAGATGCTAGAAACCATTTGTGGATCTCTTAAGTATGCATTTTAATAGAAGTGGAAATGAATTTAAGTTTACCTAGTTATGTTATAGTTAATAATTTGGAGTTTAAAGTAGATTATAAGAATCTCAATGTTTATTATCCTTTGTTTTGTGATTTCCCCTGTTCACAAGAGCCTTAACTAGAATAATCTTGATGCTCTGCTCCCCCCTTCCTCTTCTTTTGTTTCCCGAAGGGGTCTTGAGGAAAACCCCTAGAAAGATGTTCAACGTTTAAATCTGCCAGGAAAAAATTAGCATTAAAAAACTGGAACAGTAAATTTTCATATTAAAAAAATGCTTACTCTCCCTAAATCTGTAGAGTACCCTGTGAATCATGACAACATTAAACCTTCATTAATAACATCCTCTCTCTCTCTCTCTCTCTCTCTCTCTCGCTCGCTCTCTCTCTTTTAATTCAGTAGATAAAAAAAATCTTAAGACACCTATGAATCTAAAACAAAACAAAAAAAGCAATCATTAGACGCAGGAAAACCTCTAATCACATTTAAGAAGAGTAATTCTTCTGAACCTAATCTAATACATAAATCATTAGAAAACACTAGGACCCAAGAAAGCACTTTAGAGGGAGTTGGCAATACTCATAATCACACTCCACCTAATCAGACCTCGAGCAACGCAAGTAATAAAATCTCGTCAACTACTCTATCATCTGATCATTAGAAATATACCAAGCAAAAACAAAGCCAATTCTACATAAGCACACAATTACTAAAAAAAGACACTTCACCTATGATAATAGCATCTCCCACTTTAGGAAAAGACTCAGGATCTTTCTTTTCAGATGCAGAACAACTTACCCATGGAGAGCAATCTACCTCTAGTCTACAGACCCATGATAGAACCCACCTCTACCCACATAGCCATCCTAAACTTAACATCACCAACAATCTTACCACTAATCTCACCAACCCCTACAATAAGAAACAAATACCACCTCAAAACACTCATTACCAAAGCCCAAATCAACCATATCCTCAACCAGATAACAACATGCTTAGTCATCCCTATCAGGATCCCTTACCCACTATACCAAGACACAGATAACAAACCTACACCCCATAGCAATGACATCTCTAACAATTAATCTCTTTATACGAAGCCTTTCAGAGACAACCAACTTATAATATAGGGACAAACATGATTTGGTTGAATATGAGAGGCATTTTAAACAATTCGTCTTGGATACTAGCTTGGTCGTTCTTAATGCCTTGCCCTCACGGAGGTAATTCAGAGCAAAACAACCTAATCATCCATGATGTCTTTGAGGGACCACACATATATGTATTACCCTCCCCCCAAGGACCCTAAATCAGTAACACTCATACAATTGGATGCCTCTGTACCCACCTTACCATCCATAAGAGAAATGAAGACTTGCCCCAAACCCAGCACATATAGCTATAGAACATAATAGCACAATCGTAGAGCTTAGAGGGTGTCAAATACTAGCTACAGCTCTAACACTTCACCCTATTCTTGCCCAAATGGAAGTCTACGTAAGGTACTCACTCAACTTAGAAACAAGAAACATAGACTACACTGAGCTTTTCCAGCCTATTAGCTATTTTGAGCCCCCTCCGTAATTTGCCCATGATCCACCGATTTTCTTTAAACCCATAAATATAATTAGTTAGAACGTTAAAGGGGTAGGTGGCTTAGAGTTTAGAAGGATCCTCAGAGAGATGATGAATGCTGGCAGTCTAGATATGGTTATCCTCTCATAAACTAGGCTTAGTGGAGATAGAGCAATCAATGTCCTTCCCACCCTATGTTTTGAAAACTACCTTAAAGTTGATGCAATAGGGGTTTTTGGGAGGAATTTGGGTCCTTTAGTACTCCCAAGGAGTTTTAGTTAAGCCAATTAGCAACGCTTCCCATGAAATGTTCTTCAAGGTTTAGGTATGGTCATTTATCTTTATCCTTACAGCTTTATATGCTAGTCCAGTTTTTAGATTAAGGAAAATTTTATAGGAAAAATTGGGAACAATTTCTGAATTTATTAATCTTCCATGGGTGATCATAAGAGACTTTAATGAAATTAAAAATGCAAATGAAAAAATGGGAGGAAGACCACTTAATATGTATAAATTGGAAACTTTTAATAACTTCTTAAATAGAGCAAAATTGATTAATTTAGGCTTCTCATGTCCAAAATACGCTTGGAAAACTGTAGACAAAATGGTGCTCTAATTAGTACTAGAATGGATAGGTGTCATGCAAACTCAGAGCGACTTAATATATTTCCTAATGCTAGAGTCTAACACTTGCCAAGATTGTCTTTTGATCACAATCCAATTCTCCTTTCAACGCAGCCCTAGCACATTTAGGTTCAAAACCTTTTCAGTTTCAACCATTGTGGATGCATCATCCAGATTTTGAAAGAATAACTAAAAATATCTAGCATCAAGATAATATCCTTCTTAAATCCATTGTTCCTTTATACCATAAGGAATTACAAGATTGGAACAAAAAGGTCTTTGGTAACATCTTATATCAAATCAAATGTACTAAGGCTAGACTTCTAGGAATCTAGAAACAGTTAAGAGTTAAAAATTGATCCTCGACTCCTTAATCTTGAAAGGGATTTGCAAAAGAATATCCACCAACTCCTTGAGAATGAGGAATGCCTTTGGAAGATGAAATCTAGAATAGATTGGTTAAACTTGGAAGATAGCAATATTGCTTTCTTCCATACCTCAATTATAATCAAATGAAGAAAAACCACAATTTTTCAAATAAAAAAAAAGATCAGTGGATTTATAATCCACAAGAAATTGAAAATGAATTTATGAACTTCTTGAAGAACACCTTGGTTCACGCCATTACGATGCCGAATCGCTCAAAATTGAATTCGTGGCAATCTTGCGGTATAGTGGTCTCCAAGTCATATTCACTCAAGGAGTCTCACTTCTAATCACTAATTAGTTATTCTAAACACCCAAACACTAATTAAAGCACATAAACGCAGGGGGGGTTTGTTGACAGTAATAGCAGAAACATTAACAAGACAGCAACAATGAACAACAACAGCAGCAAAATATCAGCAGAACAAGTTTGACAATAACAGAAAACCATGCAACCAGCCACTAGGATTTATGGGAGTGTAACCATCATCACTTAGCTTATTGATTCAGTTTTGTTCTTATTTCACCACTTAGTTCTTTATAAAAAATGATTCCAGAGTAACATTCAGAATTTGATGCTACTAACTATAGCCAAGAATATCTTCATTAACTATAACTAGACACATTTCAAAGGAAGGCCTCAACCAAATCAAGTTAAATATCATTTAACTAGTCATTTCGTTTCACTTAATTTTCTAATCAATCAAGTAAGGTTATATCTCATATATAAATCTGTTTATGCTCTTTCAAATTCAAACCAAAATCTGACAGCAACATAAACATATAGCAGAACAGAAATGAAATGAGATGAGATAAAGAATAAAACACTTATCTTGCATTTTCAGTTCAAGCTAAAACATCCCAAAGTCTTAGTGACTGATTACAATGGAGATTTAGCCCTCCATGAGAGCAAGACAGGAAAACAGAAGAAGGAAAACAAAGAGGAAGAGAGAGTTACAAAAATTGATAAGTTATAGAAAATAAAAGTGTCCTCTGATTTTTAAAACTGATGCCCTTAATGCCTTAGAATATTCTACCCTAGATGCCTCCTTGGATGCCTCTTTGGTGCTTCTTCCAAGATGTGGGCAGCAAGACAACAGCAGAAAAGTGGCAATAGCAGCAGACAAGTTACTCTACTGCTTTGTTGTTCCTGTCTGCTATTGATTGTTGCAGGAGGTCCATGCTTTCAAAGCAAAAATTACATTTCCCTTTGCTGTAAAGTGTAGAACAGTGGGAACCAGAAATCCAGTCAGCCCTAGTCAACCAGTCAATGCTTAGTCAACCAGTCAATACCTAGTCAGCATGTCCAGGTAGCCTCCAAGTAAGCAAAACGTCCAAATCAGCAATTTTTCTCTCCAATAATTAGATCTGAAATTAAGCACATGAATTAATTGGGATAAAATTATGAATTTGAATCATATTAATTCTATAATTAATTTACACCCAATAAATTCAAAATATAATAAAATAGAAGAGTTGGCAACATTGAAATAGTAATAGGACTAAGATAGGGACTAAATAGTATATGAAAATGCCCGATATCACACCTACACTTCTAATACTACACCAAGTAGAGAAGTCTTTGCTTTAAGTAATCCCTTCCTACCCAGATTAGATGAATCCTGCCACAACAATCTTCTAAAAATTCCTGATGAGCTAGAGATTAAAGAAGCCCTTGATGAAATGCACTTCCTAAAGGCTTTAGGTGAACATGGGCTTTATACCATCTTCTACGAAAAAAAAGGGGAAGAAACAAAAGATAAATTAACCTCAACAACTAAGCAGTGTTTTACAAATAAGTCTATTCTTGCCTCTTGGGGTCATACCCTTCTTTGCCTAATACCTAAGATTAGACATCTTACCATAATCTCCTATTTTAGACTCATTGGGTTATGCAGTACTCTAGTTTGTGCCACTATAACCGCCGAGTCGCCCAAAATTAGATTCGTGGCAACTTGCAGTATAGTAGTCGTCCCAGGTCATTTCACTCTTGGAGCCTTATTTCTAAATTGCCTAATTAATTGTTCAAACACTAATCTACACTAATCTACTTTAATTATCTATTGACTATAGCCTAATTACCACGGGGGGTGATTATAGATTTAAGCTTAAAACATAAACTAAACCTAAACTGAAGCTGACAGAAACAGAATGGAATGGAACAGAGATATAGAAATGAAATTACAACACAAACACAGAAAATGCAATTAGCCATGGAGTCCTAGAATTGCAACTATCATTATTCTTGTCTTCAAATTAATCCAAGTGTTCTCTATCATTAGGTTTTCTAACTAAGGTTTCCAAGATATCTCCTAGAACTATATTACATATAAGTTAAACCTAACCAACATGTAATCTGATTAAACCCAACCTAATCAAGTTAGATAATCATCTAATCTGGCCATTTCCATTCTACTTACTCTACCAATCAGTAAGAGGAAGGGAAATCTCAGATTCAAGCATCTAAACCAGCCATTATATTCATATAAATCTAACCAGAAATAATACAAACATAAAAACAGAGATAACAGGCAAGAGCAGAAATGAAACAGAGATACAACAAGAAACTTATCTGATTTAAGCTCTAAGAACTCATGTTACAAAGTCTAGTTCTCCATGGACTGATTACAACACTTTTTAGCCTTCCATGGAGGCTAAAATACAAAAAGAGAGGGGGAAAGGAAAAATGAGAATACAAAAATTGTGGAAGAAGACAACTCTTCAACATCTTGCAAATGGCTTCTGGTTAAGTCTTTGTAGCTGCAAGAGAGAGATGGACGAAATTAACCTCTTGTTTGACCTTAGGAGCTATCCCTTTCATCTGCTACAGCTGTTGATGCCTTGCTATTTCTGTCTGCTGCTAGTTGCTTCTGGTCGCTGCAGAAAGCCCATGCTGTTAAAGTAGAAGCTGCTTTTCTCTTTGCTGAAAAGTGCAGAACAGTGGGGCCTAGTCAGTCCAGTTACCACATTAGCGCCTAGTCAATGCCACATCATCATTTCGTCCATGTCATCAAATTACTCTATAATAATTTATCTGAAAAATACATGATTGAATTAATTGGGATAAAATTATGAAATTGAACCATATTAATTCTATAATTAATTTACACCCAATAAATTCAAAATATGATATAATAGGAGAGTTGGCAATATTAAAAATAGCAATAGAACTAAGATAGAGACTAAATTGTATATAAAAATGCCCGATATCATACTCACTATAAGATCTTATCCAAAATTCTAGTCAAAATAATGAAATGCCTCATTCCCTTTTTGATTTGTCCTTTTCAAGGAGCTTACACTCTTGGTAAACACACATCAGATCTTTTCTTATCGCACAGGAGGCCTTAAACTCCATGAAATCCTCAAAAGCCAAAGATGGATGGGTAGTCATTAAAATTGATATTAAAAAAGCCTTTGACTCCATTAGCTAGAGATTTATTGATTTCATTATGTCTGCTTATAATTTCCCTAAACACTCAATTTCATTAATCTCTTTATGCTTGAAAAATGTAAGATAAACCCGAATTTTAAATGGAAAAAAAACTACTTTTTATCTATGTAGAGGAATTAAATAGGGAGATCCTCTATATCCATGCCTCTTTATCTTGGCAATGGAGTATCTTAGTTGCCTAATTAAGGGGAAAACATATAACAATCTCTGGAAAACTTTTAACTTTAAAAATAAAGATCCCAGTCTTTCCCATCTACTTTTTGCATATGATATTTTTCTTTTTGGAAAAGCATATATGCAAACAATTCAAGCCATGCATGAGGTTCTTTCTACTTTTAGCAAAGACAGTGGCATGGAGATAAACTTGGATAAATCTAAAGCCTGGTTCTCAGATACTGCAAGCCTTGAAATTCATGGTTTCTTCCAAAACACCCTTAGAATCAGAATAACCAATAATCTAGGAAATTATTTAGGTTACCTTTGAAACCAAATTACAAAACCTCTTATTTTAACTTATGTTCTCGAAAAAATTTATAATAAATTACAAGGTTGGAAAAGAAAGCTCCTATCTAAAGTAGGGAGGGCTCAATTGTTAAGTTTAACAATTTCAAATCTTTCCAGCTATACAATGAAATCTTTCATAATTCCAAATCAAATTCATAAGAACATTAACAAGAAAATGGAGACTTCTTTTGGAACCATGAAAGCAACACTAAAAAACTACATTATATATGCTGGAAAAGGATTTGCACCCCCAAATCCATGGGTGGGTTAGGTTTAAGAAACCCTCTTCATCAAAACAAAGCTTTTTTTCTTAACCTTATATGAAAATTAAGCAATTCTCCAAACCTTCCCTTGGCACGAATTCTAAAGAATAAATATGGCTTATTTCATTTAAAAAGAACTACTAAAATAACCCACACCTTTAGAGTTTTAAAAAGAACTCTGCCACTTTACAACTCTTGTATAAAATGGCTCCCAGCCAGTGGCCATAAAATAAATCTTTGGTATGTAGTTGAGCCACTAAGGCCGTCGAGTCACCTGAAATTAAATTCGTGGCAACTTGCAGTATAGTGATCATCCCATGTCGTATTCTCCCAAGGAGCCTTGCTTCTAAATTGCTTAATTAATTGTTCTAACACTAATCTACACTACTTAACCCTAATTAGCTACTGATTACCACCCGGGGGGGTTGTTGATAGATTTACATCATAAAACAGAATTAAAATATAAACCTAACCTAAGCTAACAGAAGAACAGAACACAAACACAACAGAATAGAGAAATGAAATTATAGAACAACAAAGATGCAATCAATCATGGAATCCCTAGAGTTGCAACTATCATCGTTCTCATCTTTAAATTAATTCTAGTTACATTCTATTATTTGGTTATAGAAGCCCTAACCAAATCAAGTTAGATGATTATCTAAGTAGGTCATTTCTATTCTACTTGCCACACCAACCAGTAATAACAAGAGAGCATCTCATATTTAAGCATTCAAACCAGTAAGTATGTTCATTTAGGTCTGACCAAAACTTAAACAAACATAAAAACAGAGATGAAAGTCAAGAACAAAAATGAAACAAAGATATCAACAAGAAAACTTATCTGATTAAGCCCCAAGAATTCATGTTACAGACTCTAGTTCTCCATGGACTGATTACAACACTTTTTAGCCTTCCATGGAAGCCAAAATACACAAAAGGGGAGGGGGAAGAAGATCTACGAAATACAGAGAAAATGGAGGAAGAATATCTTTTCAACAAGGTAAAATGGGGTCTAAATGTGTTCTTAATCTTTAGCCAAGGAGGGAGGACAAATATGACTTCTGATTAGGTCCCTTTTAGCTTCTATTTTGACCAGAAAAGTGCAGCAGTATGTGCAAAATAAGAGGATAAAAATAGTGCTGCAGAATACTCTTTTGTAGGTGCACAAAAGTGGTTGCCATTTTTTGTTTATGCTGCTTTTTCTGATGCATATTGCAACTGCTGTTTGCTTTCTGGTTGCTATTGTAAAGTGCAGAAATAGTGGGCCCCAGTCCAGTCAATGCCCAGTCAGCCCTAGAATGCCATGTCAGCTTCCAGGTGGCCTCCAAGTAAGCAAAACGTCTATGTCATCAATTTAGCTCTCTAATTACGAAATTAAAGCACAATTAGTCCATGATTAGATTGCATCCAATAAATTCTAAAATATAATAAAATTAGATAGTACATAATATTTAAGATGCAAAAGGGACTAAGATAGGGACTAAATTGCATATAAAAAATGTCTGATATCAGTATGACACATGATTTAGCAAACCTCTCAAACACTAACTTATTGGACCCCTCCCTAAACTAGAAGAAGAAAGGAAAGTAGGCTCTATTATTCAAGCTTCTTAATTTTCAAATCATTGGAATATCAAAACTCTTCCCTTCTGTCTGCCTAGCAGCATACATCTACAAATCCTTGCACAATTGTTACCACACTAGAATGCCTCAAAAGAAGATAAACAAATCTGGAATCTAATCACGGATGGTAACTTCACAAATGAATCAACTTACTTATTTATATGTAATCAAGAGGCCAACATAATTGAAGATCTTACTTATGTAAATGGCATAAACAATCAAAACATAAAATCTTAACTAGATCTAGAAAACGAATTGGCATCCAAGAGAACAAATGTTCCTTTGGCAAACTTTCTTAAAAAGTCTCCCAACAAACAAGAAACTTCATAGACTGAGTATAGTTAACAATAATCTTTGCCCTCTTTGCAATACAGCTTGTGAAACCGATCTTTATATGCTAAGAAACTATGACCAAGTTAGATCTATATGGATTAGCTTAAAAATAAATCAACAAGATTTCTTTTCCCAAAATTTTGAAACTTCGATTGTTAAAAGCTCTATAGATATGGAGAAAAGGCATTACCTCATCCCCTAGAATACTATTTTTCTTTATTTTCTTAGAGGAATTTGGCTTAGAAGAAATGATTTAATCTTCAAATCTCAAGTGCCTCCTCTACCCCTTTTCATTAAGCAATTCATGTTCAAAGCAGTGGAATTCTGATCACAAGCCTCTATCATCCACCAAAGCCTCAGATCAATAAACATAGATTCTCATAACACTAACTTCTTGGACTAAACCATGTACAAACTGGCATAAACTTAACATTGATGGTTCTGCAAAAAAATGGTTTCATAACAGCTGCAAGAGTCATTAAAGATGACAAAGGTTCTTGGACAGGAGGGACCTCAAAATTTGTGGGAAGAGGTTCAGTGCTTCTGGCAGAAACTTTGGCCATATATTATGGATTATCCTTAGCAATCACCTTTGATTTAAAACAGTTGGAAATTGAAATGGATAGTCAATCCTTCTTGATTTACTTTGTCATGAAAACAATGCTCACCATTTATCTGTTCTAATTTCAAATTGTATATTCTTACTATCTTCACTAGAACAATACAAACTCAGTAAAATTCATAGAAGCTATAATAGATGTGTAGATATTTTGGCAAAAGGAGCAAGGCGCTACCAATAGCCTCAAAAAATCTTCTTGGAAGCCCCCTTTTTTGTTAATTCTATCTTCATGCAAGAATTAGGATAATGTTTTGCTTTTTGAGGCTTGTAATGTTTTTATGTGTTTTCTACTTCTTGTTATGTACTTACCTTTCTTATTGATATAATTTCCCATTTAACCAAAAAAAAAAAGAGGCTACATGAGGCCTGTGCCTTCTCGGGCTCATCTACCATTATTAAAATAATTTAAAAAATCAAAAGAAATATTTCTCTTTTGATTTCTTTCTCCCAATAATTTCCAAAATAATTAAACAAAATCCAATTTCTAATTTTCTTCCCTAAATAATAAGAAAAAAATGTGAAATATCCCCCCTTTTAATTTCATTTTCAAAATCACCTTAAAAAATCCAAAATGTCTTCTTTCAACTTCAAGTAAATAAAATGAAACAAAAAAATTTTCTCGCAATTTCATTTGCTTTGAATAAAAATCCAATTTCAAAAAAAAAATCAAAATTCCAAAACATACCAAAAAATTTAAAATTGGGAAGAGAAAAATTCAGAATGTTAGTCCACATGAATTCAAACACAAACAATCTTTCAGCCCCATTTGATTTATGAAGGCAATTATATCTGAATTCTTGGCTCTTCCCGCCAAAATTCAAACTTTCCCCTCTCCCTATGTGGCATTTCAAATCCCGAACTACATGGACTCTAATTCCATTCAAATGGGTATGTAAGGCATCCCCTAGGTCGAGTACCCTTTTGTAAACATTTTGTTTTCTTCCTCTTTTAGCATCTTCATGGTCGTGTCATGTTTAAGGTTAATTTAGATAATTTAAAGGTTGTATCATCAAATTTTGTAGTAGTTAATTTAGGGAAACTGTTCTTAGAACAAGTGTTATGGGGTGCCTAACACCTTCCCCACTCACAATCAGACTCCTAAACCAATCTTGTATTCACGTATTGATTTCTTATCAATTTCAAAAGGTTTTTCTAATGTTTTGCCTAACAATAAAAATTTGGTTGCAACTCCTAAAATTGGTTTTTGTTTCAAAAAACCAAAGACATTTTCTATATTTTTTAGGGCGCTAGGAACATCACATTTTGGGTGCGACAAGCCCAAACATGGACCATGTTTCTTTTTCTAGGATTTCTTTTTAGCCTATAAACAAGCTTCTTTCTTCTTTCTAGGGTTTTTTCTTTAGATAGAGGTTTAAATGTTGGCGGTCATTGTGCACTTTTCCATAGCAAGGGATTGAGGATTCTCTTTTGTGATTTTTTAAAAATGCTTTACATATCAAGGTATATTTTTATCTTGTGGTGTTTTCTATTCTTGTATTATGATCTTCTAAGCTTCCAATTACATCTTTTAGTTGGGGTTTAGTAGGAGTAATCTCATACCTAGGGTTTCTAAATATAAGTTATTTAGAGTTTCATGTTTCTTTGTTTGAATTCATGTTTTTCCAATTGATTGTTCTCAAGGCTTCAAATTCTTTCATCTTCGAGTTCCACATCAAAGGAATAGCAAGGAAAAATGCATTCCCACACTATTTTTGCATTTTTCTTGTAGTGTCATGTAATCTATCCCTACTCTCATTCTAGCATATTCCATGTTAAAATCATCTCAATTCTTAGGATATTAACTTTGCAAGCAAATAATGAGGCCACCTTACTATGCTTAATTATTTGAAAGGCATTTATATTTTCTTCAAAATATGACATTATACAGTTGGTAATGTTCTCTACAATGCACTAATTGATTACCCAATTTGCCGGCTCTATTTTTGTGTCTTTAAGTCTTGTTTGGTGTGTTGTATAATATAATTTAACAAAATCCATGTATACATTTTTTATGTGCACAAAGGATTGTATAAGCTTAATATGGTTAAGATTTTTTTTATAGGATGATCACCATATAACAGTATCCATCTAAAAAGGGAATGATAAACCATGATAGAAATCTTGTGTAATCATTTAATAGAAAAATTATTATGGTCATAAGTTGATAATATATCATTATATCATCATCGTTACTACTGTCTTTAATAGTAAATATCCCACCACCACAACCCAATTGTCGCTACCATTGTCACTACCAATGTCACAACTGTTATCAAAACTAGATTGAACTAGCTAGTTGGATTAGAAACTGGTTAGGGAATTGGTCCGAAATAACTCTTAAATTAATGAGTAATCGAACTGGTAAAAAACCAGTCGAATTGGGTAAAAACTTGTGCTAAATGAACCTTCAACCAGTCCACTTATTTTTTTATTCTTTTAAATTTTACTTGTTCAATAATCAGGTAATGAAGAAATTAATATTACAAATTAGCTATTTTTAATGGCGATGCCAATAGAATGAGATTTGATATTAATGAACATTATATTGATTGATAAAATTTCCTTGTTATATGATCAATTTTTGCTATAAACTTTTGATTATGGACTTTGTTTTGTGTAATTTGATATCAAATCTTATTTTTGATTGAATTTGTAAATTTATATTTATAACATTTAACTATGTATATTATTTTTCTAATATTTTAAAGTAGACCGGTTCAACCACAGTCTAATCAGTAACCCTTGAACTAGTGTCTCTATCAGTCCAATTTTCAAAACTTTGTTTGTCACCACCACCACCATTACTACCATCGTACCTACCTCTGCCACCATCACCTTAATGTTCTCGCTACTACCATGCACAATAATTGATATTGTGTGATTCACAATTTTAATTGCATAATTCAATACAAGTAGGCTGAAAATTGATACCCATAGGATGAGATGTTCAAAATACACTAAGACTTTTATTTTAAAAAACAAAAAAGGAGCAATACGTTTTGTTTAGGATTGTAATAGTATAGACTAGAGTGGTTAAACGCTTGAAGCCTTGAACATATTATCTATTCAAACTTTAGAGCAGATGTGAGTTTAGGCTATTTTTTCTTTTAAATAGAAGTGCAATATCGTGCGTTTAGTTTAGGTTAGTATATTAAAGCCAAAAACACCTATTTTCTTTTCAAGAATTTCAACTCCTCGCCCAACTGCTATGAGTGATGAAACCTTGAAGTACAAGGATGCACAACTATGCCAATAAGGAATTCAATATCTCATCCTCTTCTCCAGTTTTCTCAAGTCTATTGCTTAATTCTTAAAGCCATGGCTTCAAAGAAGAATATGAAAAAAGATTCTAGTTGGGATCATTATAAGACTCATAATTAAATGTAAGTATTGTATATGCTATAGACACACAGAGCGAGATATATATTATATTTTTTTATTATGTCTCCAAATCTGATTATTTGATATGATTTATGATACAAAATTAGCTTTTCATTTCATGACTTGAATGGTAATTTGATAACTATGTTGCCAATGTAACTTTTACATTGTCACAGTGAGTATAATATTATTTACATCTATAAAATATATTTTTTTCATCACTTGGCAAAATACTTCGTTATACCATCCTTTATTTCTAGGTTGGTGCAATAAACACACAATAGTATAAAACGCTAAATAACTTATACAGTTCAATCTAGTGCTATTTGACCTATTTCTGTACAGTGCACCAAATGGGGCCTTATTGTATCAGTAAGGTAAAGTCCTCTAGAATTTGGACATAAAGGGTTCCATTTATATATATCAGAATCATCTCCATTCATACATATGAGTTCAGTATGATATACAATGTGTTTTTGTCAACAATAATAGCTTGTTTTCTATATGAATATTAAAGAATGTAACATGTACATCAAAATGTTGAAACTTCAGTCCAAATAAAAGTTTTATTCAAACAATTCCTGTAGAACAAATTAAATAACCTTATCTCATGGTTGATAAAACACCCTTTCATCCTCTACTCTAAAGCAGGGTATCTTCAAAATCCTCTCCAGGAATTGAGAACTTCATGGAAGATTTCAGCAATCAGATCCCTATCTGCACATTGTATGAAGGCACTTAAGTCATCCCGAATATCATATAATTTGCCGAATTTCACAAGATACCGTATGCAACTCATCTTCAGTTTGGGCAATTGATATAAAGATGCACTCTGGAGCCTCTCAAGAGCATTATTTGAATCAATATCTTCTAAAAGACTCTCAAGGCATGCCTCTTTCAAGTCAACTATGTCATACTTATCTGCTGCATGAAGAAGGACAAGCCTGTGCCTTAAAAAGTCTTCATGCTTGATGTTCCCATAGAGATAATTGAGAAAAGCTTGGCAAGCTTCAACTGACATGTTTGATAAGTCTATGGCAGGTAGCTCCTCCTCCTTAAGATCATGTGACAACATGCTGCAAAAGACAGGTGATCGAGCTGCTAGAACAGCACGATGTGCTTCGATGCTTCCATCTGAAGCGTTGATCATGATGTCTGTGAGGATTCTTTGTGTTAGCATTTGACCAAGAGATTGAAAGGCTGTTGAATTTAATCTTTTTTGCATAAATTCAGCATCCCATATGGAGCGAGGTTCTTCACCACCCTGTTTCAAGAAGAGTTGTGCTTAATTTTCTTTTTCTTTTAGTTAAATAAAATATTACTAAGGTTCTACTTCATGGCCTATGGTTATCCATCAAGAGTGAATAGAAGGTTTAATTAAGTGCCCATGACTATAACATTGATCTAATAAGTATTCTTGATTAGTTGATTTATTGTGGCTAGATTGTCACATTCCACTTGTCTTAAAATAAAACTTGGGTCAAATTATTCTTTTGGTTTTATAGTTTCACTCAATTTTTAGTCTGGTTCTATATTTTAAAACTTTGTAATTGAGTCCTCATAGTTTAAAAAAAAATTTAATTTGGTTCCTATTATTAAATTTTTATAAGGCTTTTATTAAGTTTTACTGATATGGGTAACCTTGTACGTATTGACACTTTAAACATGCATGACCTGTGCCAACAAAAAGGAGATAAAAACGATAATTAAGTATGATTAATTCACATGTATTTGACATATGATGCAACTAACTTTTAAGTAATTTGGACAAGTTAGTTTAAATCAATATATTTTAAATTTGAAGACTGTACATAACTGGTCATGTCATTAAAATTTAATAGAATACTAATAAAAGTTTGACATAAGGGACTAAATTAAAATTCTTTAACATTATAAGAATCCAATTACAAATTTTTAAACTAAAGGGCCTAATTAAAAATTAAACACATCTATAGGAATTATAAGAGTAATTTAACCTAAGTCTTACATAATGGTGGGTGCATGCAAGGAGCTAGTAGAAGTTTACTAAAATTAGTGTAATATTTAATATTTCTATTATTACCATGACTTTGCTTTGACACTAGTTTTATTCATCAAGGTTTCCTAGGTGACTTCTTTCAAACCTACTGCCACATCCTTAGGAAAGACCTCCCAAAATGGTTGGTTGTTTTCTCAGAAAAGGTTATATGCTCAAGGCTAAAACAATCTAGTATCCCCCTTATGCCTAAAACTTAGCAACAAGAAACCTTGAAGGACTACAGATCTATTGGGTTATGTAATGTTGCCTACAAGGTTATCTCCAAAACCCCACAAATAGGCTTAAGGAGATCATGAAAGATGTCATCACCCTCACTTCAAAGCGATTTTGTTAAAGATAAGTGTATCTCTAACAACATCATCATCGCAGGAGAAATTCTAAACTACATCAGGAGACATAGAAGGCACAACACCTCATGGGCTACCCTTAGGGTAGACATCCAGAAAGCTTTTGGCCAAATCTCATGGAAGTTCCTTGAAAATGTTTTGATCCCATGGAGTTCCCTCTTCAAAGGTGCAGGCTCATTATGTAGTGTGTTGCAACTACAGCTTGTAGAGTTATGATATGTTACAACTTCAACGAGCAGAGTTATTGATTAATGGTGAACCAAAATAATGGTTCAAACCCAAAATGGCTGATGATCATATTATCTCTCATTAACGTTTAAGACCAAAATGTCACAAGAGGCATCCAGATCAGCAAATTCACCCCCTAGTATCAATCACCATCTCTACTCTGATGATCTTATGATCTTCTCTAAAGCAAAAATGGCTCTGGTAGAAGTAGAATCTATCAAGGGAATTCTCAATCAATTCGGGTCAATGTCAGGTTTTATAGTCAACAACCTTAAGTTAGAAATAAAGTTTTCCCAAACCCCACTAGCACCTGAAGACACAGATTGGTGGGATCTTCTATTGTAAGGTTGTTGATTCATAAGAGATTCGACCAAGTTTTACATTGGCTGTCGAGGGCCTAACACAACTCTTCTCCTTTACTCAAGCTTGGGACTGGCTATGAAACATAGGCAGAGATTTTGTAAGGTTGTTGATTATTTTGGAAAATAATTAGGAGGCTATATAGACAGGTGGGCTAGAGAAAGGGACTCATTCAAGGCCATTAAGGAAAAATAAGACAGTAAACTTTATAACTGAAAAGCAAATCTCCTTTCCCAAGCAGGTAGACTCACTCTTAATTGGCCATACTCTCTGCTACCCCACTTTACCACATGAGTTATTTTAGACTTAACAATAAGGAAGCCAAAAGCTACGACTCGGTCATAGAAAATTTGTTCTGGAAATGTTTGAATTATCAGACAGTTGCCACCTAAAAGCTTGGGACAAGATTTTCCAACTAAAGGATCAAAGAGGGCTCGGATTCCACCTGATAGGAGAAATGAACGAAGCCATGCTCACTTGATAAGCATGCTTGGAGCATCATTACCAACAAAGATGTTGTCGATGCAAGATTCCCAATCAAAGGTTTTTAATTAATGTCAACTGGCAGGATCCTGAAACTATGCGCATTTAATGCAGAAAGTCATAATCAATATCATCGACTTCTCATCAATAAGTATGTTTCTGAAAGTCTCCAAGAGGACGTCAAGTGTCCTATGTATGCTTCTCCTTTTTGGAGAGCCCTAGCTCTTTCCCACTCTATGATCCATTCTTGAGGATTCTAAACAAGAAGTGGGATAAGGCCGAAGTATCAATCTTAATAGTCGATTTTGGCACAAGGCCTAGCAATCCTAATAATTTGGAGAGAGCCCAAGTTGTGTCTGACCTATTTGTGTTGGCTGGAGAATGAGTTAGAAATATCTATGACATGGCTGGTGCTGAAACCATTTTCAAGTGTCCTATCTCTAAATATGGGAAACCAGATATATTGATTTGGGCCCCAAGTCGCATAGGGTTATATACAGTAAAGGAATCCTACAAGCCAAGACACTCAACCCTCCTAACCTCCTAGCCCTACTGAAGAGAATATGGAAACTTAAGATTCCAGAGAAGACCAAGCTTTTGGCTGGAGACTACTAAGTGACTGCCTACCTCATTCAAATGGATTATAAAATCCTTGGAGTCTACGTTTTTGGTTGCAACATCATGGAATCAAGGGAACACACTGCCCTTGTCTCATTCTCTCTGGTTCAAATCATCTTGGATCATCAGATATTTGGCAATGCCACTCACCTTGAATCCCAGACTGGTTTCTCACAGCATTAGCCTCAGAGGAGAAATACCTTATCATCTTCTTTCTAACATCATTATCGTATGTTGGTCCCTTTACCAACAGAGCAACAAAGCCCTCTTTGAAAGTACAAAAAGGATATAGTTAAAAGAAGAAATATTTTAATTTAATTTTTGAAAAATTACATTTGTCTTAATTTCATCCTTCTAATTATTAACATGATTTTTAGAAACAAAAAATTTGAAATTTGAAATTTTAAAAAATTTGAGATTTGACCATTGTAAATTTTACAAAAATGACCAAATTAAAATAAGTGTATATTTTTTATGTCCTCTCTCCCACTTCAATTTTTGGAACGTGTATGAAGATAGGAAATCTAGACTTCCCACTTATCATCTGAATGGAGGCTCATCCTTGAAGGTATCTCTTTGGAAAGGATCAATCACCCTGACTCCCTGTTCAAGTAAGAGGATTTGGGGACAAGTAACATACTTGTCTTTCTATAAATTGTTAAATCTGAAATTTAATGATTTAGATTTCAAATGATAATTTTTTTTTAAAAAAAATACTAAAATCTGGACCGTTAGATAAACTAACGGTCTACAGAGAGACAAATATGCTGCAACAAATTTGTTCTCCCTCTTCAATCACATTAGCATTCTCTCCAAGCTTTTTGAGCGACTCTCCTTTACTGCTTGCAGTAGGACTAATAATTCCCTTCCTTGTTTAAATTTTTAATGGGTATGTAATAACCCCTCACTAGTAATTTTACTATTTTATCCCATCCAAAAAACAAATTTATGAGAAAAATACTAATTTAATAAATATTACAGTTATCTCAAATTGGCCCTTGAACGATTGAATGTTTTAGTTTAGTCTTTAAAATATTATATTTTTTTCCATTTAGTCCTTTTCTTCCTAAGTTGAAAACTTATCATTACCTACTTTTAAATTTTGCTTTGTTAAAAGTCACCTTAATAATTAAAGAGACAAAATTGAGACAAATATTAAGTGCTAAATTGAAAAACTCGATTTATTATGGGCTAGATTGAGAAAATTATAAATTTTCATAGACTAAATCAATAATTTTCTCTTAATTTATTGCAGCTAAGTTGTTAAATTCCACTCGTCTCAAAGGAAAAAAAAAATGATCATTTACAATGATTACTTAACAAGGACATATGTATGTAGTATGTACCTTTGAAGATGCCGTCTTTAAGTCAAGGAACTCAACCTCAATAGTGAATTTCCCTGTTAATGGAGCCTCGATTGCCCAAACAAAGTCTTCGTTGTTCTTGAGCAGTTTGTCTTTTACCTCTACATCACAGTATATATATATTATTTCCAAATGAGAAAATAACTAATGAAAAACCTGTACTCTTTATCATTGGGAAATTCTGAAGATACCAAAAACAATAAGTAATGGCTTTTCCTGACTCCGTTCTTTAGGGAAAGGAATCCACACAACTAAGTCTCTCAACTCTCAAGTCTCAAGGCAAGATGATTATAAATATTGCAGCCGTCATATGTAACTTTTTGAACAAGAAGGAATTGAAGTTTATTTTAGTTAATCTCAATAATTTTTAATATAATTTTGAGTTTGTTTCTAAATTATTATAATTATCTCAATTTAATTTTTAAAAAATCAACTGTTTCAATTTAATTGTTAAAATATTGTGTTTACATTAATTTAGTTCCTTTGTTTGTCTGATAAATTTTTAGTAGTAAAAAATTTACGATGTAGCAATGATATATTTTGCAATTTAGTAACAAAAAGAATTAAATTGAAATAATTGTAAATTTTTTTATAAATTAGATTAAGATATTTAATCTTTGACTAAACCCTATTTTGGTTCCTCACAAATGCTCCATTTCTCAATTTGGTCCCCCACACATTTTCATTCTCAATTTGGTCTTTCATATATTCGAATGTTTCTAATTTAGTCCCTCGTAGATGCCTTTTATCTCAATTTGATCCCTCACAAATTTTGATTTTCAATTTAGTTCCTCATAAGTACCTCTTTCCTCAATTTTGATCTCCTACAGATTTTTATTTTTAATTTGGTCCCTCATAGATACCTCTTCTTTTTTAATTCTCGGTTAGGAGTCCAACAAAGAAATAAATTGATTTAAAAACAAAATACATGACACTTAAGGATTTATACCAATGCATTAGCTGCCAAACTAACACTTATGTTAAATTATTTAATGGCAACTACAAGAAAGAACCAAATTGAGAATGAAAACCTTTGAGATACTAAAATAAGAAAAGGGGCATCTATTAGGACCAAATGGAGAAAAGAAACATTTATGAGGGACCAAAATGGATTTTAATCTTTAATATTTAAAAGAACTAATTGAGACAATGTAATTTTTCATAGGCAAATCCTATAATTTACTTTAAAAGAAGAACAAAACAAAAACAAAAAAACTGGGAACTTAAGCCACCTGGATGGATCAAGGCCTTGCGATCTCGAGCAGCACTAACAATCTTCATGATGAAAGATACAGAGGGGGGATTATCTCTGGTTACACTGGATACTTCTGGGTACAATTTCACGAGCAAAACCCGGTTTTTTTCCACCGACAAATGCCTGCAATTCAAATAAAAGAACAGAGTGTAAAATTTTGCGCGAGATTCCAAATCAGTGAGTTAATTAAACATGGCGATACCAGTTCCACATGCCGATCTTGAAAGGGTCGGACTTGCGGAAATTCCAGGAAGTCAGGTTGTGGATTGTCCATTGGGCGAGACGGGATGTCGTTTCCACTCTGTACGCAGAGTCGTTCATCCTATTGGTCAAGGCAAGTGAAGCTGTGATTTCATGGATGCAATTCAACAACTTTCCCAGGTTGTCGTCTTCTTCTTCTTCTTCTGAGGGACTTACTCATAAATAACACTGCGTTATCCCTAAAACCCACCAAAGTATACAATTTGGGTTTCAATTCTCTTCCGGTGTCTGCTGACAGAGAGCTTTTGATTTAATGATTGATATAGGATATGGTGATGGGTGCGAAATGTTTAAAGGAGATTGGATGGTTTTGGTTCGTTACTATAAGTCAATTACTTGTATTACCCGGAACTTAGGATCTAGAGACGTGTATGTGTTTCTATGAATATGGAACTATTGATTGGTCCATAGGAGTTGCATAAGTAAAATCAAGTCTTTTAATTTATTGTTTGAAAAATTATAGTGGTTTTAATTTGATATTTTTGTTGTTATATTTTATATTTTTTGTTTTTAAAATTCAATTTGAGACACTAATTTAAAACAAATATAATTATTTCAAAATTAAATTAAAATTTTTTGTAGACTAAATAAAAATAATTAATTTTTAAAAGATTAAATTAATAATTTATTCATATATATATATATATATTCTATTTATATATTCATATAAACCGTCATCCTCCTTCCTCGTGATGGGATTCCAAGAGAAAGAATGTATAATTTTTGTTTTGAAGCAAAGTATCTCTTTGGCAATTTTCTTTACGCACCTTCACTCTTTGGATGATGGAGTGAATATTAATACTGTTAAACGGGTTTGTTCAGATCGGTCTGTCAGGTCACACTTTAGGCTACTCTTTTATTAAAAAAATATTTTTTGATTTTTTATATTAAAATAATATAATTTTAAATTTTTTTAGTTAAAAATTTAATAATTTTTTATTAAAATAGTATTTATACATTTAAAATAATACTTCTTTAATATTTTTAAATAACCAATAAATTTCATTTTTCATATTTTCTTTCAAAGTTAACTATATTATATTTAATTTTGAAAATTCTATATTTATTTTTAAAAAAATTACTAAAATTTTTATATCTAAATTTACTATATTTATTGAGTACAAAGTTATAAAATATAAAAATGTAATAAAATGAGATTACTTATACTAAATAATATATTAAATAATATATTTATCTAAAAGTAAAAAATTTAAATAAAACAAACGACCGTTCAGCTCGTGGGCCTATATGGGTTAAATCATTTAAACATATTTTTAAACAAGTCTAAACTACTCAACTCATTTACTGATAATCCCAATCTGACTCGTGAGCCACGACCTTCTTGCATAACACTAATCAGTATACTCTAAAGGACCACATATCATATGGCTAGCAAGGGTACAGGACGAACTTATTCACTAAGCAAACAAGAGTAGGAGCAAATCCTATTCCATCCTTACCATCTTCGAAAACCACATGGTTCCTTTGCAACCAGCTAATTAATACTGACAAGTGAAATTCTTTTAATCTACTGTATGGATTGTCTTTTAGCCAGACATTAATTTTAAATTTTAAAATTTTAATTTTAAGAAATCAAAAGACCTCTAAATTGGTCAATAATGATGATTATTTTTTAAAATTTTAAAATGAAGATAGGAAGAAAGATGTAAATTTCACAAATTGGTCTTTGTAACGGTACAATAAAGAAGTCTAGGATCTGTTTGGTTTGGATATTTTCTATTTTCATTTTCACTAAAAATAGAAAATTGTCTTGAAAATGCGTTTGGTTGAGTTAACTGAAAATATTTTCTTGAAAATATTTTTTAAAATAAACCCAAATGAGTGATATTTCATTATTATAATTTGACTCTAATGGAGATAATTTTAAATTTTATTATAATTATTTAAGAAGAGAAATAAATGATATGTCAGAGCACTAACAGCTAACAAATATAAAGTGTGTGTATTTAAGAAGGTTCCTGTAATTAATATTGAAGAATGAAATTATTTTAGTTTATTATATAGATTGTCTTTTAGCCAGACATTAATTTTGAATTTTAAAATTCCAATTTTGGGAACCAAAAGAACTCTAAATTGGCCAATAATGTTGGTCATTTTTAAAAAGCTCCAGACAAAGATAGGAAGGAAAATGCAAATTTTACAGATTGGTTATTAATGATAGTGCAATAAAAAATCTAGTGTCTTGCTTGTGTAGAAAAAGAAAAAATGAGTAATAATTCATTATTATAGTTTGACTCTAATGGAGGTAATTTTAAATTTTATTATAATTATTCAAGAAGAGAAATAAATGATATGCCAGAGCATTGACAGCTAACAAATACAAATTGTGTACACTTAAGAAGGTTTCTTTAATTAATGCTGAGGAGTGAAATTCTTTCAGTCTAGTATATAGATTTGAATTTTAAAATTCCAATTTTGGGAACCAAAAGACCTCTAAATTGGCCAATAATAATAGTCATTTTTAAAAACCTCCAATTAAAAATAGGAAGGAAAATGTAAATTTAATAGATTGGTCATCGAGTGCAATAAAAAATCTAGTGTCTTGCTTGTATAGAAAAAAAAAATAAGTGATAATTTATTGTTATAGTTTGACTCTAATAAAAGTAATTTTAAATTTTATTATAATTATTTAAAAAAATAAATAAATGATATGCCAGAATACTAACCGTTAACAAATATAAATCGTGTGCATTTAAGAAGGTTCTTGAAATTGGAGAGTGAAATTTATTTAGTAACCACGTTAGAAAAGCATTAACCACGTTTTGCATGAAATAATTAGATAAGTTTGGGGCTGCGTTAAGAGTCCCTCATTAACCACGTTTCTTTTGATGTCAATCACGTTCAACCACGGCAAGAAAATGTCGCTTTCCCGGCCATTAAACCACGTTCAACTACACCTCGAGCGCACCTTTCCTGTAATGCCCTTATAGTTTTGAATTTCATATCCCCTTTCCAATTATGAACGTCCAAGGATTCCCTGTTTTTTAATTCAAAGAACAGAGCCTTGTCTCATTTTGCTCCATGAATGTCCACGGTTCTGCATGTGCTCTCAGTTCACCGCTGAACGTCCACGGTTCTCAAAATCTGATGCCTGTTCATCGCTAACATTTTAAAACGGAGTAAAGATGGTGCAGGCCTGGATGATGGTTCTCCCCTGTTTCAGAAGACGATGCCTGTTTGTGATGGCTCTCTCTCTCTCTCTCTCTCTCTCTCCCCCTCTTTTTTAAGCTTTAAAACAGAATATATATGTGTGTGTGTGTGAGATAGAGAGAGAGAGAGAGAGAGAGTCGTGATGGCTTTTGCTTTCTTGTTTGTACTGGTCTGAAACCTTTGAAAGTTAGGTGTATATTAATATATATAAATCCATTTAATTACTACTCAGAAATATGCATGAATAGCTCTTAGCTGGCTTTAGTTTCCTTTTGCTAAGATTCAAGCGTAGACGCACGTTGATTTGGGTAATGCCTACTTTTAATTAATTATTCTGCTATGCTACCCATGAACAATGGCAATTTCAATTTTGTAGGGGATGATATTTAGGGACCAAAGCGTACAGAGATAGGGAGAAAATAAAAGGAGAGCAAGAGAAGAACAAAAAGGAAGATAGTGATATTAAGAGACTAAAATGAATAAATTAAAAAGTTTATAGGGATTATTTTAGCAAAGAATAAAATATATTCTCAAACTAGGGACCTAAATGAAGTAATAAAAGAGTTTATATCAAGCAAAGGATAAAAAAAATTTTAACTAGGGACATAAGTGAATAATTAAAAAAATTTTAGATAAATGATGAAATTTTAACAAAATCTGGTTTAAATTTTAAATAATGGATAGTTAATTTTGTTTAAATTATTAATTTATTTTGTTTAAAACTTAATTATAATTGATACGTAGTTCATTTTAATTATAATGGATACTTAATTCATTTTGTTTAAAACTTAATTATTATTTAAAAATTAGTCAGTAATTTATTTTATAATTAATAATTTATTAGCATTTTAATTATAATTATACTTATTATATTAGATTTAAATAAATAACAATAAATAATAATGAGACTTCAAAAAATAAAATATAAAATTTATATCCTTTCTGGTAATTACATATCTCAAATCACGTTTGTACACCAATATCCAAATATTATGTTCTATACCAAACTATGTTTATCCAAATGTCTCTCAAATATAAATCATGTTTATCCAAATATAGGTTTTCTTCAACTTCGTTTAATTCAACTTAGTTTATCTCACTCACGTTTGCTCAATGAGCTCCCAAACATATCATAATCTATTACATAAATTGTCTTTTAGCCAAGCATTACTTTTGAATTTTAAAATTTTAATTTTGGAAACCAAAAGGCCTATAAATTGGCCAATAATGATAGTCATTTTTAAAAACCTTCAAATGAAGATAGGAAAGAAGATGCAAATTTCACAGATTGCCCATTGATGACGATTCAATAAAGAAGTCTAGTATCTTACTTGTTCATTGTTATATAATTTGACTATGATAGAAGTAATTTTAAATTTTATTATAATTATTTAAGAAGAAAAATAAATAATATGTCAGAGCACTAACAACTAATAAATATGAAATATGTGTATTTAAAAAAGTTCTTGTAATTAATGCTGAGGAATAGAGTTTTTTTAGTCTATTATATAGATACATTAAGAAAATTAGCACAGTTTAATAGAATAGACAAAATATTGCACTATTTTTAGTAATTATTGCGTCATTAATAGACCCGAATTTTTAATATCATCACTCTTGGTTTTTGTGTTTTATCCTACCAGGAATTCACTATTGTAAATCAACAATTTTGGCTTAAGAGACACGGTAAATATCGATAAAACAATTTTGGATTTTTCCATTTTATTTCTTTCGGGTTGCTTCTTCAGGCTTTACAAACTCAAATGGCAAGATGAAAGAAGACAAACACACAGAAGAAACAATTCAAGAAAATTACAAAACGCATTAATTAAAGCATCGAAGCAACGAGGTCGAACACGTTAACTAAAGAAGAGTAAATTATTGATTTGTTACCAAAATATGATTTTTTTTTAATTTAGTCTCTTAAAAATAAGCATATCAATTTAGTCTTTAAAATTTCATGTTGGTTCACTTTATTAAAAAAATTTTTGGCAGTGAAAAATTTGAGATTTAATAATAATTAATTTTGTGATTTGTAAAGAAAATTATCAAATTGAAATAAATGCTCAATGTTTTAAGAATTAATTAATCGAAGCACTTGATCTTTTCAAAACACATGTGAGACATCAGTAGTCTTTTAGGAAATAAATCAGTAATTTAATAACCAAATAATAAGCTTGTAAAGAGACAACTTTGCATATATTCTTGATCTTGAGTATGAGCAATCTAATGTGGAAAATGAATTGTTAATTTTTCTGGCAGGAAATGAGAGTCCATTTTGTGACGTGAGCCTCTACTTTTCCTTGATTCAATATCAAAGGATCCAAATTTTTTGGTTTCTTCTATGACAATATCAAACACTAAATATAAATATCTATTTTAGCAATAATTTAAATTTGTATTTATTATTTTATGACAGACCAACCACTTTCGCTAGACTCAATTCCAATTGCACTTTAAGAAAAATCAAAATCATAGACCAAAAAATTCATCTCTGATTTATAAAAATTCTGTCTTTGATTAATTATAGATGAAATTTATTCCGTCTTTGTTTTGCTCGTTGCAAAGCATTTGCCATGGAAACAAATTCCATCCCAAAGGTAGAGACATATTCTTTTTGTCTCAAAACTGTATTTTCATCTCAAATTTAATATCTGTGAACCCATTCCTAATTTCATCTCAGATTATAGACGGTATGTTCTATCTCAAATTTGCTAAGAGGCTTATATATATATATTACAATATTAACCAAACCAGACATCAAGCCCGTGAAAAGCATCAAATTGCATCCATTTTGGAGCCACAGTCAGCAGCAGAAATGAAGAAGATTCATAATATATTTCTAATCCAATATATTAATATCTAATCAAATAAGCTTCCAAATGTATTCGAAACAGTACAATATGTAACTATCATTAAAAAAAAGTTTCCAAATGTTTATATAAATAAACAAATCAAAGGGTGATTGATAAACATTTTTTTTTAAATTTCTTCTTTTAATCTGGCCTTCAATTATAAATAAATAAAATAAAAAACAGCCCAAATCATAAAACAAAATTTCATCTTATTGCAAAAATAAAAAGGAGAGAGAGAAAATGGAATTGCGTAGAATGTGTGATGAGATTCAGAGGATGGTGCAGTTAGAGGGATATGGATCGTAAATGAGTTGATAGGAGGAGGAGGTGGGGCATGGTGGAAGCTGCTGCTGATTGTAACAGTACAATGGCACCCTGTTGCTGCAATCTTCTCCGCTCTTCTCCTTCTCTCTGCGCTCCTCGTCTCTGATCAGTTCTTCCACGCTCACGATGCTCGCATGCCGGAATTTCCTTCTCAGAACCTTCGCCAACCTCACTGAATCCACCTCTTCTCCCACCACCACCACTCTGTCTCCTTCTCCTCCTTCTACTGACACCGACATCACACCTGCATTTAAACGGCGCCGTTTTTCAACATTCCATGCTTCATGCCATCACCAAATGCCATAAACCTCTCACCGAACCAAATGCCATAAACCTCTCACCGAAATGGAAAGCCTTGCTCCATCAACGATTTAAATTTTAAAATCATAAAATTCAGACTGTTAATTTTTAAAATTAATAGTTGAGATGAGTTAAGCGTTTAGCTTTCACTTTCTTTTTTGATAAACATCTTGCTTCCACTCTCTAACCTCGCACTACCAACCAAAATGCATCTGCTTCTTATTTATAAACCCAACAACATCATTTTCCTACCTAATTTCCTCTGAAAAATAATTTTCATCTATTAATTTGGTTTCAATCTAGTCCCTTTAATTTACATTTCAACTTGCTCCCATAACTTTACCTTTTGTATTACTTTGAATCCTTAGTTTTATTTTGTTCCAATTTGGTTCCTTAATTATCTTCTATTTATTACCTTATATTTCTCTTTATTCCGTTAATTTTATTTTGTTTCAATTTATTCCTTTATCTTACAAAAACCAATAGTTATCAAATGTCTTTTTTCTCTTAAAACTGTATATCTAGATGCCTAATTAAAAAAAAAAATTATGCTGTTACTTGGTTCTTGCTTAAGTACTCTGATAATTTCTTTTTTTTTTTTGGTTAAACATCTTGGTTGTATTAAAAATATATATATTTAAGTGGTTTTTGTAAGTTAAAGGACCAAAATATGAAGCAAAATAAAACTAACGGACTAAACAAAAACTTAAAATAAAGTTGAGGAACCAAATAATGGAACAAAATAAAATTGAAGGACCAAAGTGAAATTGAGACAAAATTAAGAGACCTAAATGATATATTAGATTATAGTGTTACATGCCACAAATGAGTAGATTAGTATGTTGATGATTATATGCACCTTTTGCTACGGCTGCAATTTTGAGGGCCTTGCTTCTGCATTTGTCACAGTCCAAAACCACCTTTATCACTATCTTTTGCTGCACCAATAGAAAGAATTAAGTGCTTTTTATCTGAACATAATTTCAAAGCACATGCAATATAATTTAACATCATCATATTCATCTCACCTTCATGCTTCTTTGATATGCTTCTGGGATTTGTGACTATGTTTTGCTGCCTGCACCAGTAGGGAAATGCTTTGTTGGCATATAAATAATGGAGTAAAATAACTAGGCATGTAATTACATACCACAAGGATTAAGGAAAACAGAGGAAGCGACCAAAGAGGAATTTGTTTTATTATATAATATATGTTGATGACGTGTACTTTTGAAAATCTTACATGGTTGAGATTTCAGACTCAATGTCAATGAGGAAATTTAGAGCTTTTGGTTTGGGTGTTTTACGTTTTTATTTTTATTGAAAATAAAAAATAAGTTGAAAAATGTGTTTGGTTGTATTTACTAAAAATATTTTCTTAAAATATTTTTTTAAAAATATGCATAAATCTAAAAATATCAAAAATATGTTTTTAGTGTTTCACGAAATGTATTTTAAGAAATGAAGACTAAAAATAAAAATAAAAAATGTTTTCACAAACCAAACAGACTCTTAGAATTTATTTTATCATTTTTCTACGTGTATAAATAGGAAATAAAACTTAACGTTGGCACCCAAAAACTACTATTCACATTCCTAAATTTTAGCTTATGTTTCAATTATAATCTTAAAATTTTATTTTGGGTCAATTATAATACTTATAGTTTTAATTAGTTTTGATTATATCCATAAACCTAACGTTATTCAAATATTTAACGGTAAACGCTAACGTGATATTTCATTTTACACATTTCAGCACGTGAGATTTTAACCAAAATAATTGTTATTTTACTTCATAGTATATCTGATTATTTTGGTCATTATTAATTTTAATCTCATGAAAAAAGTTAATGTGAATTAATAGGTGTTAACATGTGTAAAATGAAATACTAGGTTAGCATCTATTAACAATTATTTGGACAATATTAAGTTAAGGAGCATAATTAAAATTAATTAAAAACATATAAATTATAATTAATACGAATAAATTTTGGATTATAGTTGGAGTAAACGTTCACAAAAATTAATTGTACTTTTGCTTATGGTAGCAACAATTTGAATTTTGAAATAGAATTAACTCCTATTTGACGCGAAAACATAAAAATTCTGTTTTTGTCATGAGATCAACGGCTTAGGATTATGGTTCCTTTTCTTTAAATTTTTTTTAAAAAAAACAAATGTTTAATTCTAAGTTGTTAATCTTAGATATCAATAGTTTACACCAAATAGGGCCCTCCTATTTTTGTGTGGAATAAGAGATAATTTTGTTCCTTGAATTTCAGAATCGATAATAATTCAATTTCTAAAGGTGTTAAGTTCTACCTTTTGTACTCAAGCTTCCAAAAAAAAAATAATGTCCCATCATACTAAATGGGAAATACCTTTAAGAAACAAATAAAAGTAAAGAAAAAATAAAATATATTTTAAATTGCGAGGGCAATTGCAATCACACTGAAACATATATTTTTTCGGTATATGTTATGGTTAGGGAAATCTTTAAATTTGTTTGAAATCAATTTTTTTTTCAACAATCTTAAAAGCACATTCTCCTATTGACATACTGTATTAATTGAAAATTTATTCTTACAATACTTCCCAAGATAATATATTAACCTCAAATTAATAAAAGAGAACTCTTTTGCAGTCTACTTTTCTAGCAATCACTAAAACAACAATTTTAAATTCTATAAGAGATGCTTCAATGCTTCAGTACTTGACTTCTGCAAGTACAATAATGCAATATCTATTTATGAATAAAAATACGAGTACCACAATTAAAATAAATTGGTTTCTAGTCAATTTTTCTTTCGGTGTAGATGTGGTTCCAGGGTCGTCATCTCAATTATTAATATCTAAAATTATGGGGGAAGCATTGATATTTTGCTTTATTTTCTAAATTTACTAAAACCACCTCCATAAGTAGCATTAATTACAGCTAATCATTAGCGCACGTTAATTTATTTTTGTGACCTGCGAATTTGCTAATTTATTATTTAAAAAATTAGTGATTTTGCTTTTATAAAGTAGCTCACTGTATTACTATTTTTCCGATTATGAATGCCTTTACTGGTGATTAGGTAGATGTAACATCACAAGATTTACATAAAGGTGAGGAGAAAATTGGAATGGAACTCTCATCTATGACATAGAGGCTCCATGTCTCCATGTCTTGTGACTCATGCAGGACCTGGAACCTCCATGTCAAAAAGACGTGGAGGGAGCCTAATCTAAAAAATTGAGCTTAGGTGTTGTTTTGGATTTTTTAATTAATAAATTTTAAATTAGTCAGATTATTTTATTAATTAAACTTTGTACAAATGTGTCAAATTAATTTGGGTATTAGTTGGGTCTACATAAGAATATATGAATATGCGATTTTTTAAGGCAAAATTACACATTTTTTGTACTTGGCAAAATTACCCTTGATACCCTTTGGCCTTTTTGTTTAAATACTATATTGGATTCTCGTCACATTTTGATACATATCAAAGAATATCTTTTACAATTTACTTTATATCAAATAAGTTAACTTTCTCCATGAAATGATACTAAATTTTTTTTTTCATAATATGATAGTAAATAGATGTTAAAGATCTACTATGAAATAATAATTTTATTTTTAATATAAGGTAAGAAATGTTGATAAATTTATTATTGGAAGGATTGCTCAAAGATTACAGTTGTTTCAAGTTGATGGTCAACAAGTATCTCAATTTGGTTTATAAAAAATAATATTTTCTTCAATTTGTTTCTTTTGATTAATAAGTCGTAAAATTTACTATTATTAAATCTAAAATCAATTGTTTCCAAAAATTACTTTGACAAACATATGGACTAAATTGAAATAAACACAACATTTAAAGGACTAAAATGAAATGTTTGTTCTTTCAAGGTCTTATTCAAGACAACTGTAATTTTTTTAGGACTAAATCAATTTACTTAGAAAAAAAATTAGAGGATAGCTTAAGATATTATTTAAAACAATAGGAGTATTATTATTATTATTATTATTATTATTTAATGGGTTAATTACAACAAAGGCCCTTGTGGTTTAGCCCATTTTCACATTGATACCATGAGATTCAAAAAGTGCCAATTGAGTAGTTTGTAGTTTACTTTCCTTAAGTTTTTAATGGAAAAGTCATGTGAGTGGGCTAGAAAAAATGAGTTGTGTTGAGCCAGACCGGTTTGTTTTCAAAATGGGCTAGTAATGGCCAAACTCGACTTGCCTAATGCAGGCTAGTGAGTTAAATAGGTCAATCTGCCAACCCCACCTTTTTTTTAAACTTAATATCTCAATTAATCCAAAAGAAATCAACTATAGAACATCTAAGATTGAGCGAGACAAGAGGCGAGAGAACAGAGTCATAGAGGCGAGATTGAAAGGGAACATGGAGGAGCAAGTGAAAGAACATTTGAGATTAAGAGAGAGAATGAGAGACGAGAGGCGAGATTCAAAGAGAACAGGGAGGCGCGAGCAAGAGAACAAATTTGGGATTGACAGAGAGAATGCGAGGCGAGAGGCGAGAAAACAGAGGTGACTGCCATTTGCCGTTGATGACCATGTGAGTAACAGAGAACAGGGGAGTGACACTGCGACAGAGAGACATCGTCGATGAGTAAGATGCCCTGTTACCAATACCAGATCTGAGATTGAAATCAGATAATGAGAGACGAGACTAAATGTGGATAATTTCATCTCTCTATAGTCTCCACATTCAGTCTCGTCTCTCATTGTCTGATTTCAATCTCAAATCTGGTACTGGTAACAAAGCATCTTACTCATCGACGATATATATATATATATATATATATATATATATATATATATATATATATAGGTTAGACAAATTACCAGCGAATTATGTGGACTGAGCCTTAGATTCGGTTCTAATTAGGCTTGCCCAACCCACTCTTTAAGAGGGCTAAACGGGCCCAACTATATCAAGTCTACGCATGAGACACATGTAATTCTAAAAAGTCTCCCAATTTACCTATTTTAAAACCTAGCCTTCATGAATTAGCGAGCCCATGTGTAGTAAAATGTATAAGAGAAATTAAATAAATATTTTTTAAAAACAGAGATTGGCTTACAATCTAATATGAGCAAAGATGGGTTTTAAAACATGAATTCGTTTATTAAATGAGTTGTCTCATACCAACTCATTTGTTGGTATTTGGTAGTCTATCACAAGTTGACTCATTTTGACACTATTAGTTTTATATATTAAAAATGATAGAAATAAGTTTAAAAAATTATCAAATATTTCTAGGAATATTAACATGAACCAAATATGAGAATATTATAATTTTAGAAATATAAAAAATAATCTCAAAAATATTTGTAATAAACCAAATATGAAAGACTATATTACTTGAGAATTACAGTACTAGCAAAGTAATCATTCCTAAAAAAGTAAGATTATGCGTACGCATGGCCAGGTAGTTGTTCTTCTTGATTAATCCACATGCATACAAAGGGTTTGGAAATATATTGATAGTGTAAATTTTGTTGAGAAAGATCAATACTTCATTAGTGAGTAGGAAAGGTAACCTTGCGAGGCTGAGAGTATCTCCTTCCTTCTTATCTCTGCAAGTCGTTTTTCTTCCTCTCCCCATCTGTAATCCCCGTTGTGGGGAAAATTTTTCTTCTATTGTCAGTGAAACTGACAAGTGCACCAAGTTGTTTAAGTAATAAAGTGATGAGAATTTGTTGTCACACGAGAATTAAACGAGTTAATTATTCAAGAGACCAATTAACTATTATTTAAACTAGCTGATTTGGATCGAAAGAAGCTCTAAAACTAACAAGTAAAAGTAAATTAACAGTAAAATGAAACAAGTGCATAAAACAGAGTTAAACAAAAGAAATGATCAAATTAAAGGATCCTAGGATTACTAATTCTCTTAATTCTTCATAGAACTGATTATCTCACTTAGTCTTACTCTCATTGGTAATATAGCCTAGGGTACTTAAATTCTTAGAGATGTTTTTCCAAACTACCTTTAAAGTAACACCCCCTATTCCATAATTCCTTTATTTGAGTTTTAGATTTATTATGTGTGCAAACCAGTGAGGTCAATGACTATATTTCTATATCATTAACCGAGCAATCCCCTAAATTCCTGAAGGTTCAATTTCCCACATTACTCATCTTTAGCCTAATTTCTACTTCCTTTTTCCAAATTCAGCAAAAATAACCAAAACAATCCAATAGTTGGTCAAGCTACTAGAAAGAGAAAAGATAATTAAACATGTATTAATACCAACAATTACAAGAGAGGGAAAAAAATCAAGTCCTAGTGCAAGTTAAGGTTCATAACTACCCTAGAAGTGAAAACTTAGCAATACATGATAGCAAATAAACTAAATACAAACAAATTCAAGTGTGCCATGATACAACTGAAGAGGAAACAAGAAAAAGAGCATCAACTCAAGGTAGAAGAGTCTCCCCCTTCCCAAATGAGCCTTAGTCGTCACCTCTTTCCTTCCCCAACAAAAAATGCCCTAATTTTCAGAACTATTAGCCTTTTATAGCAACTATCGCATGCCAACCAACCTAAAAGGTCTTCAATTTGTACAAACTTGGGCACCTAGGCACTCACCTAACAACAAAAGGGGATTAAAATCTATTTTAAGCTTTTGAATATTCTCTTTTCAACTTGAACCTATGACCAAAAAAAAAGATAAAAACTAATCTCAAAATGACACAGAAAAGGAAATACAAAATAGAATCAAAAGTAAAACTTATAGCTATTTCTCTTTCAATATAAATTATCATATTATCTACAGGAAAATCATCTTCCATATTACGCAACCTTGTCTTGATTATCTTTATTGCTGAAAATGGGCGTTCTGTTGTAGCTATAGTACCTGGAAAAGTCAAAATGTGCCGAATCAACCGATCAATCAAGTAATACAACTTGAATTTCTCTATTCTTAGCAAAGCACAACACAATTCAGGTATAGTTGATGAATTCTTCAAATCTGGATGACAGGAAGCATCAATAATAAAGTGCTGCAATTGAGATTTTAAAATCATCTTCTCTTGCTCAGTAAAATCATCATAATAGTACTTTCCCATACGAGTGGAAATATTATCCATGTTGAAAGCTTTATAAGAATCCTTAGGAACTAAATGAGAATTAAGTGTTAAAAGCTCCAATGCTTTATCATTTAACATATTATTCAACTTAAGCAATTGCTTATCTATTGTAACAAGAAATATTTCCACTCTATAATAGTGTTCCGTTGTGATATGATCTTTTTGGTGATGGGAGCATCGTTGTCGTGCTATAAAAGGAGCACTAAAGTAAGAAACATCAATGTCGTGTTGCTCACAGAATAATGTCACTTTGTTAAACAAATCCTGCCAACCATCATCTCTCAACTCTTGAGTGAGAACTTTTGTAGTGTAAACTAAATTTATTGCATTAACTATATCTTGAGATTGTTCCTACAAAGCTTCACAAAGAATATTTGTTACTCCCATGAGCGCTTTCATAAGTGTAGAATAAATATAAGCTCAAATGAGATCAAAATATTATAAGATACATCATCATCTCCTCTTTGAGAATAAGTTGGCCCATCAACATTAATCTTTTCAAGAATTGAACAAGTTGCAAAAAACATATTTATCATACTACAAATGGAGTTAAAATGAGAGCCCCAACGTTTAAACATATTTATCATACTATAAATGGAGTTAAAACATATCTCCTCAATTCTAGAATAATTTTTTAATTCTCTAATTTCTTTTAAGTTGTCTCCAAAAACTAAGTGTGGATCCTCTACTTGAAAAAAAAAAAAAAAAAAGCAGACATATGCTTACAGTAACTCCAAGCAAGAAGATGAGATCACGATGGAGTGATGGAGAAAAGCATTGTGTTTCTTTTAGTTTTTTATTTTATATAAATTAATTTAAATTATTATAAATATTAAATTACTAAAATGGACAGACATTATTAACATGTATATATACATATACATGTGTATATGCATGTATTAGCATAAGGATATTTAAGTAATATAATCCTTGTCGTCGTCCTTAAATTATCTTTAGAGAGAATTTTATTTCTTATTCCCATCCCCTCACAAGAAAAAAAATTCCCGAATATGAAGCTAGGAATGGGATAGTCTCTGCAAGAATACCCGAACTTAGAGAATTTTTGCCATCCCTTGCGAGTCCTATAAAGTTCTGATATGAGGAGAATGGTTTGGCTCAGATATTAACACGCATTCAAAAGGGTAAAAATATAAGCTAATTTAACATATCAATTCCCCCTGAACAACTGGTAGAAATTCTTAAGTACAAAATGGCAAATGCACATTTCAAGATTAATTTCAACTAACTGATGTATCATTCCTGCGCATGCTTGATCCAACAAGAGTATAAATGCGGCTTCTGCAAAATATTAACCAACAATTAAAGGAAGGTGCATTTTACAAATTAACTTGGGTTCTATGTAGTTACGACTAAAATTGCAAAGTGTAGTCATCAAATCTTGACCGTTTGTTTTTTGTTGGACATCCACGATTAAAGGATAATGCACTTTACTTTTTTTCCTCCTTTAATTGTCACCATTTGATTGAAAACAAACGGTCCAAATCTGATGATTACAATTTGCCGCTTTGATAGGAACTACTACAGAGGATCCAAAACCAAACTACACAGCTTCACAACTCCAGCTAGTAGTACTAGTTACTGTGTAACAAAAAAGGCAACCAAAAAGAAAAAAGTTCAGCGTCTACAATTTCTGCTTTACACTTCAAATCACTCTTGAATGACGCTGACGCTGAATATAAGTTTCAACATCCCAGGTTCTCCCAACAGAGCATGGCAGAAGGTACTCAGGTTCATGCCTTATTCTCTGCAAATAATAACTCGTACCCTCAGACTGATAGAGTTCATTTCTAGCTCTTGCACCATCTAATAAGGGTACCATGTCCGTATTACCAAAATTACTTGATGCTGGCCATGCCGGCATTGATCTCTGCAAGTCATAATTGAATCTATTAGAACCTGAAACTGCTCTGTTACTAACATTACTTGATGCTGGCCATGCCAGCTTGGATCTCTGCAAGTCATAACCGATACTACCATCAGAAGATTCAGAACCCAGAACTGATCTTCCATCTGATAAGGGAAACATGACCATATTACCAAAATTACTTCTTTCTGACCATGCCGGCATTGATCTCTGCAAGTCACAACTGAAACTAACCAATTCTGAAATTGCTCTATTACTAAAAACTGATCTTCTGTATATTTCTAATTCATTGTTTGTGCAGCCTCCGAAGAATGGAGGGTATCCATTAATTCTTGAACTAATCATAGATGGTGGCACTCCTTCATTCATTTTCAACATGTGACTTCTCGGAGAGTAATGAGTGTGATTCCTTTGTTTACTGATCTTGGGCTTATTCTCCATGGCTCTGGGAATGTAAGCAAACTTGAAGGTGCTGCATTTTCCTAGCGGGAAAGCCTTATCACATTTAAAGCCGTCGCCTCGCTTGTTATTGTAACCTGGGTAATCTCCCTTGTTGAAATCAGCACACTCTATGAGCGTAAGAGAACTTTGCTCCCCAAGTTCCTGTATGTTCCAGTAACTGAAGGGTTCTGTAGTCTTATGATTCACATGAATTTCACCGTTAGGTCGAAGCATACTCCTTGCATTTGTTAAGAAACCAAGCACAAGGTTCCTGTGTTTCCTGTAAATGCCAGACAAAAGGAATCTAAAGGCTTCACCAAGAACACGGAGCATTCAGAACAAAACATCCCAAATAGTTTATATGTCAGAAAATTATAACCATACAAAACGGTTAGACATTTGACATGTAACATATATATATGGAGAGTGCAAACCTCTATAATTGATTGCGTGAAGGCTAATAATCTAAAGACAAAATGAACACAGAGATGTTTAGTTCATTTTCACATAATTTTACATTCACTGTGCCCTGGGGAAATTACCTAAATACCTCTGTGCCTATCCTATGCTTTAGGAGAAAGGTAAAAAATTCTTTAATCAAACAACCCTATGTGAAGATTTTTAACCTCTGCATAACTCAAGGAGAGGTTAGCATTCCCAGCACACATTAACTTCACATTTTTAATGCTAGTTGATAGAAACAGAAATGACTTTTCCTTCTTACAGTTAAAACGTTTTCTCGGGCTACTGTCACTTTAAATGAGCATAAAACTCACTAAATTGATGTATCGAGATAATATTTCTATTATATTCCAAGTACCAAGATTGCCACTTATTCTCTCTGTTCAAAATCATATTGTAAGAAACTGTCAAGTGTATTCTTTCAGAAAGGCTAGAAAAAAGAGAAGAACTACTATATCTTTTCATTTCTATTTCTTACACAAAGATGCTAACCTCAACACTAGTTATGTGGATGTTAGCAATTTTCATACTGGGTGATTTCACCAAAATATTATTTTACTTTTTTAAAAGAAGACAATAAATACGAGGATCTTATGGTCATTTTCTCATAGTGTTGCATTTATAATGGAGTGGGGAAAAGTACTAACCTCCTTGCATTAATGATGCCTCCACAACGAAATGACTTAACTACCCCTACATTTATTTTGTCTTTTAGTAGAAGAGTGAGAATATTTTGATCAAACTACTTAATATGGAGGTTGCTGACTTCCACATACTTGTGAAGGTTAGCATTCCTCTCCTATATGATCCAAAAGCTACATATATAGAAGTGTCAAGAACGAAATCATCTCAAAAACTCAAGAATGTCTAACCAGATTATATTTTAAATACATAAAAAGCATTAGGTTAGACAATTCTGAAATGAATTCTAATGGAGAACTCACTCAATCAGAGAGTTGCTGTCTTCCTTGCCATGAAAGCCTGCATGAGGAAAGTTGAATATAATTCTATCAAATCTTCTCATCTTTAAATCTGGGTCAAGTTTCATTTTGGTCGCATCCACTCCATGTAACACGCATGCTCCCAGCTTTTGTAAGGCATCTAAATTCGACTTTGCCTTCTTGTACTTCTTGATAACATCATCTTAATGAACAGGAAAAGAATTTCATAAGATAAGCCAGGAAGGGTTTAGGAGAGTAACATTAATAATAACACAAATTAAGGGCGTGCTTGGTTCATCTTGGTTAGGACTAAAATTTAGAATAAATTACTAATTTGGTCCCCAAAAACTTATAGCTATCTTAATTTAATTTTTGAAATGTCAAGCATCGCAATTTAATCTTGAAAATGTTGTATAACTATTTGTCAAAGTAACTTTTTGGCAACGAAAAATCCCACTAGATTTTGCAATTTACCAATAAAAAGAACCAATTTAAGACAAATGTAATCTTCCATAAACTAAATTGAAACACTTGATATTTTAAGGACCAAATTCACTTTCAAGGACTAAATCAAGAAGTTATTCTAAAATTAACAAGGCTTTAGGATATAAGATTAGAAGCATCCATCATTTTTATGCCCCACCTATCAACTTATCCAGCCAAAGAACACCCTAAAAACTAAACAGAATCTATAAAGTAAATAACATGCACTAGAGTGAAAACAACTTATCAAGAGAACAAAAAATAGAAGCAGAAAATCCATAAGATGCTCATTGAAAATTTCAGTTCTCAATATGTAACAAAGATTAATCTTCACAATCACAAGAACTTCCCCAAATCGTTGAGAATCATAATACCAACTACATATTTTAGAAGATAGCAAGAACTAAAAACCTAAATGAGGTTCACTCGTAATTAAAGCTTCGTTAAAAAACAAAAGAAAGTCAAACATCTATATAAAATAAATTTCAAGAATAACACAAGATATTATAACCTACCCTTTCATCGTTTTCAAAACAACCAAGTGAAAACCATGTCAATCGGGGGGAAAAAATTTGAGAGATGCCATATCTATCATGAAAAAGCATGATGCATGTTCAAACCCCATAGGCATGCGAAGCAACAAGAAACGTAAAAGCAGAGGAATAGAATAGAGAGAGACCACGAGCGTCAAGGGAGGAAGCCACAATGTTGGAAGCTGAGCCAAAAGACTGGGCCAAACAAAGGGAGAAGGAGAAATCTCCGTCACCGACCAACAGTATTTGATGAATGGAGGAATAGTATTTCATCCATTTTTCTTCTGTATCTTCTTCTCCATCGTTCAGACCTTTCATCTTCATCTCGCTTATCGTTGATCCTTCCATTCTTTAAAGCTTTCTCAACAAGTTTTAAGCTTTCTCGACAAGTTTTAGGGAGAGGATCCGGATCCTTGTGGGTCCGTTTTTGTGAGCTACTATACTGACTGAGGGAGTGAGTGAGAGTAGACACATTTGGATTTTCGTGCGTGATTGACCCGTGTCTCACGGCACGATCACAGACATTTTCAACTTTTGCTCTTTAATTTCAAAACTTATTATTTTATAATCAGCTTTTGTTTTTCAACTCCTATTCTTTATTTGTTATTTTGTTTTTTTGAAATCACAATAAGAATTAAACTCTTGCTCATAATAATAAATAAGATTCATTTGGGATCTCCTGGTAATTCGTTTCTAAAATCATATAGTATATGTATTAATACAATACAGAATATAATATAACAAAGAAAAATTTAAAATGTATATAAGAGTTGAAAGAATGAAGAGTTAGGATCTATTTGGTTTGTGAAAACATTTCCTGTTTTCATTTTCAATATTTATTTTTTAAAATGTATTTCCTGAAACACTGTGTTTTCAGATTTAGGCTTATTTTAAGAAATGTTTTTAAAAAAATGTTTTCTGTTAACTCAACCAAACGCATTTTCAAGTCTATTTTCTATTTTCAGTAAAAATGAAAACAAGAAATGCTCAAACCAAACATGCCCTTAGCTTCTCATTATTTCTTTCTATATAATATATTAATATAATAAAAACTAGTACGACAACTCGGACATCACAAAATTTATTCAGATAAATACAAAAGTGGCTAATAACCAATATAAAAAAAATATAATATTCTAATTGATTATCATAATTATAAAAATTGTATTGTTACATACGTTTTTCACATAGCACGCAATTATAATCATATTCTGGATAGTATCATTCTAAAGAGTGATTTATAAACTCATCAAATATAAAACAAAGGAACATTAAACTAATCAACTAAACATATAATTAAGAAGAGAATTGAGAAAGACCTAATATTAGACATATACTTCCAAAACTATTTTTGCTCCTAGAAGCAGATCAAGCAACACCAAACACAAAAAAATACTGAGCATCAAGCTTGCCAATAAAATTTAATGTGAGGAAGTAGCTAAGAAACTTGCCAATTAAATTGATCATGAAAAAAGAGTAGAAGATATAAACAAAAAGGCGATATCTGCTTGTGGATCCTCAAACTCCACCATAAAGTGACAGCCAAAACGGTGTGGATCCTTCATTCACATGGAAGGCAATGTATTTCAAAAGGACAATATGCATATGGAATTTCTAGTACTCTGCAGTTTACTAACAGAGTAGTATGTAGATAATGTGGGTGCGGGGTGAGGGTCATACAGTGCTGCCATGGCCTTCAAGGTACCAATGTGGGTTTGGGAGTAGGGCTGATGGTGCTGAAGCTATGCCTGCACGCACGCTGGAGGAGCATTAGCGTCAACCAAAAGCAGGGGCTTAAAAAACAATCGCCATTGTGTGGTGCCATTGCCAGAAGCATCAAACTCAGTTGAGTTGACTGTTGAGCGTGAAAGCCCATATTGCCAACAATTTGATGGCGGCAGAGGCTGTTGAGATAAGATCGTTACCTGCCGCAAGGATAAACACGTTCTATCATTATCATTTGGTTCAGAATATCAACAATACTCAAATATTATCAGCAGCTCAAATTCTAACATCTTGAATTAAACAAAGAGAATGAGAAGGAAACCTGAGAGACAAAGGCTGGTTAGTTCCAAAGGAGGAGTTTACCATGGAAACGCAGAAACGAGGGTGGATTAGTGAACGGAGCCGAATCCATCACGAATCGCGCATCTTACCAAACAAAGCTCCCAAGGCTCTTTCTGCGATGCTTCTTCGTCTTATACATTGCCAGATGCTCATACACTGTCATCTGAGGAGAAGAAAGGAAAGTGGTCGAACGAAGAGAGAGAGAGAGAGAGAGTGGTCAAGAAGAAGGCGGGAGAAGATAAAAGAAGTTGAAGAAGCCGATCTAACGAAGTGCCACTTTAGTTTATTAGATATTAAATTTGTTTGAATTTTGTCTTTTTTTATTATTAAATCTCAAAATATATTATTGTGAGATCTCAAACAAAATTAAAATAAATTCATTATTTTAAATGAGAAAAATGCCTCAAAAATGTCTCAATTTTTAATAAAGACTAAATTGAGATTTAATAATAAAAAAGATAAAATTCAAACAAATTTAATGTTTAATAAACTAAATTAATACACTATTATCTATGAATTAAATTGAGACAATCCTAATTTTTTTAGAGATTAAATGAGTACTAGTTTTGTTTTTAAAATGTAGTCTAATATATAAATCAATATTTTCAAAGCCGGAGCAGTCATTGAATTGGTGGAGCCACTGGTTTAAAGTTCAATGGTCAGACCGTGGTCGGACTGTGGTAGGACCGATAGTAATTAAAAAATATTAAAAATATACATAATTTAAAATATTAAAAATATATATAATTTAAAATATTAAAATACTTAATATAATTGATCATTCATAACAATAAGTGAAGGAAATAAAAAAAATTAATCCATAATTGATAATTTATCAGAACTCATAATATTCACAATTTCAAACTAAGTCTTAGTTGTGAAAATAGCCTTGTAAAAGAGTGAGTAAGTCTCACATTGCTTAGAACAAAAAGGAAAAAAAAACTTTATATACTAATATATGTTAATAGGCTCATAAGAGGCTAAGGGAAGTGGTGGGTTCATACCAGGGCAATGCAATGCAAATCGTCCAATCTGCCCCCTGTGCGTGTGATAAAGTGGACTTGTCTTTTTTTTTTTCTCCTTCTTCGGTTTTTACTTTTTTATTTGCTTATCTGAGTGGTGGCATATTTGACAGTTGTAAAATTAACTTGGGTTACCATGTGTTTTTTACCCACCTCCATAAAAAAAAAATTACCAGAAAAAGAAAGACAAAAAGGACAAAATCAGTTCATCCACCTTATTGGCCGGTTCTAGCAGATTTGCCCGACTCTATGTCGGTTCCATCGATTCAGTTCTAGTCCAACCTCTGGTTGGTTAAATGGTAAAATAGGACCGGTATCTCTTATGGTTTCCAGTCGGACCGGTTCGACCAACTTGTCCGGTCCGATTTTACCAACAGTGATATAAATTTATAGAGATGAGTTTAATTTAAATTAACTCATATAAATTAAAAATTAATTAAGTATAATCGTTAAGTTAAAAAAAATTTCATTTTTAATATAGTGACAAATTGCTCGGCTAAGGGGCAAAGTTCAATATATATATATATATATATATATATATAAATATATATATAATGGAAAAGGGACGGTTAGATATCGGAATGAAAAAATGGAGGGTCCGAATAGGGACAGGCACATACGCTCGAATAAGATTATTTAATAGTCTAAATTAATTTTATATTTTTTAAATAAAAGAATTACATAATTAATTTTGAAAAACAAAAAGTAAAAATATAAGATTGGACTTGTTAAAACTAATCATATAATTTTTTTTAAAAAGTACAAGATTAATTTGGACCATTGAATGATCCAGATCAAGAGCTGGAGAAAATCCGGTTTCAAAATTTTCTAGGACAAACTCAGACTTTTGTGTAAATTTTTTATCATCATATTTTTTATTAAAAATAAAATATGCATTAAATATTTTTTAAAAAATTAATTATATAATGTTAAGTTGTAAAAAATATATAATTATTTTTCAAACTGATGTTTAAAAATCATAAACTTATTATATTTTTATTAAATAACTTAATAACTAAAATTTAAGTAATTGCATCTAATTTTATTTATTTATTCCTTTTTCTATTTTCTAAACTCATCTCACGGGTCATTGTGATCCATCAATTGATTTTTCGTCTCAGGTATAAACATGTTTAAACTAATGATTTTAAAAAATAAAAGGAAAATCACTACTTTTTTAGGTCACGGACTAAATTGATTATCCGATCTTGATCAATAATCATTAAATTGATTGACATCCAATACTGAAAGTAATGGTTGGAACCCAAGAGGGGGGGTGAATTGGGTTTTATAAATTTTTCACAAGAATTAATTGGAAGTTAAAATGATTTTCTGTAAAAGTACAATGCTTAGGATAATAAATACAATACAGAAAATCAATGTGCTGTCAAGATAAATAATTATAAAGATCAAGGAATTAAATAATAGATATCAATATGCACAAATTAAAGAGTAAGGGATAGAGAAAGCAAACTCAGAGATTTATACTGGTTCGGCTAATCCAAGCCTACATCCAGTCCTCAAGAGAGCATTTGAGTATTTCCACTATAATTGCAAGTTTAATCCAGGTACTTGCAAACCACTACAACCACACAAATTCGATCCGGGTATTTGCGAAACCACAATGAAGAATTTATGAATCCGGGCTCCTCCTCAACCCAAAGCAAGTTCTTCCAACACCGGTACTTGCGAACCTCAACTCAGAATAATATATGTGTTGATCAAAATCAACAATACAAAGAAACTCTCTCTAAAGAGTAGATGAAAACAAATGAAGCTCTAATAACTCTAATGATAGAGAATATGCAAGATTTGGCTCAAGAATGCTTTCCTTTCTCTCAAAGATGATAGAAGAAGTTAATATCACATTGTAAGACTTTGTTCTTACTCAAAATCGTGTATCTAAGGTCATATATATAAGATTTTACAAAACTAGCCGTTATATAGCCGTTATATAGCCGTTACAGCACTTATAGTGCAGTCTAGATTTTGAGCTTTCTTTAAAAATTCATAACTCCCTCATTTGAACTCCGTTTTAAACAAATAATATACCGTTGGAAAGCTCTTGGAGTCTAGTTTCAAATGAGCTAAGTTTTACTCAAAAATTATTTTTCTTTTAAAAGATATAATCAAAATACTGACTATAGGTCAGAACAAAATAATCAACTTTCAGTTTTTCAAACTATATTTTAAATAGTCATATATTTCTCATTTGGACTCCGTTTTCAATAAATAATATATCTTTGGAAAGATCTTTGAGTCTACTATGAAATGAGTTAAGATACTTGAAAAAAGGATTTTTCATTTATGAGATATGATATAAAGAGTGACCAAAGGTCAAAAACTAACTTTTGTAAAATTTCATATCTCACTATCTTTTTGTTCAAAATAATTGAGCCAATGTATGCAAATCTAAATCATTGAGTTGCACAAGTATACTAGCCTATATAAAATATACCTAATGTAAACACATAGGCTATCTTGATGCATCCAAGCTTCCAAGACTTCAAATCTTCTAATTCTTCATTTCTTGGAGCTTCATCCTTGCATGTTGTTTTCCTTGAGTGAAGCATGATATTGCTTTTCCTTGTTCTTCAATACAATGCTCACTCTTCTTGTTTTGAACCAACCTATAAAATATATCTTACTTACAAACCCAATGGTTAGTTTAATAGCATGATTCAATAAATGCAACATACATATTTAATAACATAATCATGCTTAAGTACTTGTAGCATATATATGATAATTAATCTTTATATATATCAATGCTACTATTCAAATACATTTGTCATCATCAAAACTTATGGCATATAGCCTTAGGGTCAACAATCTCCCCCTTTTTGATGATGACAAATCACCACAGAAAAATATGTATCAGAAGATAATGAATGCAATATTATAAGCACGTATACATATTTTTCTATTGTTTCTTCTCCCCCTATTTGACATCAACAAAAAGGTGTAAGGAACACAATATATAGAAGTTAAAGCACATACCTTCTTTAAGTCAGGATGTCAGAAGATGTCAATATAGTATGGGGTAAGGATACATCAAAACTTATCATTGATTTCATTGACATGTAAAAAGAAAATTTTAGAAAAATTTTTCTCATGTCAAATGAAATGAGCCAAAAGATAAAACTTGAAAGAGTTTTAGGCTCCCCCTTAAACCTTGCATAATTTGAAAAAGAATAATGAATAATGAATATCCAATTTTTCAAGATATATTCTTTTTCAAAAAAAATACATTCAAGTGAGACAAAGCTCCCCCTGAATTTCATAACATTTTTCCTTTGAAAAAGATTGTCCAAATCATTATAAAGGAAATTCAGTTTTTGATTGCAGAATTTTGAAGTAAGATTTTTGAAGAAATTTCTGCAATATTTTCATTGAAAATGATTTCTGCTTGTTTATGAAGAGGCATTTTTAGTAAATAGCAGAAAAATTAAACTCTTTGAAAAAAAAACATCATTTGCTGTCATATGATAGAAATATTTACAGCACACAGCAGAAGTATGATATATGGATTAGCAAAGCATGATATAAACAAGAATATTAATCATAATCCATAAATCAAATAATAATATTTTTCAAGATTTCTGAAAAACAATTTCTGCATATATGCATAAAATTATTTCAACATATAGCAAAAGTGATTTAAAATAAGGATACTCAAATCCTTTTCTTTTCAAAACAGATAATGCTTCAATATGGTAAAGCAATTTCAGCATTGTGGAAGCAATTCAAGAGATTCACGATATTTTTCTAAAACATTTTGCTTCAGAAAGGATAAGATAAATTTCATCACAAAGGAAGCAATTTATATACCCATTCAAAATGAATTTATATATGTATCTTGAGGATGAGTACATGTAAAAATTTTGACAGCTCATTTTGTATGAGTGCATGTGGAATCATGAAATATTATTCTTAGCCATAGCCTTCACTCATGATGCATGAATTGCATACACAACATATGTTCTTAGATACATGTGATCATAGCATGATGCAATCAATCATGTATATTATACTGAAAGCTCTCAAGAACAACACAACGAAGCAGAAAAATACGGTTCTGAATATCACCATTTTATTAATCCTTAAAATTTCTAATCAAAACAAATTAAATCAGCCGCAAATCCACCGAAAATTGACTTTTGTGGTTTTGCCATTAATGTGACGCGTTATCGGTGTGCATGCGTACCCTAGACTTCTGGCTTCCAGCTTGCAAAGTCCATAGGATGAGCGTGTAGGGGTGCGGCGAAGAGATATCTTCGTTGGCTCTAAGTCATAATTTTCTCTCTATAAAGACTGCCCCAGAGTTCTCAATTATCACACCACAAAGAGTATTCATCTCTGAGCCTACAACTTTCTGACATTCCTCTCTCTTCATACTCTAAAAAAAAATTCCAAGCCATGGCAGCAAGAAAGTTCATTGATCTCACAGTAGAGGCCAGGGAGGAAGAGCTCGACTTAAACTTGAGTCTAGGTAAGGATAAGGGCAAAAGACCTTTGGAGGGATCTCAAGAAAACCGAAAGAAGAAAATGAAGATCGAAGAAGCTGAGGAGATTAGTACAGGCCATACGTCAGAAGACAAAATTGCTTGTCTGGAGCAGGAGGTGAAGAAACTCAAGAAGATGATAGAGGACCAGGAGAAGTTAGCTAAACGCAACAATGCGGCACTGACTTCAAGAATAGATAGGTTCTTCTATTGGTCTACCCAATGCTTCTGCAATCAACAACAAAGAAGTGTTGATTGTATGAATGGGATTTACACTACCCTCCGTGACATTGCTCAGTCTCTTGCTCCAAGGAATGGCCGAGGGGTGATGATACAATACAACCCTGCTAATCCGAGACCACCTCGCCTGTAGGTTGCTCATGCATGAGCAAACTTTCCCTTTTTTTTTTTTTGCAATGTAATCCTTTAGTTTGTGTTTTTAATGCAAGTGGTTTCTTTCAGATGACGGTACTTAAAAAAAATTATAATAATAATAAAGAAAGATAAAGAAAATCAGCCGCACAAATTTAGCACAATAGAAGGATATATATATTTTGAAAAATATATATCCATTTTAAAGATAGAAAGAATTTTCTGACATGGATATATATATCATCATTTCAAAGCAAAAGCAAGTTACATACTTACTCAAGATAAAACATATTATAATCAGAGTATGTAGTAACATAATTGAGGTAATATGGATTAATAAGATATAATCAGATATAAACTATAATCCATAAACAATGGTTCATAAGTTACAGCTTATGTAAAAGAGATGATATGTATAATGCTCAAACCATGATGTATTAAAAAAATAATTTAAGTATTTAACATATTTTTATATGTCATGATGTGATCAAGTATGTAAGATGTCAGAAAACAATATGTCATTGCAATGAAAGTATGACAGTAAAAAAAATTTGCCAGAATGTTCAATTGAGATCAAGGAGTATCATTCAATTAAATAATGAAGAAGTAAAGGATAGAGATACTCATCAATTTTGGCAAACTTTTGTTGCTTCTTGAAATTCCTGTTCAAGATTTTGATATCCTTGTTTTGCTCATTGTTCTTCTTTTGATCCTGTCTTCTTGCAATTTTAATGATCTTAATTGATTGATTATTTGCAAGATCTATCAAGCATTGGTTCAATGTAGGCTTCGTTGGTCGACTACTGATAGGAGCGTTGGTCGACCAACCAACTTCAAAACTATAAATCTTACTGATTTCGGAGAGTAGAGGAAAGAATGTGCTTTAGAGGATAATTTTGAGGATTAACTCCTGCAAAACACTTTTGGTGGAGCACTTTGATGTTCAAATAAATCTCGAGCACTAGGAGCAACATTATGTTCAAGATATGCCATATTAATAAAAGTGCTATGCTTCCATGAAATGCAATTTTGCAATAAATTTGATTTCATTGAAAATATTTAAATAAGATTACAGCAAGGATAAATACTATCGGTAGGAGTAATCTTATTGTTGTGAAGACAAGAAAAATGTGCGTGTAATGGAAGCAAGTTTTCATGATGCGGTAAAAAGGATAGTTTGAGCAAAATTTGGAAGAAAGATTTTAGCTCAAAACAAAATTCGAATCTATAAGCTGCACACCTAACAATTGTTTTTAGATATAGCATGCATGAGTATCAAGGATAGATGTAATGCATATTAGAGAACAGACAAAAGCATTAGAGAGCAGTAAACATATCAGTCAAATTTCTTACAATGCATTCCAGCTTATATGTTTACTTATCCATTGCCTCCTTTTGATGCAAGAGAGTGGAGTTTGAATGATGTAGCCATTGAAAAGTTATTTCCGCTCCTTGCTTCGAGGCAAATCTGCAAATTAATCCTTTGTCTTTGATACCCAAATTTTTTTGGGTTTGCCTGGGTCATGAGGTCCTTTTTGAACCCATTTCATTTTTACTCCATGAACAAGATTTTTCTTATAAAAACAGGAGTAAGACTTGTGTCCTTTCAGTCCACAATAAAAACAAGTGCAAGGTGGACTTTTGGACATTTTTGTAGGAACAACGTAGTTTTCGAAATATTTCTGATTTGACTTGTTAAGAACAAAACCAATTTTGTTAAAGCTACTACTTTGTTTTTCCACAGAAGAGTTTTGAATTTCTCTACCTTGAGAAAGTTTTTTAAGTGTGTTTTTAAGATCCTCATTCTCCTTTTTCAAGGAATCACACTTGGTACAAAAGCAATTTTTGTTGGTAGAGATATTTGCCTTTAAAATCAAATTCTCTTCTTGCAAAGTTCTGTTTTGATTTTCAAAAACAAAATTCTCTTCCTTGGAAATAGAAAATTCGTTTTTCAATGTTTCCAACTCATTTTCAAGAGAAGAGTTTTTCTGTTTTGAAATATTTAGTTTCTTTGCAAGTATAAGAGATTTTTCATGTAAATCATCAAAGGCATCTTGTAATTCTTCAAAAGAGTAGTCAAATGAATTTACCTCATCTTTATCTCTGGCCACAAGACAAGTGTTGGCTTCTTCATTTGTGTTCTCCTCATCGGAATTGCTATTTCCCCAAATGGAAGATAGGTAAGCTTTCTTTGATGAATCAGTTTTTGGTTGTGGTTTCTCTTTTTCTCCTTTTTCTTTTTCTTCTATCTCGTTGGTGATTTGAGATTTTCCTGTAAGTTCAACACCAAGAGCTTGCAATTGATTAAGCACAAGTCGTATCTCATTAATGGTTTCACAATTTTTCATTTGAGCGATATCAAGTTCATTAATGAGATTTCTAGACTTTAATTCCATTGCAACAAGATCTTCCTCATATGCAACTTCTAAAGTTTCCCACATTTCCTTAGCAGTTGCACAATTGGAAATTCTGAAAAATTCATCTTGACTCAATGCACAAGAAATAATCAATTTTTCCTTAGCATTGAGTTGCACTAAACTTCTTTCAGTATCATTCCATTCACTCTTGGGTTTTGGAATGTATTTTCCTTGTTCTTCCTTGACAGGCATATAAAAACCATTTTCTATAATTTCCCAGAGTTTATGGTCTACTGAAATTAAAAAAATTTTCATTTCATACTTCCAATATTGAAAATGATTAGCATAAAAAATTGGAGGTTCTGTGAAAGAACAATTTTCAGACATAAACCACTCACTAGATCCAACCATATTTACTCTTAGACGGTTAAGTCTTAAATCAAGAGCCCAAGCTCTGATACCAATTGAAAGTAATGGTTGGAACCCAAGAGGGGGGGTGAATTGGGTTTTATAAATTTTTCACAAGAATTAATTGGAAGTTAAAATGATTTTCTGTAAAAGTACAATGCTTAGGATAATAAATACAATACAGAAAATCAATGTGCTGTCAAGATAAATAATTATAAAGATCAAGGAATTAAATAATAGATATCAATATGCACAAATTAAAGAGTAAGGGATAGAGAAAGCAAACTCAGAGATTTATACTGGTTCGGCTAATCCAAGCCTACATCCAGTCCTCAAGAGAGCATTTGAGTATTTCCACTATAATTGCAAGTTTAATCCAGGTACTTGCAAACCACTACAACCACACAAATTCGATCCGGGTATTTGCGAAACCACAATGAAGAATTTATGAATCCGGGCTCCTCCTCAACCCAAAGCAAGTTCTTCCAACACCGGTACTTGCGAACCTCAACTCAGAATAATATATGTGTTGATCAAAATCAACAATACAAAGAAACTCTCTCTAAAGAGTAGATGAAAACAAATGAAGCTCTAATAACTCTAATGATAGAGAATATGCAAGATTTGGCTCAAGAATGCTTTCCTTTCTCTCAAAGATGATAGAAGAAGTTAATATCACATTGTAAGACTTTGTTCTTACTCAAAATCGTGTATCTAAGGTCATATATATAAGATTTTACAAAACTAGCCGTTATATAGCCGTTATATAGCCGTTACAGCACTTATAGTGCAGTCTAGATTTTGAGCTTTCTTTAAAAATTCATAACTCCCTCATTTGAACTCCGTTTTAAACAAATAATATATCGTTGGAAAGCTCTTGGAGTCTAGTTTCAAATGAGCCAAGTTTTACTCAAAAATTATTTTTCTTTTAAAAGATATAATCAAAATACTGACTATAGGTCAGAACAAAATAATCAACTTTCAGTTTTTCAAACTATATTTTAAATAGTCATATATTTCTCATTTGGACTCCGTTTTTAATAAATAATATATCTTTGGAAAGATCTTTGAGTCTACTATGAAATGAGTTAAGATACTTGAAAAAAGGATTTTTCATTTATGAGATATGATATAAAGAGTGACCAAAGGTCAAAAACTAACTTTTGTAAAATTTCATATCTCACTATCTTTTTGTTCAAAATAATTGAGCCAATGTATGCAAATCTAAATCATTGAGTTGCACAAGTATACTAGCCTATATAAAATATACCTAATGTAAACACATAGGCTATCTTGATGCATCCAAGCTTCCAAGACTTCAAATCTTCTAATTCTTCATTTCTTGGAGCTTCATCCTTGCATGTTGTTTTCCTTGAGTGAAGCATGATATTGCTTTTCCTTGTTCTTCAATACAATGCTCACTCTTCTTGTTTTGAATCAACCTATAAAATATATCTTACTTGCAAACCCAATGGTTAGTTTAATAGCATGATTCAATATATGCAACATACATATTTAATAACATAATCATGCTTAAGTACTTGTAGCATATATATGATAATTAATCTTTATATATATCAATGCTACTATTCAAATACATTTGTCATCATCAAAACTTATGGCATATAGCCTTAGGGTCAACAAATACAACTTTAAAAATTAAAAAAAATAGAAAACAGAATAAAATAAATCGTTAGATACATATAAAACAGTCGAGTAGGAACTTCTTATATTTTTTTAAGTATAAAAGAAAATCTGCCTGATACACAAAACAAAAGGTTGCTGTTCAATGATATTCTCAGGGAATACAAAAGAGAGATTAAACCTTGGTAAGAACTGAGATTTACCACTAACAACTCATTATTTTATCGATGGAACTAAACATTGAAACAAAGTCTTGTCTGCTAAATGAAAAGCTGAATGACATTCAGCAAGGGTCAGATTCGACTCTTCTCAGCAGCTCCATAGACTTTGATTCATGACATGCAAGAACAGTTGCAGCAAGATGTTAAGCCAACTACTTTACTCTTTATTATCCGCATCAACATTTGAGGGGGTTTCATCGCTTTTAAGTTTTAACGGCAGCAATTTCCGAAGGGCCATTGTCGGTAGGCTTAGCAATTTCCTTGCCAGCATATAGAGCATATGGACATGGTCCACCAGGTCCATAAAACATTCTGGTAAGAAACATTTACACGTGCTCAGATAAGAAGTGGAAATAAAGTTCAACTTACCAATAAGGAACTGCCAGGAAAAAATATGACTTGTACCATTAGTATTCAGTTCATATCACCAGTCTTGCGAGACAACTTAGGGAGCGTTTGGTAGGCAATTGTATGCAGAAAAAGAAACGTCTTTTTAATATTGTAATATTTTTTATTGTTTGGTATGTTATACTGTATCAATTGGAAACAGAAGTCGGATTTCTCTCTTCCTTCAAAATTAGCTTTTTGGCTTCCATATCATTTTGGATAGAAAATAAGTCATTTTGATAGAAAGCAAAGTAAAATTTTTTATTTGCCCACGCTACGTTCATTTAAATTTCAGTCGCCGTTGGAACTTTTAAATTGTGTGGTACTCGTTCCACTTGGCTTTTGATACTACAGCAGTCGCCGGTCGACCGAAGGCCACCAAGTGCCTCACAGGAGCTTGCCAGTTGCCGGTCGACCGGCTGCTGCCAGGAGCCTGTAGTCGGTCGACCGGTTGTTGCAGAGCTGGCAACCGGTCGACTGACTTTTGGCAGCCAATTGACCGGTTCATTCTAGACTCTGGAGTTAGGGCTTTAATGAATTTTTAAGGACAAAATAGTAAATTACTTTTATATTTATTTTTTATTATTTTTAAAAAAATATATAATAATCTTATTTTCTTCATTTCTTTTCAAGTACATAGCAAACAAGTTTTTTTTTCTTTTTCTTTCTTCTTTTTTTATATTCTTTTTTTTTCTTTTTATTCCTACTCTTTCTTATATACCAAACAGCCCCTAATTTATGAAAGTAAACCATACATCACTTTACTTTTGCGAAGGTAAATTCTTGATATTGACATAAAAAGATGAAAAAAAAAACATACATATAATGCTTTATATGCTTTTCTCAAACTATGGTACATGCTGTTTGCAAGTTATACATTATGAAGGTTATTTCAGTGGAGGCGGACCGGGTTTCGACGTTTAAATTTCTATCTCAAAAACCAATGGGTTGGACTATTGGAGGGAAATAGATTAGTTATAAGTATTTGGAGGTTCTGACTCTTTGTTAATCATAATTTTAATTGTGGTTAAATTAAATTATAGATAAAATTTATATTTAGTTATGATTTTAACTGTGGTTAAATAAATAAAACTATAGCTAATAAAGAGTTAGAACTTCCATCTTTGTTAGAGTGGGTGGCCCTTCCTTGGAGTGATTTGGATCACCTCCAACGCCTTTTGCTCTCTTTTTTTTTTAAGATTTACAAAAAAATTATAATTATTAACTAATTTAATAATGGTTTCAAGCACAATAATAAATATAAAAAGATAAAATAATTGTAAAATTTTTTAAAAAAATTATTAACTAATCCAATAATAATTTCAAACACAACAATAAACATAAAAAGTTAGAATAATTGTAAAATTTAAAAAAATTAAAAAAATAAGAACTATTGGATCAGACAGAGAGAACAGGAGCCTCCAATGTCCAAAGGTGATCCAAACCCTCCATAGGGCTAAGCAGAGGTTTATCCTCATTGTTGAGCCAAGTTTCACCAAAGACTTGAAAGGTGAAATACTATCTAATACCATGTAGACACGGCATTGCAGAACGAGATTCCTTATCGTTTTTGTATGAAACAAGAGAATTTTGTTCTATCTAGACTGTCAATCTTGTCTAGAATTAAACTAAAATAAAAAAAAAAGGACTGAAAAGATGCATTAAAAATCGACGGTCCAAATTATGAAAACAAGACCCTTTTGTTCTGCGCAGAAACTGGAGGGGGGGGGGGGGGAATCCTATTCCCGAAAGTGCCATTTGTTCATATTTATTTTTAAAACATGATATACACTCGTAGTAAATTAGTAGTTGGCTAAATTCATTTTTGAATGAATATATACACAATGCATAAGGAGGTGGAGCAATTATTGAGAGAAAGTGCATTAAATGTTAAAAATGGATTCATTTTAGTTTATTATATAGATTTTAAAACTGGAGCATGAGTTACAAAGAACAGTGAGTGCGTAACTATTATGAGCTAGTGGGGGATTTCTATTTTATTCAAATGGATAATTATTTTTTCATGTAAAACTATTTTTAAGAAAACTTTTCATCTCACGTATGATTATATTATTCCTCTTTTAATTTTCTTTTTTGAATGCAAAATTGTTTTCAAAATCCTCATAAATAAAAGAATCCACATGAAATGATTAGTAAATGAAATAGAAACAATCAGCCTATATTTGGCAGTATTTATAAATTAATTTATAATTTATTTAACTAATATATAAATTTGTTAAAAATTTTTAGTAGACAAGTTTATTTTAGTAACTTATAGTTTATTTTGAACTGCTACTTTTAATAGCTTATAACTTTTATATTTTTCTTTTCTTCTTACCCTTATTATTTTATGAAAATATTCATTGTATCCTTATCTAACATACATTATATATATAATAATAATATATAAATATATATTAAAATATAAATAAATATTATACATATAAACATATATATATATATATAATATTTAATTAATTTTATTTATATAACAATTTAAATTAATTTGATTAAAAAATGATATGTTTATTTAGTTTTATTTTGAAATTATAAAATATATGTCTTTTTATAATTTTCAGTTATTTTAATAGCTATTTTTACTAAACACTTCTAATTCAATAATTTAACTTAACATCTTTCAGATAAAAATTAACTTATAAAGTTTCAGTTAGTTTATCAATTATTTTTATCAAACATAACCTCAAAATACAAGAATACATGTGGCTATTTTATTTTTACCATCAAGTATCCAAATATCATATAAATATTGACTAATTTAAATTCAAATTGTGTAAGACTACAAGAAATAATAAAACTTTTTTTAATCAAATTTTCGCACCACTACATTGTTAAATAATGGAAGTTGAGATTATTAATTAAGTTAATATAATTTTTTAATAGATCTTCATGTTTGGTGGCACGTGAGTAATGGGTAAAATACAGCATGAGATGGTGGCCACGTAAGAGAGCATCAACAATATGTGCTAGAGTCACTTCCTTGTAGATTGGCTTTTCAATTCGTAGGCCCGAGGATCTACCAAATAGCCGAAAGGAACTCTCTTTAAATGGCCCTACTTTTGAAGTAATAAAAGCAAAACCAATGTCTTCTTGGACTGGCCTAATTTTCTAGAGTCACGGCTTAAAAATCCTCGATTTTTTAAAATAATACAAATTAATTTTTTTTATAATGAAAATTAATACTATCAAATAAGTCTAACCGACTTAGCCCATCACGAGTTGAAAGATAAACATATAGGTTGATTTGTTTAGTCTGCGGCCTCTTTATGGAATACCAATACTACCTTTGGCATGCGGGCCACTTTTTACAAATAATTTTTATATTTAAATAATATAAATTTAAAAATTTTTAGTAAAAAATTCAAAATTTTTTATTAAAATATAATTTATACATGTAAAATATTACTTATTTAATATTTTTAAATAACTAATAATTTTAATTTTTTATATAGTCTTTTTAAATTAACTATATTATATTTGAATTTGAAAATTTTATATTTATTTTAAAAAATTACAAAATTTATTTATATTCAAAATTATTATATTTATTGAATATATGGTTATAAAGTATAAAAATGTGATAAAGTGAATTTATTTATAATAAATAATATATATTTTTTTAAAAAATAATAAAAAAATATAAACAAGTTAGCCATTTTTAAACGAATCTAAAATTACATGCTTAAGACCATCCATTTACGTACAGTTATGGGCCTGCTCACAAGTTTTTGCCCATTTTGATACTATTAGTGAAAATCTATGGCCTTCAAGATCTTTCAAAGAAGAAAGGAAGAGGAGAACTGTATTTAAAGTAGACTTGATCACGAGCTGGACCTGTTTAAAACAAACAAATTTTTGTACAATAAAATGGTCTGCCTTTTTTAAAAATGGATCAAATTGTTCACTTTTAAGATTTATAAAAAAATTTACTTTTGTGTGGAATAAAAGATTCCAATAATAATGTTATACTATTATAGCATGAAATATATGTTAAACATTTAAATATCAAGTTAAATAAAAAATTATTTATATATTGTATATTAATAAAAAGTAATATATATATATATATATATACACACATTTTAATATTACACATGTTTATAAAATATTTTAAATACTATAATATATATTTTATATCATATATATGATATTTTATTATTTAAATATGTGTTTTATTATTATTAAAAATATTTTAATAATTAATTTGAACGTATTACGCTCAAATCAGGCTTTAAAAAAGTTCGAGGCTAGCTAATATTTATTTTTTTAATTTCTTTTTCATTGGAGCTCATTTGGTGAACTTTTTGACTCAGGCCTAATTTGAAGACAGGTGTTTGGATTGGCATAGGGCCCTTGAACCTCAATTTTTATTAGACACTCCCTTTTACGATTCATTGCGGAAAGGCTACGGGGCAATGGAGCTTGGGCATTCCCTCTTGATGTTATGGGCCAAAATACCATGTTTTGAGTCCTAGGCAAACAGGGCCCTTTTCTTTTGGAGCATTTAAATTGGTTCTTTGAAACTAAATGGGCTAGACACCATAAAACTAAATGGGCTCAAATCAAATTCACAAACAGGTCCCTTAAGTCTCTTTTTTAACTGACTAAGATGCAGGTCTAGTTCGTCCAAAAGGAAAACGATGCAAGTCCAGTTGATCCATGGTGGAGCAAACCAAACCGCTTTTAAATTTTAATGCCGTCAAGAGGAGAAGGCCTGAAGATGGTGTTGGATCTGAAATTAGACCTTCAACAAAATTAGCACCGTCAAACGAGTTAATCTCGACTGATTTATGACGCGTTAAAAGTTAAGGGTCTGTTTGGTTTGTGAAAATATTTCCTGTTTTTATTTTCAATCTTCATTTCTTGAAATGTATTTCCTGAAACACTGAAAATATCTTTTTTGTGTTTTCAGATTTAGGCTTATTTTAAGAAATATTTTCAAGAAAACGTTTTCAGTTAACTCAACCAAACACATTTTCAAGTTCATTTTCTGTTTTCAGTGAAAATGAAAACAAGAAATGCACAAACCAAACAGGCCCTAAATGTGGCTCTTTAGTAAGATCAAGATTGTTCATTTTGACATGTGGGCTACTTTTTTTTAATATATATTTAAATGATATAATATTAAATTTTTTTAGTAAAAAATTCAATCTTTTTATTAAAATACAATTTATACATATAAAATATTACTTCTTTAAATCAATAACTTTAATTTTTCACATTTTCTTTTAAAACTAATTATATCATATTTGAAAATTCTATATTGATTTTTAAAAAATTACAAAAAATTTTTACATCCAAGTTTGCTATATTTATTGAATATAAGTTATAAAATATAAAAATGTGATAAAGTGAGATTATTTATACTAAATAATATATTTTTCTGTAAGATTTTTTTTTTAAAAAAAGGCCCACTGGCTTAACCTGATTAGCTCGCGGGCTAAATGGGCTGGCATGTTTTAAACAAGCTTATTATTTGTGATCTCAACCGTTTATTTACGGATGATCTTAAGTTACCCCGAGAGTGATAGGCCAAATTAACAGTGCTAAATAAGACACAAAACGGATGAGAAAGTGCCGGGATTAGAACATTAGAAGAGACCAATGTCAGCTTTCTTACCTAAACCCGAATTAGTAACTTTTGTATTGTGTATTTGGAAAAAAATTAGGCAGAATTACTTTCCAACAGAATTAATGTAGTGTTACATATTCTATTGTTATACATACTTATATATAAAATCTAATATTACATTTGATATACCCATTACTTAATTAATGCAGAACCTATCTAATATATAATATAACTAGTATTGTAATTCATGTGATGTATAGATTAGCACAAATGTCACAATTTTTATTTATCAAATAAATATAAATAATTAAAAAATATATAAAAGAATACATGGACAAAAATAATAAGATATTCAAACCATATTAAGACACATATAAGATGATTCATTATATACAAATGCTTTGAAGATAGAATGTGAATAACGTCAAATGAAAAAAAGAACAAAAAATAAGGTATTATATGAATTAATTTAGATAAATATATTAATTAATGATAAAAATAAGTTGAAATAAAAATTACTCACCTAATAAATCTGCTAGGATCAAAATCCTTGTCTTCCTTTGATTCTTTCTTCTTCTATTTCTTCAAATGTACATTTGGATTAGCAATAATAATAACAACTATAGGTTTATTGAAATTTAAAACATGACTTACATACCCATAAAATCTTAAAACAACAAAAAAAAGATAATAAAGGGAAATATACATCATATCTTAGCTTTAAAATTTAATACTTTAAATCTTAAATTAGTATTCAATCAATTCACACATATGTAATCTCGGCATTGCTTGAAGTTTCTTTGCATAAGAAGGGCTCTACCATTTACTCACAATAAGCCTAAAAGGGATTATTCATTAATCCTATTAGATGAGAAAACTAAGAAAAAAAATTTAATTTAAAAAAGTCAAATTGTATTATTCAAACACAAGTAAATACCTCAATGACATCATTTTTTTCTTTTAGGCTTTGATCTTTCTCATGACCTGCTTTCCTCAAGAAAACATAATGATAGAAATAGCAAAGCAAAACTAGAATTAGAAAACCAGAACAATACAGAAATGAAATACAACAGACAAGAATAAAAAATTAGAAGATTAAAAACAAAAACATAGACGAACCAGAAACTCAGAAAACAACAACGAAGAACAAATACATAAACAAAGAAAGTAGAAAAAAAAGCAAACAACGACAAAGAAACAGAAAATTAGAAATCAAAATAGAATGAACAATAATCGTGAATGTAAATAGTACATGAATTGTATAGATCAGAAAAAATAAATAAAAAGAAAACTAAGCTATGATACCAAATGATATGAGAGAAAATATCACTTTAAAGCTTTGATGATAAATCGCCATTGTTGTCTTTCATCCATGTAAGAGAAGAAGAAGTAAAATCAAAGAGAAAAAAGAAGGGAAATTGTGTGAGAGAAAGAGATATGCAAATATGAATGAGATATTCGAAAGAAATATATAAATATCTATATTGATTTTGAATTTTAAAATTTTAATTTTGAAAAACGAACAAGCTTCAAAATTGGCCAATAGTGATGATCATTTTTTAAAAACCTCTACATAAAGATAGGAGATTGGCCATTAATGATGGTACAATAAAGAAGTCTAGCGAGCTTATATAGAAAAAGAAAAAAATGAGTGATAATTCATTATTATAGTTTGATTTGATAGAGGTAATTTAAACTTTATTATAATTATTTAAGAAGATAAATAAATAATATGAACACTTGTAGGTAAGTTTTTATATAGAAATTATATAATAATTAATTATTTGATTATTGTATATAATAAATGCTAATTTACCGAATAACAATATATTATATTTCAATTGAAAAGTTTACCTAATTTATCAATTATATAGCAATTATAGCAATTACATACCAATTATATAGCAATTTACCCTAATTTTTTAAAAATTCATTTAGTGTGATTATGAAGCAATTATATCAATTATAAACCAATTATATAGCAATATACCCTAATTTTTCAAATTCGTTTAATGTGATGTGATTAATTTACCAAATTTGTTAATTTACCTAATTTATTCATTAAATTTATTTATTTAAATTTATTCTATTATAAAAATTTAATGACCTACCGATAATTATTGCCTTAGAGTGAAATTGTTTTAGTCTATTATAGCAATTATAGCCATTATATACCAATTATATAGCAATTTAACCTAATTTTTTAAAAATTCATTTAATGTGATTATATAGCAATTATATCAATTATAAACAATTATATAGCAATATACCCTAATTTTTTCTAATTCATTTAATGTGATGTAATTAATTTACTAAATTTATTCATCTAAATTTATTCTATTACAAAAATTTAATGACATACCGACAATTAATACCTTAGAGTAGAATTATTTTAGTCTATTATATTGATGATATTATATCTAATATCCATATGCCCATTAATTACTTATTTTCCAAGAGCCCATTTGGGACCATTTCCTCCCCCATGTCTCTAGAAAATTCCTCAGCAGAGTAAACAATGAAGAATAACAGTCGCACTGTCGCAGATCTACATCAAAGGCCAACAATGATCAATCTACCAGCTACCCACCGCCAAGTAATTTTTCTCGAAGAATTTTGTTTCCAAATTTCTGTATGTTGTTATTGGATGTTGGTCTGAACTCTCTTTCTTGAAGAATTTTGTTTTCAGATTTCTCTCATACTCTTTGGTCTAAATACAAATCTAAGGGCTAAAAGAACTTTGCTGGTTTTTTTTAGAATAAAAAAGGTTAAATTATAATTTTTGCGACCAAAATTATAAATTGGTCTCTGTAATTTATTTTTATGTAAAATAATTTTTATAATTTTTTCATCTATGTAAATTAGTCCATGCCGTTAGTATGATTAACTTTACTATTAAAATGATCATACATAATAGATGATGTATACATATGTGTATATTTCTACATGCCCAATTATTAATTTTTATACAACTTAGCAGTCAAGTCAACAAAATTCTCATTTTACCTTAATTCCTAATGTAGACACTAGTCATGGAAATTGGAAATTAAGGGCAAAATGAAATTTTGTTGATAGAGTAGTTGGGTTGGACAAAAATTAATGACTGAGTATACTAATATGTTCACAAATGTACACATCATTTGTTATGTAGGACTATTTTAACAGCAAAGATAATTATACTAATAGTAGTGATTGACTTACATGGATGTAAAATTTATAGAGGCCATTTTATATTGAAATAAAATATACGAATCAATTTATAACTTTGGTGAAATTATAGAGACCAAAATTATAATTTAACCATAAAAAATATTAGAAAATCTTAGCAACATACCTTTGAGGGATCAAAGAGAGAAACACATTTAATATATTTTTAAGATATTTGTTTTATTATTCTAATTCATAACAAAAGTCACACTTAATATCACCTTTAATAGCGACATACCATGGTTGCTACAGGTGCCTTAGAAAATCCGGGGATTAAAATTGTGATCTATTTTGAGCACCAAATGAATATATTTTAATAGCAAGCTTATAACATCTTCAATGTATTTTAGTAGCATCGTTTGTCAATTGTCACCACTAAATGTGTTTTAGTGTTATCTTTTTAAGTTATAATTGAAAATCTCTCGATGACTCAAAAGATGTCAAAATTCTCAAGTATAAAACTATGATGTTCCCAAACCTTAAAAGTGCAAACCCCCTTAACACTCTAAATAGCTAAAATTTAAAATCTAAATCCTAAATGTTCATTTCATAAAACCTTAAAACCTAAACCCTTAATTTTTAAATCGTATAACTTTAAACTTTCTTTCTAAATTAGGGATATTAATATTTTGAATACATGATGATATTAACCCAAATAATATACTCAATATCCATTGGATTTAGGGGTTAAGTTTAGCAGAAGGAATTAATCTTTCACCAGATAAAAAATCGTAGTGCGAATTCTAGCTAGAAAAAAGTATTTACAATTTGTGTTCAGTAGTATATCGAGCAATATTATTTTTAGTGAAAAATACTTATTAAAAAAATATATCCATTAAATATTGAAAAGGATAAGGATAGTGAAATTTAATACTTGATGCATATTTGACAAATGTGAATATTAGCCTTAGACATCCTACATCCCTTTAATATGAATGGTACCATCGAATAATTATCTATATAATTTATAATACAAGTTAAAATATAAAGCACATAAAAATTGCATAGAATTTAATCGTTTCTATTGTTTTATTAGAATTGTCCTTTCCTATTTAAAATTATGCTAATTGGGTAAGATACTAAGATTTGTTTCGTTTTAAGATAATTTGCCTTTTTGTGAAGTTTTGATAAAACTGAAAATTTCTTTTCTTGGGTATTAACCACCCTGGTGTTTGGGTGCTTATTACTTAATAACTAGCTCAAGATATCCAACATTCATTATGTTAACCCTTTTTTTTTTTTTCTGGATATCTTAAATATTTGAACGGTGTCTTTTCTTTAAATTCATTTAAAGTGCGGATACTAGATATTTTGAATGAATAAGGATGTAAATAAAAAAAAAAGTGGATACTACATTACCATTCTTATTTTAAAGGGTAATTTTGTCTTTAAAAGTTAAAAGTCAACTAATTTTATTACTTTCATTAATTAGAACAACTATTTTTATTAAAATAATTATTTCTCCTTAATTTGAAAACATTTTTATGCAACATTAATCAATATCTTCAGTAAGACCCGTTAGTATAATTCCTTGCGAATTGGTGCTTGATCTTCTATTTGGCCAAAACAAGGTCTTTTCAAATAGATAGCTACCTATCCAGAAAAAAAAAAAAGTAACCCTATGTGAAAACTGTTGTGAAGAATAGAGTATTTTAAGAAAGTTCTTAAATATTACAATTAATTCATAAGAGTTAAGAAAAGAGTTTAACATAGTTCAAAACTAGTGTATAAGTTCAAAACTAGCGTATTGACTCATGCAATGTATGGACATTTATCAATATATAAATATGACACATATTTAAATTTAAATAATTATTTATTTTAGTATAAGTTATTAAAAACTTTTTTGTATACTACATTTAATGTTATTGTGGTATGATTACTATCTTTATTAAGAGATAAAATTTTCAAACCATTTTTACTTCTCACTTTCATAACTGCCACATATAATTGTGCATGTGCAAAGACTGGGCTTGTCATATACAAACCAACTGCTGAAAGTGATTTGCCAGATACAAAACAGCACATATATTCATTCATAATATAATTATACACTTATATATTCATTCATATTATATTGTGCTTGATTTGTATAGAAAAAACACAATAAAAATAAATAAGAATATATTTATTTATATTCCAATCAAGATCTCTAGTAATTTACAAATCAATTAAGATCAAATAAAGCAAGTTTTTTTTAATTTACAAATCAATTAACAATTAACAAATTAACACAATAAATGAGAATAAAAATATATTCATCATATTCCAATCAAGATCTCCAGTAATTTTCAAATCAATTAAAGTCAAATAAAGTAAATTTTTTTAATTTAAAAATCAATTAACAATTTAACAAATCAAAATCAAATGAATCATTATTATTAATTGTGTCACCATACTAATCATGGAAATATGAAAATATTGAGCACTGATTCACGTATATTATGCTCATGATTTACCCACTCTTTTGGAATCAACACAATAAATGATAATAAAAATATGAGCACATAATTATACACTTATATTATGTTTTATCTTTTGTTATATATATATATATATATAATATATAATTATATTCTATATTAGTTTTCACAATTTTTAGTAGAACAAATGGTAAATGTTATAGAAATATATTGTCCATTGATTTGTATAGAAAACAACACTTATATATTCATTTATAATATAATTATGCACTTATATATTCATTCATATTATATTGTGCTTGATTTGTATAAAAAAACACAATAAATGAGAATAATAATATGATGAGAATAAGAATATATTCATTCATATTCCAGTCAAGATCTCCAGTAATTTAAAAATTAATTAAGGTCAAATAAAGTAATTTTTTTAATTTACAAATCAATTAACAAATTAACAAATTAACAAATCAAAATCAAATGAATCATTATTATTAATTATGTCACCATACTAATTGATTTGTAATTGTCATTAGCTACATTCTTTGATAGAAATAAATTATTAAGGATAATCAATAAGTGAAAATAATTGATTTCTATCACTAATGAATTACTAATAATTGCATCAACACATCAACAAATATTGATTTCTAATTGATTTATGTTGTCTGTGTGTTTCTTCCTAATTGATCGACTACCACTAAAGCATTACTATAAAGAAAGGTATGGACATCTCCAGTAATTCATTTATATTCTAATCATATTCTAATCAATATCTCTAGTAATTCATTCATGTTTTAATCAAGATCTCTGTTAAGTTAGAGTTCTACTTATTATCATACCAATGTGCAATTAAAAAAATACTGAATTGAAATTAAATTTTATATTGGTCAACTTATTGATTGCCATATTTAAATCAATTAAAGATATATAAATTAAAATTGATTTATATGAAATTTAAGAGTTATGATATATACTTTTTAAATGTAAATATTCTATTATAAACTTTGATAAAATATAAAAATACATATTATTTGTTAATTATAAACTCATTTAGTATCACTATTTAAAAGAGCTATCAATAGTTAATTCGATGATTACATTAAAGAATATTGTAAATAAATTTCATTTAGAAAAATAGACTGTCACATGAAGAGTAAAGAAAAAAAAATATGTATATATTAAAGATTGTTATAAATCAATTTCATGTAAAAAAATAGTGACATAGTGTCAATTCATCCCAGGTTTTCACAATATGCGTGTATATAAGTCGGTTATGGAAAGAAAAACCTTGGAAATGTTTTTGATTGAATTGATTTAAATTATCCATATTAGGTCATTTCTAGAAAATCTATACATAACATTCTTTAATATAATAATTGAATTAACAAATAATAGTATTAACAAATAGTCCTCATTTCATATATAAGTAGAAAATTTATTTATATATTAATTATTTCATTTAGATTTTCTTATTAAAAGAATTATCATTTGTTAATTCAATGATTATTGACATGATCGAATTTATTAATTATGAAAAAAAATTTGTAAGAAATTTGATTTGTAAGAAAGTAAGTCCATTGACCAAGAAATCAAAATTAAAAAGTTTCCTAAAATTTTAAAAACTTAACATTAATATGTAAAATGCTTAATTCTTTAACAAAATTAAAAAGATTTAATTGCATGATTGTATTATGATTGTATGTAAATTACAAAATTAAATTCAAATGTTGTAACCTTCTAGTTTGACCCTCCTCAATTCATATATAAATTAATATTGGATGAATTAAGAATGAATTACAAAATTAAATTCAAATATTGTAATATTCTATGTGAATTTTGAACGAACTTTTTTGACTTTGATTTTTTTTTTTCTAAATTAAACTTCATCACATTGAAAGATGCAAAAATGTTGGAATGTTTTAATATATGATAATTAATTTTTGGTTCTAAAACAACCTTCAAAAAATTTCTCATGAAATATGGAAATAAAAAATATAATTAACAAATATAATTATAAAACATGAGAATTAAAAAAACAATAGAATTACAGTTTGATTATATGAATATTAACCATAATAATAAAGATATTTCTTATTAACAATTATCAACAAAAAAATTATTTATGTGGATTGAAGTTGACTCATGTTTTAGTTGAATATTTATTTATTATTCACGTGGAAGTAGAATTGAATAATCATAAATATAAATTAATATAAACTAAATAAATATAAATTATTGCTAAAATCGTCTCACATTATTTAAATTACTAACAACATAAATTACTAACTATAAAAATTCACCACATTGTTTATAAGAAAAATACATTGTCCAAGCACACTAACACGAAGTTTAAATCTAACAACATAAATGATAGTCAACTCAATAGACAAAGTTGGGAGGTGTATCGCGAAAGTGGTTTCTTGAGATAATGAAGCACCATGTAAACGCTTTTTGCAAAAGCACTTTGAGACAATGACATGATCATTCTCTTCCTATAGGTCTCGAGGTGGGTATTACGCCCACAAAGTGACTTCCATATGAGTGAAAAAGACACTGGTTCCCACTACTTCATCTATATAAAGCTTGGAGATGATGAAAAACTATATTTTATCAGGAAGGACAGTGATGAGATATGACATCTCTAAATCCAAAGCCTGATTTTTTATATTGCCACAACCATTTGTATTATAAGAGTATGGCTGCGAAATATGAGAGTGAGAGAGAGAGAGAGAGAGAGAGAGAGAGAGAGAGAGAGAGAGAGAGAGAGAGAGAGAGAGAGAGAGAGAGAGAGAGAGAGAGAGGTCTGAAGGGGATAGGCCGACTTTGGTTGAATTTGTTTAAATCGGTGAAATCTAGACCTTATTTAGGAAGTATAATTTTATTTATTTAATTCATGCATTAAGTATTTATATTTGTAATCATGCAACCAAATTCAAAAGTAGAAAATTAACAAATTAAAAAAAATAAAAAATTGTAATTGAATGATTGAAACTTTAAGAATGGATATTAAATATATGCATTTATAAATGTGTTCATCAAATCAAAATGTTTAAATTATTGATTTTTTTAATTCAAGCATTAATCATGCAACCAAATTGAAAATGGGAGAGGTAATAAATTTTCAAAATAATAAATTATATTTGAATGACATAATATTAAGACATTAAGAATAAACATTAAATATTGCAATAAATGTGTGGAGGTGGAGTTGTTTTAGTCAATAATATAGATGTGGATTTGCTCCTTTTGCATGCGAATAAATTGAGTGAATAATTTTTTTTAAAAATATTCTTTTAAATTTTTATTAAATTATGATTTTGAAATTTATTTTTTTTTTAAATGTACTTGATCGAATGGCAAGACAATATGGTAAACAAATTTAGGCTTCATTTGTTTACACTTAATGAAGGTTTAAACTTGATTTTTTTTTTTCGGATTTCAGACCATTAAGTATGTGTATTTTTTTTTAAGTACTTAATATGTTTGAATATATCTTAATGAATAAGATCTTGTAACAGATTTTAATACCATTAAGATGTATTATTCATTTTAAGTAAAAAGTGCACTTTACCTCTATAAATTTTGTCTTATGTGCACTTTATTTGCCTAAACTTCAAAACTTATTAAATAACCCCTTAAACTTTACAATCATTGTAAAACAACTCTTTTGTTAAATAAATTGTTAACTAAACTAACAATCAATGCTTACTTTTTAAGTCTCATTTTTCATTTAATATATAATTCTATTTTTAAACTTTGATTTCATCTTTTTTTCCCATAACATATGTTTAATTATTAATTTATTTGAATATTATTTTTTTGCTAATAAACAATTTCTTCATCTTTAGATGTTTAAAAAATAGTCTTAATTATTCAGTTTTCATATTCAAAGACAATATCTTAATATATGTGTATTCAGATTCAAATATTTTAATCTTTAAAAAAAATGCTCCCTAGCCTAGTGCCTTGTCATCTTGAGATAAAAAGAAAGAGGTGTTTTTGGGTTTAAAAAAAAAAACCAAGAACACATTCTTGATTATGCAACGAAATCAAAAACACCAAAAATGAAAAATAATTCAGAAGATCGTCTTTATTTTTGTAATACCCGAGGTATTAGATACCCTTACTATCACGCACCAATTTGGACATGTGACCAGCACGATATTAGGGATATACTATCCCTAGACCATAAGCCTATTATGCTAAAACTACCAGCATCTCTAATATTTTACCAACAAACATCTAGACCTAGGTGACCTACGTGACTACAGAGTATACAAAAGACTATACTAAAAAAGACTAGGAACTTACCAAGAAAAAGGGCGTCATAGAACCTCCGCTGCTCCTCAAAAGATTTCTCCTCTTTTAAGCTGCAACTGAACGGTTAACTACAAAGTGAGTATAAAACTCATTAAGTAGATAACTGTAGGGATAGACATCTATAAGAATACACAGTGGTTATGACTACTAATAACAACTTATATGGGCATTGAACAACACCACCCTAACTCTATGAGTTCATACTTTTCCCCGACTGAAGCACACTAGCTTAATTCTCTCAGTTGTGCACATTTCTTGATATCTTTCCAATGCTTGGTAGGACAACTACAAACTAGTTGGCCTCATCCTAGCACTCTGGATGCATAGCTAATCACAAACTGGTCCCGGGCCACTTGGAAACTACCTAGCTTACTCACTTGGACACTACCTAGCACACCTCATGCGTATACATGATAATTACACACTTAGAGTCTTTTACTCTTGTATCTATCTAAGCATCTATGAAACATTGCGCAAAGGTGCCCAAAGGTCAACAAATCTCCATCTCTCAGTTCTATGGTCAATTAGTCTCTCAACTCTCCTGACTAAGTAATCTCTCAACCATGGCCCTCAGCCGAAACTAGGTCACCTACCAGTAGGCCCTTAGCCAAAGTTGGAATGGCCGTAGGCCCTCTTAGCCAAAGCTAAAGTAATTTTTCTAAAGGCCTTCTTAGTTGAAGCTGAAATAATATGCATGCAATTATGATTCTCTTTCATCTATAAGCAACATAAACTCATTCACGAAATATATGTGTAACCAATACTTCTACAGAGAAAAAGGTAAAGATGATTCTGGTGGTTATGGTTTAGGGTTTGATATCAGGCATTTTTTATATGCAATTCAGTCCCTAATCTTAGCCTCCTTGCCATTTTAATATTGTAAACTCTCCAATTTTATTATGTTTTGGATTTATTGGGTGTAAATTAATTATAAAATTAATATGCTTCAATTTCATAATTTTATCCCAATTAATTCAATTATGTATTTTTTAGATTTAATTATTGGAGAAAAGAGTTATTTTGCTAACTTGGAGGCCACCTGGATGCTGACGTGGCATTATGTGCTAACTAGGCATTGATTAGAGCTGATAGGACTGACTGGGGCCTGAAAGTAATGGTTGGAACCCAAGAGGGGGGGTGAATTGGGTTTTATAAATTTTTCACAAGAATTAATTGGAAGAATGATTTTCTGTAAAAGTACAATGCTTAGGATAATAAATATAATACAGAAAATCAATGTGCTGTCAAGATAAATAATTATAAAGATCAAGGAATTAAATAATAGATATCAATATGCACAAATTAAAGAGTAAGGGATAGAAAAAGCAAACTCGGAGATTTATACTGGTTCGGCTAATCCAAGCCTACGTCCAGTGCTCAAGAGACCACTTGAGTATTTCCACTATAATTGCAAGTTTAATCCGGGTACTTGCAAACCACTACAACCACGCAAATTCGATCCGGGTATTTGTGAAACCACAATGGAGAATTTATGAATCCGGGCTCCTCCTCAACCCAAAGCAAGTTCTTCCAACACCAGTACTTGCGAACCTCAACTCAGAATAATATATGTGTTGATCAAAATCAACAATACAAAGAAACTCTCTTTAAAGAGTAGATGAATACAAATGAAGCTCTAATAACTATAATGATAGAGAATATGCAAGATTTGGCTCAAGAATGCTTTCCTTTCTCTCAAAGATGATAGAAGAAGTTAATATCACATCGTAGGACTTTGTTCTAGCTCAAAATCGTGTATCTAAGGTCATATATATAAGATTTTACAAAACTAGCCGTTATATAGCCGTTACAGCACTTATAGTGCAGTCCAGATTTTGAGCTTTCTTTAAAAATTCATAACTCCCTCATTTGAACTCCGTTTTAAACAAATAATATACCGTTGGAAAGCTCTTGGAGTCTAGTTTCAAATGAGCTAAGTTTTACTCAAAAATTATTTTTCTTTTAAAAGATATAATCAAAATACTGACTATAGGTCAGAACAGAATAATTTTTTATTACAGTAAAATCAACTTTCAGTTTTTCAAACTATATTTTAATAGTCATATATTTCTCATTTGGACTCCGTTTTGAATAAATAATATACCGTTGAAAAGATCTTTGAGTCTACTATCAAATGAGATTAAGATACTTGAAAAACCGATTTTTCATTTATGAGATATGATATAAGGAGTGACCAAAGGTCAAAAAATAACTTTTGTAAAACTTCATATCTCACTATCTTTTTGTTCAAAAATGCTTGAGCCAATGTATGCAAATCTAAATCATTGAGTTGCACAAATATACTAGCCTATATAAAATATACCTAATGTAAACACATAGGCTATCTTGATGCATCCAAGCTTCCAAGACTTCAAATCTTCTAATTCTTCATTTCTTAGAGCTTTGTCCTTGTATGTTGCTTTCCTTGAGTGAGGCATGATGTTACTTTTCCTTGTTCTTCAATCCAATGCTCACTCTTCTTGTTTTGAACCAACCTATAAAATATATCTTACTTACAAATCAAATGGTTAGTTCAATTCATGATAAATAGCATGATTAATGTATAAGACATTACACATTAAATAACATAGTCATGCTTAAATACTTGTAGCATGTATATGATAATTAACCTTTATATATATCAATGCTACAATTCAAATACATTTGTCATCATCAAAACTTATGGCATAAAGCCTTAGGGTCAATATGGCCCACTTTCTACACTTTAGAGAACAGCAGCAACAACTAAGCATGGCAGCAACAGCAGCAAAAATGCTTTCTATAGAAGACAGAAAAACCAGAAAAGCAACTAGAAAAGATGCAGCAGAAAGAAGAAATGAAAAGGACAGCACATGAAGACATTTCAGAAATTACAAATTCGTCACTCTCTCTTGGCTGGAGTTTAAAGCACCTTCAGACCACCATTTACCTATGTTGAAGAGATCTTTCTTCTTCCATTTCCGTAGCAAATTCGTAGGTCAACCCCCTATTTTCTTCTATGTTTTGGTGTGTTTTGGCCTTCATGGAAGGCTAAAAAGTGTTGTAATCAGTCCATGGATGAACTGGAGTTGTAATATGAATTCTTGGAGCTTAATTAGATAATTTTTCTTGTTGTTTCCTCTGTTTCATTTCTATTCTAGCTTTCCTCTAGTTTTCATATTCATATTTGTGTTGGTTAGACTTTATGGATGTGATTACTGGTTTAATAGAAATGGCTTGCTTTAGTGATCGTCAAGCATGATTTAGGTTAGGGCTTAATCAAATTGCATGTCGTTAGGTTTAACTTATGTGTAATCTAGTTCTAGGAAGGCTCTTGGAAATATTAGTTAGAAAACCTAATGATAGAGAACACTAGAATTAATTTGAAGACAAAAATGACGATAGTTGCAATTCTAGGAACTCTATGGCTAATTACATTTTTGTTCTGTTCATGTTCTATTTGTGAGTTTACTTTAGCCTTTAAGTATGTTTTATGCAATCACCCTCGTGGTAATTAGGTAATTAATCAGTAGGTAATTAGGGTAGATTAATATTAGAACAATTAATTAGGCAATTAGAAGCAAGGCTCCTTGAGAGAATACGGCCTGGGATGGTCATTATACTGCAAGTTGCCACAAATTCAATTCTAGGCGACTCCGTGGTCATAAAGGCTTGGACCATGGTTTAAAGTTTATCTAGCACCTACTAAATAAACTTTCATGTTGAACTATAATCAAAATCAACCACACATAAATTATGGAACATCTAGGCCTCTATGAACACTTAGCCCAACGGGCTTAAGCTCACCAAGCCTCCATAACTAGGTCTCCATGACTCACTGAGCCCTATGCGTCATGGACCTTAGCACCACGGATCATTGAAACCCAAGGGTCTTTATGAGCCATAGGTTACACTGAACCCTAAAGGTCTCTATGTCTCCTACTAGCCTTTTGTGCTCAGGACCATCGAACCTCCTCAAGTCGTTTAGGTCTCTAAAGTCAACTAGTTTTTCAGCTCTCTTGACTACCAAACCTCTTCTGGCTATCTGGGTCTCTTTGGTCTAATGATTCACTAAATGTAATCTTACTGTGTACAAATAGAATCATCATTATCATAGTATACAACTACTTTCTAACATACACATAATCCAACAAGCATGAACGAGAACTTAACGTAACTAAACACTATGCATCTCATATAGGTTATATGTTGACTCTAGATTGCACCTTTACTTTAAGGACTCTAGGCCTTACAATCTTACTAGATCTAGCCTTGACCAGACCCTTGCTCTAAGGCCATTTAGTCATATGATCTTACTAGCTTGAGTTTTAGCCATACCCTTACTCTAAGGTCTCTTGGTCTTAGGCCTTCTATGCAAGTATTTATTCTATGTAACACATACTAAGATTTACACATCTATGTAACAACTCATACTGTTCTCATATAGTGTCACACTTTCTTCTTGTCTAGCTCATGTTTAAGTGGGCTTCCACCCTAGGTGATGTGTTTTCCAAATTGCCAAACTTGGAAGTAAACTCCTCATTTATGCATTAATTAGAGTAACATACTTTTCATGTTATGGCATATATTTATGGGGTATAGTTCTCTAATTCACAAATCCTGAGCAACCTTGGGTCAAGGTCACCATACTCACCTATGTACTCTAGCAATTTCACTCTTACTCAACACTCCTCTTGTGTTACTGAATGACTTGCTACTTACATGTATCTCACTTCTTTTCCTTTCTTTCTAGACAACATGATAGCTGTGTTGTTATACTTGTATTTTCTCGTACCTTTCTAGTTAATTCTACTAGGTGACACTCGTTCCCAATTCCATATACCTCTAGGCATGCAAAACTTATCAATCATAACTTAAAATGATGGCTTTCTCATCCATGTGTCTAACGCCTCTCCTATGGGTTTGCAACATGCTCTCATGAAAGCCAAATAGTGATATAGGTTAAACTTCTATCTCCTAGATCTCCTAGAGTGCTAACTCAAATCACTAAGAAGGGGCGTACTCTATCTTTCACAAGGTCTCACATTTTCTCATGTGACATACATTTAATGGCATATATCAAAATACTTGAATTTCTCTTCTATAGGGTTAACTATTTACCCTTATTCTACCTATTCTTTAAGGTTTTAGCATTCTCATGAAAGTGGTTCCATATATGATGCTTCAATGCACATTACAATGACATTGGCTAATCTCATGAGTGAGATTTCCTTCCTTGCATAGGGTTTTGTTAATCATACATAACATATTCTCAATGAATCACAATTAAATAGCATCTTATGCTAACTTAAGTAGAGTTAACTACTTACCTTACTCTGAGCTAAGTTTGCCATTCTTTTCTATCTTGATCAAAGGTTGAATGATCCTTGATGATTATGGAAGCATTCTTATTGATTCCACCAAGCAACAAGAGCAAGAGGTGTCATAGTCATAAAATAGGAAAGATGCTTGTTACAATTTCTAACCTTTAATTACTCTATTGGTTGTCATGCCCCAAATCCAGGGACATGATCGGCACGGTGGTGGAGCCCATCCCACCATTGTAAGCCTATCTTCACACTCTAGGACACAACAATAATATAAAAATAATATGAAACCATTCAACTACAATATTCGTTATGACCCTAGGAATTCTATCCATTACAGAGCGATTTAAAGAACCCAGACGTACCCATATCAACATCAACTTGAAATCAAAGGGGTTGAAGACACGGAAGCTCTGCTACTCCTCATATGGAGTTCCACTATAAAAGAACCTGCAAGGGCATAAAGAAAAGGGTGAGTATGAAAATACTCAGTGAGGGAAAAGCCTAATTATAAAAATTGCCACCGTGTGCCACTCGCCAGGGTAGGACATAGAAGCAACATCCCATCCACCAACACTAGACTGTGGTTTTAATCTACACAACCTACATAGCCAAGAAGGAAAATCTAGCACGAACACATAGTATCATTAAATCACATTCACAAGTAGATTACAGATCTAGTATGCAAACATTAATTAAAATACCAAGATAGAGCTTTCTATCATTTCACCATACATGCATATATATATATATATATATATATATATATGTAGATGTATTTAAATAAAAGTAAAACTAAAGTCCTCCATAGAATACACATGAGGTCATAGTTCTTTAATTTAGCAAAATCCAAGTTTACAATATGTCCACCATTCTAGGACAATAATAAAATGATTAAGAGATGTCCCCCAGTGCCAACCATTCTAGGACAATAATAAAATGATCAGAAGATGTCCCCTGGTGCCAACTATTCCAGGATAATAATAAAATGATCAGGAGATGTCCCCTGGTGCCAACCATTTTAGGACAATAATAAAATGATCAGGAGATGTCCCTCGATGCCAACCATTCCAAGACAATAATAAAATGATTAAGAGACGTCCCCCTGTGCTAACCGTTCCAAGACAAAAATAAAATGATTAGGAGATATCTCCTAGTGCCAACTATTCCAGGACAATAACATTTAATACAATTCCCTCTTGGTAAGCCGCATGAATATAATTTATATAAACCCATAATAACCATTGCATGTAATCAATTATAATGAAATATTACTTCAGAATCATCAATATTCAACCAAAGCAAGCATATATACATGTGTCCATTTCGCAAGCATATCATAGAACAATAATTCGATTAATACCTACTACCCCACAACATGATTTCCTACGCATAAATTGCTATCAAGGGGGGGTCACTTATTCAAGTAAGAATAAAATAGTAGACTTGATTGTTTGGAAGAATAACTTACTGCAACTCATCACATAGCCCTTACAACCATAAGATTCCTCTAAAGTTTCCAAATCTCCGGTGTTCCATCGTCTAAGGGTAAGACTTGTTTACAAGCCAATTATGTACTCGATAAATAACCTCATTAGAATTTATCAATCACAAGACAGTAACAAGACAACTTACTCATTTCCCCAACTGTTCACAATTCATGCTTAGACAAGAGAAATGTTGGTATAAGCACATATAAATATTGATATCCATTTAATTCATTCATCACAAGACAGTAAGCCAACCCAATAGTTATAATCAAGTAACTTAATCCTAATCCCTTAATTTGCTAAAACGGGGGGAATCACTTTCACTTATAAAAATATAGCACAGGGGAATGTATTATTAGGACGTACGAGTAATTTAACATAATCCATCACCAGAGAGTTAAAGGTTCTCATTTCATGCTATGGACGTTTGAACTTGTCACCTTGGGTTATAGGACAAGAGGATATGTATCCGCATGTTCATCAATTAGGGTCTTAAACTCTACTCAAGAAATATCTAAATTTCCTATCCTCCCCTGTGTTCAATCTTTTCGAACAACTACGATTCATTATAGATAAGAATAAATAGGCACCTTACCATACCACACAATTCATCACACATTAGGCAAAATGGAATAATTCCTTCACACTACTAAGACTTCTGAGTCCAGTACAGAAATATCATTATTCAAAAGTGCATTTCAAAGAGAAACCTAAACATTGATGACACATACCTAAAGTGTATAATTTAAAAGAGGTAAAAGAGGTCCCTCACCTATATAGAACACTCTTGACCTTCGAGGAATGTCTTAGCCAAGTCTCGAGCCAACAATTCACCTCCCAACATCTACGGACCAAGCCAACAAGAAAAAGGGAATTAAAATTACATTTCAATGCTCATCACTAGGCGCCAGCCCTTCAACTCTCTGCCATAGGACTTGGCACCTTGGGTGCCACCCATAGCGCCTGGGGCGCCGACCCCTCAACTCTCAATCTCAACTCGAGGGCTTAGCGCTTGGGGTACCAAGCTGCAGAGTTTCAGGCACCACTTCTATTTCAATGTTTACAACCCCAAAATCCACCATCTCACACCATTTAGCATGATTCCTTTAAGCGGGTTTCTACCCTAGAGTTCTAAGTTAATATAGCACAAAAACCCCAAGCAAATTTTATGATTCAAAGTTTAAATCACAAATTTTCATGATGAACCCCTTAAATCACAAATTTTCATGATGAACCCTAACTTTCAGCTATTCTCTCCTTTTTCCATGAAAGCTAACCCTAAGCATGATACATCCTTAGATTTCTAATCCTAGACTCATTATAAGATAGCCAAGAGTGTTTTAGAAGGCTACCCAAACCTCATAACATGCAAACAAGGCATTTCTCTTCCAAAAACTACCAAAATCTGAAAATGAAGAAAAAAGAGAAGAAAGAAATATTCACCTTGTCCTCCTTGCTTTTTTCGACGTGGTGGTGGGCCAGAGATCCGTCCCTTCATTGGTGGTTGGCTGCCAGAAGTTCCCATGGGAGAAAGGTGGGCTTATGGCAAATGGAGACCAAGGGAGAGAGTATGAGGGGGAAATGGGAAGGAAAAATAGAAAAGAAAAGTAGATGATTGGTATAAAAGGGTGTGTGGGGCCTATATGCTCATTTTTCAATTTATTCCTTCCCCGAAGTCAACTAACTAGCCTTTCATAAAGCATTGAAATAAATTGATCATTACTAAGGTACCTTATTACACTCCACGAATATCTACCATCACTTCCCATTTCAAAAAGTTTTCCCACTTTGTTCACTTTGGTCTCTCTCTGACTCAATAACTCCCCATATCTCCTTGTGTCATGTTCATCCCCACACCAAGGTCACTTTATTGATTTGTATGCTTAGCTTCTTGAATTCATTGAACTTCCTTTTAATAAAAGCAAAATTTTTTCCTGCACTCGGAGTACCCTTCAGGAAGTTCTAATAAGCTAATATTCGAAAATGACAGATATTACATTGGTTATATCTCTTAAATGGTAAAACATTTTCTATTAAAACTTATCTTGTTGGAAACTAGACTCAAAGGGCTTTCCAACAACACTGAGTGTCCACTAGCTGGCGTTGAATGCTGGGTTCCATAGCTCAGTGTTTTCTTCTCTGTTAGTGTTGGCATCAGGGTAGAATATGAAAATTCCTCTGTTTTATCTTCTAAGTCTCATTCTTGCCACCCCAAACCATCCAAGCTTTATTCTCATTAATTTAGATCATCAAATGCAAGTTTTTCATCAACTAAAAACACTTGAATCATTAAACACAAGCTTCATTCAAGATTAAAACCATTTTTCTTCAAATCTTTTTCTGATTTCGTGATACCCACAACTAGTGTAGAAATGTCCATGAAAATCAAGTTTCATGCTCAATTTAACCTCCCAAATCATTGAGAATGAAAGGGAAAATTTTTGGGAGCTTGGAAAATGAACTAAGGAGCTTCAAACATCAACAAATCAGCAAAAATCCCTAAATATCTAGGCTAGGGTTTATCCATAATAGAAAATTTCTAAAGAACTCAAAAACCATAACACCCATACCTTGAATCCAAGGATCTCAGTCCATTTAATGCTTTGTTGTTGCCAAAAATCTCATGGAAGGAATGGAAAACTAATGGGTGATGGATTTGGTGAAGGAAAGTATGAGAGTGGCGTGGAGGAGAGTAGGAATACAAGAGGGAACAACTGGTGTAGGACTTTTTGACCAAAACAAATTTGATGTGCCCCTTTTTTTAGTTTTGTATAGGAGCCCCAAATTACTAAATTTCCATTCCTTTAGGAACAAAAGGTTTTGACACCAAATCAACAATAAAAATGTCTTCACATTAATTATGTGGGCACTCTAATCACATAACCACGAAAATTTCCACATTGCAACAAATCCTACATGCCATCTCCCAATGCATTACCCCTTCACTCCATTTTTCATTTAATGCCTAAAATCACATTTTTCATTCATTTTGGTCCTTCTCAAGATTCTCACACCTAAACAAGCTTACATAAGTATTTCAAGGCAACAACCCACACATTAACAAGCACCGTATAAATATTGAAGCAAGAACATGCTTCAATTCCGCAAATACCTATCATGCACATATTCATTCAAACTCATGGAAAAACAATCCACCAACTCAAATGTAACAAGAAAAAAAAAATGGGTATTACACAATTACAAAATAGCAAAAATTTTCACATATGCAAAACACCTTCTCTTACCTACTACGTAATACTTTAGGTATTACACTCACGTAAATGGAAGGTCAAGAAGCGTGCTTGGCCAATCTAGATGTTAATTTTCAGAACCAATAGTTTAAATTTTAAGATGTTATTTTTAATTTTTAATTATTTTTTAAAAATAACCATAAAATCTAAACCGTTGATTTTTAAAACCAATGAATCAGATGAGTCAAACATCTTACTTGACTTTTAGAGCCAATCTTTGACCTCACATTACCTATCAAAATGCATCTACTTCTTATTTATATACCCAACAATATCATTTTCCTACCTAATTTTCTCTCAAAATTCATTTTCATCTATTAGTTTTGTTTCAATTTGGTCCCTTTAATTTACATTTCAACTTGGTCCCATAACTTTACCTTAGGTATTACTTTGAATCCTTAATTTTGTTTTGTTCCATTTTGGTTCCTTATCTTCTATTACCTTATATTTCATTTTATTCCCTTAATTTCATTTTGTTTTAATTTATTTCTTTATCTTACAAAAACCAATAATTATCAAATGTATTTTATCTCTTTAACATTGTATATCAAGATGCCTAATTAAAAAAAAAGTTTATGCGGTTTCTTGGTTCTTGCTTAACTTTGAAAACTTTTTTTTTGGTTTGGTTGTATTAAAAAAAAATATTTAAGTTGTTTTTGTAACTTAAAGGACCAAAACGAAGTAAAATAAACCTAATGGACTAAAGAAAAAGTCAACATAAAGTTAAGGGACCAAATAATGGAACAAAATAAAATTGCAGGACTAAAATAAAACTTGAGACAAAATTAAGAGACCTAAATGATATATTAGCCACTTATATATTATAGTGTTACATGGCATGTATTCATGTCAATATTCATGTTTCTAAGATATAAACCTTAATGACTCTTGCTATCAAACATAGTGAAAACTCAAAATGACAAGATTAGGGTCTATTTGGTTTGGTTATTTTAGTTTCAATGAACATCGAAAATAGAAATGCGTTTGAAAATGCGTTTGGTTAAGTTTAATAAAAATATTTTCTTAAAAACATTTCTCAAAATATGACCAAATATGAAAATACCAAAAAGATATTCTCAGTGTTTCAGAAAATGAAGACTAAAAATGAAAATATGAAATATTTTCACAAACCAAACAAACTCTTATTATGTTCATGATTATATGCACTTTTTGCTATGGCTGCAATTTTGAGGGCATTTGCTTCTGCATTTGTCACAGTCCAAAACTACCATTATCACTATCTTTTGCTGCACCTCTATAAAGAATAAGTGCTTTTTATTTGAACATAATTTCAAAGCACATGCAATATAATTTAACACCATCATATTCAACTCACCTTCATGCTTCTTTGATATACTTTTAAGATTTGTGACTATCTTTTGCTGCAGCAGTAGGGAAATGCTTATAGTTCGTATATAAATAATGGAGTAAAATAACTATGCATGTAATTAAATACCGCTAGGATTAAGAAAAACAGAAGAAGTAGAATTTGTTTTATTATATAATATGTATTGATCACGTATACTTTTAAAAGTCTTGCATTGCATGGTTGAGATTTCTAACTTAAAAGTCTTGTCATTTTTCTACTTTTATAAATAGGAAATAAAACTTATCGTTGGTAGGGTGCAACATGTGTGATACCTGCCAAAATCAAGGTTACTTGTTTAAGGGTATTACGGTATTTTATACGGTAAAATAATTTAATTTAAATTAGTCATTTTTAATCTCCATATTTAATTTATTCTATTTGAATGATCATTTGTCAAAATTGAGATAAATGACTAGACCGAGTATTTTATTGCGGGTGATATTTTTGAGATTTGAGGAAAGACAAAAGGAAGAGAAAATTAAATGAGACCAATATAATTATTGGAAAATAATTATATCTGGATCATACATATTTAGGGGATTTGGGTATGAGTACCCGTGGGTCACCAATTGACCCACCACCCTTTTATACTCTTTTCTCTCTCTTTCCTTCTTCATTTCTCGCAAGCAGGGGAGATGCAGAGGAAGGAGAACAAAGTTTCTCTCTCAGCTTCATCATTCGATCTTTCTTTCCTCTTGATTGATTTCTTGTTTTAGGTTCATTAAAGTTTCTGGAGCTAGAGGGAAGCATCACCTTCCTCTTCTTTTTCCATTTTCTCCATTGATGCTTTGGTTGAAGGAAAAATGGGTTTTGGGTTTAGATTTGTTTTTGATCTTGGGTTAAAATATGTTTAAGGATGTTATATGTTGAGTTGGGAACCTAAATCTTGATTAAAATGGATTTATAAGTACTGGATCGAAAGGATTTAGAAGAGAAGCAAAAAATAAGGGAAGATCGTGTTCTGTAGAATTTTTTGCATCCATCGACTAGGCAACAAAATTGTTGCCTAAGTGACAGGGAGACCAAGGGCAATTGCTCTCTATCAGTCCATCGCTTAGGTGACGGTTCTGTCACCTAAGCGATGAGTATCAGTATTGTAACTCAATTTTCAAATGGTCATAACTCTTCCATTCAGATTCCTTTCTTAGCAAATCTTATATTATTGGAAAGCTCTTTGAGTCTGTTTCTAATGATATAAGTTTCGTTTGAAAAATTTTTACTTTTTAAGAGTTATTCCTAAATGAGTGACTAAAGGTCAGAATTAGTGACAGGGATTTTCCTATTTTGTGACCTTAGCATATTTTTTCATGATTACTTTATAAGAATGGATCTTTTGATGTGCCTTCTATATCTTTTGGGATGACATGGCTAGCTTGGAGTAGAGAGAATTTCCCTCCAACATTTCATACAAATTCTTGAGAGGACCAAGTTATAGTTGGGCAAACATCAAGGTGAGTGGGTGACCTTACTAATTGAGTTGTTATTTAAAATTACTCAAGTACAATATAAATCCTACTCACACCATGATTGAATTTAAATTATTAAAATTTCCTAGTTAGTGATATTAACTAGATTATGGAATTTCTTGTTAACATAATGATGTTACTTAGAAATGGTGAATTAGTAGTTATAATGTGCATTGTGATGGTTGTGATTTGAGAGGTTATTATATAGAATATATTTGGGAGTAGAGAATTGATTGTTGGTTGTTATATGTGATGTATTTTGTTTGTGTGAATACATTGCATATGGAAAAAGAAAAGAGAATATGGGAATATAGACCCATAAGTTTAAGCCGAGTAGTAATTTTGAATTTAGCCGAGTTCCTCGTGATGAACCTCGAGGACTGATTGTGGGAACGTAGACCCATAAGATTAAGCTGAGTATAGTCTTGAATTTGGCCGAGTTCCTTATGATGAACCTCGAGGATTTAATGTCTAAGGGAGTGTAGACCTTTAATGCATTTTCATTGGGTGATAACTCGATGAGGTATATGTGAGAGCGTAGACTCACAAGTTGGAAGGCATGTGGTTATTGCATAATCATACTCTGTATGTGTAAATTATTTATGCTTGTGCATGCTTTATAGTATTGGATGTGATTTGATGTGGGGAACTAACGCATCACAGTTGCTTCATATGGTATGTTTGTGTATGTGTATTTGTATGTGCCTATATGTGCTAGAGGTATTTGTTTATTTTAATTTATGGTTGTGATTCTAATATTTGTACTTGTGTCTTATTTTATTTGTACAGTCATTTACTCATTGAGTTTTGATGAACTCATACCCTCTGTGGTTATTTTTTTCAAATATAGTAGCTGAGGAGGAAGGGAAACCATTGGAAATTAGCGGCTTATGGAGACATACTCCATTTTAGATTGAAGGGTTCATGGAACCGATTTTGGGCTATACACCTAGAAAATATGCTCTGTAATTCGATAGGCCACCTTGGTCTTGCTATGTTTTAGAAATTTTATTATTAGTTTAGCTGCAATTTGCTTTGCCTTTTTATTATATATATTTCCCGATGTTATGTGAATTAAGAGAAGCATTATGTAAATTTATATTTTGTGTAATTGTGCATATTAGGACTATTAATGGAATTTTTGGGCTCTCTAAGGTATGCCCTAGGTTCTGTAATTAGTCATGTACCCATTTTCCGGGGCGTGACAACATGGTAGCATGAAAAAAGCTACCACTACAAAAAATAGTGATATAGTGCCGTTTTCTTATAGCCATACAGTGCCATTTGGATGAAACGCCACTAAATCAAGTGACACAAGCTACTTAATGGCATTTTTTGACAAACATGGGAATAAACGCCACTAAATATATATGCGATATTTGTTGTGACACTTTCAACTATCACTGATTTTGAAAACAATGAACAAAATAGCATGTTTAGTAGCATTTGTCCATCCAAACACTACTATATAATGGCCTTTTTTTTTTAACCTTGTGACTGTCAAATGCCACTATATGTGCATATAGAGTGGTGTTCAAGACTAACAAATGCCACTATAATATTCTTTTGTGGCGTTTTTAAACGCCACTAAAATGACCAAAACAAAGGCCACTATATTAGCAGAATGTTCCAATTTAATTTTATTTCTCCATTTTCCCCCAAATTGGTTACAACCTTGCATATTCATACAGATGACAGCCCAATCCAATAACAACCTCAATCCAATTCATAAACAAATAATCTAGCAAATGAATTCTTTATTAATATAATAAGTTCAATGTATAGACAAATATATTTAGCAAATGATTCTTCATTAATAATAAGGTATCTAAAGTAAAAATAAGTCCTAATAACTTCATAATTCAAAGAGACCTCCTAACTACATAAAGAGTCTCATTCCTAAATCTTAAGTCAAATTGCATCATCTTCACCATCCTCATCATCATTCTCCCTATTTTCATTTTTTTGATTACAAGACAATGGAGAGTTGGTTGCTGGTGCGAAGCCACCTCCACTCCCTTGATCAAAAAGCTATAGTTATATAATAAAAAATTGTAATAAATTTATTAGTTGTATGGAAAAAATGTTAAAAAGGTGCTCTAAAGGCAATCATCTTTAGCATTAGATGTACAAACTCAGTTATTAATTCAAAGAGGTTTTCTTCATTATTTATGTTCATATTTATAAACTCAAGATTAGATCGTAATATAAATAATAAAGTCCATGACACAAAACATGGCATGAAGGAAACTATGATGGCGATCATAATGTGAGATTTCTATAATGTATAATTATGTATGTATCTAAACTATCCCTAGTCATAGGATCACTTGAAACTAGACATCAGTGATCCGAATAGACTAGCACATGTTATGCTTCTTAATTTGGCTTCTTGATTTGATCAAGCATATGTCCTCATAAGTTATAAGCATAAGATGTTTTGAGTAAATATGTGAATGCTTGTTAAAGGCAACAAGTACATTAGATGATATGCATGATACATCAAATGGATACCTATTCAAATGTCAGTGATAGGTCTCATAGCAGCTAACAGTGCAAGTATCCTTGGACTTGAGGAACTCAAGTTATCTTGGATATGGATATTGTGTTTTGACACCATTCCTTGTTACCCACCATGGGTCGCTGTCACATCCCAAGACTGGGCATATGACTGGCGCAGACGGCATATCACCCATACCGCTACAAGCTTACTATTTTACCAACTAATTCAAACATGAAGTATATATAAAACCTAGATGGCCTACCCGATTACAGAGCATTCTCGCTACTCAAACCTGAAACTATGAGGGGCGAAGTCTAATCCACACAACTCACCTTTAAAATTCTATCTAGCATAATATACATCCAAATGAACTTAAAAGTAACTAAGGACATCAAAATCCACTAAATAAAGACAAAAGTGTGCACAAGCACCCCATGAAGTATCCCAGCAATTCTCCCCAGCCCAAAAATGCATATAAATAAAACCATCATGCATTCATAATGATGCAATTAAAACCATTTCCATGCAATGTCGATACCTTAATTCCACGCTTACCATGCATGGTCCATTTCCACAATATCGTATGCCTGAAACTTCCTGATTTCCATCATTCTTGCATATCTCTCCATACACAATTTGAATATTGGTGCGTATAATTTATAGCACATAAAATATTCCAGCAAGTATACTGGGTCGTAACAAGTAATAAAGTGATAAGTAGAGTATCGTCCCACAGAGATTGAGGTATCAAATGAAATTCAATTAGGCCAAGTGAAATGCTATTAAGACTTATGAAGGAAATTGTAGAAATTACACAAAAAAGGGGGGTGATGATTGAAACAACGCAATATAAATAACTGAAATTTAAATAACTAAACAGAAAATAAAACAGACAAAAGATGTGTAATTGGTCACAAATTCCATGGAATTGTACATCATCATCCTTTCCTTTGAATATTCTTGGCTAATTCTATTATGTAATCTTCAATCTAAAATTCTTAGAAAGTCTTCTAAGACTGAATTATATTAAAATTATAGTTAGGAAGATCTTCACTAATCTATAACTCAAATATAATCCGATCAAGTCCTAATCACATCAATGCCCCGCAATCGCATATGACATGTTATCTCTTGTCCTACTCATTACAAATACATAGCAATCGCATGCATGTATAAATAACAAACTTCATAGGACAATAAATAAAATAGAACTTTGGCCGAGAAAATACTCATTGGTCCAAATGAATTAAAGTACAATTTCCATTTCATCAAATGACCGACTACACAAGAAAATGAGATTGATTTCGTTGGTCCAATCCGATTAATTCATAGACAAATTAATCTTTGAATCATTGAAGAACAATTCAATTAAATTACAATCCATTCAATGTTGGCCAATTTTCTAAAATATGATTGAATCCAAAAACTTTGAAATTACAATCTAACTTAACCAAAATAATTGACTAAAATCTTAGATCAACCATTCAATTAAATTATGAAGCTCAAGAAAATTATTCAAGCCACATAAATAAAACTATCTATATCTAGATAATCTAATTTATGGTGGAAATTACAAGGTCAAGCTCAATATCTAGCTAACTCTAGCATAGACATCAAAATCCCAAACTCATTGAAGGTTAATCAAGCATTCAAGAGCTTAATAATCGGTAAAATCCATTCCATTAAACGAAAGTGCATTAAAATCGAAATTGTTCAGCAATAAAACATCATAGAACCAAACTACATCAATCCTTAAACTTAGAAAATTACATGGAAGAGAAGGAAAAACATGACAGAAAACAGAAAATACAACAGAAATCTAAGAAACTATGAAGGAAAATGCAAGAAAAGGAAGGAAAATGGGAGAAGGAGAGCCATTCCCAAGTAGGAAGGCTTCCTTTCCCTCTAACCAAGCTAGAGAGTTGCCTCTATATTGCTCCCAGCCACTGCTGCCCAAGGAAGACAGAAAAATGGTGCTAGGACTTTACATCAGAAAAATGACTTAGCTTCCTCAATAAATTTCGGTTTTTGCAAATATAAAACTGATCTAACACATGCCTAAAGGGATATTCTGCCCTAGATGCCTCCTTGGATGCTTCTTCCATGATGTGGCAGCACTTTGACAGCAAAACAGCAGCAAAATTAATATTTCTGCAGCAGCAGAAAGGTATGGCAGCAGCAGAATGGTATGGCAGCAGTAGAATTAATATTTCTGCAGCAGAAAGTGACAAACAGCAGCAGAACAACAGAAGAATATCATGGCAAAATTAATATTTCAGCCATGCTTTTTTTTGACCTACGAAAATTAATATTTCTGCCCAAAAATTCTGACTACATGGCATTGAATAAGAGTTTAAGTGGCCCCACATCCAGCATATCCTAGTCAGCATCTACATCATCCAAAAAGTGCCACATTAGCATCCAAATCAGCATCTTTGTCCATGTCAACACTTTTCTCTCCAAAATTAAAATTTGTAGGAATTAAATTGAGCATTTTACAATTCAAGTTCTAAAAATATATAATTAAGACACATTCAATCCATAAATAGTTTATACTCAATAAATTCCAAAACATAATAAAATTAGAGAATTGACAAAATTAAAGAGACAAAAAGGACTAAAATAGGGACTAACATAAATGGAAAAAGCATGTTATCAAATATATATATATATATATATATATTCCAACTAAGCACTTTACCATACATTCTGAGTAATTCTGCATGCCACAATATACCATCTTAACAATCACATACCTAATCCAAATTATACCAATCCTTAAAAGAGACATAAGAAATTAAAGTACAATACCTTGCCTAGTAATACCCTTTCCATGATCATAATTTAACCGATAAAATTCCAATGACAAGTAAAGTTCACATGTAAATTTAGGATCACAACAAGTGCCAATAACTCTAGCACGGTATAGACACACCTCAGATACAACTCATGGCTCAAATGCCATGAAACAAATGATATGAAATTAATGTATATTGATACGAGTAAATAAAGAACTTCCTGTTCACATTACCCAAAGGAGATAAGAAAAGGTAAAAGAACAACTACCAATAAAGATAAAGTCCATCACAAATTATTAACTTCATTTAATGAGTAAAATCTACCATTTCAAGTTCTTATCTACATATACATATTCCCAAGCACTCAACAAGATCAAATATAAACACAAGGATGCCATACTAAATAATATATTAGTAATCAAAAGACGAGATATAACTAAAGAAAAGCCCTCCCCTATAACTTCGTGGATGTATTGATAACGTAACCCCATCCTTATGCCTTCGTTTAACCTCCACACATGCTAGTACCCGACACAACATTCAAACCCAAGTTTGTCACACGTGCCAATACACGGCACAATATCTAAACCCAAGTTATTACTTGTGCTAGTACCTGGCACAACATCTAATTCAAAGTATATTACACATGCTAGTACCTGGCACAACTAATCTAATGCATTTATCATAAGATAAATAATATAGTTACAATCAATGCTATCCCTTACAATATATTACCCATTCTTGTATCCATAATTCTGTTAGTATTCATAATTTCATTCAAGAGAGGATCCAGTGAAATTTGGTAAGAATAAGTTTTCTACTCACAGTATAATGCATTAGTCCAACCACAATTAGGATATACGGCCTTACCACAACAATGTCATTTATTGACCACATTCCATAAACACTAGAACATGCTCTAATCCACATAAACACATATTCATCTCAATCCTTCATGAGAGTAGCATTATGATATATGCAAGAAAATGTACAAATTCTCCTTGAAAATTTGAATATAAAGAAGTCTTTAAAAAACTTGGAAATGAATACGTGTGCATATATCTGTGTCCGTGGTTTTAACTTATCGGTTAACAAGATCTCATATATGCTTACACAATCCTTAACTGATTTACAGCATCATAAAAGGTGCAATAGCATTTATATGTGTAGGCATATATGTAGGTGTTGCCTCAGCTCTACTTAATGGTGAAAATGGATCCACATGAATATACACATTTACTAGGTACCATCGCATCAATGGGCTATGGATTAGTACATGTTTTTGCATACAGTCAACAACATCATACCATAGTGCAATTTGCATATATAAACTTGTGGTCGTAGCCTTAGATTCGTCATACTACCACAATGCCTACCATCACACATGAACAAGGCATTAGGATATTTTCATGCAAGGATTGGTTTCATAAAATCTTCCTAGCATATGATTTCTTTTTATGACACCCCAATCCCAGTTCATACTTATAGTGAAATCCACCCAAGCATACATCATAGGTGAGGGGCTTTAATACATATGTATTCTCATATTCATATTGACATAGCTAGTGAATTTATTTTAGCCACTAATTATGCTATAAAAACAATATGAGGAGAAATAAATAGAGCAAGATAGAGAAATCCCTCACCTCAACTCCAAACTAGCCAATCCATCCCAATTGATGTGAAAGATGCATCAAAGAATCTAATCCTATGAGAAAACCATGCCAAAAACATATCAAGGACACAAGGAAGGAAAGTGCTTGGCACTAACTCTGACCTTTGGTCACTATTTTGGTCATCACTCCCAAAAGGAAAAGAATTTTCAATTAAATCTTATTTCATTAGAAATTAGACTCAAATATTTTCCAACAATATGAAATTTACTAAATATGGAGTTCAGACAAGGTAGTCATGACAGTTTAAAAATATGACCAGAAAATAATAAAAGTTCTGCCTCTCACTACTGTACCAACGGTTTCTTACTGCTGCAGTGGTGAATTGCAGAACAGTAGCGACGAAAATGCAATATTTGCCCTTTTTTCTTCCTTCAACCTTCTCCTTTCAAACCCTATCCAAAGCAAAACTTTTCTCAAGTGTTTTGGCCATGAAAGAAAATGTTTAATTCATAAAAACACATCTACAACTTATTTTCATTGTATTTAAGAATCAAACCAAGGTTTCCCAAAAACCCTAACATCTTGCATTTTTCTGATATGATTTAAGATTCACCATGGAAATCAAGTTTCCTTTCGTTCTTTGACAACAAAACATCAAGGGGAAAGGGAGGAAGGATTAAGGAACCAAAACATGCAATTTATCACCATAGAAACATCCATCTTACTCAAATCATCAATTTTTAGCTCAAGGTTTTAAGATTTTTGAAAATGGAAAAGATGAATGGAAAACCTAGCTCTTACCTCAATCCTTGAAGCTTTTTGGCATGAAGGTGAGCTACTGGTGACCAAAAAATAAACACCCACCGAAGAAAGAGTAAGGATTTGGAAATATTTGGTGAAAGGTGATGGAAGAGGGCAAGAAAAGATAGAGAGGGGGGAGGTGACCGAAAATGAGGAAGGAAAAGTGAATGGTCAAAAATTTTACTAAGTGTGGGAGGCTTCAATTCTCCAATATTGCTACATGGTCCCTCATTAATTCCTTCTTGAATCAAGAAGGGCTCCTATGCAATATTACATAATTTCCTCAATCCCTTAATTAAATTAATTCCTTTTTAGATTACTCCTTATACTTAGAAAATTTCATCTCAACTTTTCAATTACTTCTTCAACATTACTAATTTTCAGAAATAATAATTTTATCCTAAAGTTTCAGATTATTTCATATTGGTCCCTTTCATCAATTACTCAACTACACTTGAATTTTTTTTACTCATCACACATATCCTACAGATAATCTTTCCATTATATTAAACATCATATTTGTTGAATTCTCAATATAGCACTATTTTGGTGCTAAATACCCTCTCTTTTGATCTCTTTCTTGTTGGCTTGTAATTCTTAACCTGTGTTTTGAGTAGTTTAGATTAGTTTTTGGTTTTCTTTGATCTTTTAGTAAATAGAGTGATTTCATGTTTCAGATTTACGATTTGATGGTGTTATTTGTTATTTTTGATGTAGGTTGAGTTAGTGAGAAGTTCGTGTTAGAAGATGGAATGTTAGAACTGAAATTCTGAAGATGCTGGAGTAATTGCTGTCTCCCACAGCTATAGCGGTGGAATCTATTACTATAGCGGTGGAATGCTGAAAAAATTGTCTTGAAGTCTTCTTCTCTACCAGCCACCGTTATAGCGGTGGATTTTCACCGCTATAGCGGTGGAACTTGGAAAAATGTGTTTTTAAGCACAATTCACTACCTTCCACTGCTATACGGTGGGTAGTCACTGCTATAGCGATAGGTCGCATTCTGCACTGATTTAAAATGAGTCAGAATAGATTTTTTAGGGTATTCTGCACAGGAGATAGATCAGAGGATGCCGATTTTGCTAGAGGAAGAGGAGGAATCCTATTCTGAAGCTCTCTGAGCCCGATTTCTGTTAACCCAACATCGGATTCATGGAGTTTTCTCATTCTTTTACTGTTTTATGTAGTTTTAGAGCCATGAGTGGCTAATTTCTTTGTTCTAGGGTTGCTATGAACCTAATCTTTGATTAGGAATTGTTTTCTCTCTAACATTGTGGTTGCTATACAATTAATACATTCCTATCATTTATATATTTTGAACTTGTTGTAGAACTAGCCATTTTATGATTTGTTTATTGCTTTCATTGAAATCGAGAGAGGGAGATATTGGTAGAACGCTGAATAGTTAGGGTGAGTGTTTGAACCTTAGGGGTTTTACTTGTTAATTAATAGGGATATTAGTTAACCTCGTTTAATCGAATTAGGTTAATGTTTAATCGGCTTAATCTCATATAAGGGATTGTGTTAGAGTTGAGTAGCTTAATTTAGGTTCAGGAGAATCACTTTAATCCTTTAGAAAGCCTAAGATTAAAGTGTACTATTGTTCAGAATCACATGTGTTAGGGAGAGTTAGCAATTCTTAGGATGAGAGAGGGGGATTAATAACTTTAAGCCTTTTATTTGAATTATTTCCATTCGATTTTATTGTAATTCGATTTTACTTCTTAGTTATTTAATTAGAGCTATCTTCAATCCAAAATTGGTTTGCCTAAATAATATGTTTAAACTTTTGGAGTACTTAGCACGTAGTCCCTGTGGTGACGATAACTCTTACTCTATCACTTTATTACTTGTGTGACTGGTATACGTGCCAAATCATTCAATAATATTCATGCATATGTATAAGAAATAAATTCACTCACATACATCCATTTTCCTCTTAAGCAAATGAAAAATTTTCCTACATTTTTCTACATCTATACTGATATCTCTCTAATAATAACACTTAAAAACTAGGGATGTTACAGTCATTCTTAAGGTGGTAATTAGGCACAACATAAAGTATTCAAAGATATTTGAGTAGGAAAAAGAGGATTCACTACTCCTAATAGAAGGAAGTATATCCATGACCAATTGTCGGGATAATCGGTAAGAAGTCCTTGGCCAAACAAACTTATAATGAAGTAGTCTTCAATGACACAAATTAAAGTGATTGATCCCAAAGGACAAGGAACTGACTACTTGGACTGGACTTGACATAATCAAGTATGGTGGGAGTTGACACATAGGCCATACTCTAAACCAAGTGGGTATAAGATGGTGAAACATGGCAAAGACACACTTTAGTTGTAGAAAGGTTTAAAGTCAAACAACTGACTTTCTGGTTAATTGGGGTCACGATGTGTTGCTAGATACAGCTCGTGATCTATTTACAATCAAGTGTTGATTGTGAATGGCTAATATAGCTAGAAACCTAATGGGTTACACGAATAGAAATTCACTAGGAATGTGAAATGGGCTTGAGGATTTGATCCTAAATTGAAGAATTAATTAAAAGGATATAAGAGAATAAAAGAAATAGGAATATGTTCCTATTCCTACCCAAACAAGGAAAAGTCCAAATGAGAACCTCTTGCCCGCCTCCTCTCTCAAAGAGATTGGGCTTCTTAAGGTGCCATCTTAAGAAGCCCAATAAGAGAATGACACCCACTAAAGGAATTAGGGCTTTAGGGTTTAAGGCAGCATCTATCACTTTAAGAGTGATAGTGAAAGCCATACATAATACTCTCTCTCTCAATTGTTAAGAATTTTGTTTAAGAAACACTCTTGTTTTTTCTTCTTCATCCAAGAGGGTTTTCTTTATAGCTTCTTCTTGCTTGCTAGCACAAGAATGAGAAGGAACCCGTAACCTGAAGAGAATTTTTCTTAGCGTATTTCACGTGGGTTACCATTAGAGGTATCCCATTTTAGATACTTGCTTTATCTTGGAAAGGTTGTTGCGCTAGAAGAGGTATTTCTCTTCATCTTGATTACTTGGTTAATGTAATGGTAATATAGGTTGATCCTTCAGTGAATGAGTTTTAGAGAAAAGGTTTTAAATTCCGCTGCGTTCTATGATCTCTAAAATCCTAGAGTGGTATTAGAGACCACCTATAGTTACCATTACTATAAAATGAAGAATGTATGAGTATAATAGAAATCGATATGTTTAGGTTTTGTGTTTTTGAAACATGAATATGGTGTGATGCTTGTTTCTTTTTCTTTAAAATTTTGTATAGAAGAGCATGAGATGTTTTTATGAATTTTGTTGAGAAATATGTTTTGAATTTCACTTTGTTGAAAAACATATTTTGATGCCAAACAGGAACATTTTTAAAAGAAAAATATTTTTTTTCATCAAAAGGGTTTTTTAAAAGAAAAATTGTTTTGAATCATAAACTCTATTTTTTTCTCTCTTAGTAGATGTTTTCTTTGGCGTAAAAATAAAAATAATTTTTTTTCCAAATTCAAGACTGAATTAGGTTAAATTAATTTGATTGATTTATATCAAGGTTAGTTTCCTAATATGATTTAGGAAACAAAATAATTAGATTAATTGATTCAAGATATGATTATTTTCTTAATTTGATTAGGAAATAAATGGAATAATGAATCTTAATCAATATAAGATCAATTAATTTGATAGTCAAATAAATTGATTAGGTTGGATTAAGATTAGTTTCCTAATATGATTTAAGAAACAATTTAATTAATTGATTAGATTGTATCTTGATTGATTTCCTAATATGATTTAGGAAATAAATAAATAAATAAATTATTTTAAATCTCGATTCATTTATTATCTTAAATTAGGAAATAAACTTTTTAGAATTAACTAGAATCTTTATTACTTCCTTAATTTAAATAATGAAACAAATCAATTTGGAATTGAATTGAGATTTATTTATTTTTCCTAATTAGATTAGGAAACTAGAATTAAAGAGTTTTTAATTCTAAACAAGGAAACAAGCAATTATTAATTGAGATTAAAATGAAAGTAAAAATAATTTATGTGATGAACTTCTATTATACATTTATTTTGATAGACAATACATGATAGGATGTATGAATGACATGATGGCTGGTTATGGACATTTACCAAGTATGAATAGCTCATGGATGTTTTTTAAATTATGGTTTTGATAAATAGGGTTTATGTACCCTGCCTCTCTCTATCTCTCTATTGTACTTCTCTTCTCACCTAACCTAGTGGGTAACAAGGAATGAAGTCAAAACACATGATCCATATCCAAGATAATTTCTCACCTAGCTCCCCCAAATGTAACTTGAGGTTTCTCATTAAACAATGTAATTAGATTACATAAGGTTAGTATCGGAACGAGATACAAGAAAGAAACCATGGAGAGGGAGTTGAGGCCATATGAAGAGTACAAATAGAAGTTCTATGTCTTCAATGTAAAATCATGCATATACCTAGGTTTGACCTAGTCATCTCTTTTGGCTCAAAGAGTTGACTATAGGTAAGTCCATAACCACGCCATATAGTTTACAATCTATATATGTGTAATGAGATCACACATATGATGCATGTCTAATTTAAAATCTAATGAGACTAATTAAGAAAACTCTCGAATAATATTAAAGCTAAAGTCTTTCATTAATATTGGGCGAATCAGAGATCTTCTCAAAGCTTGGGTTGTTGGACTATCTCCGAGCTTGGCTTTAAGTTGAACATATTCAAACCATTGAGATATGACCTTATAATTAATGGGTTGGTTTTAACTAGAAGCATTGATTTGTTAGACTTTCTTCGAGGTCAATGTGGACATAGACTAAGTTAGGCTATATATATATATGATGTGCATGAGTCAAAAGTTGATAAGCCCAATGATTAGTGCATACATCAATAGTTGATCGCACCACTTGATGGTTGCATACATGATGGCTTGTTGGACTCTCTCCAAGGTCATGCAAGGTGAGTTTTGGACATTGAGCCGTTCTTCCAGATCCAAAATAGAGTTTTTGTTTTTATTTTGGGTTCATAATAAAATAGTAGGAGTAATAATGTGATATATTAAAAATCGTATATCATGCATTCATGTACATAGTTTAACATGCTCATGTTTTTACATCTAGGTTGATAGAATCATGACATCCACCATGAATTTGAGATCAATTCTTGAGTCAAATAAGTTGACTGGGGCAAATTTCTTGGACTGGCTAAGAAACTTGAGAATCGTTCTCAAGGTTGAACACATTGCCTATGTTCTTGATGAGGCATTCCCTGAACCCCTTGCTGATGACACTGATGAGGACTAAGTGTTGGCCTATAAAAAGCGTATGGGTGATGATGAGCTAGCAACTTGTATCATGTTGGCCTTTATGACACCCGATCTTCAGAAGCAGTAAGAGGGCATGGACATACACCATGATCTTCCATCTGAGGGAGCTATTTGATGAGCAAGTGAGAACCAAAAAGTTCGATGTCTCACGTTCACCTTTTTGTTCCAAGATGCATGAAGGGGCATCTGTAGTGCAACATGCACTTAAGATGAATGACTACTTTGAGAGATTAACAGTGCTAGGTTTTACGATGGATCATGAATTAAGTGTTGACCTAATTCTCTAGAGTTTGCTTGATAATTACGCACTTTCATAATGAACTATCAGATGAATCGGATCTCATCGATTATACTAGAGCTAATCAACCTACTCAAGGAAACCAAGCCTTCTATCAAGAAAGAGAAGAAGGTTGTGATGCTGGTGTGTCACAACCCATCTAGGGTACATGACTGGCATGAGAGTGAGCCAAACCTTATCTCGGAACCTAGTCTATTTTATCGAACCAACATGCATAATATTCTAAAATAGTCAAATAAAATAAGTTTCATCTAAGGAGAATTGTCCTTTAATTATCCACAATTAGCTAAATACAAATAATTATACCACTATTATATATTTTATACCTTCCATCATGACAATAAATAAAATATTTAGAAGCAAATCTTTAATACAATTGAATTATCCCTATGCATTACTTCTCAATTTACAATGATAGAAATATCAAATCCTAAGCTACCTATACGATCACGGAGCAACTCTAGAGTATTAAAATTAAATATACAAGGATAGGATTTAAATTATCCCTGAATGAATACTAGCCTTTAAATGTCAACTCTGAAAAATGTTAATAAGAAGGTATGAGCAAACTACTTGCCCAGTGAGGAGTCAACACTACACTATGACGAAAAATAATTATCATGCATCATAATGATAACATACATCAATCATCATAAACCAATCATATCACAATGTATCAGAATACAAGATAACACAAAACAACAGGAAGATCAATCAGTTACACAATTTCCTGTACCAACTGGTTCGTCTAGGATATCATTGGATCGTTGCCTGCGGCCTCCGCTGCATCCACCCTTATCACTCTATATATAAATCTCCACCCTTATGGCTCCTTGTAGAATTTCCCATGTGGTGAACCACCATGTCGTACCAATCACAATCACAATCATGAGCCACATACACAACTCATTCATTTACAATTTAAGTCACAACATAATCAACATGGTTCCAGCAACATAGCATGTATACAGCATAACCCATCATAAACATAGTAACATATCATATCCTTATATAACCATCTACAAATGAATGAGTTCAACAATCACACATCTCATTTAAAACATGTCAACAACGTGATGCTCAACATACCTTTATAGGTAATTTATCACTCTTTAATTTAGATACATTGCATGCTTTCACTATGATGCAAGGAATTATAAAGAATAAATCACTTAATCATAGGAAGCATCAACCCACTCACCTCGGATCCATGTCAAACTTATGCTTTAAATCTAAGAAGGAAGGCTACAAATCTCACCGAAGGCCTAAAAAAATCAAATTAAGCAAGAAATATCACCAAACCAAAACATAGGTTACCAATCATTCAACCATGTTCTGTTTTGAAGCCACATTCAAGCCCAAATTTTAGAAAAATTATCGTATTTATTCGTTGTTCCAAAAATCATGGAACTTAGTACAGAACCTTCTTTATATTTAACATGCTATGGTAAAAATTTCAGATTAAATCTTTCTCGTTTGACCCCTCTACCGACCACATTAGTGACCCTAAGTCAGAGCTGTCAAATTTTCGCATAGGAGTTGTGTTATGCGTTTTAGACCTAGTTAACCATGTCCAAATGCAATGAAATTTTTCAGGGAGATAGGGTAATGTTTTATCTAAGTGTCGTAAAATTTTTAGGCCAAAATATTATCAATTAGTTGCCCAAACAGAGCCAAATTCCCGACCAGCCCAGATTTGCCTCTGCACTGATTTCAGACTATGTTTATAAATACTTTACCAAGTTAACCTTCTCCAAATGTCATGAATCTTTTCAGTTTGGATCTTTTACATATTAAGAGATTACAATAAAATTTTAAGGATTTTAGGGCCTCATTTGCCCATCCAAAATACACAGCAATAGCAGAATGCCAAATCAGTTTTATTTTTTACATCTTTCAAAATTCAGCTACTGTTATAGGTTCATTAAGGTACCAAACCAGCCTAGGAAATTCCGAAATAATTTAAACATATCCTTGGACACCATTTCAAATTGAATACCAAAAATCATGACCATTTGAGCTCATTTCACCTAAAAAACAGTCCACATACCAACAACAGTAGAAGACATCAATCTAATTCAATTTCCACCATTACTTTCTCATTTTCTCTCTTAGTCATACCTCTAATTCAATATCTTCTCAGGCCTAAAGTTAATTCAGCAACATTACAATTCCCAAATCATCTTCTCAGATTTATGACAAGATAGATAACATTGTCTCAGCAAAACAGAACTTTCAATTTCAAATCTTTCCTTTTTCTTAGTCTAATTGTACTTCCATTGACAGCTTTCACCCAATTAGCCACCATGTTCCCTTTTAATTTCTTTAGGCTCAGCATTGACAACAATAATTGAAAACTAAGACCCACATCATGTGTATATATATATATAACATAGCTTTACATTCTCGAATAGAAAATTCCATGAAGAAAAGAAACAATCAAAGTTACAATATAATCTTTGACAGCCCATATATGATTTCTGATTCAAAATATCAATTTAACTGTGTTAGATTTTTTTTTTCCATTTTCCTTATGGTCATCAGTAGAAACACAAATCCAAATATTATACAAAAACAAAATCTGATTCATTGTTGACCCACACAATTTCCTAACTCAAAATTTTTCAACATATCGGTTAATCAATAAGCAAAAACTTAGTTCTTAATTCTTCTGTTATAGAACCTTAAATTTCAGGCCAACATTCACCAAAGAAGCAATTCACACATGCAAAAATAGAGAAGGATATTTGATCTGAAAAAATAATCAGGTTTTCACTTACTCAAGGCTCACCACACACGCAAGAAAGAAAGCATAAAGATTCAAATTAGAACAGAGATTGTTCCTTACCCGTTGATATTAACCATCGCCGCTATGAATCCCTCCTCCGCTGGCCTGAACAACAAGAGCCACCTTACAGCAATGGCGAAGGATGAAGGATGAGACAACAACCTTTTATGCATTCACGCATTTGCCTTTCTCTCTTTCTCTTTCGCTCTCTCTCTCTCTCTCTCTCTCTCTCTCTCTCTCTCTCTCTCTCTCTCTCTCAGTGGCAGAGGGACTCGAAAGAAGGAGAAGAAGGGAATGAAGAACCCTTTTTCTAGTGACAACAACGATGGTGGTGGCTGACCGTGGCCAACGCAGCTCAATCTCCCACTCTCTCCCTCGATTTTCCTCTCTTCCTCTGAAGCCAAATGACTGAAAAGAAAATGGGTGTGTGTGTTTCATCTAGAGGCTTCGAGAGATAAGGGGAAATGGGACACATGGCATCATCCCTTAGTGCCACATCTTTCCCCTTTTGATTAATTAATGGGTTTAAAACAATTATACAACATAACATTTTTTAAATTAAGCTTCCATATGGGTCCTTCACAATTTTATAAAAATTCCAACTTTACCTTAAATTCCAAAAATATTTGTCTTTCCCATTTAATTAACTCTCTAACAAAAAATAAATATTTTCAAATAAGTCCTCAAGAATCTTTTATTATTTTATTTTTCATTGCAATTAAATCCTCCAGATATTTAAAATTTGAATTTTTGTTGCTCAAAAATTTTCTTTTTAAATTTAAAGGTTTACCATACTATTTTAAAAACTTGGGATATTATATGGTGGATTCTTCTAAGATTAAATGGGAAAGTTGCAAGAAGAAGAAATCCCTTAAGGCCAAGAAAGGTGTGAACACATAATTTTGTCCCTTAAAATAAAATAAAATACCAGTTTTATATAGGGTATCTTAATTCTTGTTTTAAACCCATTAAGAATAATTAATTAATTAATTAAAAAAAGGAAATGAGAAGAGAGAACCATATATTGATACACAATGCAGCGATATGAAATTGGTTCAGAGCTTCACGGAGGCATAATAGAGAAGCTAATGTGTGGGGTACTGGGAGTTGAGGAATGGGTAGCCATCTACGACCCTTCGACGCATTACAACAATTCATGATAAATAGGACTAGAGTAAGTTACACAAAAGAGGAGATGTAGGGTCATTTGATTATGCATCATATGACATGCATTTCTTGCTTAAAGGCAAGATGAGTAAATCACCTTTTAGTGAAAAGAGTAAATGTGCAACTGACTTATTGAGTGTAATACATACCGATGTATGTGGACCAATGTCAATGCACACTAGGAGTGGTTATGCCTACTTCATTACCTTTATCGATGACTATTCTAGATATAGGTATGTGTATCTAATGAGATACAAATCTGAGGTCTTTGAGAAGTTTAAAGAATTCAAAAATGAAGTAGAGAAACAACTTGGTAAAAGTATCAAGACACTAAGATCTGATCAAGATGGTGAATATTTAAACCAAGAGTTTCAGGATTATCTTAGGGACAATGGGATATTGTTCCAGTGGACTCCAGCTTACATGCCACAACATAATGGTGTGGCTAAAAGGAGAAACTGAACCTTGTTAGACATGGTTAGGTCCATGATGAGTACAAAGGGTGTTTATTTCAAGGCATGCTGTCTTCCTAGAGAAAGAGTTTCTCTTAATGAAAAACAATGATAATATGATTGAGCTTGAACTGCCTAGTCAAGAGCCAATAAAAACAGAACATCTACCAGCTCAAGAGCCAGAGCCATTAACTCATTCAAGAAAAATAATGGCTAGACCTTCCATACAAGCACAAATGCTTCATAGATCTAGTAAGGTACATAGGGCTCTTGAGAGATATGGATTTCTCATAAGTGAACCCAATGATGTACTACTTATAACCTATGAAGAAGTTCTGAAAGTTAAAAATCTGATAAATGGCTCGATGCCATGAAATCAGAAATGGATTCCATGTACGACAACCAAGTATGGATTTTGGTTGATCTACTTGATAGGATTAAGCCCATCGGGTGCAAATAGGTTTTCAAGAAGAAAACCGACATGGAAGGTGACATTGCAACCTATAAAGTAAGGTTGGTTGCAAAGAGATATCGTAAAAAACAAGATGTTGATTATGACAAAACATTTTCACCGATAGCCATGCTTAAATCCATTAGGATACTCTTAGCCATAATAGCTCATTTTGATTATGAGATATAAAAAATGGATGTGAAGACAATTTTTCTCAACAAAAACCTAACCGAGAATGTATATATCATACAACTTAAAGAATTCAAATCGAAAGATAGTAACAAATTATGCAAGCTTTAGAGATCCATCTATGGATTGAAGCAAGCATCCAGGAACATTCGATTTGATAAGACAATCAAAAAGTTTGGTTTCTTACAAAATCTGGATGAACCTTGTGTGTACAAAAAGATTAGTGGGAGTGCATTCATATTCCTTGTGTTGTATGTAGATGGCATACTACTCATAGGAAACGACATTTCTTTCCTTCAGTCTGTGAAGATTTGGCTTTCCAAGAATTTCTCCATAGAAGACCTTGGAGAAGTAACCTACATATTGGGGATAAGGATCTATAGAGATAGATCTGAAAGGTTGCTTCATTTTTCATAGTCTACATATATAGATTAGATGCTAAAGAGATTTAGCATGGAAGAGTCCAAGAGAAGATTCATTCCTATGACAAGTATTATTACACTCACAAAGTCTATGTGTCTGAAGACACATGATGAAAGAACTTGCATGAGTTTGATCCATTACGCCTCAGCCATGGGATCAATCATGTATGCTATGTTATGTACTAGGCCAAATGTATCATACGTTCTGAGTGTCACGAGTAGATATCAGTCTGACCTTGGTAAGGGTTATTGTGTGGCTTTTAAGGATATCCTTAAATACTTAAGAAAGACAAATGATTTATTCTTAATATATGGAGAAGGAGATCTCAAGGTAAACGGTTATATAGATACCAACTTTTAAACTGACAGGGATGATTCAAGATCCCTGTTAGGTTACATATTCATATTAATTGGAGATGTAGCCAATTGAAAAAGTTCCAAGCAAGAAACAATTATAGATTCTACCACCAAAACAGAGTACATTGCCGCTTCTGAGGTACCAAAAGAAGCAGCTTGGATTAAGAAGTTCATCACTGAACTAGGAGTGGTTGCCAGCATTGTTGATGCAGTACCGGTATATTGCGACAACAATGGAGCCATTTGACACGCAAATGAGCCATGGTCTCATCAGTAATCCAAACACATACTCCAAAGTTGCCACTTGATTAGGGAGATCATTAGTAGATTCAATGTGAAAATAGAGCGAGTTCTCACTAATAGGAATCTAGCTGATCCGCTAACTAAGCTATTACACCAGTGTAAGTTTGAGATACACACATACGTTTATGGTATTAGATAAAGATGATTGGCTTTAGCTCAAGTAGGATATTGTTAAAATGGTGCTCTAAAGGCAATCACCTTTAGCATCTGATGTACAAACTAAATTATTAATTTAAAGAGGCTTTCTTCATTATTTATGTTTATATCCATAAACTCAAGATTATATCATAATATAAAGTAATGAAGTCCATGACACAAAATATAGCATAAAGGAAATTATAATAGAGATCATGATGTGAGATTCCTACCATGTGTAATTATGTATATATCTAAACTATCTCTAGTTGTAGGATTACCTGACACTAGACATCAATGATCCAGATAGACTAGCACATGTTATACTTTTTGATTTGATCAAGCAACATCCTCATACGCTGTAAGCATGAGATGTTTTAAGTAAACATATGAATGCTTGTTAAAGGTAACAAGTATATTGGATGACCTGCATGAGACATCACATGGATACCTACTCAAATGTTAGTAATAGGTCTCATAGCAACTAATAGTGCAAGTATCCTTAGACTTGAGGAACTCAAGTTATCTTGGATATGGATTTGTATTTTGACTCTATTCCTTGTTAACCACCATGGGTCGCTCTTAAGGTGGTGATAGGGCACAACGTGAAGTATTCAAAGATATTTGAGTAGTCAATAGAGGATTCATCACTCTTAATAGAAGGAAGTATATCCATGGCCACTTGTTGGGATAATAGCTAAAAAGTCTTTGGCCAAAGCAGACTTGCCGTGAAATGGTCTTCAATGACATAGTTTAAAGTGATTGATCCCATAGGATAAGGAACTAACTACTTAGTCTGGACTTGACGTAATCAAGTATAGTGGGAGTTTACAGACAGGCCATACTCTAAACCAAATAGGTATAAGATAGTGAAAGGACATATTACATAGACAAGCTTTAGCTGTAGAAAGGTTTAGAGTAAAACAATTGACTTTCTAGTCAATTGGGGTCACGATGTGTTGCTAGATGCCGCTTGTGATCTATTTATAATCAAGTGTTGATTGTGAATGGCCAACATAGCCAGAAACCTAATAGGTCATACACATGGAAATTCACTAGGAATGTGAAAAATGCTTGAGGATTTAATCCTAAATTGGTGAATTAATTAAAAGGAGAACCTTTTGGCCGCCCCCTTTCTTAAAGTGATTGGGCTTCTTAAGGTGGCACCTTAAGAAGCCCAATAAGGGAATGGCACCCACAAGGAAATTAGGGCTTTAGGGTTTGAATAGCACCTATCACTTTAAGAATGATAGTGAAAGCCACATGCAATACTCTACCTCTCTCTCTCTCTCTCTCTCTCTCAATTGTTGAGAATCTTGTTTAGGAACACTCTTGTTTTTTGATCCTTCATCCAAGAGGGTTTTCTCTATAGGTTCTTCGTGGTTGCTAGCACAAGAATGAGAAGGAACCTCATTACATGGAAAGGTTTTTCCTTAGCGTATTTTGTGTGAATTACCATTAGAGATATCCAATTTTGGATATTTGCTTTGGCTTGGAGAGGTTGCTGCACTACAAGAGGTATTTCTCTTCATCTTGATTACTTGGTTAATGTAATGGTAATATAGGTTAATCCTTTGGTGAGGTTTTAGAGAAAAAATTTTAAATTCTGTTGCGTTCTATGTTCTATAAAATCCTACCAAAAAAACTAATACAATTTAGTCTAACTTACCCTTCGTGCAAGATGCTATTGAGGAGGAAGCTGATTCTATTGGAGGCTTTGGAAGAGCTAAATCATTTCATTATGTTTTCTAGTCATCTACTTCATTTAAGACCTAAAGCTTGACATCTCCTCTACTTGAGATCTGAGGCTTGATATCTCCTCCACTTGGGACCTCAAATTTGCAACCTCTGTCTGTAACTTATGAACAGATTGACTGAAAGATGACTTGCCAGCAAAGCGCGAAGTGCTCCCAAACACTTGAGAAGGGCATGGTTTGAATCCTAAGCCATGCACTTGTTCATGACACACTTGGCTTCCTAAAGTCAGGGCTAATGCGGCTTGAGTCAAGACTGTAGTTGATGCAAACCCCTGCAACTCAATGGCCTTATTTGGGTAAACAACTTATTTAAATACTTATAGAATAAATGATTATTATATAATTGCTTATATATAAGTTATTTTTACAATTGAAGAGTTTATGAGGGTAAACTTTTTCAGCTTATTTTTATAAGCTATCCTAGAGAGCTTATGAAAATAAGCTGAGAACAGCTTATGGGCATGCCATAAGCTATTTCTGTAAGCTCTCCCAAACACGTGCATAAGCACTTATGATATAAGATAAGTTAGATAAGCTCAAAATAAGTTCTTCCAAACACATCCAATCTCAAATTTTTTTTCTTGCACACCTATATATAAAATGAAAACATTATTAACAAATGACCAATTGAATAAATCAACTCACATTTTAGAAATTTAAATATAGAATAGCTTACACTAATGGCTTTTGCTTCATCGCTGACAAATGAGCCATCCTTCTTCTTGTGAGTGAGATTCCAAAGTTTCACCTTGCTGACGCGTCTACCATGCTTAACACCCTACAGAATTAAATTTAGTTAGTTAATTATGAAATAATATTATATTATGGATTAAAAAGAAGTTTACCACCTTGTCTCCTTTCTGAGCCAAACTGTCCGTGCCTCCTGTCTAATTGAGCGTCTGACGTTGTCTGCTGGCCTTGTTTTTCTCAGCTCTCTTCTAACATTTGGATGAAATATGTTATTATATTGTCAAAAAAATGATAAATAAATAAAAAATAATGTTTGAAAGTGTCATTACCTGATAGGTGGATCTTGATAGTGTCGAACATAAACAGCCTAATCATCCCTTGGAATTTCACTTGGAACCTCTGCTATTATTTCTTTTGTTGATCTAATCTCATTATTTCGAGCCCTATATAGGTCCAGACACTTGTTCTTCCAACCTAAGCCAATTTTCTTTACAATAAATTTTCTTTGTGCAACATTGTCAACAACAAATCTGGTTTGAAAAACAAAAATAAAAAGCTTAATTAGAATATATATATATATATATAATTAAGAAAATAATAAATTGATAATTGATAACTATTAAGAAGTCTCAAGACTTGGAAAATCACTAATTGTCCACAAAATAGTTGCACACATGTTAAACATTTCGTTCACATGAGATCATATGTTTTAACACCAATAGTTCATTACTCTTTCAACTCCTCTATCAACTGCTGTAAATAGACATCAATATCATTACCTAGGGCTCTCTTCCCTGGAATAATCATTGAAAGAATGAGAGAACTTTGTTTCATGCACATCCATGGAAGGAGATTGTAAGGTATCAAAACCATGGGTCAAATGCTATAACTTGTACTTAAATTTCCAAATGAATTGAAACCATTAATTGCTAACCCAAGATGAACATTACGTAGATTCGAAGCAAATTGATAATTTGTCAAATCAAACATTTCTAAGCTTCAGAGTCTCTTGGATGTCTTAGTAACCCATCATTATTCCTATAATCAGCATGCCATCTCATGTGTTTAGCAGTATTAGATGGCAAAAATAACCTTTGTAATATGGGTTTTAATGAAAAATATCTAAGTATTTTAGCAAGTCATTTTTTTCGTTCTTCACTTTCACTTGATACACCCTTACCCTTAGGTTTTCATCTACATATATTGTATTTTTTACAAGCATCTTTATTTTCATCATCCCCCAGTATAACATGCAGTCATTTAGACATATGTGAATATTTAGTGTAATTGAGCCCTAGTTTATTGATAGTTTTCTTAGCCTCATTAAAAAATGTTTGCTTGGAGCCACTACGACCGCTGAGTCACCCAGAATTGAATTCGTGGCAACTTGCAGTATAATGGTCATCCCAGGTCGTATTCTTTCAAGGAACCTTACTTCTAAATTGCTTAATTAATTGTTCTAACACTAATTAACCTAATTACCTACTGATTACCTACCTAATTACCATCAGGGGGTGATTGCATAATTAAGGCATAAAACAGAAATTAAAACAAAACAAAAATAGAATTAAAACAATAACAGAATTGAAATGCAATCAACCTTGGTCTTCTCTGAAGTTGCAACCATCCCAGTCCTATTCTAATATTCAGTCCAGTTCTATCCGTCATCTGATATTCAAATAATTTGTCTAGAAAGTCTTCTAGCCTAGGTTACACTAAGAGATAAGCAAGAAAATCTTCTCTACAATATAACTCAGCATAACCTCAATAATCTAACTAGCATCATGCAAGATAAACATCATTACATGGCATTTCCATCTCATTTACCACATCAAACGATCACAGTAAATAAACCTCAAATAAAGAACATAAATCAAAAAATAAATCTATGCTATCCAACCAGAGCAACAAAAATCCATGAACCAGAGGAATGCAAGATGAAAATGAAATGTATAGAACAAGAACTTATCTTATATTGCTCAAGAACTCAGATTACATCTCCAGTTTCCAACCAAGACTGATTACAAAGTGATTTTACCCCTCCATAGAGGCCAAAACAGAGGAGAAATTGGGGGAGGGGGCAACCTACGAAATCTAGGAGAAAAATGGAAGAAGAAAGTCTTTAACAAGGTGAAATGGTGGTCTGAATGTCTCTTAAGCTACTGCCAGGAGAGAGGGACAAATTTGCACTTCTGGTTAGGTCCTTTTCACATTCTGACATGCAGTTCTAATGTAGCAAAAGTGCAGAACAGATTCATGGAAATGGTGCTACAGAAACTCCCTTTTATTGGTGCAGAAAAGTGGTTGCCATTTTTGATTTCTGCTACTTTTTTCTGATGCATGCTTCAGCTATTGTTTGCTTTCTAGTTGCTGCTGTAAAGTGCAAGAACAGTGGGCCCCAATCCATTCAATGCTTAGTCAGCCCTAGAATGCCATGTCAGCATCTAGGCATTGCCAAGTCAGCGATCTAACTCTCCAATAATTAAATCTGAAAAATATACAATTGAATTAATTGAGATAAAAAATATGAAATTGAAACATATTAATTTTATAATTAATTTACACCCAAAAAATCTAAAACATAATAAAATTGGAGAATTTACATTGTTGGGAAATGTAAATAGGTTAAGATAGAGACTAAATTGTATATGAAAATGCCTGATATCAATGTTGGAATTTTATGATGTCCAAATACATTGCCAATAACTCTAATATCACTGACATTACCTTGTCAGTTATCCCACACATACACTTGATGTGATACAGTCTTATAAAAAATGACAAATTTATAATTTCTCACATCTTTCATACAGACTCTGTTGTTCATCTTCAAGTAACTCATAAAACTTTCTAGTTTCATTATTCATTTGATTTGATGGAATAAAAGTCTTACCAACTTCTACTTTTCATTTTCAGTGTGAACACCAAATGCATCATGGACCATGTCATGCATAGGATTATGCAAATTAATTCTATCTCTTATCATATGTGGCCTTGAAATAGATTCTACAAAGGGCTCTACCAGAAGTGTCTCCCCTTGTCAGGACCAAAATGTGTAAACTTGTGGGAATGCATTGAGAATGAAGTGTTCATGTAGAACTTCTCTATTGCCACTTTTTGAATTTGCATTTGGGAAATAGACATATGATTTTACCCTCAATACTATTATTTGCAAATGCAAAATCTAAAAACACATTAAGTCCGTCTAAATATTCAAGAGTATTTCGAGCTCTAGCAATCAAGGACTTATCCATTATGTTCTGCAATCAATCGCAAGACAATATTGTAACTAACTGTAAAAGTTATGCCAAGTATAAGCCTACATTTTCACTACCAAAAAAGAATTGAGGAATAGCAAGCTTAATGCTTTAAACCCCCAAGGGCAATCAATATTCATATATATAGGGACAACATTAAAGAATATGTATTTTTTTTATAAGTATATCGATGGATGGATTCCATGTTGTTTTAATCTCAACCATTTGAAGACATTGAATACAAAAATCAATGATATAATAGTAAATGCGAGAGGAGAACAATTGGTTCAAATATGTGTTTATAGCTTATGAGCACCATTGTTACACATATTTGTGACTAAATGTTAGTGTTGTTCATAGTATTTCAACATTTTGGTGTCTTGGGTTCTATCGGCACTACACTAGAACTTTCTTTCTCACAATCTTTCTTGAATACATAAGGATTTTACATATGACAGGCATGTACAGTTCGTTCTTACATTTATGCCCAAAGAATTGGCCATGGGCACATTACATAGGCATGTACAGTTGGGCAAAAACAATAACATATTGATTATACATTATGTATGTATTTCACCTAGTATTTTCATTCTATAGCACATTAATCAAGCACAACAATAACATAACATAACAATCTGTAAAGTCAATATTAAAGAAAAAAGCCTACAAAATTAAACAAACAGTCAACAAAAAAGAAAACAAAAGAAGCAAGGAAAATATCATGTCAAAGACAACAATCAATCGATTGAACCTAGAATTAGAATCAAGAACCATGTATTTTCAATGAATAACAAAAAAATATATAGACATTGAGAACATTAAGCAAATAACTAAGAAAAATGAATAATAATAATAATTATTATTATTACTGTTCTAACTAGTATGAAGCCAAATCCTTAGTCAGTGCAATAAAAAGCTCCAAAACAGCCCCCACAAACCTAGGGAAAATGCACACCAAGTTAGTCAACCAGTTGCTCTAGTTGGCGGGTTTGAGGTATAAATGTGCACCGTAATTTTATCAAGGATAAACTAATTAAAAAACATATACTTCAATTGTAGTGTATGTGTATATTAAGCATGCATGAGTAAAGAGAGTATTTTGTCTAAAATTAACAATAAGATTTATATCTATCTATTTTTTTAATAAGCCAAAGAAATATTACTAATATAGCATAAGAGTAATCCAAACCCTTAACAATGCACAAAAATACATAGGCGAGCTACTTGACGCAGTTTAATACAATCAACTTCGCTAATTCGATCATATAAAAGCTAAGGCACTCCCAACTCATCTAATGTTATTAAAATTTAGGATAGAAATCTCCCTCATCTTGGATCCGAGCAAAGCTTCCACACTCTAAACCAAAAGAAGATGTCAAAGAACTCGTAAAAAACCTAGAAAATAACCAAAGAAGGAAACAAGACCCATTTAGAACATAGGTTATCTAACATCCAACATTGTTATGTTTTTAGACTAGTTTTGGAGCCAAATTATACAAAATTTCTGGTATTATTAACAAAAAAAGAAGAAGAAGTAATAACTAGTGCATCTCATTTAAAAGGTTTTATTGTTGTTTAGTCACCCTAATTTCTTCCATAAAATAATTCAATTTGAGCAATATTTTATAAAAACTTTATTCTACTCATTCCAAAAGTTTTTGTTGCTAAAACTTACACATATAAAATTTTGAATGACTCAAATTCAATCAAGAAAAGTTCCAATTTAAAAAAAAAAAAGAAACACCAATTGCTCTATGTAATTATTTAGTCTAAATGTTGACCCTAATAATCCTAGGCGAGCTTCCGGGCTCCTAACATCACTAAGTCAGGTTGTTGCTTATTTTGCTTATTGTTTATTGTTGCTTATTGTTGCTCTTGGAGAATGATTTTTCCATATTTTTCTCTGGCTAAATGTCTTACAGGGCCATGGTTAATTTCCAAAAATCCTCAGTAGCAAGTTCTTCTGTTTTCTTTGTGCCTCTTGCAGGAAATGTTGAAAAACTCAATGAGAACTAAAACATATCAAAATGTAATTTATCAGAACAAGTTCTTATTCAAGAATAAAGTAGTTCTTGACGTATGTGTTGGAACTGAAATTTTATTACTATTTTGTGCTAAAGCAGGGGCCAACATGTGTATGCAGTATGTGTCTATTTTGCCCCTTTCCTTTTAATGTTTCTAAATGACAAAGCTTTTAGTGGATTATAAATTTATGATACTCTCCCATAGCGTTTTTAATTACAAGGTTTGTTATTTTGGATGCTCAGGTGGAGTGCTCTGAAATGGCTGACGTGGCAAAAGAGATTGTTGATACTAATGGGTTCTCCAATGGTGAAGCCATTTATACTGTGTCCAATTTAATTCCTTTTGGTAGGTAATTAATTACAAATTTTACCCACTGTAATTACTAGTATTTTTTTTATTTTACAGTTGTAACAGTTCTAAAGGGGAAAATGGAAGAAATTCAATCAGGTTCTTTTTAGTTATTGATCATCACTAAATCAAGTTCTTTTTAGGCATTAATCATTACTAAATCAAAATTGATTTTCAATATTTGGTTACCCGAAGCTCAGCAAATGTTGAATCACGTAGCACCTACGACAAGAATTCCATCAAAATTGGGAACCCAACATACAGAATAGATTTCAATACCCATGTTTCAATACTCATATTTCCCGAAACACAGCATACAACACAGAATAGGAAACGTTTCAACAGAAAAGGGGAAAAAAAAAAGAAAAACAAACGATGGACTATACTTACCGGCGTAGATGGCCGAAAGATCAAGTATCTCAATTCACTTGTTTCCAAAAGTCACTTTGACAAACATATGGACCAAATTGAAATAAACACAACATTTAAGGAATAAAATTGAAATGTTTGTTCTTTCAAGGTCTCAATTAAGACAATTGTAATTTCTTGAAAACTAAATCAATTTACTTAGAAATAAATTAGAGGATAGCCTAAGATATTATTTAAAACAATAGGATTATTATTATTATTATTATTATTATTATTATTATTATTATTATTATTATTATTATTATTATTATTATTGTTATTTAATGGGTTAATTACAACAAAGGCCCTTGTGAATTGGCCCATTTTCACATTGGTACCATGTGATTCAAAATGTGCCAACTGAGTAGTTTGTAGTTTGCTTAAGTTTTAAATAGAAAAGTCACATGAGTGGGCTAGCAAAAAAAGAGCTGGGCCAGGCCAACCCATTTTCAAAATGGGCCAATAACGGCTAAACTCGGCTCGCCTAATGTGGGTTAGCGAGCTAAATAGGTCAACTTGCTAGCGTTGCCTATTTTTTTTACTTAATATCTCAATTAATCCAAAAAAAAATCAATTATAGAACATCTAAGATTGAGAGATGAGAGGCGAGATTGAGACGTAACGGGAGGCGTGAGTAAGAAAACATTTGAGATTGAGAGACAACAAGAGGCGAGAGAACGAAGTTACAGAAGCGACGTTGAGAGAGAACAAGGAGACGAGAGTGGGAAAACATTTGAGACTGAGAGAGAAAATGAGAGACAAGAGGCGAGAGAACAGAGTTACTGAGGGGAGATTGAGAGAGAACAAGGAGGCACGAGTGAGAAAACATTTGAGATTGAGAGAGAAAATGAGAGATGAGATGCAAGAGAATAGAGACGAGATTGAGAGAGAACAAGAAGGTGTGAACAAGAGAATAGATATGAGAATGAGAGACGAGAGGTGAGAGAACATAGGCAACTGCCGTTTGCCACTGACGACCATGCGAGTGACAGAGAACATGGGAGCAACACTGCAATAGAGAGATATCGATAACAAGCAAGATAACCGACTACTAGTACCAGATTTGAGATTGAGATTAGATAATGAGAGACGAGACTAAGTGTGAAAACTGGAGAGGTATGAAATTATCTAAATGATATGTGTCCCTTCCACTAATTACCTCCATCTAGAAACATAGGCTTAAATACGATAGCGAGTACATGCTCCCAAACTCTTTTCCTCTTCAGGACACAATCAGCGAGAATCAGTCAACTCAAAAAGTCATAAAATTTAGTAAAGTTTTTTTTCATAAAAAGAAAAAGAAACAATCATTCGTGTAAGTAAATAATTAAATAACGGCATCAAGTGGAAGACCGGAATTGGAAATCTGGGAAACACAATAACGGGTTCCATCTCTAAATTAAGTTTTCGTAATTACCTTTGTGCCTGTTAAGGTTCTACATATGTATGGTATGATGAACTGAACAGGTACATTGTCCCACGCAAATGAGATTAATAATGCACGAACTTTGCAGCAAAATTACCAAATGATGATTTGTTACTGTCAAGAAAGTATGGGGGAGGGACATGACAAGACGATAGAAGTCCTTCTCTATGGATCCCTTTGCATTGTTACGTAGTGTAGGCGTAGCTAGCCCGCAAATCATTTGGGCCTTTGGGTAAGTAAACAGAGGCATACGTTTTTGGTAAGTGATGGCTTTATCTGAAAGAGAGAGATAATGGTGAGGAAGCAAGTTAAGGATAGGGGAGAGTTGGACCTCGTCTTGGGACGCGTCTGGGTGGGGATCAAAGTGGGGATGTGTCAGTAATGAAGGTGATAATGAAGAAAGCATTAAAGGCGAAAAAGTAGCTTTGAAAAAGATATGGGGGCTGGTGGTGCGATTAAGCATTAAGTCCTTTTTCAAGAACAATGCTCGTAGCCATTATACACCCACCTAACAACAAAGGATTCGGTGCCTCTCTAATTCTTTTCAATACTTTTATTTGGACGGGTAGATTGAAGTCATAGATGGCCCACATCGAGTAAAAAATATTAAAAAGTCTAAGTCGTTAAATTTATGTGATTCAATAACTAAATTGTATCCCCTTAATAAATAGTTTATTCACCTAGGTCCTTATCTAAGATTTTTTTTTAATCTTGATTTAAGATAATATTTAACTTTATCTAGATTTCTCATTCTAGAATATATTTTAGTTTCAATTTAAATTTTTTCCTATAAATTTTCTAGTTTAGTCTTTTCAATAGTTTTTGTTCGATTTGACCCGTTCATGGCTTCAATCTAACGATGTAATTAAAAGTATCAGAGAGTTCAATACTTTTGAAATATTGAAAAGGCTCCAAATCCAACAAGGATTAAAATCTATTTTAAGCTTTCAAATCTTTTCTTTTCAACTTGAGCCTATAACAAAAAAAGAAAACGACAAAAGGGGATTAAAATCTATTTTAAGCTTTCAAATCTTTTCTTTTCAACTTGAGCCTATAACAAAAAAAGAAAACGAAGAAATTAGATAAAAACTATTCTCAAAATGATACAATCAAAAGGAAATAAACTAGAGAAACCAAAGCCAAACTTTTAACAAAACAAAGAGTGAAACTTAATTATAAAAGCTTAATATTAGGTTGAAAACAAAAATTTTTGTCACTTTTTGCCCATAAAAAAATTGATAATACAAGAGGAATATCCCGTACCCCCATTCTCCGGATGCTTGCAGGATCCCCAAATATTAACAAAATATTTTAGCTATATATATGAACTCTTAACTTCCATAAACTTTAACCAGAAATAAAAACATATTATAATATTTATTATTAAAAAAACTCAAAAGTAATAATCAAAACATATTGTTGGAATTACGTATAATTAACGGCAAAAATGAAACAATCAATTTATATGCACAAATGAATAATCAGTTTCACTCTCCCTGACACTTTCACCAAAGAAGCATCTGTTTTTGGTTCCAAAAGAAACAATCAATTTTACATGGCAGAAGCTCACTTCCTGCTGCGGGTCTTGAATTTTACATGCGAGAGATGACATTACTATGGACTGATGGAGAGAAGCATTATGTTTCTTTTAGTTTTATATTTTATATAAATTAATTTAAATTATTATAAATATTAAATCACTAAAATGGACAGACGCTATTAATATATATATATATATACATATATATATACACATATATATATATACATATACATGTGTATATGCACGTATGTAGCATAAGGATATTTAAGTAATATAAACGAGGATGTAGTCCTTGTAGGACAAGGAGTATAACGTCCTTAAATTATCTTTAGAGAGAATTTTATTTCCTATTCCCATCCCCTCACAAGAAAAAAAAATTCCCGAATATGAAGCTAGGAATGGGATAGTCTCTGTAATAATACCCGAACTTGGAGAATTTATGCCATCCCTATTAGCAAGTCCAATGAAGTTCGGATATGAGGAGAATGGTTTGGTTCAGATATTAACACGCATTCAAAGGGTAAAATATAAGCTAATTTAACATATTAATTCCCCCTGAACAACTAGTAGTGATTCTTAAGAACAAAATGGCAAATGCATATTTCAAGATTAACTTCAACTAATGCAAAAAAAGTATAAATGATGCTTCTGCAAAATATTGACTACACAATTAAAGGAAGGTGCAATATACAAATTAGCTTGAGTTCTATATAGTTCCCACTTAAATTGCAGAGTGCAATCATTAGATGTTTACCTTTTGTTTTTTATTGGACAACCACGATTAAAGGATGGTGCACTTTACTTTTTTCTTTCTTTAATTGTCACCATTTGATCGAAAACAAATAGTCCAAATCTGAAGACTACAATTTGCCGTTTTGACAGGAACTACTACAGAGGATCCAAAACCAAACTACACAGCTTCGCAACTCCAGCTAGTAGTACTAGTTACTGTGTAACAAAAAAGGCAACCAAAAAGAAATAAGTTCAGTGTCTAGTATTTCTGCATTACACTACAAATCACTCGAGTGACGTTGACGCTAAATATAAGTTTCAACATCCCAGGTTCTCCCAACAGAGTATGGCACAAAGTACTCAGGTTCAAGCCTTATTCTCTGCAAATAATAACTCGCACCTCCGGACTGATAGAGTTCGTTTCTAGCTCTTGCACCATCTGATAATGGTACCATGTCTGTATTACCAAAATTACTTGATGCCGGCCATGTCGACATTGATCTCTGCAAGTCATAACTGAAACTAACAGAACCTGAAACTGCTCTATTACTAACATTACTTGATGCTGGCCATGTTGGCATTGATCTCTGCAAGTCATAATTGAAACTACAAACAGAATCCGAAACTGCTCTATTACTAACATGACTTGACGCTGGCCATGCTGGCATAGATCTCTGCAAGTCATAACCGATACTACCATCAGAACCCAAAACTGATCTTCCATCTGATAAGGGTACCATGTCCATATAACCAAAATTACTTGATGCTGGCCATGATCTCTGCAAGTCATAATTGAAACCAGCAGAACCTGAGAATGCTCTATTACTAACATTACTTGATGCTGGCCATGGTGGCATTGATCTCTGCAAGTCATAACTGAAACTACAGACAGAATTCAAAATAGCTCTATTATTAACATTACTTGATGCTGGCCATGCCAGCATAGATCTCTGCAAGTCATAACCGATACTACCATCAGAACCAAAAACTGATCTTCCATATATCTCTAATTCATTGTTTGTGTAGCCTCCAAAGAATGGAGGGTATCCATTAATTCTTGAACTAATCATAGATGGTGGCACTCCTTCATTCATTTTCAACACGTGATTTCTCGCAAGGTAATGAGTGAGATTCCTTTGTTTTTCGATTTTGGGTTTTTTCTTCGTGGCTCTGGGAATGTAAGCAAACTTGAAGGTGCTGCATTTACCTAGCGGGAAAGGCTCATCACATCTAAAGCCGTCGCCTCGCTTGTTGTTGTAACCTGGGTAATCTCCCCTGTTGAAACCAGCACACTCTATGAGCGTAAGAGAGCTTTGCTCCCCAAGTTTATGTATGTTCCAGTCGCTGAAGGGTGCTGTAGTCTTATGATTCACATGAATTTCACCATTAGGTCGAAGCATACTCCTTGCATTTGTTAAGAAACCAAGCACAAGGTTCCTGTGTTTCCTGTAAATGCCAGACAAAAGGAATCTAAAGGCTTCACCAAGAACACGGAGCATTCAGAACAAAACATCCCAAATAGCTTATATGTCAGAAAATTATAATGATACCAAAACAGTAGACATTTGACATGAACATATATATATTGAGAGTGCAAACCTCTATAATTGATGGCGTGAAGGCTAATAATCTAAAGACAAAATGAACAGAGATATTTAGTTCATTTTCACATAATTTTACATTTACTGTGCCTTGGGGAAATTGCCTAAATATCTCTGTGCCTATTCTATGCTTTAGGACTTTAGGAGAAAGGTAAAAATTTCTTTAATCAAACCACCCTATGTGAAGATTTTTAACCTCTGCATAACTCAAGGAGAGGTTAGCATTCCCGGCACACATTAACTTCAAAATTTTAATGCTAGTTGATAGAAACAGAAATGACTTTTCCTTCTTACACTTTAAACGTTTTCTTGGGCTACTGTCACATTTGGATATACAAATTACAAGACACTAGGTAAAAACTCAAAATGTGCATAAAACTCACTAAATTGATGTATCGAGATAACATTTCTATTTTATTCCAAGTACCAAGATTGCCACTTATTCTCTCTGTTCAAAATCATATTGTAAGAAACTGTCAAGTGTATTCTTTCAGAAAGGCTAAAATAAAGAGCAGAACTACCATATCTTTTCATTTCTATTTCTTACACGAAGATGTTAACCTCGCCACTAGTTATGTGGATGTTAGCAATTTTCATGCTGGGTGATTTCACCAAAATATTATTTTACTTTATTAAAAGAAGACAAAATAAATACGAGGATCTTAAGATCATTTTCCCATAATGTTGCATTTATAATGGAGATATCTAAAGAGTTGGTCATTGATAGAGCTCAATGGCGTCGTGCGATCCATGTAGCCGACCCCACTTAGTGGGATAAGGCTATGTTGTTGTTGTTGTTGTTGTTGCATTTATAATGGAGTGGGGAAAAGTACTACCCTCCTTGCAGTAATGATGCCTCCACAAGGAAATGACTTAACTACCCCCTACGTTTATTTTGTCTTTTAGTAGAAGAGTGAGAATATTTTGATCAAACCACTTAATATGGAGGTTGCTGACTTCCACATACTTGTGTCAAGGACGAAATCATCTCAAAAACTTAAGAATGTCTAACCAGATTAACGACAACAACAACAATATAGCGTTATCCCACTAAGTGGGGTCGGCTACATGGATCGCACGACGCCATTGAGCTCTATCAATGACCAACTCTTTAGATATCTCATTTACTAAAAGATCCTGTTCAATAATTTCTCTAAGTGTCCTTTTTGGTCTTCCTCGACCTTTTTTCACATGGCTCCAAACCATTTGCTCAACTCTCCTAACTGGCGCTTCCAACAGTCTTCTTTGCACGTGCCCAAACCATCTTAAACGGTTTTCAACCATTTTTTCCAGATTATATTCTAAATATATAAAAATCATAAAGTTAGACAATTCTAAAATGAATTCTAATGGAGAACTCACTCAATCACCGAGATGCTGTCTTCCCTGCCATGAAAGCCTGCATGAGGAAAGTTGAATATAATTCTATCAAATCTTCTCTTCGTTAAATCTGGGTGAAGTTTCATTTTGGTCGCATCCACTCCATGTAACACGCATGCTCCCAGCTTTTGTAAGGCATCTAAATTCGACCTTGCCTTCTTGTACTTCTTGATAACATCGTCTTAATGAACAGGAAAAGCATTTCATAAGATAAGCCAGGAAGGTTTTAGGAGAGTAACATTAATAATAACACAAATTAAGGGTGTGCTTGGTTCATCTTGGTTAGGACTAAAATTTAGAATCAATTACTACTTTGGTCCCCAAAAACTTATAGTTATCTTAATTTAATTTTTAAAATATCAAACATCTCAATTTAGTTCTGAAAATGTTGTATTTATCTCAATCCCACAATTTGTCAAGGTAAATTTTTGGCAACAAAACATCTCACTAGATTTGGCAATTTAACAATAAAAAGAACCAATTTAACACAAATGTAATTTTCCATAAACTAAATTGGGACACTTGATATTTTAAGGACCCAATTGATTTTCAAGGACTAAATCAAGAAGTTATTCTAAAATTAACAAGGCATTAGGATATGAGATTAGAAACATCCGTCATTTTTATGGCTCACCTATTAACTTATCCAGCCAAAAAACACCCTAAAAGCTAGACAGAATCTATGAAGTAAATAACATGCACTATAGTGAAAACAACTTATCAAGAGAACAAAAAATAGAAGCAGAAAATCCATAAGATGCTCATTGAAAATTTCAGATCCCAAAATGTAACAAAGATTAATCTTCACAAGCACTTCCCCAAATCGTTGAGAATCATAATACCAACTACATATTTTAGAAGATAGCAAGAACTAAAAACCTAAGTGAGGTTCACTCGTAATCAAAGCTTCGTTGAAATAAAGAAAGTCAAACATCTATATAAAATAAATTTCAAGAATAACACAATATATTATAACCCTACCCTTTCATCGTTTTCCAAACAACCAAGTGAAAACAATAGCCATGTCAGTCGGGGGAAAGAAAAATTAGAGAAGGGCCATATCTATCATGAAAAAGAATGATGCATGTTCAAACCCCATAGGCATACGAAGCAACAAGAAACGTAAAAAGCAGAGAACCATACCCTACCCTTTTATCATTTTCCAAACAACCAAGTGAAAACAGTAGCCATCAATCCGGGTAAAGAAAAATTAGAGAAAGAAAAATTAGAGAGGGGCCATATCTATCATGAAAAAGCATGATGCATGTTCAAACCCCATAGGCATGCGAAGCAACAAGAAAAGTAAAAGCAGAGGAATAGAATAGAGAGAGACCACGAGCGTCAAGGGAGGAAGCCACAATGTTGGAAGCTAAGCCAAAAGATTGGGCCAAACAAAGGGAGAAAGAGAAATCGCCGTCACCAACCAACAGTATTTGATGAATGGAGGAATAGTATTTTATCCATAGTATTTGATGAATGGAGGAATAGTATTTTATCCATAGTATTTGATGAATGGAGTAATAGTATTTCAACCATCTTTCTGGATCTTCTACTATCAGACCTTGCATCTTCATCTCCAATACCTTATCCCCCATTAACCATCAACGCTTCCATTCTTTTTAAAGCCTTTTCCAACAAGTTTCTTTCCCATTAAGTTTTAGGGAGAGGATCCGCTTCCATCAACGCTTCCATTCTTTAAAGCGTTTTCCAATGCGTTCCTTTCCCATTAAGTTTTAGGTGTAGCCGTGTGGTCCCCTTTTTGTGAGCTACTGAGTGATTGACCCCAGCCTCACGACAGCATCACAGATATTTTCCACTTTTGTTCTTTAATTTCAAAACTTACTATTTTATAATGAGCTTTTGTTATTCAACTCCTATTCTATATTTCTTATTTTGTTTTTTTGAAATCACAATAAGAGTTAAGGTCTTGCTCATAATAGTAAATAAGATTCATTTGGGATCTCATGGTAATTCGTTTCTAAAATCATATAGTAGATGTATTAACACAATACAAAATATAATATAACAAATAAAAATTAAAATGTATATAAAAGTTGAAAGAATGAAGAGTTATCTTCTCATTATTTATTTTTATATAATATATAAATATATTAATATAAGTAAAATATAATAAGAACAAGTATGACAACTCGTGTGATATACAGGGCATCACAAAATTTATTCAGATAAATACAAAAGTGGGTAATAACACATAAAAAATATAACATTCTAATTGATTATCATAATTATAAAAATTGTTTTGTTACATATGTTTTTCACATAGTACGCAATTATAATCAAATTCTGCACAGTATCATTCTAAAGAGTGATTTATAAACTCATCAAATATAAAGCAAAGGAACATTAAACTAATCAACTAAACATATAATTAAGAAGAGAATTGAGAAAGACCTAATCTAATATTAGACATATACTTCCAAAACTATTTTTGGAAGCAGATCAAGCAACACCAAACACAAAAAAATACTGAGCATAAAGCTTGCCAATAAAATTGATCATGAAATCAGAATAGAAAATATAAACAAATATTATATATATATATATATATATATATATTCAGGCATCAAGTCGAAGAGCATAGAAGGTGACAGAAAATACCTTAGGAACAATCCTATTTACAGCATGAGGCAGATTTAAAGGTTCCAGTGGGCACTTTCCATAGAGTTAAATATTTTTCTTAGATTTACTTCAACCATAGTCATTAGCTTCCAAGGGCGTGGATTCCCCCCAGCTTCCTTCAGGTCTCTTTTTAATAAAAAAAATTCAAATAAAATTTTCGACAGAAAAATATTGTGGTTAATCAAACTTTCTACATTTAAAAAAAAATAACTCACAATTCACAATATTTATACAACAATATCAATATCTTAAACAGAGAATTTTGTTTGAAATTTTATATAAAAAGGAGAAACATGAGATTAACAATGACTAAACTAATCCAACGGTTGGCTGAAGACCTGAAGGGAGTTGGAGGGAATGTTTAAAGCATTATGGAATGTTTAGGCTCCTCATTAATGGAAATGCCTTCTGTGAGCCTGCATAAGGAAGAAAGAGTCATAAAGTAAATCTACCATCCCACTGGTCAATACTTAACTGAACAGAAAAAAAAAAAGATATTAGAAGGATAGGGTAGTAGGTGCTGATGGTGCTGAAGCTATGTCTGCACTCATGCTGGAGAGAGTTCCACTGTTTTTTGGCCAAGAAAAGTAGGGTAAAACCGTTGCTAATATTTTTAGCAACAACAACAACAACAAAGCCTTATTCCACTAAGTGGGGTCGGCTACATGGATCGCACGACGCCATTGAGCTCTATCAATGACCAACTCTTTAGATATCTCATTTACTAAAAGGTCCCGTTCAATAATTTCTGTAAGTGTCTTTTTTGGTCTTCCTCGACCTTTTTTCATAGGGCTCCAAACCATCTGCTCAACTCTCCTAACTGGCGCTTCCAACGATCTTCTTTGCACATGCCCAAACCATCTTAAACGGTTTTCAACCATTTTTTCCTCAATAGGTGCCACCCCAACTCTACCTCGTAAATGATCATTACGGATCCTATCTTTTCTTGTATGACCACACATCCAACGCAACATCCTCATCTCCGCCACTCCAATTTTATGTTCTTGTTGTCCTTTCATTGCCCAACATTCACTCCCATATAAAATCGCTGGTCTTATAGCAGTACGATAAAACTTTCCTTTGAGTTTATCAGGTACTTTCCGATCACAAATAACCCCTGATGCCATTCTCCACTTCAACCACCCAGCTTGTATCCTATGTTCCACATCTCTAACAACTTCGCCGTCATCTTGTATAATTGATCCCAAATACCTAAACTTTGACACTTGTGATACGACCTGATCACCAAGCTTAACCTCCAGCTCGTTCCTAGCTTGTCGCTTGTTAAACTTACAATGCATTTATTCGGTCTTACTCCTGCTTAGACGAAAACCCTTCGATTCCAAAGTAGCTCTCCATAACTCAAGTTTAGAATTAATCTCTTCCCTTGTCTCTGCTATGAGAACAACGTCATCTGCAAAAAGCATGCACTTAGGGATTTTTTCTTGGATGTGTTTCGTCAGAACATCTAAAACCAAGTCAAACAAATAAGGGCTTAAGGATGATCCCTGATGTAGGCCAATTTTAATAGGAAAGTCTCTAGTTTCCCCACCAGACGTTCTCACACTAGTCGTAGCCCCCTCGTACATATCCTTTATGGCTCTAATATACGCAACCCGTACACCTTTCTATTCCAAGGCTTTCCACAGCACCTCTCTTGGTACTCGATCATAGGTTTTTTCCAAGTCAATAAATGCTATATGAAGGTCTCTTTGTTCACTCCGATACCTTTCCATCAACCCCCTTAGAAGATATATAGCTTCCATTGTAGACCGTCCTGGCATGAATCCAAATTGATTTTCAGAAATAATCATCTCGATTCTTAACCTACGTTCAATCACTCTTTCCCATAATTTTAGAGTGTGACTCATAAGCTTTATCCCACGATAGTTAGCGCAGTTCTGAAAGTCTCCTTTATTTTTGTAAATAGGTACTAAAGTGCTTCTTCTCCATTCTTCAGGCATTTTCTTAGTCCTTAAAATCTCATTAAAGAGCTTAGTTAGCCAGATAGTACCCTCCTCTCCTAAACACTCCCAAACTTCAATAGGAATACCATCGGGACCAACAGCTTTACCATTATCCATTTTTCTAAGAGCTTCCTTGATCTCATCCACCTTGATCCTGCGATAATATGCCAAATTTTGTTCTCTCTCCAAGGTTGTTAAATCTTCCATATCACAAGTCGACTCCGTTCCGTCATTAAAGAGCTTATGAAAATAACCCTGCCATCTATTTTTAATATCTCTGTCTGTAACCAGAACTTTTCCTTCTTCATCCTTAACACATCTTACTTGATCCAAATCTCTAGATTTCCTCTCTCTAGCCTTCGCAATCTTGTAAATCTTTTGTTCCCCTTTTTTCGTTCCTAAATCCTTGTAAAACTCTTCAAATGCTTTAGATCGTGCTTCACTTACTGCTTTTTTTTGTCTCTTTTTTAGCCTTCCGATACCTTTCCCAATTTTCCGAGTTATTGCACAGATGGATAGCTTTAAAGCATTCTCTTTTAAATTTGATATTTTCTTGAACAACCTCATTCCACCACCACGATTCCTTATCTCTTTGTCTAAAACCTTTTGATTCTCCTAAAAATGCTTTAGCTACTTTTCTAACCTACTTGGCTATCTCTTCCCACATGGTGTTAGCATCTTCTCGTACCTCCCAAGATCCTTCCTCCAATAATCTTCTCTTGAAAGTCAGTTGATTCTCCCCCTTTAGCTGCCACCACTTGATCCTAGGGTTCATCACCTGACGATGCTTTTGTTTCCGACCCTTAATAACCACGTCAAGGACCAAAACCCTATGTTGAGTTGCCACGGGTTCTCCAGGAATAACTTTACAATTTTGACAGATTTTTCTATCTGGATTCCTTACCAGAAAGAAGTCAATCTGTGACCTTGAAGCTCCACTCTTGTATGTGATTAAATGTTCCTCTCGCTTCTTGAAGCAGGTATTGACAACCCTGAAGTTATAAGCCATTGAGAAATCCAATATAGACTGTCCTTCCTCGTTAAGCTCCCCAAAACCAAAGCCGCCATGGACCCTCTCATACTGTCCTGATTTTGTTGCTAATATTTTTAGCAACGATTGTAACAAATTATTAAAAGTAAAAAAGTTGTTAAAGTAAAAGCGTTGTGAAAGATGAAAATTGTTGTGAAAATTACTCATGCTTTTACTAAAAAGAAAAGCAGGGAAACCCGACTCTGCTGGAGGAGCATTAGCGTCAACCAAAAGCAGAGGCTTAAAAACAATCAGCATTGTGTGGTGCCATTGCTAGAAGCATCAGACTCAGTTGAGTTGGCTGTTGAGCGTGAAAGCCGATACTGCCAACAATTTGATGGCAGCAGAGGCTTTTGAGATGAGATCGTTAATGTACTGTTGAGGACTTGCCGCAAGGGTAAACACGTTCGATCATTTGGTTCAGAATATCAACAATACTCAAATATTATCAGCAGCTCAAATTCCAACATCTTAAAATCAAACAAAGAGAATGAGAAGGAAACCTGAGAGATAAAGGCTGGTTCGTTCTAGAGGAGGAGTTTACCATGGAAGCGCGGAAAGCATGGTGGATTAGTGAACGGAGCCGAATCCATCATGAATCGCGCCTCTTACCAAAAAAAAGCTCCCGAAGCTCTTTCTGCGATGCTTCCTCGTCTTATACGTTGCTAGATGCTCATACACTGTCATCTGAGGAGAAGAAGAAAGTGGTCAAACGAAGAGAGAGAGAGAGAGAGAGAGAGAGGTCGGAAGAAGGCGGGAGAAGATAAAAGAAGTTGAAGAAGCCGGTCTAACGAAGTGTCATAATTGTACTTTTCTTCACATATATATATATATAGAAACATGATACACATGCCTAGTAAATTAGCATCATAAAATTTGAGCTTTGAAACAAAAAAAATCAACATTCTCAAATTAAATTATTAATTTTTATGACTAGGGTTTAAATGAGTAAAACACTCTATTTTTCTTAATTTTCAAAGTTAAATAAAAAATGTGTGAACAGTAAATTAGTGGTTGGCTAAATTCATTTTTTAACCTAAACGCCACGGTAAATTTAGTGAGCCATCAACATTGCAATATCAGAAGCAATAGCCAATGAGTAATATCAAAGTTTAAAAAATTGGACCAGTCATTAAACTGATCAAGACATTAATTGAAAAGTTAATGGTCAAATTGTAATTAAATCGATAATATTAAAAATATATTAAAATATTAAAATATATAATATTAAAATATTCAAAATATATTATATTATATTATATATATATATATATTTATAATAGTCTTAAATTTTTTCTCAATATTTTAAATTTTTAAAAATACATACTCATTTCACCCACTCTTCGTATGCCTCTCAGTTTCCAACTCTTCCCTAATCTCACTTTCCAATTTCGTAGGCTCCCTTCTCAATTACCATCATATTACTTTTTAGCTTTTACTTTTCAAGAGTAGCCTGAAGTCCCTATCATTTCATTTCATTCACTTGTCCCTTTATTCCGTTTTTCTGTGACAGACACAATTCTCTCTCCCTCTTTGATTTCTCTTTCTCGTTCTCTCTTAAACCATTATTCATCCTCAGCTGCTTCAGTCTTCATTCTCTCTTCATCATAGTCCCTGCCATTAGATCTGAGGAGTCATCTTCATTGTCATCACTCATCATCGCTTCCAGTAGTTTTCATCATTTTCGTTTGGCAACTTCTTCCTCCTCCTCCTCCTATTCTTCCTCTTCTTCTTGACGGTGGTTGACGGCAACTGAGATGGGGCATGGAGTCTGTGCAAAAGGGTGCTTGGATGGAAAACAAAAATAAAAAAACCAAAACAAAACCTGAACAAGAGGAACCAGTGAACCGTCTGGTTTTCATTGGTTCGGATGATTCAAGTCCGGTTTGACAAATTCGACGTCGGTTCAACGACTTCTCAATTTTTTTAGGCTAGTCCGGATTAGATGACTAGTCGATTCACCAATTTTTTGATCCGACCGATCGATTGGTCTGGTTCACAGAACCATGAGTAATACGTTGAATGAATATATACAATGCATAAGGAGGTGGAGCAATTATTGAGAGGAAGTCCATTAAATATTAAAAATAAATTTATTTTAGTTTATTATATAGATTTTAAAAACGACAGCCTGAATTACAAAGAACGGTGAGGGCGTAACTATTATGAGCTAGCGGCGGATTTGTATTTTGTTAAAATGGATAATTATTTTTTCATGTAAAGCTATTTTTAAGAAAACTTTTCATCTCACTTATAATTATATTATTCCTATTTTAATTTTTTTTGCATGCAAAATTGTTTTCAAAATCCTGATAAATAATAGAATCCACATGAAATGATTAGTAAATGAAATAGAAACACATGTCTATGTTGAACAATACTTATAAACTAATTTACTTTTTGGGGCGTGATACAAAGTTAGACAAATAGAATAATTGAAAGCTGAAAAAATGCAAGAACAAATGAAGTTTTGCAAAAAGAAAAAGTAAACTACGTTGGAATAGAAGAACTCGACGAGGAAGAAGAAAACACTGATTATGACATAAATCTTGCTGAATTAAAAAGTGCACCTCCCTATACTTGTCAACTATAAACCCTATGAGGGCTAAAGAAAAAATGAGTTATGTCAATAAAAAAGTATACACATTCGACATTATGAAGGCTAATCAAATTTTTGATGTTTTGTTAAAAGAAAAAACAAATAAAATTGTCAGATAATCATAGGCTTTTAAAGACTGATGAGGTAAAAGACCGAAAGTATTGTAAATTTCATAGCATATTCAATCGTGTCACTAACGAATGTGTACATTTAGGGATTTAATTCAAAAGGCCTTGATAGAGGGAAGACTGAAATTTATAGATAAGTAAAAGGTGGATAAGAAGGTTGATACCAATCCCTTTCATACTAATGTTGCAAATATCAACAACCAAATTTCTTTGAATATTGGTATGGTTGATGCAAAAGGAAAAGGAAAGATGCATGCAGAAATAAACTCAAATGAGTTGCATATGAATGATGACCCTATGGCACACACCTTCAACATGTATCAAAAGCCTTGGGAGACTTACAAAGAGTTTTTCTCAAGAAAGAAAGGCTCAGTGGCGATCAAGCTATATCCAAGATGTGTCAAATTGTATGATCCAAAAGCCATAGAGGAGCGTTAAAAGGAAATGGCTAATTCTCAGTCACTAGAGGTTCAAAAGAAAGAAAGATTCCATGAAAGGAAGCTTTTGCCAAAATCATTCCACACACTAAGATCTTGGCCACAACATCTAGTCAGGCCAAATTCTAAAGGCCGATTGGTTGAGAATTCCATGGAGTTGGTTAGGAGTAGTAATCCAAAATCCCAAAACCATGGCCAACACATCAAAACACGAGTGCCACCTGCAAATGTAAAGGTTGGCCAATGGGTGATGAATTCCACAATGGAAAATAAGGATAATGTCAGGAGGAGTAGATTCCAAAAGGATCAGCTTTTTTGGAATGAAGATTATCGATATGGCAAGGTAGTGCCATTCGGTCAAAGTAAGCCTGAAACATCTCGTCGACCATTGTTGAAAAGCCAGAAATGAGGGTTATAGAGGTACAGGCAAGCACAGAAGAGGAAAGCCTTGACAGATGTACTTCTGATTAAGGAAGAGCCTTTTAGGTCGGGAATATCCAGAAAGAAATATTTGGTAGTCGAAACCAAACCAATAGCTCAAAATGCTAGGGCAATCCGACAAGAAACTTCTAAACCACAAGAAGAAAGTGTACAACCACAACCAAATCTTCTAAGTGCATGGCTTCACAAAGATATCGCAAAGGCACAGAAGTTAATGCAATTGACACCTTTGAAAACATAGCTTAACAGAAGTATACTTCAGAAGCTGGGTCAAAAGGATCCTAAGAAAAACTGGCTTATTGGCTAATAGAAGCTGAGAGAGCCAGTCGTGATAAAGGAAAACAAGTGGCTATAGTGGAAGTAAAAGATTGTGAAGATTAGACTCATAAAGAGATCAAGACAATCTTAAAGGATCCCACAACAACATTGAGCAAAAGAAGAAGACTCTTGCCAAAGTTAAACAAGGGGGTAACTCGTCGAGTTCAAACCTGAATGTCATACGACCGACATGGATTTGTCAGTTGACGAGATTATAGAAGCCCTTAATGACCCAAGGACCCTCTAGTCTTAATGATGAAGAGGAGTTTGACATGGACTTTGACATAGAAGGAAATTTAGATGACATAATCATGGCCATGGGATGTACTTTGTCAGAACCAGGATCAGATGACGAACTAGTAGACATAGATTATCTTAAGCTTGGATTGACCATAGATGAGGATGATTATAATGTAATTGATCTGCAAAAAGAAGAGGAATATGACTCGAAGAAAAACATGATGTCATGATAAGAAAAGATATAGATGAGCATCCTATAAACATAAATCTCAATCTCATCTCCGTGATACCAAAAGAGTATGAAGCTCATTATGAGATTCATGTAGGAGAAAATGAAGAGGATTTAGAATATTTATCAAAGGATTGGTTGTTTTTAGAAGATGATATAAATTCAAGATTTGACAGTTTAGAAGATGACTTGGTTTCTAGATTTGACAACTTAGCCAAGTTTAAGAAATCGACTAATGAGTAAAAGGCACACCTGTGGCCTTTGCATATCAAGGCCTCATTGGAAGGAAAGCCCACCAATAGAGTTCTGGTGGATGGTGGAGCCACCATTAATCTGATACCAAGAACCACATTCAAAAGGTTAAGGAAGAATGAGTTTGACTTGATTCAGACAGATATGGTTGTCATTGATTTTAGTGGTAAATGTTCTCCAGCCGACCAGGTATGATGTTGAATATCTGTGTTAGATCAGTTGAAAGATCAACTTTCTTTATAGTAATTCCTATAAAGTCTAGCTATAACATATTGTTGAGAAGAGATTAGATTCATGCCATTGGAGCCATTCTGTCAATTGTGCATCAGAAATTGATCTTATGCAATAGCAAAGGACAAGTGGAAGTTGTGGAAGCATACGATAGTCCTTGTTACTTACAACAACTCCATGTTGATTTCACAATTTATGCTCCAATCGTCAGAGCAGTAGCTACAGAGGATAGAATGATCAATAAGGAGGCCTTGGAGGTTTACTTGATGGATCAATTTGGTATCAAATTAATGGATAAGGCAAACAAAAATTGGCCAAGTGCTAGCCATGAGTCTTGAGACTCAGATGAATAGGTTGTTAGCCTATGTGGCTGACAAAGCAGTCAATACCTCAGAAAGTATTTTGTCAGATTACATTATAGATGATGGCCATTTAGCTTTTGAGAAAGGGTCCAATGAGAAATTAAATGTTAAAGTAGAAGATCCTTTGGAAGAAATAAACTTGGGTACTGAAATGAGTAAAAGACCCATTTTCATAATTGCATTTCCGCCAAAGGAATTCAAAAAAGAATTTATCATGTTAATCTCAGAATGCAAAGATTGTTTTTCCTGGGATTACAATGAAATGCCTGGTTTAAGTAGAGATCATGTCGAACATAGATTACCCCTCAAGGAAGGATGCAAGCCTGTCAAATAGAAAAATAGGAGATTTGCTCCTAAAGTGGTGCTGAAAATCAAGGAGGAGGTTGAACGTCTACTTAAAGCTAGATTCATCAGAACTACCAGGTATGTCGAACGGCTTTCTAATGTAGTTCTAATTGTTAAAAAAATGGTAAGTTAAAGGTATATATCGACTTTAGGAATCTAAATTTGGCTACTCCTAAAGATGAATATCCTATGCCCATAGCAGATATATTAGTCATCCAGGCATGAAATTTAAGTTGTATGGATAGTCATACAGGTTATAATCAAATTTTTATAGCCGAGGAAGATGTGTCAAAAATCGTTTTCAAATGTCCAGGAGCTATTGGGACATATGAATGAATTGTCATGCCTTTTGGGTTGAAGAATGCAGGGGCCACCTATCAAAGAGCGATGAACACTATCTTCCATGATATCATAGGGAAGTTTATGGAGGTTTACATCGACGACGTCATTGTCAAGTCAGAAGATAGGTAAATTCACTTGACACATTTGAGGCAGGCTTTTGAAAAAAATGAGGAATCACAACCTTAAAATGAATCCAGAGAAGTGTGCTTTTGGAGTGTTGCCTGCCAAATTTTTAGGATTCTTAATCCATAAGAAAGGAATTAAAGTGGACAAGAATAAGACTAAAGCAGTTTGGGAGGCCACCGCACCAAAAATAAGAAGGAATTACAATCTTTCTTAGGAAAATTGAACTTTTTAAGAAGATTCATATCTAATTTGTCGAGTAGGACTAAAGTCTTCTCATATTTGGTCAAGTTGAAAGTTGAGCAAGATTTTGTCTGGGAGCGTTGTCATCAAGAGGCTTTTGACCAAATCAAGTAGTATCTGACAAACTCTCCGGGCATGATGCCAGTAGTGCCATATCAACCTTGAAATTATATATTTCAGCTTCTGAAGAGACCATAGGATGTTTACTAGCTGAAGATGACAAGAAAGATGTCAAAAGAGTTGTTTACTACCTTAGTTGAGTTCTAAATGATGTAAAAACAAAATATAGTGCTATTGAAAAATTTTGTTTGTCATTGTATTTTTCTTGTACTAAGCTGAAATATTATATGATGCCTTGTAATGTATTTGTCATCTCAAATACAGACATAATAAAATTTATGTTATCAAAATCTATTCTTAATGGACATATCGGCAAATGGACTATTGCACTATTAAAATTTTCTTTACAATATGTTCCAATGAAAGTCGTCAAAGGCCAAGCATTGGCTGACTTTTTTAGTCGACCATCCTGGCTTAGATGTAGATAATGATGTAAATCTTGTCTGATTGTGACCATGGTGTCTTTATTTCGATGGGTGAAGGCATAAAAAAAGGAATTGGCATAAAGATTTTAATAATATCCCCTTTAGGAACTCCAACAAAGTTTATGTTTGAACTAAAGTATTCTTGTTCTAACAATGAGGCTGAATACTAGGCTTTAATTATCGGATTAGAAATACTTTGTCAAATGAAAGCACAAAGAGTGCATATATTTGGAGATTCCCAGTTTGTCGTCAAACAACTTTCTCAGAAATACAAATGTGTTGGCCAAAAATTGATTAAGTATTGTGTTGTAGCAAGCAAGTCAATGAAAAAATTTGATGAAGTTATTGTTCAACACATTCCTAGGGAATCAAATGAATAAGCCAATGTCTTAGCCCAAATAGCTTCAGGGTATAAGTTTTCTTAAAAATTTTTTTCAGATTTAATAGGAATCAGAGAACTTTTATATCTCTTAGAAGAAAGAGACGTATTACAAAGTGACGTTCAAACAAGTAATGATTATAGGAAACCAATCATCGATTATTTGGAGAATCCAAGCTTTAATGTAGAACAAAAACTCAAATATAAAGCATTAAAATTTGTAGTGTCGGGTGGACAATTATTTAGAAGAATTGTTGAAAGAATAGTTAGAAGAATACTTAAGTGAGTTGAGGTATACATTGCCTTGTCAGAAGTTCATCAAGGTATTTGTGGAGCTCACCAAGCAAGAGAAAAAATAAAATGGATCCTTCAACGGCAAAGATACTATTGGCCAACACTAGTTAGGGATTATATGATGCTTGCCAAATCTTGTGAGGAATGTTAGGGACATGGCCATATACAAAACATCTAAGCTAGTGAATTACATTTAATTATTAAACCTTGGCTATTTAAAGGATGGGCTTTGGACTTGATAGGCCAAATACATCTTCCTTTATCGAAAGGACATAAATACATTTCGGTCGGAGTCTATTATTTCTCCAAATGGGTTGAAGCAATTGCTCTAAAAGAGGTGACACAACAAGATATGATCAACTTTATTGAAAATCATATTATTTATAGGTTTGGGATACCTCAAACTTTGACAACTAACCAAGGTACTATTTTCATTGGACGAAAAGTTACAGAATATGCTAGTACTAGGAAAGTAAAATTAATTACGTCAACACCATATTATGCACAGGAAAATGGTCATATAGAAGCCATAAATAAAATACTTATAAGGATGATTAAAAAGTATATTAATTGACAGCCTAGAAATTGGCATAACACTCTTGATCAAGTTTTGTGAGCATATAGAAATTTGACAAGGGAATCGACATGCACTTTACCATATGAGCTAGTTTACTGTCATGATGCTATACTGCCAATTGAAATTAATCTTTAATCAATTTGTATTCAAAGACAAGATGAATTACCAGTTGAAAGTTATTAGAATTCAATGTTTGATGAATTAAACAAATTAAATGATGAAAGATTAATTGCTTTAGAAAATTTAATTTGACAATAGAGAAAATTGCTAAATTTTACGACCATTGGATTAAATACAAATCTTTTAACTTAGGTGATTTAGACTGGAAGGTGATTTTTCCTATTGAGAAACATTGTCGAGTCACCGAAATGGGAAGGACCATTTATAATTACTCAAGTATTTCTGGTAATGCCTATGTTCTAGACAAAGTTAACTCTGGATTAAAAGTGAAATCAATCAATGGCAAGTACCTAAAGCAATATAGGTCGATAATGTGTGAAGTAAAAATTGAATGAGAAATATTGTCGAAAAGGAATATTTTATTGCACCAATTCATACAATGTGCTTCACATAAAATTTGTTGAATGCTATACAAATAAACAAATTTGTCAGATTATAATGGCCGACAGTAAAAATCACTAAACAAATTTGTTGGATAAGCTAACCGACATATTTACATATGTTGCAATCATTCCTATACGGTTGCCAATGTTTCTTTTTCTGCACAAGTCGTAAGATAACCAGTCTCCAATGACTTCATCTTTTTGGCAATAGCATGGGCTTTGACAGCGATAGTGATGGCATTCTGTTTGATTCTTTCTTGTTTTGCAAAGCGGTCGGTCATAACTTTGTCCACCTTTTCTTTTTTCACTTCATATAACTGTAGTTCTTCTTTGGTTTTTTTGATTGTTTCTTCTAATTCTTCGAGGTTTCCTCTTAACCAATCAACATTAGCATTGATGCATTATCTTGTTTCCCCCCTTTGATGATCAAATCAATCTCACAATCCATGACAACCTTCAAATCTTGTAGTTGACTTAAGACAATTTCTTTTTCCGACATCTCCTTTTTGTAAGATGAGATAACTTGATTGAAAGAGGGTGCTTTGTCAGATAAATTGTTGATGAAATCTCTGAAGGTCAAGTATAGGCTTCGACAAAAGATAGGGAGTTGTGATCAGATTGGTTCAAGTTCTCTCAAAATAACTTGAATTCTACTTCTTAGACTCATAAAAAATAAGGACCTTGAAAGAATAATCGAGGAAATTCTTCAATTCTGTTCTTCGACCTTCGGATCTGTTAAAGATTCATCTGGAACTGAAGAAGAAATTACCGAAGTTTGATTACCTGACAAAAGGTTTATCAAGGTGTCCAAGTCTATGTTATCAGTGCTTGAACACCTAAGGAGATTCAACTCGAACTGTCAAACAAGTTGGACTGGCGATAGGAGAAACATTGGCCATGAAAGCCTCCATGTTGATATCATCCCTAATCTTAAGGGGCAGGCCGATAGAAGAAGGGCTCTGTAGTGATAGGTCAACAGCATAATTTCTTTGCTTAGACCATTGGGAACTAGAAGGCGCGAGTTTTCATTCGTGCTCTTCATATGACGAGGCCTGTCGAGAGGGAGATTGAGCAGCTGCTAATTCCCTGGTAAGAAAAGCTTCCACCGCTTCAATAGTGAAGCTTTTTGACTGGGTTTAACAAGCTATTTTAGACCAAGCGAGCTCATCTAGGCTTCTATCTAAAAAACTCTGACAGATGTTTTAGTAGTATGAACTTCAATATAAAGAGCTTCGATTGATACTTTGACAATAGGAATCAAAATCTCTTGGTCCAAACCCTAAGACAAAATTTCATATTAGTGTCTATCAAAATAAAATAAATATATACAAGACCTATATCAAAGGATCATACCCTCGATTAAGTCTGTAGATTTGACTCATCTAATGCATGAGTCAAGGTTGAATGCTCAGAAAATGACTCTTTTTCCTGACAAAAGAAAGATGGATGAGTATGTATTATATTCATCTAAATCTATTCGACAAATCATCCATTCAAAAGTTAACAAAAACTACCTTGGATCCAATAGTCAGATCAAAGACTGCTGGGCTTTCACATGCTTTGGACTTCTTAGAAGCATGTTCGACATCGGGAAAAAATATTTTTCTTTTTGTTAGAGCCTTTTCTTTTTTCTGGCCTAGTCACTTTTTTGGATTTGACGGGTTTTGGAGACACAGTAGCTGGTTGGTCACTTGTTTTGGTCATTTATTGGTCACTTGCCCTGATTGTCTTCTTTTTCCTCTGACAGGTTGACTATCTTCTTCCTCCTCCTTTGACTCGATCAATTGTACCACCGATTGCTTGTAAGTTAAAGTCTCCTTTAAAAAGAGAGCTGCAGATAATAAAAAATGTAAGTTGTCGAGAATGATTTTTGTCATGGAATCAACAGGATAATATACCTTGATAAAATTCGGTAGCAATTCTCATAGCATCAAATTGTTCAAAAGGAAGGGAAAATCGATGAGCGAAAGTAACTATTTCATCTTTTGTTTGAAAAAGGTTCATGATGGATTAACACCTTTCGACAAATTTGAAGTTACTGGCCCTCATCAGTTCCTTAGGAAATACATCAACCAAACCAAAACGAGCACAAGGCAAAAAGATTGGATCAAAAAAAGGAATCTTTTTAATTAACTCTGGTAGAATATTAGGGTATTGTAAATATCTGGAACCATGTCGAGCGTTGTGCTCTTGTTTTAGTTTGGCTATGATATCTTTAGCTTTTTGAACAATCCAATGGGGATATCGATGATCCTATTTTATCTTGTAAAATTTCTCGAATGCCTGAATTTCTTATAGATGCTCACCTGTAGTCTTTGACGCTGGGTCTTGTGCTTACACAGGAGAATCGGCAAGAATGTCAGAACATGCCTTGATACTTTGACGATACGATTGGTAATACTTCGACCACTAATCGACAAAGTTGTTCGACATTCCTTGTGAAACTTTGAAAGGTTTGAGCTTGAGGGGCTACATGCATTTGTCATTCTTTTTCATCAACTCCTTAGTATCTTCTTCCTTGGAGATATAAGCATTGACAAAATGGTTACTTGGAGTGGATGAATAAGGGGCTTGAATAGATTGACAAAGGCCCATTTGTTGATTGACCGTATTCGGCAAATAGACATAAAAGCTAGCGTCTTCAATGTCGGGAGCACCCACAAAGATGATCTGTCAACAAAGAAAATTTGACCAGATTGAAGCACTCTCTTTGTCAGATGCCACTGGCTGAGTGAACCATCTAGGACCTTTTCGATGCTTAGCGAATAGGGTGAAGTTTATTTTGGTGGAGTCACAGGCAATAGAGTGAAAAATCTTGAAAAAATGGAAAAAAAATTGTGCTTTTCATCTTGTGTAAAAGAATCGTATGTCAAATAACAAAGCTTTGGCCCATAAGAGATAGACATGTACCTAACCAATTCATCGCCAGTGGCTTGACAGTCAGATGCTACCCTAGGATAGCATTCAACCACAGCTGAAGTAGCCAAATAGGGCCTTCAACGTTTGCTTTTTTTGACTAAGCCCTAATATTGTCAACTATTTGGCTTATGCAATAGAAAGGATTGGCTAAGAGCCACTGGCTTAAGGCCAGTCGGCTACCTTCATGAATGAGGTTGGCTAAAGGCTGAAGAGATTTGGCTATATTTACAGATTTAGAGCCAAAGGCATAAGCCAATAGCCAAAGAAGGATAAACGCGATGTGTTTTTCATCTAACACAACAAATGAACTTTTATGGTGAAAATTTACAAAAGAGGAAAATGAAATGTGTTTGGGTGAATACACATCTATGGTTTGGCGAGGTCGAAGGAATGGAAGAATAACCTTTCCGTTTGGTCGAAGGCCCGTAATGGTTGATACATCAAAAAGCGTTGGACCCATCATACCAAAAGAAAAGTGGAAGCTGTTGGTGGTCTTGTTCTAGAAAAAGACTGATGCTTCGCCATGGAAGGATCAACTCTGATGGTGTGTCGACAGAGTTAAATAATGTCAAAAATGCCTATCTTTTTCCAAAATTTTCCTTTTTGTGCTTGCACTATGTTAAGCCAGGCATGGTATTCATCAACTTAAGAAGGTAGTGTTTGGAACTTCCTTCTAGCCTTTTGAAAGTAGTAAATGGGTGTTGACAAACCTGAGGCGAGAATAGCTTCATCAGGAGTTTTACAAGAGAACACTAGATGAAGATTTGCTGGGAAAGTTTCTGGAGATAGCAGAGGTCCTAGAAACGTAGGAAGAGGAGTAGAAGAAGAATTAGAAATAGGGATGATGACCTTCGATTTTTGCCAAAGCTCCAAACAATCCACAATTGGGTCATAGACTATGTACTTGTTCTTAGCATTGGCAGATTGCTTGGCAGAAGAAGAGGCTTCGACATTAAAGGTGTAACACCTCAAAATCACTTAACATTATCTCCAGCCTAATAGATTTTTAAGCTAAGGTTCCTCAATTAATAATTATGCCAATTATCAAAACCTTAAAATTTCATAGATCTCAAATCTATACTAAAGAAAACAACTAGGAACCAACATTATCATTAGCTAAAATCCTCAAAATACCATCATAGGTCTTACATCACTGTCATTTAGACATACATATACATCACTAGAGATCAGTTCTTAATTATTTGATGATTAATATATAATCTGGACTATAGCTACTGACTCCTAGCTGCAACCTCGCTATTCCCACTTTAATTAGCACCTGGAAATGATTAATACAATACAAAATCATGAGACATAGAAATCTCAGTAGCCAGTAGTTAATATTTGAAAACAAGAACCATTTCCAGTCATAAAAGCAAGTTCATCATAATTCATCTCATAAATCAATTCATATGTCATTTCATAAATCATTTCATAAACCCGTTCATAATTCAGCTCAACTCATCTATGCTACTTTCATGCAAAAACCATCACTTGGTCTTAGTACCCTAGGAGTCTTATTCACCTCTAGTGGTGCCAAGGATCATCAATTGGTCTTAGTACCCCAAGAGTCTTTTTCACCTCAAGTGGCATCAATGATCATCACTCTTCTCAGTCCCTACTAGCAGGATTTAATTATACCCTATGGCTGAAGGTCAGCAAGACTGACACTAGCATCGTCATGCATAGCTACTTCTGCCCTAACCATGGTGAGTCTTGCACTGGCACATGCCGTCATACCCCAGATACTTGGCATAGATTGCCTTAGCATATGAGTATCATAATAATACATATACATACATAACAATGCATAGAGTTGAATATCACATAATTCATCAATAAATCACTTTCAGTATAAAACAATTTCAAGAGTATATGAACATCGTTTTCATGAAATATAGCTAGCTACCTGAATTTACTGTCTCGTACCGGTTTCAGTCGAAATTATTCTAAGGTGCTGGTAAAATAAATTAGCCATTAAAATCCTAATATGGAAGACTTTAAAATATTATTCCATATTTAAAGCCAACTTATGTGCACTAAATACTAATTACATATTATCTGTAATCCTATTTCTAGTCCCAAATTTAAATGAATATATCTAACTAAAAATATCCTAATTTATTCTCCCAATTTCCATCTTATTTCCTTTTTCCTCAAGAACCTTGAGTTAATTCACTCTAGTCCTTAATACAAACTTTAACCATATAATAACCCTCAAAATTTGGTAAATTCCAACAAATTCTAATTAAAAGCCCATTTATACTGATACTGGACATTTTCAGAAATTTTACTCTTTCCTTCCAACTTTTTATTCATTCACTTAGGTCCTTAGTAATTATTTTTCCCTTATCTTTTTCATGATCTAAGACAACATTTAGTTTCCTCTAGGTCCATAGGTCACAAATATATCTTGTTCCAAAATTATAGCTACTTCTACAAACTTTTGATTTTATTCACTTTAGTCCCTAACATGCACACATACATCTACACCCCAAGTTTTTCCATTCTCCTTGCTACATGACTCTCCCAAACTCATCTAAGGACTCTTTAAGACATGATTAATCATTTCTTAAACACATGCAAGCCTAAAAGAAAGGATTTAAAGCTTACCCTTGATTTCCAAGCTCACTTTTCCCCTTGGCGAATTTTTGCACTTTTACGTTCTCTTTTATGTTGCCATGAAGGGCTCCAAAACACACTAAAAACCACCTTGGGTTGTCACTAAAACTACACTAAAAGCCTCCAAGAAGCCTATGGTTTTGGGTTGGAAAAACTGAGGTAACTCTTTCTCAAGCACCCACGGTTTTTCCTATGTTTTTAGTATAGAAAACAAAGGTTGTCTTGTGGCCTCGATCTGCATTGTTTACTTAAAGGAATGCACTATTTTTTTACTGTAGAAATGAGGCACACCAAGCTTGCTTCCTTACGTATTCTAACCAGCAGAAGGAATGCTCACAGGTTGGGGAAGAAGTCTCTCATTCTCTCTCTCGGTTTCTACAGAAAAGATAAACTAAGGGGTTGGTTTCTTGTTCCTTCTCAGTTTCACCACTTAAATCAATAAGGATAAAGCTAAAGGCTCTTCTAAAGTTCAGATGGTGCCTTACGTGACTGCCTAACACCGAAACAACATTTACCTATGTTATTCTCTTCCTCATTTTACAACAATATGTTGTTCACACGTAAACTACACTTCTCGGCTTTTACTAAGAATTTTGCAATACCTCACGGGTTCTCTGATATTGCCAAACCCTCAGCTCTCAACATGGAGGACAAGCTCAGAAAGGAGCTGAAAATTCATTGCATGCCCAGAAAAAGAACTGCATGCTGGCCGAGAATATACTCTGAAAATCTACTGTCATGCTCTTCTCGGCTTCACTCCTCAGGTGGCTAAGGAATGGAGTAGGTGTCCCCAAGGTAAGCATAGTGGTTCTAGGTGGCTGGCCAAGCATGATGATAGATTATCCAAGCCTTCCACTGGTTTAAGTGTAGCATATTCTCACTTTCCCACATGTTGTCACGATTTTCTACTTTTGATCGAGAGATACACATGTCATCTTCTAACTCCCCTATTTTCTGCATTTTCTATATCCTCCTTTTTCAGTTGGTAATCCTTTTATCTTCAAAATGGTAAACAAAATTCTTCTGTAGCAAAAGAGAGGGTTGGCCGAGATGTATATGGAGGAAAATGAGCAGTTAAGCAAAAATGAAAATCCAATGTTTCCTTTTAATTGGTTCAAGGCTCGGTGAGAAGAGGAATGGAGCCACATGTGCATGCCTTCTTACATAGCTTAATATTGAAAAGCCATCTCAAATGACTTAGCTAAAATTCTAGATAGGCCCTTCACACTTTTTTGTCCTTGTAATTAAGTCCTTGGTCATATAGGAAAATTTTCAATTTGATATCAAAATTTATTTATAACATTTCTCTAGCTTTTCTCCAACCTCTAATTTTGGAAAATTCACTTTATTTCCATCTACAAATTTTCCTCTCCAAAAATATTCTTTTCATAATTGTCCTTCATACACCACTTTGTCTAGTAATAAATATAAAATTGGGGTGTTACAAAAGGATGCCATTGTTGGGAGTAATTTAGAAGTAAAGGTCTTCAGAAGTTCTTGGAATAGGAACAACATAAGGGAAAGGCAATATGCAAAATAACGCAAACATCAGAGTAAGTGACTAAACGACTAGGGTTTAGAGTTTTGAAGGACATTGAATTTCAGCAAGGTAGTGACAGCTCACGTGTCGAGATAAAGCTATCATATTAAAGATAATCATGATCTTGAGCCAAATCCCTAAAAATCTAGTGTCAATTATGAGGCTATTTAAAATTTAATTCTCTCCGAGTCCCTACAAAAATTTTAAGGGGCATTTATTGGACGATTATTTTTTGAAAGAAAAAAAAATATACATATATATATATATATATATACCAGTGAAGTTAGTTGCTTGGTCAACAGGTAATCATCCTCAGTAATGTAACATAATAGTGTCAACTATCTAAGTGTCAAAATAATGATTTGGCACAGAAATTCGACAGAAATTAGCAATTCGAAAGAGATGAATTCGACAGAAGAAAGCAAGAAGAATGGACATCAACTTATAATAGTTCACAATGACATTCCTGTACATTTGTCAAAGTTAAATCGTCAAAAGCACATCATTCAAAAAGCAAGTTCGAAGATACATTATCAACAAACAAGTCGAGAGACAAAAGTTGTTGAATAATAAAAGATGTTGATTAATGGTGTGACTTGGTTGTCGAACGTTGAAGGTAAGAGATTGTTGAATGAAAGTCATCGAAGATAGTTACCTCATCATCAAAATAATTAAGATAGTTGTGTCGAACCATGTAAATTGTCACTTACGTGGGTTATGGTAGTTGTGTCGAGAAATGTAAATAGTTGCTTACGTGGCGATTAGATAGATATGTAGTTACTTTCATCATTTACCTATAAATACTAAGTTATTTGTTGTAAAAGGGGTTGGCAACTCTTGATTAAAATCCTAACATCTCACACTAGCAGATTAAAGGATCAATATCAACGCATGCTTTCCACATTTAATATTCCAATCGATTTAATTCAAAGTCTTTATTCACTTTCCTTTAACTTTCTTGCACTTTAATTGCTTTCATTTAACTTCTTGCAATTTAATTACTTTCATTTAAACCTTTTGCACTTTAACTTTTTTGCAATTTACTTTCTTCCATTTACATTCTACCGATTATTTTCTGCCACTTACTTTCTGCAATTTACCTTTTCTGCACTTTACATCTGTAATCTACTTTCTGTAATTTACCTTTTTTATTTAACTTTTCTGCAAAAAGTATATTTTAGGTGATATGGATTTTCCAGCAAGTGTACTAGGTCACACACAAGTAGTAAAGTAGTGAGAAAAGTATCGTATCCACATGGATTGACTATTAACAATTACCAATTTGGCTAATAAAAATTCTATTTCGATAAATATAAATTGGGTTGAAGGAAACTCTAAATAAATTTTAAAGTGGCAATCAGGAAAACAAAGAGCAAAAGTAAGCTTTGAAATTCAACAATGAATGAAAGGGAGCAAGGGATTGATTTTAGTTGTTTCTTAGTCTGGTTAATTCATAGACAAATTAACCTTTGAATTACCAAAAGATGATTCATCTTCATTTCAAATTCTTTTGTTGTTGGCTAATTTCTCAAAGTTAATTAAACCCAATTCCTTGGAATTCAATCCGACCTAATTCAATAATTGCCCAAGTCCTTAGTATAGTTATTTGATCAGGTGATTAAGCTCAAGAAATTCACAAAAAACACATAAATAAAGTTATCTATCCCTAGATTAACCTGGTTTATGGTAGTAATTACAATGGCGACTTTATATTGAACTATCCCTAGTTTCAATATAAATCCCAAATTTCATAAAATGGTGATCAATCATTCAAGAGGCAATTTAAACAATAAAAACTACTCCAACAATCAAATTTGCATTAAAAAGAATCCATACAATTAGTAAAACCTCATTTAAAACAAGCTACATCAATCCTTAGCGCTAAGAGTTTAGTGATTCATGATTTTAAAGGAGAAAATAGCAAAAACAGAGATCATTGTGAAAGTTCAGAAGAAAAACTAAAATAATCAAAGGTCCCGATCATCCCCAATTGAGTTCTCCTTGCTCTCCTTCGTCGCCCAGCTGTCCTTGACTCCAGATTTGAGATTTCTCCAAAAGTAATTAGGTCAGCAACAAAATCCAGCTTTTAAAGGCTTCCAAAACATGCAGCAGCACTAATGTCATCGCTGAGCGATGCAATACCATCACTCAGTTATGAACCAGTTGGGAAGAACACGGAAACTGTAGGATGTCATCGCTTAGCTATGGTTCCTAGAGCTGAGCTATGGCTTCAGGAAAACAACTTCAATCTTCAAGAAAAATGAAAGAAAAATCAAAATAAACTAAAGATAAATTAAACAATTAAAAACAACTATGAAAGCTTAAAAGAAGGATAAAATTAACATATAATCATGCAATATTAAATAAAGAACTAGCTAAAATAATTGAATTTAGAGTCATAATAATTCTATTTCAAAGAATTATCACACCCACAAACTTATCATTTTGCTTGTCCTCGAGCAAAACACAACCAAAAACACAACTAAAAACAAAAGACAGAAAATCAAATAGCAAAGGGTGACTTCCAAATACCCTCAAACCACTCAACAAAAAGCTCAAGTAATAACTTGATTACAGAATTCCAGACCATTCTTTCAAGGAAACTTAGGAGACAAAGATAATTCACCCAAAATAAAATACACTTAGCATGTTACAAGCCCACTCAAATAAAAAGTTATCAGTCCTAGAAAGCATACAAAGTCCTAAGATTCATCCTCTTTTCACCAAGATATGCAAACTTGAGCATAAATCACTAAGGTTTTTTAAACGAACAAGGACTCTTGTAAGTTGCAAGCTAAATATAACAATTTATACGGTTCATGCATTCCAAAACTTGAATAAAACACAGGCTTCAACACAACCTTCATTTTCGCACTTTTCTCTTTTTTTCTTTCTTTTTTAATTAAAGGTAGTGACTTGGTAAATGAATGATTGACTATGCGCCTGATCCACACATCAGCAACTCAACCTTCGACACTAACAATGAAAGGGGAGAATAGTGAAGTTGAAATAGAATTCGTGACCGTGCGCCTAATCCATACATCATGAACTCATCTAACCCCACTTATTTTTATTAGCAAGTGATATATTTAAACACTGAAGTTATGACTGTGCGCCTAATCTACACATCACACCCTCAGGCCACCATACCATAACTTATTTCCTTTTCTTTTATAAATTTTAAGGAAGTGCCATGAACCAAAGATAAAAAATTCACGTTCTAGAATGGAGAGGAAAACTACTCAACTTTGTAAACTAAACTTGCAATCAACTACTAAATATTATCAACATGTGAAAAGCCAAGATCCTCTTTATGATCAAGTGAGCATTAAGAATGGTCAACAGAGGAGAATCGAAAGGATAGAATACACTTACTCTGACCAAGAATTTTTTTTTGGGGAAAACAACATACTAAAAGTCAAATTTTAAGCAAATTAGCAAAACTCTTCTCAATTTCCAAAGAAAAAGCAAATCTAGAATTATAAGCAACAAGTCATTACTAAGAACTACACAAAACTCACTTAAGCTATCGTTGGACATTAGAAGCCAAGAAAACAACAAACATGACATAAAACTAACATGCTAGCAAACTAAAAAGAAAACTAACTACTTAATCAAAGAAGCTAAACCCCACCCCCAAACTTAAACATAACAATGTCCTTATTGTGGGAGCAGAAAACCAAAACAAACACCACTAAGCAAAAGAAAAATGAGGGTGAGAAACAAAAAACTCCCCTGGAAGCCGTCTCTTCCATCTTTTTCCTCATATAGCAGAATAGGATCTCAACGTTGAACGATGCGAGACCAGCGCTCAGTGATGCACTACTAGAACATGATATTTCATAGGAACTTCCAGCGTTAGGTGTTGCGAATCTAGTGCTAAGTACTTGACCACCAGAGTGCTGAAAAAGGTAGTAGAAATAGCTTAACAGAGCAGCAGGAACAAAAGTGTAGAACTAACTCCAAACCAAAGCATGCAAACTAAAGAAAACCACACAAAAACAAAGCAAGACAATAAATTAAAATTGAACTAAAAGAAAAAATAGAAGGAAAGGATTGAGAAACTTGGGTTGACTTCCACACTTAATTTACAGTCTTAAGCTAGACTTTCTCAAATGTTATCTTAGATCAGAAAGAGCTTTGGAGATGCCTTGAAATTGAGCCACCTTCCTTTGAACTTGCCATTGTTTCATTTTCTCATTCTGAGTTTCTTTTTCTTTATAAGGATTCAAGCCAAGATGAGATGGTGTGATATCAAAGAGTGTTACTGTAATACCCGTTAATTTTGGAATATAATTCGCCTAAGAGTATTTTAGAATTTTACAACGTTACTTTAGTTATTTATTTTGGTCATTTTTAATTTTCATATTTAATTGTTCTCTTTGAATATTATTTATGAAAATTGAGTTAAATGACTGGACTGAATATTTGCACCATGTGGGATATATTCTAAGAATGGTGAAATTCATGGAAAAGTGGTTTAAGAATGGTCAATTAGTCCATTTATTGTAAATTGACTGGATGGGTTTGGATGTTGGGTTATGGATACCCATGGGTTATTCAATAATCCATTAGAAATATTTATATAAAGCTTTAATAGTACCCCCCTCATTTTCTCACGCATCGAAGCAGGCTGAAGTGAATAGTAAATTCACTTTCTCTCGTTTCTTCACCCTCTTCTCAAACCCTTTTCTTGATCTTCAGAATTTCGATTATTTGTTCGGTTCAAAGGCTTTGTAAGGATCAAAGGTAAGCTTTAATCTCATTATTTTCCTTAAATCTAAGTTTATATGGAAGATTAGAGGAGGTTTTGTTCTTGAAGATTTTGATGATAATTCATGAATCTCAGTTGTTTTAGAAGTTATATTTGAGTTATAATCGGTTAAAAGAGTTGAGATTCTGGTTTTGAATCAAAAAAAAAAAGGGGGAAAGGATGAAAATTTTCTAGGAAGCGTCTGCAAACTCGGATTCACTGTAGCAATCAGAAAATTTCAGAAAATTTTCTTACTGTAGCAGTTACTGTAGTGTTGACAGTCAACGATACTATAGCAGTCAACGTTACTGTAGCAAACCGTTACTGTAGCAATCAAAAAATTTTGCATATTTTCGTGATTTTGTTTCCTTTCTTATGTTTCCTTGTAATATATTTTACTAGGAAATTTTCCTACACAAATTCTAGTGTGGAACAAGGTAAATTTGGACAAACATCAAGGTAAGTGAATAACCTTGCTAAGCTAATTTGATATTACTTGTCAAAGTACAATATAAGTCCCATTTACAATATTATTTGGATATTAATTGATCAATTTTTCATATGACAGTATATGATGATTGGTATATTTTTTTACAGAAATTCAAAGGAACAAGAGTATGTATAAATTATTTTATTTCATGGAAATTGTACTATGTGAGAAGTTCTCACTATCTTATTAATGAGTAAAGATCTACGGGATCTAATACATGAGTTTGAAAGGGTTAAAGTCCCATACTACTCTGTGCATAACGATGAAAAACTATACACGAGTTTGAAAGGGTTAGAGTCCCATATTACTCGGTGTAAATAGATGAAATTGTAAACACGAGTTTGAAAGGGTTAGAGTCCCATACTACTCGGTGTATATCTATGAAATCTTAAACACGAGTTTGAATGGGTTAGAGTCCCATACTACTCGGTGTATATCTATGAGATCTTATTCACAAGTTTGAAAGGGTTAGAGTCCCATACTACTCGGTGTATATCTATGAAATCTTATTCACGAGTTTGAAAGGGTTAGAGTCACATACTACTCGATGTATAAGACAATTAATTATATGAGTAAATGTGGTATTTGTACTTTTGATATTTTATGTAGTACAGTTATTTACTTACTGAGTTTTTAAATAAATTCACACTCCCTATGATTATCTTTTCAGATACAGAAAACAAGGAAGAAGAGTATACGTTTGAAGAATAGAAGCCCCTTGGAATTATCCTCTATTTCTATCTGGTGGGATACCAGTACTTATTAATGTGGATACTAGGAACGCTCTGTACTTTCTATAGGTCTCCTAGGCTTGCGATGAGATAAAAACATCAGATTATGTATGCTTATATTTGTTTATCAGATGAATATAATTCTGTCGTGTGGAATGAATAATAGATGTTGAATGTAAGACCTCACAGAATTTATGTGAATAACTCATGTTTGAGAATTTTATTAAATAAGTAATTATGGATACTGAGATTGTCTAGGATTTTGGGGTACCACTGAGGTTTTTTCTAATAGTAGTATCTTTTCACATGTTCAATTTTTGGGATGTGACAATTTGGTATCAGAGGATAGGTTTTATAGGTCCCCTATAGAGTACAGAGCAAAGTGATCTTTGTGGGCCCTTCCCTATTATCATGAGCCGCGGCATGACCATAGTATTAGGTTCCATAAAAGACCTTGTAGAGTATAATGTCATTTTATAGATAACTTTTCAGTGGGGCTAGTAAGTGATATTTTGTTTATGTCTGAAAAGTGTTTGTTATAAGTGTAGATCTTTGACAGTTCAATGTCAGAAGGATCTTCTAATAATAATGAACATATGGGTCCAAGGAGGGCCATAATTCTACCAGTATATGTGCAAGATGATCCTAACCGTGGTGATAGTTTACATGCTCAAAATACTGAGGGCGCAACTAGTGATCAGGCAAGGAGAGTCAAACCTGACGCTCACATTGATAATGCAACTATTGCACATGTGATTAATTTAATGAATGAATGATTTGACCGATTTGAGGCTGAAATGAGAGGTCGAGCTACACAAGCTAACCTGCCAGTGGATCTTCCTATTGTTGAAGCCGAAATTGTACCACCAGCTCAGTTAGCGGAGGAGGTAATGTAAGGGAGGTAAAAATGTCTGAATTCCAGAAAATGAGGCCTCCTACTTTTTCAGGGGAAGATCCCAAAGAGGACCCACAATGTTTCCTTGAAGATTGTGAAGCAATCTGTGATGCTATAGGGTGTTCTCCTACTCAAAAGGTAGAATTCACTTCCTTTCAGTTAAAGGGTAGGGCTGGTAAATGGTGGAGGAACTGGAAGAAAGCTGGAATTCAAGGTGCACCGCTAGTTATGTGGACAGAGTTTTACAGATTGGTTATGGAAAGGAGGTCAAAGAATAAAGAAGAATATCGACAAAAGAAGAAAGCTAGATATAGGAGATCTTTTGATCAAGGGGAAGACTCAGGGACTTTGAAACCCTTTACTGCATCACAACATGCTCCAGCCACTCCTACTAAGTCATCTTATTCTACAGCCAGTGTGGCTAAGCCTCGTTCAGAGAGCAGGGGTAGTTTTAGCTCTTCTAGTAGAGGAGGTACTCAAGCTAGAAGGAAAAAAAAAAAACCTCAGTGTCCTGAATGTGGAAAGTTTCACTTCGGAGAATGCAGGTTAAACACTGTTGGTACAGGTTATTTTAACTGTGGACAAAAAGGACATTTTATAAGGGAGTGTCCTCAGCTCATGACAAGACCAGGTCAAGGGTCTACTTTGCCACCTCGACCACATTCTATTTCTGCTTTTATTACTCGAACACCAACCCCTTCAATAGGGGGTAGTATATGAAGAGGTTCTGGAAGAGGCCAAGGTGACCGTGGGAAACAAGCTGCTGGCAGAGGAAATGCAAGAGTATATGCTCTAACCCGACAGGATGCTCAAATATCCAATGTTGTAGTTACAAGTATATTATCTGTTAATACTTTTGCTGCACGTATTTTGTTTGATCCTGGTTCTACTCACTCATATGTGTCACCCCTATTTGCCAAGAGATTTTCATTTGATTCAATTACTCTAAAAGAACCATTCTTGGTTTCCACACCGATGAGAGAGACTTTGATGGTTAAAACATGTTATCGTTCTTGTAAAATAATTGTTGGGGGCATGGAAACTGAGATAGATCTTATGATTCTCAATATGTTAGATTTTGATGTGATTTTAGGGATGGACTGACTATCTTCTTGTCATGCTACTATAAATTGTCGTGACAAAGTTATTTCCTTTAATTTACCGGGGAAGAGTAATTTTGTGTTTCAAGGAGATCGAAGTGATGTACCTTACAACATGATATCTATGTTAAGTGCCCGGCGTATGTTCCGAAAGGGATGTCAGGGATTTCTAGCTTTTATCAAAGATTTAGAAAAGAAAGAACAAAAGTTAGAAGACATACATGTGGTAAATGAATTCCCATATGTGTTCCCAGAAGATTTACCTGGATTACCGCTAGAAAGAGATATTGAGTTCAGTATTGATTTGGTCCCAGACACATGACCAATTTCTATTCCACCTTATCGTATGGCTCCTGTTGAGCTAAAAGAACTCAAAGAACAATTGGAAGATTTGTTGAACAAAGGGTTCATTCGCCCAAGTTTTTCACCTTGGGGTGCTCCTATTCTTTTTGTGAAAAAGAAAGATGGTTCTATGAGATTATGTATAGATTATCGTCAGCTGAATAAAGTCACAGTGAAAAATAAGTATCCTTTACCAAGGATAGATGATTTGTTTGATCAGCTTCAAGGAGCAAAATACTTCTCAAAGAATGATCTAAGGTCTGGATATCATCAGTTACGAATTAAGAATGATGATATACCTAAGACTGCTTTTCGTACACGGTATGGACATTATGAATTTCTTGTGATGTCTTTTGGTTTGACAAATACACCAGCATCATTTATGGATTTAATGAACAGAGTGTTTAAATCATTCCTTGATAAGTTTGTAATTGTATTTATTGATGATATTTTGGTATATTCAAAGAGTCATGAAGAACATACTGAACATTTGAGAATAGTGCTTCAGACCTTGAGAGAGCATCAGTTGTACGCAAAGCTCTCAAAATGTGAATTCTGGATGAGTCATGTAATGTTTTTGGGACATGTTATTTCCCAAGAAGGTATTCATATGGATCCAAGTAAAATTGAAGCAGTAAAACAATGGCCTAGACCAACAACTGTGTCTGAAGTACATAGTTTTCTTGGCTTTGCAGGGTATTATCGTCGCTTTGTCAAAGATTTCTCTAAGACGGCTCTCCCATTAAATAAGCTAACTCGAAAGAATGTTAAATACATTTGGGATGATTCATGTGAGCAAAGTTTCACCCAATTGAAAGAGTGTTTAACTTCTGCACCAGTTTTAATCCTACCATCAGGACCAGGGGGTTATTCTACATTCTGTGATGCCTCAAGGATAAGCTTAGGGTGTGTATTGATGCAACATGGTAAGGTTATAGCTTATGGCTCACGTCAGCTTAAAAAGCATGAATTGAATTACCCCATTCATGATTTGGAAATAGCAGCTGTAGTGTTTGCCCTAAAGATTTGGAGACATTACTTGTATGGGGAGACTTGTAAAATTTTTACAGATCACAAAAGCCTTAAGTACATTTTTGAGCAGAGAGATCTCAATCTAAGGCAACGAAGGTAGATGGAACTTCTGAAAGATTATGATTGTACCATCCTTTACCATCCAGGTAAAGCAAATGTAGTGGCTGATGCTCTAAGTCGAAAGTCTATGGGAAGTTTAGCTCACATTGCCACTATAAGGAGGTCTCTAATACATGAACTACAAGAATTGGAAGCTGATGGAGTATTCTTTGATATCACTGAGTCAGGTACATTTCTGGCTCATTTAATAGTTAGATCATCCCTTGTGGAAAAAGTAAAAGTAACTTTAGAAAATGACATCGATATGGTCAAAATTAGAGATAAGGCAAGGTAAGGTCTAGCACCAAGTTTCTTGGTAGATGAAGAAGGAGTCTTATGGTTTAATGGGAGACTCTGTGTCCCCAACATTGAATCTTAGAAACATGAAATCTTAATGGAAGCTTATGGTTCGCCCTACGTTGTACACCCTGGTGCTGTGAAAATGTATCAGGACTTGAAACAAGTTTACTGGTGGGAGGGCATGAAGCGAGACGTGACTGACTTTGTAGCTCGATGTTTGACTTGTCAGCAAGTTAAAGCTGAACATCAACGACCACCTGGTTTGATGCAAAAACTAGATATTCCCGAATGGAAATGGGAAAGGATCACTATGGATTTTGTAGTAGGTTTACCCCGGTCAACAAAAGGAAATTTCTCAATATGGGTCATAGTGGATCGACTTACTAAGTCAGCACATTTTCTTCTTGTTCATACCACTTTCAGTGTAGCAAAACTTGCTCGACTTTATGTTAAAGAAATAGTGAAACTTCATGGTGTACCAATATCCATTATATCAGACCGAGGACCTCAGTTTACCTCTCGGTTCTGGAAAGTTTTTCAAGAGGCTTTGGGTACCAAAGTGAATCTTAGCACAGTATTCCATCCTCAGACTGATGGACAGTCCGAAAGGACAATTCAGACCTTAGAGGATATGCTAAGAGCTTGTGTGATGGATTTCAGTGGAAGTTGGGAAGATCATTTGTCTCTTATTGAATTTGCTTATAATAACAGTTACCAAACCAGTATCCAGATGGCACATTTTGAGGCTTTATATGGGAGACGGTGTCGATCTCCTATAGGTTGGTTTGAACTTGGTGAAACCAAAATACTTGGACCTAAGATGATACAAGACGATATAAATAAAGTTAAACTTATCAGAGAGAAGTTGTTAACTGATCAGAGTAGACAGAAATCTTATGCGGACAACCGATGACGTGACCTTGAATTTGCAATAGGTGACATGGTTTTCTTACAAATCTCACCTATGAAGGGAGTAATGAGATTCGGGAAGAAAGGAAGCTTAGTCTGAGGTATATTGGCCCATATAAGGTTATAGACATAGTGGGTAATGTGGCATATTGCCTGGACCTACCTTCAGACCTAGAGGGAGTTCATCCAATATTTCATGTGTCCATGTTACGGAAGTATCTTCCTGATCCTTCTCATGTCATTCAACCCCAAGAAGTTCATTTTGATGAAACTCTCACCTATGAAGAGGTACCAGTAGCTATTCTTGATAGAAAAGTCAAGAAATTGCGCACTAAAGAAATTCCTACTGTCAAGATTCTTTGGAGAAATCATTCTCACGAGGAAGCTACGTGGGAGGCAGAAGATGAAATGTGGAAAAAATATCCATATTTGTTTGAAACTTGAGGTAAGATTTTAATTCGGAGGACCGAATTCTTTAAGGGGGGTAGAATGTAATACACGTTAATTTTGGAATATAATTCGCCTAAGAGTATTTTAGAATTTTACAACGTTACTTTAGTTATTTATTTTGGTCATTTTTTAATTGTTCTCTTTGAATATTATTTATGAAAATTGAGTTAAATGACTGGACTGAATATTTGCACCATGTGGGATATATTCTAAGAATGGTGAAATTCATGGAAAAGTGGTTTAAGAATGGTCAATTAGTCCATTTATTGTAAATTGACTGGATGGGTTTAGATGTTGGGTTATGGATACCCATGGGTTATTCAATAACCCATTAGAAATATTTAATATAAAGCTTCAATAGTACCCCCCTCATTTTCTCACGCATCGAAGCAGGCTGAAGTGAATAGTAAATTCACTTTCTCTCGTTTCTTCACCCTCTTCTCAAATCCTTTTCTTGATCTTCAGAATTTCGATTATTTGTTCGGTTCAAAAGCTTTGTAAGGATCAAAGGTAAGCTTTAATCTCATTATTTTCCTTAAATCTAAGTTTATATGGAAGATTAGAGGAGGTTTTGTTCTTGAAGATTTTGATGATAATTCATGAATCTCAGTTGTTTTAGAAGTTATATTTGAGTTATAATCGGTTAAAAGAGTTGAGATTCTGGTTTTGAATCAAAAAAAAAGGGGGAAAGGATGAAAATTTTCTGGGAAGCGTCTGCAAACTCGGATTCACTGTAGTTATCAGAAAATTTCAGAAAATTTTTCGAGTTACTGTAGCAGTTACTGTAGTGAACCGTTACTGTAGCAAAACCGTTGCTGTAGCGAACCATTACTGTAGCAAATCGAACTATAGCAAACCGTTACTGTAGCAATCAGAAAATTTTGCATATTTTCGTGATTTTGTTTCCTTTCTTATGTTTCCTTGTAATATATTTTACTAGGAAATTTTCCTACACAAATTCTAGTGTGGACCAAGGTAAACTTGGACAAACATCAAGGTAAGTGAATAACCTTGCTAAGCTAATTTGATATTACTAGTCAAAGTACAATATAAGTCCCATTTACAATTTTATTTGGATATTAATTGATCAATTTTTCATATGACAGTATATGATGATTGGTATATTTTTTTACAGAAATTCAAAGGAACAAGAGTATGTATAAATTATTTTATTTCATGGAAATTGTACTATGTGAGAAGTTCTCACTATCTTATTAATGAGTAAAGATCTACGGGATCTAATACATGAGTTTGAAAGGGTTAAAGTCTCATACTACTCTGTGCATAACGATGAAAAACTATACACGAGTTTGAAAGGGTTAGAGTCCCATACTACTCGGTGTATATCTATGAAATCTTAAACACGAGTTTGAAAGGGTTAGAGTCCCATACTACTCGGTGTATATATATGAGATCTTATTCACGAGTTTGAAAGGGTTAGAGTCCTATACTACTCGGTGTATATCTATGAAATCTTATTCATGAGTTTGAAAGGGTTAGAGTCCCATACTACTCGATGTATAAGACAATTAATTATATGAGTAAATGTGGTATTTGCACTTTTAATATTTTATGTAGTACAATTATTTACTTACTGAGTTTTTAAATAAACTCACACTCCCTATGATTATCTTTTCAGATACAGAAAACAAGGAAGAAGAGTATCCGTTTGAAGAATAGAAGCCCCTTGGAATTATCCTCTATTTCTGTCTGGTGGGATACCAGTACTTATTAATGTGGATACTAGGAACGCTCTGTACTTTCTATAGGTCTCCTACGCTTGCAATGAGATAAAAACATCAGATTATGTATGCTTATATTTGTTTATCAGATGAATATAATTCTGTCGTGTGGAATGAATAATAGAGGTTGAATGTAAGACGTCACAGAATTTATGTGAATAACTCATGTTTGAGAATTTTATTAAATAAGTAATTATGGATACTGAGATTGTCTAGGATTTTGGGGTACCACTGAGGTTTTCCTAATAGTAGTATCTTTTCACATGTTCAATTTTTGGGATGTGACAGTTACTTGCTCAACCATCAGTTCTTCTTTATGATCATAGGCTTCTTTTTCTACCGCAGGTTTTATGGAGTCAAACACATTGAAAATCTCTCTCTCCTCTTGGACTATCAAAGTTAATATCCCTCGAGCCACATCAATTACTGCTCCTGAAGTAGCCTAGAATGGCCTACCTAGAATGAAAGGGATTTCCTTGTCTTCCTCTATGTCTAAAACCACAAAATCAACAGGAAAGAAAAACTTTTCCACTTTGACTAGCACATTTTCCACTACCCCATATAGGTGTCTCAATCATCGATCGACAAGCTGAAGGGTCATCATCACGAATTTGACTTGCCCAACCCCTAACTTGTTAAAAATGGATAAGGGCATAAGATTAATGCTAGCTCCCAGATCGCACAATGCCTTCTTAAAAGTGACACCCCCAATGGTACAGGGAATAGAAAAATTCCCCGGATCCTTGAACTTTGGAGGTAACTTCCTCTATATGATCACGCTACACTATTTTATTCAAAGTGATTCTCTCATCGTCCATAATTTTCCTCTTTTTGGCCAAAAGCTCCTTCATAAACTTAGCATAGACTGGCCTTTACTCAAGTGCTTTAGCAAATGGTATGTTGATATGAAGCTTCTTGGACACCTCCATAAATTTGCTGAATTGCTTATCATTGTGCTGTTTGTGAAGCCTCTGAGGAAAAGGCACCTTGATAGATGGTGTGGGAATACATGGCTTATGAACTTTCTCAGTAACTCCCTTACTTCTTGAATCATGTAGGGAAGCACCATAAGTTGTAAAAATGTCATCATTGACTAATTTCTCACTATCCTCCTTAGCCAACGCTTCCTTCATAAGCATAGGTTCTATCATTTTATCACTCCTAGTGATTATGACATTCACATGTTCCCTCATATTAATAGCCGTATCATTAGGCAATGACCCTTGAGGCCTATTCACCAATTGCCTTGCAATTTTCCCAACTTGGGTCTCAAGATTTCGAATAGAGGTATCTTGGTTTTTAAACCTGGTTCTAGTTTCCTCCATAAATGAAGATGTTTATTGAATGAAAGCTATGGTTTGAAGTGTTAACTTTTCTACCACACTCTCTAAGGATGTAAGTTTATCATTTATATGAGACTAAGAAGAAGAGCTAATATGATATTATTAGTGTAGCATCTGAGAAGGGAAATGCAGGTTATCTGAAATACCCTGACTATTCTGATTCCCCCAAGAGAAGTTGGGGTAGTTCCTCCAACCTAGATTATATGTCTTAAAATATGGGTTATTCTGTTACCTTGGAGGATTCCCCATATAATTCACTTGTTCAACTGCAAAAGATGAGGAAAAGTTAAACATATTACCTAGGTAATCCATATTGGCATGATTCTCCGCATAGAAGTTACAGATGATTGGAGAATGGCTAATGGTGTTTTCATTAGCTGTATCAAACTTCTTATTTAATTCATCCATGTGTTAAGTCAATAACTTATTTTCTGCTAAGATAGCATCTAAGCCTATTTCCATCACACCACCATTCTTCTTTACCACGGTTCTCTCACTTTTACTTTGATAGTCATTGCAAGTCATCTTTGCAAATAGTTTCCAAGCTTGTTCAGGCGTCTTACAATTTAGTGCTCTACCAGCTGTAGCATCTACCATAGATTTAGTGTGTGGTAGCAAATCATTATAGAAACTTTGAGCCTAAATCTAAAGCTCAAATTAATGGTGGGGGCATCTCCTTAGAATGTCGTTATATTGCTCCCAAGCTTTATTCAAAGATTCCCTATCTTGTTGCTTGAAGGAGGTAATTTTTATTCTTAACTTGGCAGACTTAGATGGAGAAAAATATTGAGTAAAAAAATTCTGCACTAATTCAGCCCATGTAGTCACACTCCACTTAGGTAAAGACTTTAACTAGTTACTCGCCTTATCCTGCACAAAGAACGAAAACAACCTAAGTCTGATTGTGTCCTCGTTCACACCATTCAGCTTCACAGTATCATATATTTGAAGAAATCAGGATATGTGTGAGTTTGGATATTCTAAAGGATGTTCGCTAAACTGATTGTTCTAAACCAAGTTGAGAAGAGTAGGCTTTAATTCAAAATTCATTGCCTAACCCGTTGGTCTAGTGATGCTAGCTCCATGTCCTTCAACAGTTGGGATGCTTTAGTCCAAGAGTGTTTTAGCCAAATGAGGAAGAGGAACTTCATTATGTTCTGCCATACTTGTAGATTGTGCTTGTTTTGCCCTTTTAGTTTACTTATGGAGTGCTCTAGATGTCTTTTGAATTTTAAGATCGAAAAGTAATGAGTTGGGGTCTATGGTACCTCACATAAACAAACAAAAGTGTAAGCATTCAAAAAAAAAAAACTTAGAGCCTAACAAGTAACAAAGTAATTGAACAGTATCAAAAAATAAATAAAATAAAAAATAAAGAAAAGTCTAAACTAGGATCCTATTAGCTACACTTAATATTATCAAAATAACTTCAATCCCTGGAAATGATGCCAAAAACTTGATGTGGATTTTCCAATAAGTGTATTGGGTCACACACAAGTAGTAAAGTAGTGAGAAAAGTATCATACCCACAGGGATAGACTATTGACAATTACTAATTTCGCTAATAAAAATTCTATTTAGATAAATAAAAATTGGGTTGAAGGAAACTATAAATAAATTTTAAAGTGGAAATCAGGAAAACAAAGAGCAAAAGCAAGATTTGAAATTCAACAATGAATGAAAGGAAGCAAGGGATTGATTTTAGTTGTTTCTTAGTCCGATTAATACATAGATAAATTAACCTTTGAATTACTAAAAAATGATTCATCTTAATTTCAAATTCTTTTGTTGTTGGCTAATTTCTCAAAGTTGGTTAAACCTAATTCCTTAGTATTCAATCTGACCTAATTTAAATAATTGTCCAATTCCTTAGTACAGTTATTTGATTAGGTGATTAAGCTCAAGAAATTCACAAAAACCACATAAACAAAGTTATCTATCCCTAGATTTACCTGGTTTATGGTAGTAATTACAAAGGTGACTTTATATTGAATTATCCCTAGTATCAATATAAATCCCAAATTTCATAAAATAGTAATCAATCATTCAAGAGGTAATTTAAACAATAAAAACTACTCCAACAATCAAATTTGCATTAAAAAGAATCCATCCAACCAGTAAAACCTCATTTAAAACAAGCTACATCAATCCCTAGCTCTAAGAGTTTAGTGATTCTTGATTTTAAAGGAGAAAACAGAAAAAACAGAGATCATAATGAAAGTTCAGAAGAAAAACTAAGAGAATCGGAGATCCCGATTGTCCCCAATTGAGTTTTCCTTATTCTCCTTTGTCTACCAACCGTCCTTGCCTCCAAATTTGAGATTTCTCCAAAAGTAATTAGGTCAGTAGCAAAATCGGGCTTTTAAAGGCTTCCAAAATGTTCACGATGAACTTGTTGGGAGGAATACGGAAATTGGAGGACATCACCGCTGAGCGATAGCGATGCGTCACTCATCAAAAACCTGCTTCTGCCACATCATCGCTGAGCTATGGTTCCTAGCGTTGAGCTATGGCTTCAGGAAAACAACTTCAATCTACAAGAAAAACGAAAGAAAATCAAAATAAACTAAAGATAAATTAAACAATTAAAAACTACTATGAAATCTTAAAAGAAGGATAAAACTAACATACAATCATGCAAGATTAAATAAAGAATTAGATAAAATGATTGAATTTAGAGCCATAATAATTCTATTTCAAAGAATTATCATCATGCCTCACGCTCTTCATGCAGTTACTTTTCAAGTTTCTCACATTCGACATATTTTCATTAAAAACGAGATTACTGCATAACTTTGAAACTGTATCGTTCTCAATTTCTTTATTTGTCGTCAGATTTGGGTCAAATCAAAAAACCACCGTTAACAATTACGAACTGAAAAGTATCTTTCGCCACTATTACAAGTCTTTTAAATGATGAACTAAGGTTGTTAAAAAATTGCAACTAAAATATCTTATAATAAAGAAAAGTTTAAGAATATTTTTTATTATTCTAATTCATTACAAAAAGTCACACTTAATATCACCTTTAATAGCGACATACAATGGTTGCCATGGTGCTTTTGCTACAATCATTGCCACTATGTCTTCACCCCCTTGGGGTTAAAATTGTGATCTCTTTTGTGCACCAAATTAATATTTTTCAATAGCAAGCTTATAACACCTTCAATGTATTTTAGTAGCATCTATTGTCACCACTAAATGTGTTTTAGTGTCACCACTAAATGTGTTCTAGTGTTATCTTTTTAAGTTACAATTGAAAATCTCTCCAAGACTCAAAAGATGTCATAATTCTTTAGTATAAAACTCTGATGTTCCCAAACTTTAAAAGTGCAAACCCCCCTTAACACTCTAAATAGCTAAATTTTAAAATCCTAAACCCTAAATGTTGGTTTCATAAAACCTTAAAACCTAAAACCTTAATTTTTAAATTGGATAACTTTAAATTTTCTTTCTAAAGCAGGGATATTAATATTTTGAATACTTGATGGTATTAATCCAAATAAAATACTCAATATCCATTGAATTGAAGGGGTTAGATTTAGCAGAAGGAGTTAGTCCCTCACAAGATAGCAAACTATGGTGTGATTTCCAGCTAAGAATTCACATTTTGTGTAAGATAGTTATTGGATAATTATTTTTAAAATAAAAATATAAATATTTGATAGAAAAATTAAGCTTCTTGGCTAACAAATAATCGTCCTCAGTGGTACAACAAAATAGTTTCGATTGCCTAAGTGTCAAAATAAGTGATCTGACTCAGAAATTCGACAAAGGTCAGCTGTTTGATAGAGATGAATTTGAAAAAAAGGGAGCAAGAAGAATGGACATCTCCATGAAAACACTTATGTACCTCTATCAAAGTGTACGCAACTCGACAAGAAAATTTAGACATGGTCGATGAATAGGTTGACTATAGTTGTCAAAAGATGAGGGTATGTCGATTGGACATAACTTGGTTGTCAAACATTGAAGGTAAGGGAAATTGTCAGATTAAAGCCATCAAAGACAATTATTCCTACCATTAGATGGCTAAGGCAGTTCTGTCGAACCATATAAACTATCACTTACATGGGCTTGGGTAGTTATGCTGATGTAATGTAAATGTAAACTGTCACATATGTGGTAATTAGATAGATAGGCAGTTACTTCAGTTATTTTCCTATAAATACTAAGTTAAGTATTGTAAAAGGGGTTGGCAATTCTTGATTAAAAATCCTAACATCTCATACAAGTAGATTAAAATGATCAACATCAAAGTATGTTTTCCACCCTTATATTTTAGTCAATTTAATTCAAAGTCTTTTATCACTCCAGTCCTTTAAACGCTTTCATTTATCTTCCAATATTTTAATCACTTTCATTTACTTTGTGCAATTTAATTACTTTCCTTTAAACTTTCTGTACTTTAACTTTTAGTAATCTATTTTTAGTAATTTACTTTCTGCCGCTTACATTCTATACTTTATCCTTCTTCTTTTTACATTTTGCCATTTACTTTCCGCCGTTTACCTTCTGCGGTTACCTTTTTTATGCACTTTACTTTTCGTAACTTACTTTCTGTAATTTTACCATTTTTATTTAACTTCTGCAAAAAGCTTATTTTTCAGGCCTCATGCTCTTTCATGCAATACTTGTCGAATCACTAGCATTTGACACATTTGTCTTTTAAGTGATATTACTGTATAACTTTGAAAACATAGTCGCTCTCGATAGAATCAAGTACTTGTTGTCAGACTTGGTTTTGATCAAAAATGCCCGTTGATAAATTGACACAGGAAATTTGTTGTTGGATTCTAATTTGAACAAAAATCATCCTCAATAAATTGGCACGTGCAGTGGGACAAGTTTAGAGTAACTCATTGGATGTATACGTTTGAGAAGTGGTAAACAAATACCCACCCATAACTCTAAAATTATGAGTAACACAAACGGTGCTAATCAAGTGACAAGTTCACTAACTGGATTCACGATTGCCGTAACCATGGCAAACATGCCAACAGTTACAACAACTTCTAATCCTATGGAAACATGTCCATTTCAGGAAACCCTATATTGAAGTAAGTGTCTGGATCGACACCCGTGTCACCAAGTCTAGTAGCAGTCAAACAACAAGGTTTTCACCTCAATATGGATTACCTCAAAGGTATGTCCTTCCTGTGATGACCCAACTTAACTAATCCCACGTGTCAAATGATTCAAAGCCTAGTAGTAAGTTCTACATTGGCAAATATGGAAGGAACCAGTACTTCCACTATGTTATGATAGGAAAGATTAAATTTGGGACCTATTTTCCCAAATATGTTGAAAGACATGCAAAATACTATCGCCACATCTACTGTAAGTTCATTGGCTAGCATTTGACAGTAGATGGATGAAAGTAATCATGGTATGATGAGTTTGCTGATACAACAAATGTGTGTCATATTAAAACCCTTGATGGAAAATACAAATAATGCATGTAATACATTATCATTACAAATGGGTAAACTAACTCAGGCCTTGGGGATTTTTGTGCCTAAAAATGTTTAACCAGAAGAGGTAATTATGGCCCAAGATCAAAGTTAAAATCAATAAAAAAATGTAGTACAAGGGCAAGACCAATCTTAACTTCAGTTGAGACATGGTTAAGTACAAATCTTGCGTCAGAATGAGCCATAGGTAGATAATGTCGTAAGAGAGTTTTGACAAAACCTCATAGGAAACCAAGTTGAATGTAATGTAAACCAAGTAGTCGAACAAGTCCTTAATAGATTTAGTTTCAATGTAGGTTATACTAATCAACCTTATTTCTCCTCAATGTTCCTTGATTAGGTCCACTAAGCAGAGTTGCCTAAAAGAAAGTGGTGACTCGATCGTCGAACACATTGCACAATACACCATTGAAATGGGAGATCTAGTGACAGATGAAGGACTTAAAATAAGATTCTTTCCAAGTTCTCTCATGAAATATACCTTTTCTTGGTTCTCAATAGTGAGACCAAATTCTATTTATTCGTGGGCACAGACAGAGAGAAGCTTCCATAACCAATTCTTCAGAAGGGATATGAAAGTTAGTTTGACAGATTTGTTTAATATTAAAAGATTATACAACATATCTATCAAGGATTATTTGGCAAGATTTAGGCAGATGAGGAGTAGGTGTTTTACTTCAATTCTGAAGCTGAGATTGTCAAAATAGCTATCGTGGCCCTTGATTATTATATTAGAAAAAAGCTTGTCAACTAACATTTAGTTGACCTTGCTCAACTTAGGGGAAAAGTTCGATAGATAGAACAGTTGAAAGTTGAAAAAATACAAAAGCAAAAGAAATTCCTCAAGAGAGAAAAAGTAAACTATGTCGGAATGGAAAAGTTCAACGAGGAGGATGATAATGTCGATTATGACATAAATCTTGGCAAATTAAAAAATGGACCTCCCTATACTTGTCAGGCTATAAAGCCTATAAGGGCAAAAAAAAAGATGAGTTATGTCAATAGAAAAATATGCACATTCGACATAATAAAAGCCGAATAAATTTTTGATGTTTTGTTAAAAGGAAAACAAATAAAATTGTTAGATAATCATAGGCTGTTAAAGCCTGATGAAATTAAAGACAAAAAATATTGTAAATTTCATAATGTAGTCGATCATGTGACTGAAAAATGTGTACATTTTAGGGACTTGATTCAAAAAGCCTTGACAGAGGGAAGATTAAAGTTCACTGATAAAAAAGCAGACATAAAGGTTGACACTAATCTCTTCCAAACAATTGTTGCAACTATTGACAGCCAAGTTCCATTGAACATTAGCATGGTTGATGTGAAAAGAAAAGGAAAAAAGCATGTCAAAGTAGATTTGACTGAGATGGACATTGACCCTATGGCAGACCCATACAACACATACCAAAAGTCTTGGGAGATGTATAAAGAATTCATGACAAGAAAGAAAGGTTCAATAGCAATCTAGATGTGCCTAAACGAAAGCTATAGAAGCCCATCGAAAAGCAATGGCTAATACCTAGATACTTGAGAATCAGGAAAAAGAACAATCGTAAGAAGAACTCTCAATAGAAACTATCCTATACACTAAGATCTTAGCCACATCATTTTGGTAGGTCAAATTCCAATAGCTGAGGGGTTGAAAAGCCAAAAGAGTCAGTTGGGAGCAATTTGATTTCCCAAAACGATTTTTGACACCTCAGGACTCGAATGCCACCTATAAACGTGAAGGTCGGCAAATAGGTGAAGAATTCAGCATTTACAAATAAGGATAGTGTCAGGAGAAATAGATTTCGTAAGGAGCAGCTTTTTTGGAATGAAGATTATCATTATATCAAGTTAGTGCCATTTGGAAAAAATAAGCCTAAAGCATCTCATCGGCCTCTGTCGAAAACCTAAAAATGAAGGCTATAAAGATACAAGTAGGCCTAGAAAAGGAAAGCCCTGACTGATGTACTCTGAATCAAAGAAGCAACTTCGGGCTCAGGAAAGAAATGTTTAGTTGTCGAAACCAACCTACTACCTGACACGAAAATCATTGCACCATGAGAAGAAAATGTGGCATAGCCACAACTAAATCTTTTAAGTGTATGGCTTCAGGAAGAGATAGTGAAGGCACAAGAATTGATGCAATTAACTTCTTTGAAATCAGAACGAGACAAAAATATACTCTTTTCCTTTCCCAGGAAAAACTGGCCAGTTTGGTTAGTGGAAACTAAGAAGGCCAATCGTAATAAAGGAAACATATGGCCATGGTAGAGGTTAAAGGGAAAGATTATGAAGATTGGACTAATAAAGAATAAAAGTAATCTTGAAAGATCCCACAACTAACGTTGAACAGAAAAAAGAGACCTTAGCCAAGTTAAACAAAGAGGAAACTCGTCGAGTTTAAACCTGAATAACATGTGTCTAACATGGATTTATCAGCTGACGAGCTCATAGGAGCCCTCAATAATCCCAAAGATCCTTTGGGTCTCAATAACGAAGAAGAATTTGACCTGGACTTTGATATGGACAAGGATTTAGATGATGTGATCATGGCCATGGGAACAACTTTGTCTGAAACAAGATCTGACGATGGTTCAATAGATAGAGATTATCTTCAACTTGGGCCATTTATAGATGAAGATGATTGAGACTCAGTCGAAGGAAAATTTAGAGATGTCAAAGAAGAAGATGCCAGAAGAAAGAAGGATGCAGATGAGCATCTGGTCAACATGAATCTCAACCTCATTTTGGGGATATCACTAGAATATGAAGCTTACTATGAGATTTACATGGGAGAAAATGAAGAAGACTTAGAAGATTTGTCAGAGGACTGGCTATTTCTAGAAGACGATATAAATTTAGGATTCAATAGCTTAGAGGATGACTTGGTTATAAGATTTGATAATTTGGCCAAATTTGAAAAACCAACTAATGTGCAAAAGGCATATCTATGGCCTTTACATATCAAGACCTCATTGGAAGGGAAGCCCACCAATAAAGTTTTAGTGGATGGTGAAGTCGTCATTAATGACACCAAGAGCCACATTTAAGAGATTGAGGAAAGATGAGTCTGACTTAATCCAGATAAATATAGTTGTCACTAATTTTAGTGACAAATATTCTCCATTCGATGGAGTAGTGATGCTAAATATCCATGTCAGATATGTCAAAAGATCAACTCTCTTTGTCATAATCCCTTCAAAATTAAGTTGTAACATACTATTGGGTAGAGAATGGATTCATGTCGTTGGAGCCATTTTGTTGACTGTACACTAGAAATTGATGTTGTGGAACGGTAAAGGACAGGTGGAAGTTGTAGAAGTAGATGACAGTCCTTGTTACTTACAGAAACTTCACGTCGACTTTAGACTATATGCTCTGAATGTTAGACTTGTAGCTACAGAAGATGGCATAATCAACAAGAAGACTTTGGAGGCGTGCTTAATGGATCAATTTGGTATCAAATTAATAGATAAGGTCGATGAAAATTGACCAAGTGCTAGCTATGAGTCTTAAGACTCAATTAGATAGGTTGTCAGCCTGTCTGGCCAACAAGGCAGTCAATACCATGAAAGGTATTTTGTTGGATTGCATTATACATAATGGGCCTTTGGGATTTGAGAAAGGTCCTGACAAAAAGATAAATGCCGAGGCAGAAGATCCTTTGAAAGAGGTGAACTTGGGTACTGAAGAAAATAAAAGACCCATTTTTATGAGTACATTTCCGCCAAAGGAATTCAAAGATGAACTTGGCATGCTAATTACAGAATACATAGATTGCTTTGCCTGGGATTACAATGAAATGGCTGGTTTAAGTAGAGACCCTGTCGAACATAGATTACCACTCAAGGAAAGATGTAGACCTATCAAACAGATAAATAGGAGATTTGCTCCTTAAGTGGTGCTAAAAATCAAAAGAGGAGGTCAAACAGCTGCTCAGAGCTAAGTTCATTAGAACTACTAGGTATGTTGAATGGCTCTCTAAGGTAGTTCTAGTTATTAAGAAAAATGACAAGTTAAGAGTATGCATAGATTTTAGAAATTGAAATCTAGCTACTCCAAAGGATGAATATCCAATGGTCATAGGAGATATGTTAGTTGATACCGCGTATGGGCATGAAATTTTAAAGTGTATGGAAGATCATATAGGTTATAATCAGATTTTTATAGCCAATGAGGATGTGTCAAAAATCGGTTTTAGATGTCCAGGAGCCATTGGGACATATGAGTGGGTCATTATACCTTTCAATTTGAAGAATGTAGGGGCCACCTATCAAAGAGCAATGGACACCATCTTCCATCATGTTATAGGAAAGTTTATGGAGGTTTACATCGATGATGTCATTGCTAAGTCAGAAGATAGGAAAAATCACTTGACACATTTGAGGCAAGCTTTTGAAAAAAAACAGAAGCACAACCTTAAAATGAATCTGGAGAAATATTCTTTTAGAGTGTCAGCTGCCAAATTTCTAGGAATCCTAGTCCATAAAAAGGGGATCAAAGTGGACAAGAATAAGACTAGATCAGTTTTGGAAGTCACTGCACTGACAAATAAGAAGAAATTATAATCTTTCTTGGGGAAAGTGAACTTCTTAAGAAGATTCATATCTAACTTGTCAGGTAGGACCATAATCTTTTCACCTTTGGTTAAGTTGAAAGCCATGCAAGATTTTATCTGGGTGCCTTGTCACCAAGAGGCCTTTGATCAAATCAAGTAATATCTGACAAATCCTCTAGTTATGATGTCACTGATACCATGTCAGCCATTGAAGTTATATATTTCAGCTTCTGAAGAGACCATAGGACTTTTACTGGCTCAAGACGATGAGAATAGTGTCGAAAGAGCCGTTTACTACCTTAGTCGAGTCTTAAATGATGCAGAGACAAGATATAGTGCAATTATGAAATTATGTTTATCATTGTATTTTTCTTGTACTAAGCTGAAATATTATATAATGCCTTATAATGTATTTGTCGTGTCAAAGACAGACATAATAAAATTTATGTTATCCAAACTTGTTCTTAATGGATGTATCGACAAATGGACTATTGCACTGTCAGAATTTTCTTTACAATATGTTTCAGCAAACACCATCAAAGGTCAAGCATTGGCTAACTTTTTAGTTGACTATCCTGGCCTAGACATAGATAATGACATAAATTTTGTCGAATTGAGACAAGGCGTCTTTTTTTCGACATATCAAGGCACAAAAAAAAAAGTGGCATTGGAATTTTAATAATTTCCCCAACAGGAACTCAAACCAAATTTATGTTTAAACTTAAGTATTCTTGCTCTAATAATGAGGCTTAATACGAAGCTTTAATTGTCAGATTAGAAATACTTTGCCAAATGAAAGCACGAACAGTGCACATACTTGGAGATTCCTAGTTAGTCATCAAAAACTTACTCAAGAATTTAAATACGTTAATCAAAATCTGATTAAATATTGTATTGTGGCAAGTAAGTTAATGAAAAATTTGACAAAGTAATTGTCCAACACATTCCTAGGGAATAAAATAAAGAAGCTAATGATTTAGCCTAGATAGCTTCTAGGTATAAGGTTTCTTAGAAAATTCTGTCAGATTTAATAGAAATTAGAGAACTCTTATACCCTTGGAAGAAAGGGATGTATTCCATAATGACATTTATACAAGCAATGATTGGAGAAAAGCAATCATTGATTGCTTAGAAAATCTAAGTTCTGACACAAAATGAAAACTTAAATATAGACTGTTAAATTTTGTAATGTTGGGTAGACAATTATATAGAAAGACTGTCGACAGACAGTTAGAAGAATGCTTGAATGAGTTAGAGGCATACATTGCCTTGTCAAAAGTTCATGAAGGCATTTGTGGGGCTCACCAAGCAGGAGATAAAATGAAATGGATTCGTCAATGGCGAAGATATTACTGGCCAACACTAGTCAAGAATTGCATAACGTTTGCCAAGTCTTGTGAAGAATGTCAAAGACATGGCCATATACAAAACATCTCAGTTAGTGAATTACATTCAATCATTAAACCATGGCTATTTAGAAGATGGGCTTTGGACTTATAGGCCAAATACATCCTCCTTCGTCCAAAGGACATAAATATATTTTAGTTGGGGTCGATTATTTCATCAAGTGGGTTGAAGCAATCACGCTAAAAGATGTCACCCAACAAGATGTGATCAATTTTATTGAAAGTCACATCATTTACAGGTTTGAAATACCTCAAACTCTGACAACTAATCAAGGTACCGTTTTCATTGGACGGAAAGTTACAGATTATGCTGATACTAGAAAAATAAAAATAATTATGTTGTTACCATACTATGTGTAGGTAAATGGTCAAGTAGAGACCATCAACAAAATACTTATAAGCTTGATTAAAAAGCATGTTGGTTGACAGTCTAGAAATTGGCATAACACTTGTGATCAGGTTCTATAGGCATACAGAAACTTGCCAAAAGAATCGACAGGCATATCACCGTATAAATTAGTTTATGGCCATGATGCTATTTTGCTTGTCAAGATTAATCTCCAGTCAATTCCTATTCAAAGACAAGATGAATTACCAGTTGAAAGTTATTGGGATTCAATGTTTGATGAATTAAATAAGTTGACTGAGGAAAGATTAATTGCTTTAGAAAATTTAATTTGACAAAAAGAGCGAATTGCTAAATTTTATGACCGTCGAGTTAAATGCAAATCTTTTAACTTAGGCAATTTAGTATGGAAGGTAATTTTGCCTATTGAGAAACATTGTTGAGAATATGGAAAGTGGTCACCAAAATGGGGAGGACCATTTATGATTATGCAAGTATTTTCTGGTAATGTCTATGCTCTCGACGAACTTAACAATAGAATGAAAGTGAAATCAATTAATGGCAAGTACCTAAAGCAATACAGGCCGACAATGTGTGAAGTAAAGATTGAATAAAGAATTTTTTATTGCATTAAGATTTGTACAAATATATCTCATTTTCGAATGCTATGTAAAAAATAAAAAAATAAAAAAAAACTTGTCGGATACTGATAATACAAATCAAATAAATCTATTAGATAAGTTTAATCGACACAACTAAATTTGGCATAGATGTTCCCAGATAGAAGCCAATGTCTCTTTGTCCATGCAGGTCGATAGATAGCCATTCTCCAAAGACTTCATGTTTTAGAAAACAGCTTAGGCGTTGACCGCAATGGTTGTGGCACTTTCTATTATTTTTTCCTATTTTGCCATACATTCAGTCAGAGTATTGTCGAGTTTGTCTCTTAACGCTTCAGCTAATGCCAATTATTCTCTGGTTTTTTAATTTTTCCTTCTAACATGACAAGGTATTCTCTAAATCAGTCAATATTGCCGTTGGCAGTTATACAGCTTTCCTTTATTTTGGCAATCATTTCATCATGTTGATCTCTTTTAGCCTTCAAATCTCATAGTTGATCTAGAACAATTTCTTTTTCTGGCATCTCCTTATGGTAAGCAGAGATTACTTGATTGAAAGTTAGAGCTTTGTCGGATAAATCGCCAATAAAATCCTTAAAAGATGAGTAAAGGCTTCGACAGGAGATAGGAAGCTATGATCTGACCGGTTCAAGTTCATTCAAGATGACTTGAATTCTGCTTCTCAATAATTCATCAAAAATAGGAGCCTCAAAGGAGTATCTATTAGCCCTAAGGCTATATGCCATAAGTTTTGATGATGACAAATGTATTTGAAATGTAGCATTGATATATATAAAGGTTAATTATCATATATATGCTACAAGTACTTAAGTATGTTTATGTTACTTAATATGCTATTATCATGAATTGAACTAACCATTGGATTTGCAAGTAAGATATATTTTATAGGTTGGTTCAAAACAAGAAGAGTAAGCATTGGATTGAAGAACAAGGAAAAGAAATATCATGTTTCACTCAAGGAAAACAACATGCAAGGATAAAGCTCCAAGAAATGAAGAATTATAAGATTTGAAGTCTTGGGAGCTTGGATGCATCAAGAAAGCAACCACCATGCTCTAAAAACAAAGTATTTGAAGATAACAAGTGACTGGTCGACCACCCTATCCTAACTGGTCGACCAACGAGCTCCATAAGCAAAGTCCTTGAGCATTGGTCGACCACCCTATGCTGACTGGTCGACCAACGAGCTCCAGAAGCAAAAATATTTGAGCACTGGTCGACCAACGTGCCACACTGGTCGACCAACGTGACTGATGAATCACTTCTGGACTACACTGGTCGACCAACGTGCCACACTAGTCGACCAACGTGTTACATTGGTCGACCAACGTACCACACTGGTCGACCAACGTGCCACACTGGTCGACCAACGTGCCACACTAGTCGACCACCGACATCAGAAAATGTGCTGTAACGGCTAGTTTTTGCTGACATCATTATAGAATCACCTTGGATTTGTCTCCAACGGTCTTATTCGACCTTGGTATATATATATCAACCTTGGGGGCTATCAAAACAGAAGAGAGAACACTCCTATTGCTGAACATCATCTGTAAATTCTCTCTTATGAAGATTATATCTTTGTGAGCTTATCAATGTAATATATACTCTGTTTTTTAGAGAGTTTCTCTGTAATTGTTGATTTTGATCAACACAAATATTATCTTGAGTTGTATTATCAAGGAGAGTATTCCTTGATAGAGTATTTATTGAGAGAGCATTCTTTTCGGTTGTAGAGAAGCCAGTTTAGCAGAAATTCTCCGGAGGGTTGAGGAGGAGCCCGGATTCATAAATTCTCCGTTGGGTTGTGGAGGAGCCTTGGCTAACGAAATTCTTTGTAGTGGTTTGCAAGTACCCAGACCAAACTTGTAAGTATAGTGAAAATACTCAAGTGACTTCTTGAGGACTGGATGTAGGCTTGAGATTAGCCGAACCAGTATAAATTTCTGAGTTTGCTCTCTCTATCCCTTACTCCTTTATTTGTGCTTATTGTTATCTATTCTTTATTTCCTTTCTCCTCATAATTATTCATCTTGATAGCACATTGATTTTCTGTATTGTATTTATTATCTTAAGTATTACACTTTTACAGAAAATCATTTTAACTTCCAATAAAGTTTTGTGAAAAATTTACAAAACCCAATTCAGCCCCCCTCTTGGGTTCCAACCATTACTTTCAGTATCAACAAAATTTTCAACTCTCTTATCATTCTTCAACTTTTAGATCTGTTGAAAATTCCTCTGGAACTAGAGAAGAAACCGATGGAATTGGATCACTTGACAAGAGGTTGATCAATGCATCTATGTCTAGATCACCAGTGCTTGGACGATAGAAGGTCCCACTTAGTCTGTCTGGTGAATTGGATTGGAGATGGAAGTCATATGAGAAATGTCAGTCATGAAAGCCTCCATGTCTATATTGCCCCTAATCACAAGAGGTAGATCACTCTGTGAGGGCAAGCTGACAGTGGTGTGGCTTTGTTCGAATTGATGAGAACTAGAAGACACTAGCTCTTATCCATGTTCTTCAGGCGATAGAGATTATCGAGGCAGAGATTGAACAACTACCGACTCCCCGGCAAGAAAAGCTTCAACTACTTCAATAGTAAGCTTTCCTTGATAGGTTTTGACTTGCAAAATTTTCTCAAGGTAGAGAAATTTTAAATACATCAGTTTTGAAACAAAGAAGAAAGTTTAACAAAGTTGGTCTTGTTTCTAAAAAGAAATCAAACCAAAAGCATTTTAAAAACTTCTTTGTTTCTGCAAAGATGTCCAATAGTCCAACTTGCACTTGTTTCTATTGTGGACTGAAAGGACACAAATCTTACTCCTACTTTTATAAGAAAAATCTTGTTTATGGAGTAAAAATGAAATGGGTTCAAAAAGGAACTCATGACCCAGGTGGACCCAAAGAAATTTGGGTACCAAAAACAAAAGATTAATTTACAGATTCGCCTCGAAGCAAGGAGCGAAAATGACATTTTAATGGCTACATCATTCAAACTCCACTTCCTTGCATCAAAAGGAGGCAATGGATAAGTAAACATATAAGCTGGAATGTATTGTAAGAAATTTAATTGATATGTTTACTGTATCAAATGCTTATGCTTGTTTTCTAGCATGCCTTTCATCTATCTTTGATATTCATGCATGCTATATCTGAAAACAATTCTTATGTGTGACCTATAGATTCAAATTTTGTTTTGAATCAATATCTTTATTCTAAATTCTGCTCAAACTATCCTTTTTATCGCATCACGAAAACTTGCTTCCATTACATGCATATTTCTCTTGCTTTCACAACAATAAGATTACTCTTGCCTATAGCATTTATCTTTATTGTAATCTTATTCAAATATTTTCAATAAAATCAAATTTCTTGTAAAATTGCATTTCATGGAAGCATGACACTTTTATTAATATAGCATATCTTAAACACAATGTTGCTCTTGATTCTCGAGATTTATTTGGACATTGCTAATTTAAGCATCAAAGTGCTCCACCAAAAAGTGTTTTGCATGAGTTAATCCTCAAATTTATCCTTTAAGGCACATTCTTTTCTCTGCTCTCCAAAATCAGTAAGATTTATAGTTTTGAAGTTGGTTGGTCGACCAATGCTCCTATCAGTGGTCGACCAACGAAGGATATAATGAACTAACACCCAGCGCCAGGAGAAGAATGCTGAAAGCTGAGACAAGTGGTCGACCAAGGTCCTCAGACTGGTCGACCAACGCGAGGTAGTGGGTAAATAAGGCTATTCTGGTGAGGAGTGGTCGACCAGTTCATTCACAATGGTCGACCAACGCTTGACAGTAAGCTCCTTCAACTCTCTGATCCCCATGATGGTCGACCAGTGTGGACACGTTGGTCGACCAGCGGATGATAGTAGATGAAGGATTTAAATTCTACTGCTATGTACTTAATGATCTCTTCAAAGCTTCATGGGTGATCTTATAAGAGATTATTTTTGAGAGAATCTTGCAAATAATCAATCAATGAAGATCATTAAAATTGCAAGAAGATAGGATCAAAAGAAGAGCAATGAGGAAGATATCAACATCTTAAGGAGGAAGTTCAAGAAGCAACAAAAGTTTGTCAAAATTGATGAGTATCTCTATCCTTTACTTCTTTATTATTTAATTGAATGATACTCCTTGATCTCAATTGAACATTTTGGTAAATCTTTTTACTGACATACTTTCATTGCAATGACACATTGTTTTCTGATATCTTACATACTTGATCATATCATTGCATATAAAGATATGTTAAATGCTTAAATTGTCTTTATACCATTCATCATGATTTGAGCATTATACATATCATATCTTTTGCATAAGCTATAACTTATGAACCATCATTTATGGATTATAGTTTATATCTGATTATATCTTACCTCAATTATGTTACTACATACTCTGATTATAATATATTTTATCTTGAATGAGTATGTAACTTGCTTCTGCTATGTAATGATGATATATATATTCATGTGAGAAAATGCTTACTAGCCTTAAATGAATATATGTATACTTTTCAAAATACGTTATGCCTCTACTGAGATGATATGATATATCCTGGATATAAAATGTTTTATATATGATAATGGATATATATTTTCTTCTACTGTGCTAATTCTGGTGACATTCTTTCAATAAGAATTATTTCGAAAAGTGTTGGAAAAGGATTTGAAATTGCTTTATCATATTTTGAAAAGAAAAGAATTTGGAAATCCTTATTTCAAAATTACATCTGCTAATAAGCAGAAAATTATTTTCAGAACTTTTGAAAAGGGAAAGTGTACCCTTATTTCAAAAGAAGATAATGGCATTGAAGAGAATGCCAAACTATCTCAAGAAGAAGAAAAGCCTCAAGAAGAAAAATTACCTCATGAGAAGGAGCCATCAAGCAACAATGATGATTTTTCAAAGGATTTGAGGTATGCCAAAAGTCATCCTAAGGAACTCATCATTGAAGATGCATCTTAATGGGTATTCACTCGAAATCTTCCTCTGCCTATGGATTCTACTTTATAATAGCTATATCTTTTTTGTTAATCCATAATTGCTTCCCCTATGCTATTATATACTCTGATTATAATATGGTATATCTTGTATGAGTATATCATTTGCATTTGTTGTGATATATATCCTGTTATAATATCATCTGTTATTATCTTTAAAAGGATATATATGTTACTTCTGCTATGCTGCATCTCTTTCCAAATCCTTTTTGGAGCAAAATTTGTTTTTCAAAATAAAAGGACTTGGAAATTCTTATTGACAAAGCTTTTCTGATAAGCTCTTTATAGAATCATTCTTTCAAGGGAAGAGATTGTTTCAAAAATTGTCTTATCATGTTGAAGCAAAAATCCTTTTGAAAAGAAAAAGATTTGGAAATCCTTATTTCAAAAGATTTTCTTCTCTTGTGCTTTTTATGGTATCAATCTTTAAGGAAGAATTATTTTTCTATAAATAGTGTATTTCATGGAGGCATAGCATTCTTATTGATATAATATATGTTGTCTCCATTGCTTGAGATTTATAAACTAACCTGTCAAGGACCCAATTTGGTTGGGTACCTAAAATTAAGAGTCACATTATTTTGTGAGGAAAAATACTCTTAAGCCTACGTTTGCAATGACAACCAATCAATCTTGAGGATGACGGATTCAACAATAAAGATGGTGATTCTAATCAAGCATGCACACTTAAAACATTGGTAATATCTATCCTTGCTTGAAATAGATCTTTATTCCTCAAAGCATTATGAGCTTTATGTAATGATTAGATGAATGGAAAGAAAGAGTTTTTGAGCTGATTAAAAACTATTTTGAAAACTCTTTGAAAGTTGAAACAGAAAAAGTGCAGATAGAGACACAAGGGATAAAAAGGGTCATATATTATTTTCAATGTCTCTTTTACACTTCAAGCTAAATATGAACTACAGTGGCTCATCTTTCAAGGGAGAAAAATGTTTCTTTTGCCACTAAAATTATTTGAAGTAACTTTCCTTGCCTATCATCTATCAAGTGATTATATGATTTTTGGATCTACTAATCACATCTTGTGCAAGAATACTTTCTTAGTAATGAAGAAGATTAAAGATACAAATGACTTTCTCAAAAGGATAGTCAAGGTATACAAGTTTAAAATCTTCATCAAGGGTTAAGCAGTCAAGAGTGACAAAATAAATTGTCTCTACGCCAAGACAATTCTTGGATGAACAATCTCTTGAAAAAGAAAGGTAAGAACGATCAACTGAAAGGATAAAAGAGTTTTGAGAGGTATGATTACTCATCTCAAAATAGATATGCTTAAGTGATCAATTTCATATATATATATCATAGTTATAATGTTTGATATTTTTTTTAATGGATATATAAATTGCTTCCTTTGTGCTGAAATTTATCTTATCCTTTATGAAGCAAATTTGTTTTGAAAAAGGACTTTAAAAATGCTTCCGCAATGCGAATATGTTTTATCATATGAAGCAACATTATTTTTGAAAAAGAAAAGATTTTAAAAATCTCTTTTGTTGTAGATGACAAAGGGGATGAAAAATATTGATGTTTGATGTATGGATTATGAACTATATGTTTGAATATATCTTATTACACTAATCCATATATATTGCATCTTTAGATGAAACGTGTCTAATTTCCTTCGAAGCAAAATGTTTTAGAAAAATATCGTGAAACTCTTGAATTGCTTCCACTATGCTAAAATTACTTTGCCATATATAAATTACGTTGAAGCAACATCTACTTTGAAAAGAAATGGATTTGAATATCCTCATTTTAAATTACTTCTGCTATATGTTGAAATGTTTTTATGCATATAAGCAGAAATTGTTTTCAAAAATCTTGAAAAATATTATTATTTGATTTATGGATTATGATTAATATTCTTGTTTATATCATGCTTTGCTAATCCATATATCATACTTCTTCTGTGTGCTGCAAATATTTCTATCATATGACAGCAAATGATGTTTATTTTTTTTATTTCAAAGAGTTCAATTTTTCTGCTATTTACTAAAAATGCCTTTTCATAAACAAGCAGAAATCATTTTCAATGAAAATATTGCAGAAATTTCTTCAAAAATCTTACTTCAAAATTATGCAATCAAAAACTGAATTTCCTTTATAATGATTTGGACAATCTTTTTCAAAGGAAAAGGGTTATGAAATTCAGGGGGAGCTTTATCTCTCTTGAAAATATATAGATGACCTTGAAAAAGAATATATCTTGAAAAATTGGATATTCATTATTCATTATTCTTTTTCAAATTATGCAAGGTTTAAGGGGGAGCCTAAAACTCTTTCAAGTTTTATCTTTTGGCTCATTTCATTTGACATGCGAAATTTTTCTGAAAATTGTTTTTACATGTCAATAACAACAATGATAAGTTTTGATGTATCCTAACCCCATGCTATATTGATATGTTTTGACATCCTGGCTTAAAGAAGGTATGTGGTTTAACTTCTATATATTGTGTTCCTTACACCTTTTTGTTGATGTCAAATAGGGGGAGAAGAAATAGTAGAAAAATATGTGTATATACTTTGTGTATATACTTATAACATTGCATTCATTATCTTGTGATACATATTTTTTTTTGGTGATTTGTCATCATAAAAATGGGGGAGATTATTAGCCCTAAGGCTATATGCCATAAGTTTTGATGATGACAAATGTATTTGAAATGTAGCATTGATATATATAAAGGTTAATTATCATATATATGCTACAAGTACTTAAGCATGTTTATGTTACTTAATATGCTATTATCATGAATTGAACTAATCATTGGATTTGCAAGTAAGATATATTTTATAGGTTGGTTCAAAACAAGAAGAGTGAGCATTGGATTGAAGAACAAGGAAAAGAAATATTATGTTTCACTCAAGGAAAACAACATGCAAGGATAAAGCTCCAAGAAATGAAGAATTAGAAGATTTGAAGTCTTGGGAGCTTGGATGCATCAAGAAAGCAACCACCATGCTCTAAAAACAAAGTATTTGAAGATAACAAGTGACTGGTCGACCACCCTATCCTAACTGGTCGACCAACGAGCTCCAGAAGCAAAAATATTTGAGCACTAGTCGACCAACGTGCCACACTGGTCGACTAACATGACTGATGAATCACTTCTGGACTACACTGGTTGACCAACGTGCCACACTGGTCGACCAACGTACTACACTGGTCGACCAACGTACCATACTGGTCGACCAACGTGCCACACTGGTCGACCAACGTGCCACACGGGTCGACCACCGACATCAGAAAATGTGCTGTAACGGCTAGTTTTTGCTGACATCATTATGGAATCACCTTGGATTTGTCTCCAACGGTCTTATTCGACCTTGGGCTATATATATCAACCTTGGGGGCAATCAAAATAGAAGAGAGAAAACTCCTATTACTGAACATCATCTGTAAATTCTCTCTTATGCAGATTATATCTTTGTGAGCTTATCAATGTAATATATACTCTGTTTTTTTAGAGAGTTTCTCTGTAATTGTTGATTTTGATCAACACAAATATTATCTTGAGTTGTATTATCAAGGAGAGTATTCCTTGATAGAGTATTTATTGAGAGAGCATTCTTTTCGGTTGTAAAGAAGCCAGTTTAGCAGAAATTCTCCGGAGGGTTGAGGAGGAGCCCGGATTCATAAATTCTCCGTTGGGTTGTGGAGGAGCCTTGGCTAACGAAATTCTTTGTAGTGCTTTGCAAGTACCCAGACCAAACTTGCAAGTATAGTGAAAATACTCAAGTGACTTCTTGAGGACTGGATATAGGCTTGAGATTAGCCGAACCAGTATAAATTTCTGAGTTTGCTCTCTCTATCCCTTACTCCTTTATTTTGTGCTTATTGTTATCTATTCTTTGTTTCCTTGCTCCTCATAATTATTCATCTTGATAGCACATTGATTTTCTGTATTGTATTTATTATCTTAAGTATTACACTTTTACAGAAAATCATTTTAACTTCCAATAAAGTTTTGTGAAAAATTTACAAAACCCAATTCAGCCCCCCTCTTGGGTTCCAACCATTACTTTCAGTATCAACAAAATTTTCAACTCCCTTATCATTCTTCAACTTTTAGATCTATTGAAAATTCCTCTGGAACTAGAGAAGAAACCGATGGAATTGGATCACTTGACAAGAGGTTGATCAATGCATCTATGTCTAGATCACCAGTGCTTGGACGATAGAAGGTCCCACTTGGTCTGTCTGGTGAATTGGACTGGAGATGGAAGACATATGAGAAATGTCGGTCATCAAAGCCTCCATGTCTATATTGCCCCTAATCACAAGAGATAGATCACTCTGTGATGGCAAGCTGACAGTGGTGTGGCTTTGTTCGAATTGATGAGAACTAGAAGACACTAGCTCTTATCCATGTTCTTCAGGCGATGGAGATTATCGAGGCAGAGATTGAACAACTACCGACTCCCCGGCAAGAAAAGCTTCAACTACTTCAATAGTAAGCTTTCCTTGATAGGTTTCGACTAGCAATGACATTGTGGAAGCCTTAATCTATAGAACTTCAGCTTGCAGAGCCTTAATCTAAGGAACTCTGATAGATGTTTCTACAATAGGAGCCTCGTCTTGAAGTGCTCTGATAGATTATTTAGCAATTGGGCTTAAAATCTCCCGGCCCAAATCCTAAGACAAAATCCATATTAGTTTCATCAAGGTGGAATATATGTATAATAAACATTTTGTCAAAGGATCATACTTATGGTTGGCTTTACGAGTTTAGTTTGTCAAATATAAAAAGTGAAGCCAAGTGTTCAAGAGCTACTCTTTGTCCTATTAGAGGAAACAAAATGAGTATATTTTATTTATTTCGACAAACTAACATTCAAAAACTAAAAATTATACCTGAGACTTAATGGCTGACTAGGCCTTTATGTGCTTTAGGCTTCTTGGAAGCACGATCGAGGTCAGAAAAGATTATCGTTTTCTTAGTCAGAGTCTTTTCTTTTTCAGGCCTAGTAATTGCTTTTTTTGGATGTGTCGAGTTGTGGAGACACAGTAGTTGTCTGGTCACTCATTCTAATCGTTGATTAGTCGCTTGCTTTGACCAATCTTCTCCTCCTCCACTGAAGAAGTTAACAATCTCCTTCCTCTTCTTCTAATTTGATGACAACCAATTGCTCCACTGGCCATCTATTAGTTAAAGGCTCCTTTAAAGGGAGAGAGCTCACAAATGTAAATGATCGGAAGTGATTATTTCCTTTGAACAAACAAGATCATATATCTTAGGGAAACTTAGTGGCAATCGTCACGACATCAGATTGCTTAGAAGGAAGGGCAAACGAACAAGCGAAAGTAACTTTGTCATTTTTTGTTTGAAAAGGTTTATGGAAGATAAACACATTTTGACAAAGTTGAAGTTACCTGCTCTCATCAGTTCCCCAGGAAATACATCAACCAAATGAGCATAAGGCAAGGTGGTTCACGCCACTTCAATGCCGAATCGCCCATAATTGAAATCATGGCAATTTTGCTGCACAATGGTCCCTAGGTTGTTTCACTCTTGGAGCCTTACTTCTAACTACTAACTAATTGTTCTAAACACTAAACACTAATTAAAGGCACATAAACCGGGGGGGTTGGTAGCAGCAAATGACAGCAATTATAGAAATAAACAGCAACAAAGAACTACAACAGCAGCACTTTAGCAACAGGACGAATTTGACAAGGTGTTGACAGTAAGGAGACTATGTAACTAGCCACTAGGATTCATGGGAGTGCAATTATCATTACCTAACTCATTGATTCAGTTTTGTTCTCATTCCATTGTTTGGTTCTTTATGAAAATGGTTCTAGAATAACTTCTAGAATATAATGCTACTAATTACAGTCAAGAATATCTTCCTAACTATAACTAGATGCATTCAATAGAAACCCTTAACCAAACCAAGTTAAATATATCATCTAACTAGCCATTTCACTTCCCTTACTTCCTAACCAGTCAAGCAAGGTATTATCTCGTATATATAAATTAGTTTATGTTCCTTCTCAAGTTCTAATCAGAAACTGATAGCAACATAAACATAACAGCAAAGCAGAAATGAAATGAGATGGAATGGAAAATAAAAACACTTATCTTGCATTCTTGGTTCAAGCTACAACATCCTAATGGTCCAGTGACTGATTACAATAAAGACTTAGCCCTCTATGAGAGCAAAACAACAAATAACAGCAGAGAAAATAGAGAGGAAGACAAAACTATGAAATTCCTAATTTACAGCAAAAGAAAAGTAAGTCTGGAATGTTACAAATGGATGCCCTAAAAATGCCCTGGAATATTCTACCCTAGATGCTTAGTTGACTTTCAAAAAGGAGGATTGAAATGTGGCTGAATTGTTCTACAGAAGGAGAGCAACAGACAGCAGTAGAATTTCACTAAAATGGTGCAACAGAAGGTCTCTTTAGCCATGCAGAAAGCTGATTGCCATTTTCAGCAAAGTTTGGGAATTATGCAAGGATTGGACAGCATGCAAAGGCTAACAGATCTGGTTTGAGGGCCCCATACATTTCCATGTCAGCAAAAATGCAGCAGCAAGTCCAGTCAGCATCCTTCTCATCAGAAAAATGCCACATAAGCGCCATGTCAACAAGACTGTCTACCTCAGTGCCACATCATCAGAAAATCTCCAAATTTAATTTTTGCAAGGCATACCAATGGATTAAATTGAGTCTTTAATAATGTAAGTTTTAAAATATGAAAATAATTTATTTTTCATCCAAGATTAATTTAGACTCAATAAATCACAAAGTGTAATAAAATTGGAGAATTCTTATAGATGGAAATGCAAATAGACCAAATTAGGGGTTAAAATATATATATATAAATGCCAGATATCACAAGGGCACTTAGTCTAGAAAGGGAACTTTTTTAATAAATTTTGGTGGAATGTCAACATCAAGAATTTTTAAATATTTGAACCCATGTCGTGCCCTATGCTCTTGTTTTCATTTGGCTATGATTTCTTCAACATTCTAAACAATCCATTGGTCGTAGCAAGGATCCCATTTTATCTTGTAGAATTTTTTGAAGGATCAAATTTCCTCCACGAATGGCTTCATTATGGGTTTACAAGGGAACACCGGTCAAAGGTTTGTCGAGAAGGTTTCTGGAGTGAACATAGGTCCCAGAAACGCAGAAAGAGGAGTAGAGGAGGATTCGGGAATAGAGAGGATTACCTTTGATTTTTTGCCACAGTTTTGAACTATCCACGACTGGATCACATATTACATTCTTGTTCTTCGCAATGGCGGACTATTTGGTAGAAGAAAAGGCTCCAGCATTGGTAGAAGGAGCCATCGTTGAGAGTAACTTTGGGATGAAGGTTTTTGAAAGTTTTCGAAAGTTCAAAGAACAACAATGTAAGGACAATGCAAGTAGTACAAACAGCAGAGTAAGTGACTTGACTACTAGGGTTTAGGGTTTTAAAGGCTTGAGGCACATGAAACATTATGAAGGTAGTGACAGCTCACGTGCCAAGGAAATAGCTGTCATATTAGAGATAATCATGATCTTGAGCAAAATCCCTAGAAATCAGGTGTCAGTTATGAGGCCATTTAAAATTTAATTCTCACCGTGTTCGTAGAGAACAAAATTTTGAGGGGCAATGTTGGATGATTATTTTTAAAATAAAAATATAAATATTTTATAGCAAAAGTGAGCTGCTTAGCTGATAAGTAATTGTCCTCAGTGGAACAACAAAATAGTGCTGGTTACTTAAGTGTCAAAATCAGTGATCCATCTCCGAAATTCAACAAAGGTTAACTATTTGATAGAGACAAATTTGACAAAAGGGAACAAGAAGGATGGACGTCTCTACGAAAACATTTATGTATGTCTGTCAAAGTGAAGTTATCAGAAGCATGCCATTAGAGAAGCAAATTCAAACATGGTCAACAAACAGGTTGACTATAGTTGTCGAAAGATAATTGGACATAACTTGGTTTTCAAACGTTGAAAGTAAGGGAAATTATCAGATTAAAGTCGTCAAAGACAATTATTCCTACCATTAGATGGCTAAGGCAGTTGTGTCGGACCATATAAACTGTCACTTACATGGGTTTAGGTAGTTATGCTTATGCAAAGTAAATGTAAACCATCACATACATGGTGATTAGATAGATAGGTAATTACTTCAGTTATTTGCCTATAAATACTAAGTTAATTGTTGTAAAAGGGATTAACAACTCTTAATTAAAAATCTTAACATCTCACACGAGTAGATTAAAAGGATCAATATCAAAGTATGCTTTCCACCCTTACATTTCAATCAATTTAATTCAAAGTCTTTTATCACTCCAGTCCTTTAAACGCTTTCATTTACTTTATACAATTTAATCACTTTCCTTCAAACTTTCTATACTTTAACTTTAGCATTTACTTTCAGCTGCTTATATTCTACACTTTATCTTCTTACCTTTTACATTCTGCCATTTATTTTCTGCCGTTTACCTTTTACAGTTATCTTTTTATGCGCTTTACGTTCTACAACTTACTTTCTGCAATTTTACTATTTTTATTTAGTTATGCAAAAAAGCTTATTTCAGGCCTTATGCTCTTTCATGCAATGCTTGTTGAATCATTTGCAATCGACAAATTTGTCTTTTAAACGAGATTACTGCATAGCTTTGAAAATACAATCGCTCTCGATAGAATCAAGTATTTGTTGTCGGACTTGGTTTTGACCAAAAATCTCTGTTGACAAATTGACACACAGGAAATTTGTTGCCAGATTCTAGTTTGACTAAAAATCACTGTAAACAATAGTATATCGAACAAGATTGTTTCTAGTGAAAAATACTTCTAAAAAAATCCATTATATATTGAAAAGGATAAGGACAGTGAAGTTTAATACTTGATGTATATTGGACAAATGTGAATATTAGCCTTAGACATCCTACATCCGTTTAATATGAATGGTACCATCCAATAATTATCTATATAATATATAATACAAGTTAAAATATAAAACATAAAAATTACTTATAATTTAATTGTTTGTATTATATTGTTAGAATTGTCATTTCCTGTTTAAAATTATGCTAATTGCATGAGATATTTAGATTTGTTTGTTTAAAGATAATTTGCCTTTTTGTGAAATTTTGATAAAATTGCAAAATTCTTTTCTTGGGTATTTACCACTTTGGTGTTTGGGGTACTTAATAACTAACTCAAGATACCCAACATTCATTATGTTACCCTATCTTCTTCTTCTTCTTCTTCTTTTTTGATACCTTAAATATTTGAACTATTTCTTTTCTTTAAATTCAATTAAAGAGTGAATATTAGATATTTTGAATGAAGAAGGATGTAAGATTAAAAAAAAAAAGTGATACTACATTACCATTCTTATTTTAAAGGGTAATGTTTTCTTTAAAAGTTAATAGTCAACTAATTTTATTACTTTCATTAATTAAAACAACTATTTTTATTAAAATAGTTATTATCTCCTTAATTTGAAAACATTTAACGCAACATTAATCAATATCTTCAGTAAGACCCATTAATATAATTCCTTTTCTAAATGGTTGGGATGGTTAAATTTGAAAAGTTATTTAAAAATAAATTATGCTAACGAAATTGGTCAAGAGAATGGAAAAAGAAATAATAGAGAGGGAAAGAGAGAGAGAGAGAGAGAGAGAGAGAGAGAGAGAGAGAGAGAATTTTTTAAAAAAATATTCTTTTAAATTTTTATTAAATGATGATTCTGAAATTTCTTTTTTAAAATGTACCTAATCGAATGGCAAGACAAATTTTCTCCCAACTTATGGTAAACAGATTTAGTTTTCATTTGTTTACACTTAATGAGGGTCTAAATCTAACTTTTTCAGACTTCAAACCATAAAGTATATAATTTTTTTAAGTACTTAATAAGTTTGAATACATCTTAATGAGTAAGATTTTGTGACAATTTTTAATACCATTAAGATGTATTATTCATTTTAAGTAAAAATGCACCTTACCTCTATAAATTTTGTCCTATGTGCATTTGATTCCCCTAAATTTCAAAACTTATTAAATAACTCCTCAAACTTTGCAATCATTGTAAAACAACTCTTTTGTTAAATAAACCGTTAACTAAACTAACAATCAATGCTTACTTTTCAAGTTTTAAAATTTTTTATTTAATATAAAATTCTATTTTTAAACTTTGATTTCAACTTTTTTTTTCACAATATATGTTTAACTATTAATTTATTTGAATATTATTTTTTGCTAATAAACAATTTCTACATCTATAGATGTTAAAAAAAAGTCTTAACCATTCAGTTTTTAGATTCAAAGACAATATCTTAATATATGTTTATTCAGATTCAAACATTTTAATCTTAAAAAAGAATGCTCCCTAGCTTAGTGCCTTGTCATCTTGAGATAGAAAGAAAGAAGTGTTTTTGGCTTTAAAAAAAACCAAGAGTACATTCTTGATTATGCAACAAAAGCAAAAACACCAGAAACGAAAAATAATTGGCAAGATTGTCTTTATTTCTGTAATATTGAGGTATTAGATACTCTCACTGTCATGCCCCGATTTGGACACGTGACCAGCTTGATATTAGGGATATAATATCCCCAGACCATAAGTCTACTATTCTAAAACTACTAGCATCTCTAATATTTTACTAACAAACATCTAGACCAAGTCACCTACGCGACTGTAGAGCATACAAAAGTCTATACTAAAAAAGACTGGGAACTTACCAAGAAAAAGGGCGTTGCAGAATCTCCGCCACTCATTGAAAGATTTCTCCTCTTTTAAGCTGCAACTAAAAGGTTAATGTCACATCCCAATCTAGGGCATGTGATTGGTATGGCAAATAGGAAACCACCCAAATATTCGTAAGCCTATTCTAAACTCAAGCAATGCTAAAGCACATAACATGCAAGCCAACACGTACCAATAAAGGGAGAAAAGCTCTTTATACAAAGAACATTTTCCAAACATGGTAATAACTTCCAAGAAGCTTCCAACAATCTTTCATGCAACGGGCATAAGAAAACATCATCTTATACTTTACATTCATATACAAGATTGCCTAGGTGACCTACGTGACTACAGAGTAACTCTAGATGAAAGTTTAACTTATGAAAACTTTATAAACACTTACTCCGGATAAAAAAGGGTCTTGCCATAGGATGACGCTATCCCTCATGCTAATTCTACACCAGTAACTTGCTCTAAAATAGTAAATACTATAAATGAGTCATAGACTCAGTGAGCAAGTCGCTAATCTCTATATAAGGTTCTTACCGATCCTTTTTATCATACACATGTAATTAATAAATAATAATAATAAAAATAATTTTAGTTAAGTACATAACATACTTGCACATTCCATTATTTCTTTCATTATGCATCAATATGCACCCATACCATCATATAAAATGTTACTGAGTAGATGATAAAAATAGACATACAAAGATGTTTACATACACATGTATACATGTAATCATATTCCACCATAATCAAGGCAATTGCAATCTCGGGGTATCACATTCCAACCAATCTCACACAAATCATGGAAGTCAAATTGGATTATTGTCACATTCAAAATCAAACGCACACAACCAATTAAACAGATATCTTAATCATACAAATTTATCGTACTAACCGAGTCATCTAAGGTACCACTGGATTGCTCCCCGCGGCCCCCGCTGCATCCATCCTTATCACCCAAGTATAGATCTCCACCCTTTGGCTCCATATAGATATTTCCCACGGGATGCACTGCCATTCCTTTCCTTTCCAGTCAAACACAATCACAATCACAACCAAGAGTACATCAAAATCATTCATAACTCTTGCCAATTCCACATTTATGCTATACTATATGCATAGATGCTCATGACATGTTCCACATTTAAGCCACAAGAGGTATGCTACATTAGTATAACATACATTCAATAATTCCCATCATAATTATGTCATATACATGCAGCAATTCAATCAAGTATAATCGACATAATTCATTCCTCAACCTAATCAACACACTGTCAACATCATATCTTATAAACATAACAATATTAAAATCATCACAATCTCATGCCACATCCATTATAAATATCACAGATATCACAATTACTAATTATATGTTCATAACAAAATGCTTTGAACCATGAATAATATTTTGCATCCTAATCATACTTGAAGATCAGATAAATAAAAACAAAAGAAACAGTTTACAAGGAATCTTGGAATAAAACCCAAGTCACATTCTCAAATTTTGAATCAAATTTCTTCTTTCAAGATTTACTCTCAAGAAAGGAAAGAGTGAATAAAAGTAATACCAAGAAATGGAAAGTTCTTGTTAAAGTCTAAATATATTTCAATTACTATCTCAACAATCATGGAAAAGACAACAAACTAAAATGCAATAAATTAATATATACAGTTTAGATCACACTTTTCAACTTAAAATTACGCGAGTTATATTCTCACATGTATTAACTCACATCATCCATTTCAATTACTTTCCAAGAACATGCATCACTTTTATTAACAAATATACAAATATATCTAAGCTTGTTGTTTTTCATAGAATCAAGCGTATTTAATTAAAACATCATTAGATGAGTTTGCTTAGGACAAAAAGTTACGAGAATAGTTCTTTATTGTGTTATATCTTTTTCCACTTAAGTTAGAGATAAAATCCCTTTTGAACCATTTAAATTTCTCAAAAAGATAACACATGTTCTATTTAGAATTGAAATTCGGACTCTAAATTTCATAAATTTTATGGGCAGTAACTATAACTCAAAAATTTATGAATTTTCGCAGTAATTATCCTTAACATGTCTAGAATCTTAGAAAAAAATTTCAGAGAAAAATAATACAGTTTGCCCCTCCAAAACCTCACTTTGCTAACTATTGTCTAGACTGTTTCTATAGCCTCAAGGTCTTGGTTTTGCAAGCCTTTGACCTACTACTTTAATTCCAATCTTCACGAAACTTGGTATACTTATACTTTAGTATTACAACATCTTTCCATAAAAATTTCAAATCATAATATTTTTAGAAAGGTGCTCTAAAGGCAATCACCTTTAGCATCAGATGCATAAACTCAGTTATTAATTCAAAGAGGTTTTCTCCATTATTTATGTTCATATTCATAAACTCAAGATTAGATCATAATATAAGTAATGAAGTCCATGACACAAAACATAGCATGAAGGAAATTATAATGATGATCATAATGTGAGATTCTTATCATGTGTAATTATGTATGTATCTAAAGTATCCCTAGTCGTAGGGTCACCTAAGACTGGACATCAGTGATCTAGATAGGCTAGCACATGTTATGCTTCTTGATTTGATCAAGCAGCTGTCCTTATAAGCTATAAGCATGAGATGTTTTGAGTAAACATATGAATGCTTGTTAAGGGTAACAAGTACATTGGATGACTTGTATGAGACATCACATGAATACCTATTCAAATGTTAGTGATAGGTCTCATAGTCGCTAATAGCACAAGTATCCTTGGACTTCAGGAACTCAAGTTATCTTGGATATGGATCCTGTGTTTTGACTCTGGTGCGTATATTTTATAGCACATAAAATATTCCAGCAAGTATACTGGGTCGCAACAAGTAATAAAGTGATAAGTAGAGTATCGTCCCACAGAGATTGAGGTATCAAATAAAATTTAATTAGGCTAAGTGAAATGCTATTAAGACTTATGAAGGAAATTTCAGAAATTACACAAAAAGGGGGGGTGATGATTGAAACAACAAAATATAAATAACTGAAATTTTAATAACTAAACAGAAAACAAAACAGACAAAAGATGTGCAACTGGTCACAAATTCCATGGAATTGTACATCATCATCCTTTCCTTTGAATATTCTTGGCTAATTCTATTATGTAATCTTCAATCTAAAATTCTTATAAAGTCTTCTAAGAATGAATTATATTAAAATTATAGTTAGGAAGATCTTCACTAATCTATAACTCAAATATAATCCGATCAAGTCCTAATCACATCAATGCCCCGCAATCGCATATGACATGTTATCTCTTGTCCTACTCGTTACAAATACATAGCAATCGCATGCATGTATAAATAACAAGCTTCATAGAACAATAAATAAAATAGAACTTTAGCCAAGAAAATACTCATTGGCCCAAATGAATTAAAGTACAATTTCCATTTCATCAAATGATCGACTACACAAGAAAATGAGATTGATTTCGTTTGGTCTAATCCAATTAATTCATAGACAAATTAATCTTTGAATCATTGAAGAACAATTCAACTAAATTAAAATTCATTCAATGTTGGCCAATTTTCTAAAATATGATTGAATCCAAAACCTTGAAATTACAATCTAACTTAACCAAAATAATTGACTAAAGTCTTAGATCAACTATTTAATTAAGTTATGAAGCTCAAGAAAATTATTCAAACCACATAAATAAAACTATCTATATCTAGATAATCTAATTTATGGTGGAAATTACAAGGTCAAGCTCAATATCTAGCTAACTCTAGCATAGACATCAAAATCCCAAACTCATTGAAGGCTAATCAAGCATTCAAGAGGAAGAATAATCGGTAAAATCCATTCCATTAAACGAAAATGCATTAAAACTGAATATGTTCAACAATAAAGCTTTATAAAACCGAACTACATCAATCCTTAAACTCAGAAATTACATGGAAGAGAAGAAGAACATGACAGAAAACAGAAAATACGGCAGAAATCTAAGAAACTATGAAGGAAAATGCAAGAAAAGGAAAGAAAATGGGAGAAGGAGAGCCATTCCCAAGTGGGAAGGCTTCCTTTCCCTCAAACCAAGCTAGAGAGTTGCCTCTATGTTGCTCCCAACCACTGCTGCTCTAGGAAGGCAGAAAAATGGTGCTAGGACTTCACATCAGAAAAATGACTTAGCTTCCTTAATAAATTTCAATTTTTCAAATATAAAACTGATCTAACACATGCCTAAAGGGATATTCTGCCTTAGATGCCTCCTTGGATGCCTCTTCCATGACATGACAGCACTTTGACAGCAAAACAGCAGCAAAATTAATATTTCTGTAGTAGCAGAAAGGTATGGCAGCAGCAGAATGGTATGGCAGCAGCAGAATTAATATTTCTGCAACAGAAAGTGACAAACAGCAGCAGAACAGCAGCAGAATATCATGGCAAAATTAATATTTCAGCCATGCTTTTTTTTTGACCTACGAAAATTAATATTTCTGCCCAAAAATTCTGACTACATGGCATTTAATAAGAGTTCAAGTGGGCCCCACATCCAGCATATCCTAGTCAGCATCTACATCACCCAAAAAGTGCCACATTAGCATCCAAATCAGCATCTTTGTCCATGTCAACACTTTTCTCTCCAAAATTAAAATTTGTAGGAATTAAATTGAGCATTTTACAATTCAAGTTCTAAAAATATAAAATTGAGACACATTCAATCCATAAATAGTTTATACGCAATAAATTCCAAAACATAATAAAATTAGAGAATTGATAAAATTAAAGAGACACAAAGGACTAAAATATGGACTAAAATAAATGGAAAAAGCATGTTATCAGACTCCATTCCTTGTTACCCACTATGTGTCGCTTTTACGATAGTGATTGGGCATAGCGTAAAGTATTCAAAGATATTTGAACAGTCAACAGAGGATTCACACCCTGATAGAAGTAAGTACACCCATGGCCACTTATTGGGCTAATCGCTAAGAAGTCTTTGGCCAAAGTAGACTTGTCATGAAGATGGTCTTTAGTGACATAGTTTAAAGTGATTGATCCCACAGGACAAGGAACTGACTACTTGGGATAAACATGATGTAATCAAGTCTAGTGGGAGTTGAGACATAGGCCATACTTGAAACCAAGTGGGTATAAGATAATGAAAGGACACATTACATAGACATGCTTTAGCTACAGAAAGGTTTAAAGTAAAACAACTGACTTTCTGGTCAATTGGGGGTCATGATGTGTTGCTAGATCTGTTCGTGATCTATTGACAATTAAATGTTGATTGTGAATGGCCAATATAGCTGGAAGCCTAATGGGTTACATGCATAGAAATTCACTAGAAATGTGAAAAAAGCTTGAGGATTTGATGCTCAATTGGAGAATTAATTAAAAAAAGATATAAGAGAATAAAAGGAATAGGAATATGTTCCTATTCCTACCCAAACAAGAAAAAGTCCAAATGAGAACCTTTTGGCTACCCCTCTCTTAAAGAGATTGAGCTTCTTAAGGTGCCACCTTAAGAAGCCCAATAAGGGAATAATGCCCACTAAGGGAATTAAGGCTTTAGGGTTTGAGGTAGCACCTATCACTTTAAGAGTGGTAGTGAAAGCCACATGCCATACTTAGTCTATCTTAATTATTGAGTATCTTGGTTTTAGAAACACTCTTGTTTTTCCCTCTCCCTCATCTAAGAGGGTTTTTCTCCATAGCTTCTTCATGCTTTTTAGCACAAGAATGAGAAGGAACCTCGTTACCTAAAGAAGTTTTTTCTTTAGTGTAATTTCACGTGGATAACCATTAGAGGTATCCCATTTTGGAGACTTGCTTTGGCTTGGAGAGGTTGCTATGCTACAAGAGGTATTTCTCTTTGTCTTGATTACTTGGTTGATGTAATGGTAATATAGGTTGATCCATCGGTGAATGAGTTTTAGAAAATAAGTTTTAAATTCTGCTGTGTTCTTTCATCTCTAAAATCCAACAAATATGATCGATTGGCCATTTTAACAAGGCATTACATAAAACTGGTCAGATTATTCCTAATTCTGAAATAGATTTTGTTTCTCTAATATTTGACTTAGCAGTGATTGCCTAAATGCTAGAAACACTCCAGTTCATGTCTACACAAGTCAAGGAATACCTTATAAAAATTTCAAGCTTAAAGGACTTGATTTAGGCATATTTTTTATCATAAAAAGTATACCAACAATAAAGCTAGTGGCATATCAAATTTCAAATAAGTTGGAGCTTATTTAATATCACAAATAGACCAAAACTTCAACAGTAGTAATTGACACTAAACAAATTTAAATTCCGAAATTCATAATCTAGATCATCAACAACTATACCATAATGTAGCTTTGTTACCTTCACAATAACGACTAGTTTCTTACCAACTAATTAACACCAATATTTCTATCGAGTCTTATTCTACTTCAGCTTAATTTCATTTCTAAGAATCAAGTATCATGTAGCTTCACCCTTTCTAAGTAAATATAATAGCAATTTTACAAGTAGAAATTTATATCCATAATCTAATTTTAAGCTTCCAACCCACTATGTATAAACTAATGCATAAACACTTTCAGTGGTTCAAGCCACTACAACTGTTGAGTCACCTAGAATTAGATTCGTGGTAACTTGCAATATAGTGATCGTCCCAGGTCATATTCTCTCAAGGAGCCTTGTTTCTAAATTGCGTAATTGATTGTTCTAACGCTAATTAATCTTAATTACTTACTAATTACACAGGGGGAGGGGGTGAGTGCAGAATTAAAGACTAAAATAGAATATAAACCTATAGCTAACAAAATAGAACACTGAATACAGAACAGAACACAGCACAAAACAAAATTACACACAAACATATATGGAATGCAATCAATCATGGAATCCTAGAATTGCAACTATCATCATTCTTGTCTTCAAATTAATTCTAGTGTTCTCTATCAGTAGATTTCTAACTAATATTTCCAAGAAACTTCCTAGAACTAGATTACACACAAGTTAAACTTAACGACATGTAATCTGATTAAGCCCAACCTAATCAACTTAGATAATCATCTAAGCAAGCCATTTCCATTCTACTGCTATACTAACTCATATCAGAGCAAGTATTAACATAAACTAGAGGAGAAATCTAAACATCAATGAAATAGAAGAACAAGAAGAAACTTATCTCATTTAGCTCCAAAAATTCAGGTTACAACTTTAATAATCCATGTACTGATTACAAGAGACTTCTAGCCTCCCATGGAGGCCAAAATACACAAAAATGGGTGGGGGAAGAAAAGCTACAAAATTAGAGAAAATGGAAGAAGAGGAGTTTCTTCAACAGCTTGCAAATAGAGTTCTAGTGTGTCTTTAAGCTGCTGCCAGGAGAGAGGATGAATTTGGCTTCTTGTGTTGTCATTTTTCATATGCTTTTGGCTAGAAAGTTCAGTACATTGGGCAGAAGCATATCACACAATAGATGCTACAGAAATGGGCTTGTATGGTGTAGAAAATTATTGCCATTCTGGTGCAAGTCTTGGACAACAAAAAAAGTGCAGAAAAATGCATGCAACCTGTTTACTTTTTATAGAACAGTGGCCTTACATAGTCAACAAAGTTGGTCAATGTCCTAATTAGCATAAAACGACAAGTCAGCATGTCCAGGTGGCATCCACATAAGCAAGACATCCATGTCATCAATTTAGCTCTCTAATTAAATTAATTAAGCAAAGTAAAGACAAGGATTAAATTGGATCTTATCATTTAAGATCACAAAAATATAGAATTAAAACATATTAGTTTTACAATTATTTTAGACCTAATAATTACCAAAATGTAATAAAATTAGAGAGTTGGCAATATTAAGATAGCAATAGGACTAAGATAGGGACTATAATGTATATTAAAATGCCTGATATCAAATCCCCCACACTTAGCCTTTTGCACTCCTGGGCAAAATCAAATTCAAAACACCAAAAGCCATCAAAGGATAAGTGTGTAAACATGCAAGCATGGAATAATTTAAATTTGAAAAGATTTAGCACTTAGAGAAAATCAATCTTAAATTTCTAAAATTCCATGCATCATGGCAATTTAATTCAACAAGAATGAATTAAAGTAATTAGCCTTCTAACATGGAAAGTGTTTACTCTCTATTCTCTCAAGTTTTTAAGGGTGAATCACTGAAATTTAGCTTATCACAGAATCACTACCATATGCTTGTCAAGTATCTAAATCTCTACTACTCATATCCACATGCATGCTTGAGTCAAAAAGACTTTACAAGGATGGAATGTTGGGTGGAAAACAATGGAAAGAGAGAAGGAAAATAGAAAACATGGTGGAAAACAACTCAAGAAAGGGAAGGAAACAACTTAGGAACATGAAGGGAAATAATTTAAGAATATGAAGAGCATTAACCATAATAACAATGCAAAAGATTGAATAAAAAAAAATTTTGAGTGTAAAAAGTTCTATCTATCCCCTTTTTTTCATTCTTTCTATTATTTCCTTTTCTTTTCTTTTTTTCCTTCGATGTCGACATCATTTTCTTTTCTTCTCATCATTATTTTTCTTTTTCAACTAGAATATTTTTTTCCTATTTTCTTCTTGAATGATCATTCTTTTGCTTTTTGCTCTTCACTTTTCAAATTGGGAAGCAAAAATTCTGGCTTAAGAAGAAAAATGGTGAAAAATGCAAGAAGAAAAGTGGACACACAATGGAAACAACACATGGGATGGCTATTTGGCTAAAAATGGCTACAAAGAAATGCCTAAATCATCTCCAAGCATGCACATATAAAATGCAGTCTCAACAAGATTCAAGACAAGTTCTAAAGTGAAAATCATGACAAGGAATACACTCAACAAGAAAGAATATCATATTTGCAATTAAGGCTCAAACCTCACGGTTTAAAGACTATTACCAAGAATTCATTGAAACCAAATTTATAGCCATTTAAGCTTGAACTCTAGAAATGAAAGATTAAATTCTAATCATGCTAAAACAATTCAAATCTAAACTATTCCAACAAGCATATTTCCACAACAAAATCTTCTTCCAAAAGCCAAAAAATAAAGCACTAAAAACTAATCTAAAAGCATACTAAAATTCTGCACCAAAAACATAAACTAATTACTCCAAAAATGTGCAGAAAAAGGCTATATATGTCATCAATGCAAATAAGCATATATGTTATCAAAGTATAGCAAATCAGAGGACATGAAAATAAAAGAGAGAAAAGGGAAAAGGAAACAGCCTTATCAATTTGGCACGCCTTGTCCACGTCTTCCAATTGCATGGCACTGGCTTCTTCCAGAAGTTTTTCTCAGTAGCAGGTTGGATGATGGAAAGAATTGAATTTATGTCACAATCTGAAGAAAAACAGAAGAAGCTCTGCTTGGCATGGAAGGGTGAGAAGAACCAAGAGAAAAATAAAAAGAAAGGGAAGAAGAGGAAGAACTACTAACTAAAGCACAATCTAAAGCAAAAAACTACTACTTTCTAAAACAAAATTAAAATTAAAACTTCTACTCCTACTCCTATTCCTACTCAAAACAGAACAAGAATTAAATGTACTATCTAAACTAGAATTACTATTTAAAGCAGAACTGCTAGCTAAAACAGAATTATCTAAGATAAAATTTAAACTAAGACTATCATATACAACAGAATCTAACTTAGAAACAAAATTAAAGCACAAGGGACAGAGTCAGAATTTACAACAAAAACAGAGGTGACATTGGAATCAGATTCATATGTAATTTTTGATGTACTTGCACATTCAGATTTAGATGCCTTGAATTCATGTACAAGTGCATAGCCATATGCAAAATTAGATGCAAATACCTTGAATTTAGGTGTAAATTCAGATGTGGATGCATTCAATTTAGGTTCAAGTGCATATACATTCGGCTCAGGTTGAACAAAATCATCACAATTACCAAGTTTCAAAGCTTTTTCTATCTCAATGCATGCATTGCAAGTATGACAGTCATAATGAAAATCTAAATCTCCCACAAACTCATTCTCATGCTCATTCTCTAACACTTTTATGTCTACCTTTTCTTCTCTTAATGTTTCTTTCTCTTTTTCTAGCTCAAGATCAACAACCTCAAATTAGGGAACCCTATTTGGAGAAGGTGATGGTCTAATTTGGAGAGGGAACTCAACCTCACTAGCTTCCTTATTCTCATTTTTCTCACTTGTGCCACTTGAGGAAGGGGACTCCATATTTTGCCCATCTAGTTCTTCTAATTAAGGTTAGGGGCTTAAATCATCTAATTCAGTGCCATCATTCAGAAAAAAACACTGGCATTAGCTCTTAGGTCCACCATAGATGGAAAAGGTAGACTGTCATACCCCTAATTGATCATCTCATTAACAATGCTAGCAAGTTGGCCTAATACAGATTTTAAGCTCTGTAAGTTTACCTCAGTTCGCTCTTGGAACTGCAGCGTGTTTGTGGCCAACTATTGAATCAAGTCTTCCAAACTTGACTCAGTCTCCTTAGGGGTGGATGAAGGGGGTAATTCACTATGGTAAGGAGCATCAATTTTGTGCTCATACGGTGAATGGGATAAGCTCTCATACCTCAAATGTTGACGCTCATAATCAAGATGGCATGTTGTGGGGTAGAGGTCATACTTTAAGGATCTTGTTAAAATTTCCTAAGGCCATGAAAGACTCCTATATAAGACTCTGTAATTTCTTGGAATTGAAGATATTGGTCTGTCCTATATATGAGGAATCTATGCCACTCACAAATGGAGAATTGGTTCCCTGGAAATGGCACCAAAATTCTGGTCTAAGCCACTACAACTGTGCAGTCGCCCAAATTAGATTCGTGGCAACTTGTAATATAGTGATATCCCTGGTCGTATTCTCTCAAAGAGCCTTGCTTCTAAATTGTGTAATTGATTGTTCTAACACTAATTAACCTTAATTACCTATTGATTACATGGGGGTGAGTGCAGAATTAAAGACTAAAACATAATATAAACCTATAGCTAACAGAATAGAACACTGAATACAAAACAAAACACAACACAAAACGAAATTACACACAAACAGACATGGAACGCAATCAGTCATAGAATCCTATAATTGCAACTATCATCATTCTTGTCTTCAAATTAATTCTAGTGTTATCTATCATTAGGTTTCTAACTAATATTTTCAAGAGATTTCCTAGAACTAGATTACACATAAGTTAAACCTAACCACATGCAATCTAATTAAGCCTAACCTAATCAAGTTGGATAAATTATCTATGCAAGCCATTTCCATTCTACTATTATACTAGCTCATATCAGAGCAAGTATTAATATATAAACTAGATTAGAAATCAGAACATAAATGAAATAGAAGAATAAGAAGAAACTTATCTCATTTAGCTCCAAAAATTCAAGTTACAACTTTAATCATCCATAGACTGATTATAAGAGACTTCTAGCCTTCCATGGAGGCCAAAATACACAAAAAGATTGGGGGGGAAGAAAACCTATGAAATTAGAGAAAATGGAAGAAGAGGGGTTTCTTCAATAGCTTACAAATAGAGTTCTGGTGTGTCTTTAAGCTGCTGCCAGGAGAGAGGATGAATTTGGCTTCTTATGCTGTCATTTTCCATCTGCTTTTGGCCAGAAAGTTCACCACCGTGGGCAGAAGCATATCACACAATAGATTCTGCAGAAATAGGCTTGTATGGTGCAAAAAATTATTGCCATTATGGTGCAAGTCTTGGACAGCAAAAAGTGTAGAAAAATGCATACAATCTGTTTACTTTTTATAGAACAGTAGGCCCTACATAGTCAGCAAAGTTGGTCAATGTCCTAATCAGTATAAAATGCCAAGTCAACATATCCAGGTGGCTTCCACATAAGCAAAATGTCCTTGTCGTCAATTTAACTCTTTAATTAAATTAATTCTGCAAAGTAAAGACAAGGATTAAATTGGGTCTTATCATTTAAGCTCATAAAAATATAGAATTAAAACATATTAGTTCTACAATTATTTTAGACCCAATAATTATCAAAATGTAATAAAATTAGAGAGTTGGCAATAATAAGATGACAATAGGACTAAGATAGGGACTACAATGTATATTAAAATGCGCTATATTACTCGGCCACAAGGAAAATCCAAGAACTTATATCCTCTGATTTCATATATACCAATATGCCTATAATATCTCAACTTACATTCCTTTCAGTCAACCCCAGATCCACTACCAAAATTTCTCATTTAACAAACACAAATCTTCCCTTCAAATCTAAACAAAAATCATAATTAAAGCTTTACAAGAAAGCGTTTAAATCTAGTATTCTAACCTATTTTCAAATTATTCTATCATTTTCTCCTTCCCACTCTTAGATACGAGACTCACGGTAGCAATCCAATTCTTTAGCCAAAGAAAAATTTATGCTTTGTTCTTCACGGCCAACTAGGAGCTTCGAAGAAAAAGAAAAAGAAAAATAAAAGAGAAGGGATACTCACTGTGAATTGGTGACGAGGAGCAGCGAGTTCAGCTACTGGTTCCTTCCTTGTCATTTTCTCTATACTTCACAATCTCCGTTTCACAGTCGAGTAGCAAGGGAAATCGAAGAAAAGGGAAGAAGAAAGGAAAGGGAAGGTTTTCTGGTGAAAGGGATGGTGGTGGTGGCCAACCGTGGCTGCCACAGCTCAATCTCTTACTCTTTTCCCTCATGGTGTCTAAATACTCCATAGATATTAAGGATGAGATCCCATGGAAGAAATCATGGAAAACGATGAAGATTTAGCTAGATCTAGGCCAAATCTGAGCTAGATCATGTTTTGTCGTGATCGTGGCGCCCAGGCGCCACATTTCAGAAGAAGAAGAGGGAGAAAAAGGGCTTGGCACCTAGGCACCAACCATTCCAAAAAACTTCGGTTCATTTTTCAAATGGTCATAACTTCTCCGTCTGGACTCCATTTTTGATAAAACTTTATATCTTTGCAAAGCTCTTTGAGTCTAGTTTCCAATGGTATAAGTCTTTCATTTACAAATCACTAACTGCATAAGAGTTATGACTAAATGAGTGGCCATAGGTTAGAGTTTATAGTGAGGATTTTTCGTGTTTTATTTATTTATTGAATTGGGTTAGTTTCAGGTGACTTGGAAGCTTCATTGGCTTTCTCTCTTAGGACTTCTTATGTGGTAAACCTTATCAGCATCGAGGTAAGTGGGTGACCTTCCCTTTTTAAATTTTTATTAAAAATTTGCCAAGTTGAATATAAATCCTATTCACACCATAGTTAGAAATAAATCAAGGAAAATCCCTAATTAGTGGTAATAACTATATTAAGGAATTTCTTTGATTGGTTGTGGGATTTACTTTGTGGCATTGGGAGTTTTATGTTTAATTATATTTAAACTAGTAAATTGGTGTAGCATGTGTTGAGTGGTAGATTGGCTGTGGTATTGTATTTGTGTGGATGCATTGCATATTATTATTTGCATATGTATATTATGGAATGTGTGGAAATAGAGTGAAAAGCTATCCATTCTATAATACCGCTGAGTGGTGTCAATGGGTATGCATAGACATTGAGGAATGGTCTTCAATGTGATGTGGAAAAAGCGGGATAAACATTGCATTTGTATGCCCATATCAGAAGAGAGAAAGTATAGGAAGATGTGGGAATACATAGCATATGTTTTTTCCATCATGTATTTCAGTGTGGATGTTCATTTATGTATTTATTTGATTAAGGATTCTTTTATGGATTGGCTTGTGAGATTGTAGAATTGCATTGAATTGTGGGTTTTGGTTGCGTGATAATGTACGTTATATATATTATATTTCATACTGATATGTGCTAGTTGTGTTCATTTTAATTATGGTAGTGAGGCTGGTATTTGTACTTGTGCTATGTTTTGTTGTACAGTCATCTGCTCACTGAGTTTTCATAAACTCACGCTCTCTGTTTTTAGATTTAGCAGCTGAGGAGGATGGAAAAACCGCTGGAGGTTAGCGGCTTGGAGATATACTCCATCTAGTCGGAGGGTTCTAAATGAACCAATTAAAAATGTTCTATAATCCTATAAGCCACCTAGGTCCTGTGGTGTTTTAGGGATTTTATTAATTTAACTGTAATTTGCTTTGTATATTATGTAATTTATGATTTCTATAGTTGTGGATATTAGGATTGTTTAAGGAAATTAAGGGCTACCACTGAGGTATATCCTAGTTTGTATGATAAGTAATATGCCTAATTTTCGAGGCATTACAAAATCAACATTAAAAATTTCTTCGCATTAATTATGTGGGCACTCTAGTCACACAACCATGAAAATTTCCATATTGCATCAAATCCTACATGCCATATTCCAATGCATTACCCCCTCACTCCATTTTTCATTTAAGGCTTGAAATCACATTTTTCATTCATTTTGGCCCTTCTCAAGATTCTCACACCCAAACAAGCTTACACAAATATTTCAAGGTAATAACCCACACATTAACAAGCCCAACATAAATATACAAGCAATTACATGGAAAAACAATCCACCAACTCATATGCAATAAGGAAAAAAAAAAGGTATTACACAATGAAAAAATTGAAAAAATTGCACACATGTGAAATACCTTATCTTACCTATTACGTAATACCTAGAGTATTACACTCACGTAAATGGAAGGTCAAGAAGCGTGCTTGCCCAATCTAGTCTGTTAATTTTCAGAATCAACAGTTTAAATCTTAAGATGTTATTTTTCATTTTTAATTATTTTTTAAAAATAACCATAAAATCTAAACCGTCGATTTTTAAAACCAACAACCCAGATGAGCCAAACACCTTACTTAACCTTTAAAGCCACTCTTTAACCTCACACTGCCTATCAAAATGCATCTGCTTCTTATTTATATACCCAACAATATCATTTTCCTACCTAATTTTCTCTCAAAATTCATTTTCATCTATTAATTTTGTTTCAATTCGGTCCTTTTAATTTACATTTCAACTTGGTCCTATAACTTTACCTTAGGTATTAATTTGAATCAATTTTATTTTGTTCCAATATAGTTCCTTATCTTCATTACCTTATATTTCATTTTATTCCCTTAATTTTTTGTTTTAATTTATTCCTTTATCTTACAAAAACCAATAATTATCAAATTTATTTTTTCTCTTTAATGCCAAGATGCCTAATTTTTTTTAAAAAAAAAATTATGCGATTTCTTGGTTCTTGCTTAATTCTAATAACTTTTTTTTTGGTTTGGGTTAAACATCTTGGTTGTATTAAAAAAAATTTAAGTGTTTTTTGTAATTTAAAGGACCAAAATGATGCAAAATAAAACTAATGAACTAAAGAAAAAGTTAAAATAAAGTTAAGGGACCAAATAATGGAACAAAATAAAATTGAAGGACCAAAGTGAAAATTCAGGCAAATTTAAGAGACTTAAATGATATATTACCCACTTATATATTACAGCATTACATGGCATGTATTCATGTCAATATCCATGTTTCTAAGATGTAAACCTTGACAACTCTTGCTACCAAACGTAGTGAAAACTCAAAATGACAAGATTAGAGCCTGTTTGATTTGGGCATTTTCTGTTTCCATTTTCACTAAAAATAGAAAATTTGCTTGAAAATGAGTCTAGTTAAGTTTAATGAAAATATTTTCTTGAAAACTTTTTTGAAAATATGACCAAATCTAAAAACATCAAAAAGATATTTTCAGTGTTTCAGGAAATGAAGATTGAAAATGAAAATAAGAAATATTTTCACAAACCAAACAAACTCTTAGTATGTTGATGATTATATGCACCTTTTGCTACAACTACAATTTTTGAGGGCCTTTGCTTCTACATTTGTCATAGTCCAAAACTACCTTTATCACTATCTTTTGCTGCACTAGTAGAAAGAATAAGTGCTTTTTATCTAAATAGAACTTCAAAGCACATGCAATATAATTTAACACCATTATATTCATCTCACCTTAATGCTTCTTTGATATGCTTCTGCGATTTGTGACTATCTTTTGTTGCAATAGTAGGGAAATGCTTATAGTTCATACATAAATAATGGAGTAAAATAACTATGCATGTAATTACATACCACAAGGATTAAGGAAAACAAAGGAAGCTATAACAATTGGCCCTCCAACTGGCCAAGCCCCGCAGGCCACTTAGTAAGTATTGTCCTTTTCCCCTCGGGACTTAATATGCCTCCCATGCCTCTTCAGCCACGAGCTGAGGGACCTAGTCAAATGGGAAGCAAGGCATGTACTGTTGAGCTAGCTAGGGGCTAGTCGTTCCATTAAAAGGCATATTGTAATACTCGTGATTTTCAGGTATTGACTTTTTCGATTTTAAAGGGATATGGGAGTATGGGGGAAATTTTTTTTTTTTGGGTTATGTGCTAAGGAAAGTGAGGTTAGAGGAAGCACCTCAAGAAGTGAAAATAGTGTTAGGGGACGGGGAATAGAGAGAGAATGGTCATGAGGCATTGAGGGAGCCGGATATCTATCGGGCCTAGAAAGGGACTAAAATGAAATAAGGAACTAGGTTGGCAGTCGAGTATGGAAAATATCTAAGTTAGAGAAATTACGAGTTTGTCACTACTGAGGTTGACTAGGGGTTAACCCAGGAGAAAAGTAGTAATTTCACCATAAGCGGGTATATATAGATGGCCTCACCCCTTTTTTCCTTATTTTCTCATTTCCTCTCTCTCCTCACTTTCTCTTCTCTCTTTCTCTCCACATTCTCTCTACCCTCTCCACCCAAAACCACCACCCAAGCTCCAGCAAATGATTATCTGATGACAGGGTAAGTCTCTAGCAACCAAGCAACATAGGAAAAGCAAGGAATCGAGGTAGGAATTCTGATTTCCCAAACTTTTCCCTATTTTTCAATTTTAGGGCTTTTGGGGTAGATTTGATGATTAGGGATTGGATTATTGGTGAAAAAATTAGGGGTTTGGGTGCCTAAATGCTCTTTATACACCAATAATGAAAACTCATGGAAGAAATCATAAAAAACGGTGGAGATTTGGCCGGATCTCAGCCAAAACCGAGGCAAAATCACAAAAGTCATGATCGTGGCACCTAGGTACTAAGCTTCAGAGGGGATTGGGGAAAAAGTCACGGTGCCCAGGCACCAAGCATGCTAATGTTAGGCTGCAATGTTTTCTTAGACTTTTCTTTATATGGCCATAACTCTTCCATCTGGACTCTGTTTTTACCAAACTTTATCTTGTTGAAAATTTCTTAAAGTCTAGTTTCCAATGATATAAGTTTCATTTGAAACTTATTTACTAGTTAAGAGTTATGACCAAAGGAGTGAGTAAAGGTCGGGATTAATGATAGGTAAATTCTCTATTTTGTAGCCTTAACATGTTTTTACATCGTTACTTGATAGGGACGGATTCTTTGATGCATCTTCCATACCTTTAGGAAGAAATGGCAAACGTGTAATCCAAATAAGGGATCTAACTCTCCTCTGTATGAATATGTAGATATACGTATGCATATTTATATTTTAGGAATTATTTTCCTAAATTGTTTTATATACATTTAATTATTAAGTGTATTATGCTTGATGAGTATGGTGGGGGTTATTTGGGATCTAGTTGGCACAATTTATGATGGTTTAGACATTACTGCTTCACTTGTATACCAATTATAAATTTTAGAGAATGTATACATTTAGTAATTTTATTTACCTATATGTATACATCTTCATCTTGGTTTATAATATGTCAGTGAATGAGAGTTCTAAGGTAGAAACAGAAATGGTACAGGTGCTACCATTTTTCCATATAATGCTCGAGGTAAAATGCCAATACATATTATAATATGTATTTAAGCAAGGGATGTAGTAAGAACTAGCACAAAGGGGGTTATGCTTGCTTGTGTTATTTGTGTGTGACACATCTTATGGTTGAGGGCATAGCTTAAGAGATTGAATACATGTTATGGCTGAGGGCATAATCCAAGAGGTCGGATACATGTTATGGTTAAGGGTGTAACCTAAGAGACTGGACATATAGCTTGGTTTTCTCATGGGAAAGTAGACCCATGGGAAGATACCTCAACGGCGAATCCGTGGGAACATAAACCCACATGAATAAGCCTTAAGGATTTCTCGAGTGATAGTCTGTGGGAACGTAGACCTATAAGATTTTAGAGATCATAGAGTGTAGTGAAATTTAAAAAAAAATCTCTAAAACCTATTCACCGATGGATCAACCTATATTACCATTAAATTAACCATGAAAAACAAGATGAAGATAAATACCTCTTGTAGTATAGCAACCTCTCCAAGCCAAAGTAAGTATCCAAAGTAATTACCTCTAATGGAAATCGACATGAAATTACACAAAAGAAAAACCTCTTAAAGTAACAAGATTTCTTCCCATTCTTATACTAGCAAGCATGAAAAAGCTATGGAGAAAACCATTTTGGTTGAAGGAGAAGAGAACAAGAGTGTTTCTAAAACAAATACTCAATAATTGAGAGAGAGTAGTGGTTGGCATATGGCTCTCACTATCATATTTAAAGTGATAGGTGCAACCACAAACCCTAAAGCCCTAATTCCCTTCGTAAGAGCTATTTCCTTATTGAGCTTCTTAAAGTGACATATTAAGAAACCCAATCTCTTTGAGAGTGATGCCTGAGAGGTTCTTCTTTTGGGCTTTTACTTGGTTAGGCAGGATGGGAATATATTCCTATTCCTTTTATTCTCTTATCTTTTTTAATTAATTCTTCAATCAAACCCATTTTACATTCCAAGTGAATTTCTATGTGTGTGACTCTTTAGGTTTTAGGCTAAGTTGGCCATTCACAATCAACATTTGATTGTAAATAGATCATGAGTGGTATCTAGCAACACATCGTGACCCTCAATTGATCAAAAAGTCAGTTGTTTGACTTTAAACCATTTTGCAGCTAAAGTGTATCTATGCAATATGTCCTTTCACCGTCTTATGCCCACTTTGTCTAGAGTATGGCCTATGTGTTAACTCATACTAGACTTGATTACATTATGTCTAGCCCAAGTAGTCAGTTCCTTGTCCTATGGGATCAATCACTATAAACTATGTCACTAAAGACCATTTTCATGGCAAGTCTGCTTTGGCCAACGATTATCCAGAAAATGGGCCATGGGTATACTTCTTTTTATCAGGAATGGTGAATCCTCTGTTGACTACTCAAATATCTTTAAATACTTCATGCTGTACCCAATCACCACCCCAAGAGTGACCCATAGTCTGTAACAAGGAATGGAGTCAAAACACAGGATCCATATCCATGATAACTTGGGTTCCCCAAGTCCAAGGACACTTGCACTGTTAGTTGCTATAAGACCTATCACTGACATTTGAATAGGTATGCATGTGATGTCTCTTGTAGGTCATCCAATGTACTTGTTACCATTAATAAACATTCACATGTTCACTCAAAAAATCTCATGCTTACAGCTTATGAGGACAACTTCTTGATCAAATCAAAAAGCATAACATGTGCTAGTCTTTCTAGATCACTAATATCAAGACTGAGGTGATCCTATGACTAGGGATAGTTTAGATACATACATATTTACACATGATAGAAATCTTACATTATGATCGTCATCATAATTTCCTTTATGCTATGTTTTGTCATGGACTTCATTATTTATTTTACGATCTAATCTTGAGTTTATGAATAGGAATATAAATAATGAAGAAAACCTCTTTAGATTAATAACTAAGTTTGTACATCTTATGCTAAAAGTGATTGCCTTTAGAGCACATTTCTGACAATCTCCCACTTGCTCTAAAGCCAATCACCTTAGTCTCTAATACCATAGGCATGTGTGTATATCTCAAACTTAGACTAGGGCAGTGGCTTAGTTAACGGATCAGCTAGATTCCTATCAGAGGGAACTTTCTCTATTTCCACATCGTTTCTACCAATGATCTCCCTGATCAAGTGGTAACGCCAGAGTATGTATTTGGATTTCTAAGGAGACCGTGGCTCCCTTGCTTGTGAAATGGCTCCATTATTGTTGCAATATACTGGTACTGCATCAACAATGTTGGGAACCACTCCTAGTTCAGTGATGAACTTGTTAAACTAAACTGATTCTTCTGATGCCTCATAAGCTGCTATATACTCTACTTTGGTGGTAGAATTTGTAGTCGTTTCTTGCTTGGAATTTTTTCGACTGACTGCATCTCCATTTAATATAAATATGTAACCTGACTGGGATCTTGAATCATCCTTGTTAGTTTGGAAGCTCGCATCTGTATACCCTCTTATCTTGAGATCTCCTTCTCCATATATTAAGAATGAATCCTTTGTCCTTCTTAAGTACTTAAGGATATTCTTAACAGCCACCCAATGACCCTCGCCAAGGTTAGATTGATATATGCTCTTGACACTTAGAGTATATGATACAATGGGTCTAATACATGACACAACATACATGATTAATCCCATAGTTGAGGCATAAGGGATCAAACTCATGCGACTTCTTTCATCTTGTATCTTCGGACACATAGATTTTGAGAGTGTAATCCCATGTTTCATAGGAATAAATCCTCTCTTGGACTCTTCCATGCTAAATCTCTTTAGCATCTTATATATGTTTATAGACTATGAAAGACCAAGCAACCTTTTAGATCTATCTCTATAGATCCTTATCTCTAATATATAGGTTACTTCTCTAAGGTCTTTCATGAAGAAATTCTTGGAAAGCCAAATCTACATGGACTGAAGGATAGAAATTTTGTTTCCTATGAGTAGTATGTCATCTACATACAACACAAGGAATACTACTGCACTTTTATTAACCTTCTTGTACACATAAGGCTCATCTAAATTTTGTAAGGAATCAAACTTTTTTACTGTCTTATCAAATCGGATGTTCCAAATATTGGATGCTTGCTTCAATCCATAAATGGATCTCTGAATCTTGCATACTTTGTTGCTATCTTTGGATGTGAATCCTTTAAGTTGTATCATATATACATCCTCGATCAGGTTTCCATTGAGGAAAGCTGTCTTTAGATCCATTTGCCATATCTAATAATCATAATGAGCTGCTATGGCCAGGACTATCCTTATAGATTTAAGCATGGCTACCAGTGAAAAGGTTTCGTTATAATCAATACCTTTTTTTGACGATATGCCTTGCAACCAACCTTGCTTTATAGGTTGCAACATTACCTTCCATGTCTGTTTTCTTCTTGAAAACCCATTTGCACCCAATGGGCTTAATCCCCTTAGGTGGATCAACCAAAGTCCATACTTGGTTGTCATACATGGAATCCATTTCTGATTTCATGGCGTTGAGCCATTCATCAGATTTTGAACTCTTCAGAACTTCTTCGTAGGTCGTATGTTCCTTATCTTCTACAAGTAGTACATCGTTGGGGTTTTACTTATGAGAAATATATATCTCTCAGGAGCCCTATGTGCCCTACTAGACTTACGAAGCATTTATGCTTATATAGAAGGTTTGGCTGTTACTCTTCTAGAACTTCCTCAAGTTCAATCATACTCCCACTATTTTCCATTAAGAGAAACTCTTTCTTTAGGAGGACAGAATGTCTTGAAAAAAACACTTTTGTTCCAAAGTGTGGTAGAATTGATATCCCCTTCTTTCCTTAAGGTATCTCACAAACAGACATCTATCAAAATTTGCCTCAAGTTTATCTGACATTATCCACTTCACGTAAGCTGGACAACCCTATATCTTTAAGTAAGATAAGATAGGTTTCTTGTTACACCATTTTTCGAAAGGAGTAACATCAACTGCCATGGTTAGGACTTTGTTTAGAATGTGAATAGTATCTGGAGTGCATAGCCCTAAAAGGATTTAGAGAGGTTTGGTTCACACCACTACGATGCCGAATCACCCAGAATTGAATTTGTGGCAATTTTGTGTTATAGTGGTCCCCAGGTTCTATTCACTCAAGGAGCCTCACTTCTAATCACTAATTAGTTGTTCTAAACACCCAAACACCAATTAAAAGCATATAAATGGGGGGTTTTGTTGGCAGTAACAGTAGGAACAGTAGCAAAAACTTAAAATAGCAGCAAACCAGTAGCTAATTAGTAGTAGAACGCAAATGACAGAGTATTGACAGTAAGGAGACTATGTAACTAGCCACTATGATTTATGGGAGTGCAACTATCATTACTTAACTCATTGATTCAGTTTTGTTCTCATTTCACCATTTGTTTTTTTTTTTATGAAAATGATTCTAGAGTAACTTCCAGAATTTAATGCTTCTAGCTATAGTCAAGAATAACTTCACTAACTATAACTAGATGCATTTCAAAAGAAAACCTCAACCAAATCAAGTTAAATATCATCTAATTAGGCATTTTGTTTCACTCACTTTTCTAATCAGTCAATCAAGGCAATATCTTAAATATAAATTAGTTTATGCTCCTTCAAGTTCAATCAGAATCTGACAGCAATATAAACATAAAAACAGAATAGAAATGAAATGAGATGAAATAGAGAATAAAAACACTTATCTTGTACTTTTAGTTCAAGCTGCAACATCCCAAGGTCCTAGTGATTGATTACAATGGAGATTTAGCCCTCCATGAGAGCAAAACAATAAAACAGAAGAGGCAAAATAGAGGGGAAAAGAGGTCTACGAAATTCTAAGTTATAGAATATGAAAAGTGTGTTCTATGATGCAAAACTGATGCCTCTCTAAAACCTAGGAATATTCTACCCTAGATGCTCAGTTGACTTTCAACAGGAGGGCTGAGGTATGGTTGTATCCTTTCTGTAGAGGGGGGAAACCAATAGATAACAACAAACATGAAAAAGGCACAGTAAGAGAGTTCTTTTGCCATGCAGTGTTTGGATTTCCATTTCTAGCAAAGTTTGGGAAAGAGGCAAGCAAAGGTTGGATTACATGCAAAAGGTGATCTAGATTGACAGCCCCACATGTCTTCATATCAGCAAAAATGCATCCTACTCATCAGAAAAACACCACATAAGTGCCATGTTAGTAAGAATGTTCACCTCAGTGCCATATCATCAGAAAATCTCCAAATTTAATTTCTACAAAGTACACAAATGGATTAAATTAAGTCTTTACTAATTTAAGTCCTAAAATATGAAAATAATTCATTTCTATCCAAAATTGATTTAGACCCAATAAATCACAAAGTGTAATACAATTGGAGAATTCCCATAGATGAGAATGCAAATAGACCAAGATATTGGTAAAAATGTATGTAAATATCAAGCTTTGCATGACTCATAATAGACCTAACCATGTTTATCAAGGTTCAGTTTCTCCTTTCAGCCATACCATTATATTGTGGTGTGTAAGGTGGAGTCCACTGGGACAATATCCCATTGTCCCTAAGATAATCCTAAAACTCTTGGTTTAAGTATTCATCACCTCGATCATATCTTAGTGTCTTAATACTTTTACCAAGTTGTTTTTCTACTTGAATTCTTTAAACTTCTCAAAGGCCTCAAATTTGTATCTCATAAGATACATATACTCATATCTAGAATAGTCATAGATAAAGGTAATGAAGTAGACATTACCACTCCTGGCATGTATTGACATTGGTCCACATACATCGGTATGTATTAGACCTAATAAATCAGTTGCACATTCACCCTTTCCACTAAAAGGTGATATAGTCATCTTGCCCTTTAAGCAAGAGATGCATATGTCATATGATTCATAATCAAATGATCTTAAGTTACCTTCTTTGTGTAACTTACTCATGCGTTTCTCACTTTTATGACCTAGATGACAATGCCATAAATATAAGGTTAATTGATTATCTTGTTTTAGGTGTCTAGAATTGCCTTTTTCGATGTTGAGAATTAGGTTAGATGTATTTAATATATATATCACATTGTATAATGTTCCAAAGCCATAAAGAATACCATCTAACATTATGTTACAACAATTGTTACTAAATGTTAAATGAAAATCCTTTTTATTCAAACTCAAAATTGAAACAATGTTTTTAATGAATGATGGAATGAAATAATAGTTGTCTAATTCTAAAATTAAACCACTAGGTAAAGGCAATATATAAGTTCCTACAGCTAATACAGTAACTCTTGCTCCATTTCTGACTCGTAGGTCTGCCACTCCTCTAGTCAACTATCTACTGGTCTTTAAGCCCTGCATATCGATACATATATGCAAGCCACAACTGGTATCTAATACCCAAGTTTTACTAGAAATAGTATTTATCTCAATAACAAAAATACCTATAGTAGTTTAGGCATCAGATGCCTTCTTCTTCAGGGACTCCAGATAGGTCTTATAGTTCCTCTTCCAATGGTTCTCTTTGCCACAATGGAAGCAAGTCCTTCTGGGTACAACTTTCTTTGCCTTCTTGGCCTGCTTTTTCTTGATACCTCCCTTGGCCTTAATGGGTTCAAGGATTGCCTCATCAAGAACATAGGCTATGTGTTCAGTCTTGAGAATGATTCTCAAGTTTCTTAGCTAGTCCAAGAAATTTGCCCCAATCAACTTATTTGACTTAAGAATATATCTTAAATTCACGGTGGATGTTATAATTCTATCAACCTAAATGTAAAAACATGAGCATGTTAAAGTATGTACATAAATGCATGATATATGTTTTAATATAACACATTGTTACTCCCACTATTTTATTACAAATCCAAAAGCCCCTACTTTAGATCCAAGAGAACCAGTTAGAGGTTCTCTTAGTGGGTTTAATGTCTAAAACGTAGCTTGAATGACCTTAGAGAGAGTCCAACGAGCGATCTTGGATCAAATAGTAGGTATCTCATACCAATTGCATTGTGTAGCAACCATCGAGTAGTGCTATCAACTGTTGATGTATACACTAACCATTGGGTTTGTCAACTCTTGACTCATATACATCATATGTATATAGCCCAACTTAGTCTCTATCCACACTAACCTTGGAAAGAGTCCAAAAATGAATGCTTCTAGTTAAAGCTGACCCATTAATCATAAGATCATATCTCAATAGTTTGAACATGTTCAACTTAAAGTCAGGCTTAGAGAGAGTCCAACAACCCAAGCTTTAAGAAGATTTCTGGTTCGCCCTATATTAATGGAAGACCTTAGCTTTAATATTATTTGAGGGTTTTCTTAATTAGTCTCATCAGATATTATATTAGACATGCATCATATGTGTGATCATATTACGCATATATAGATAGTAAATTATATGGCATGGTTATAGACTAATCTATAGTCAACTCTTTGAGCCAAAAGAGATGAGGTATATGCATGATTTTACATTGAAGACATAGAAATTCTATTTCTACTCTTCATATGGCTTCAGCTCCGTCTCTGTGGTTTCTTTCTTACGTCTCATTCCTATATAAACCCTATGTAAACTAATTACATTGTTTAAAGAGAAACCTCAAGTTACATTTGAGGAGAGTTAGGTGAGAAGAGAAGTACAATAGAGAAATAAAGAGAGGTAGGGTACACAAACCCTATTTACCAAAACCATAATTTTAAAAACATGCATGAACAATTTATATTTGGTAAAAGTCCGTAACCAGCCATCATGCCATACATGGATCTGGATTTGCTGCTGATCATTTGGCTGCTTTTCACTTTTAGCAACGGTTTTTACCATTGCTAAAAGTTATGGCAGTAGTTTTTTCGTTGCCAAAACTTTCAGCAACGGTAAAAACCGTTGCTGAAAGTGAAAAGCAGCATCAGCAGCGGTTTTGATAAGCAGCAAATCCTGATCCGCCATACATACATCCTATCATGCATTGTCTATTAAAATAAATGTATAACGGAAATCGGCATTTAAGGTCTACGTGGTGTTAGAATAATTTCATCACATGAATTATTTCTACTTTTATTTTAATCTCAATTAAAATTGCTTGTTTCCTTGTTTAGAACTAAACACCCTTTAATTCTTGTTTCCTAATCTTATTAGGCAAAATATATGAATCTCAATTCAATTCCAAATTGATTTCTTTCCTTATTTAAATTTGGAAAGTAATAAAGATTCTAGTTAATTTTTAAAAAATGTTTCCTAATTTAAAATAAGAAAATAATCGAGATTTATCAAGTTATTTATTTATTTCCAAATCATATTAGAAAATCAATCAAGATACAATCTAATCAATTAATTAAAATTTTTTCCTAAATCATATTAGGAAATCAATCAAGATATAATCTAATCAATTAATTAAATTATCTCCTAAATCATATTAGAAAATCAATCTAGATATAATCTAATCAATTAATTAAATTACCTTATTTCCTAAATCATATTAAGAAACTAATCTAGATCTTAATCAATCAAAATTCATTTAACCTAAATTAAATTAAATTTATTTATTTATTATTATTTTCACGCCAAACAACTTCTTGAGTGAGAAAATTAGGGTTTATGGATCAAAATAATTTTTCTTTTAAGAAAACCTTTTGATGAATACAAAATATTTTCTTCTTTTTAAAATTCTTGTTTTGCGTCAAAATACGTTTTTTCAAAAATTCATAAGAACATTTGATGCTCTTTCATACAAAACTTTAAAGAACAAGCATCATGGCATATTCATGTTTCAAAAAACACAACCTAAACATACCAATCTCTATTATACTCATACATTCATCGTTTTAATGTAATGGTAACTATAACTTGGCTATGATACCACTATAGGATTTTAGAGATCATAGAATGCAGTGAAAGTTTTAAAAAAAAAATTCTCTAAAACCCTTTCACCAATGGATCAACCTATTACTATTACCTTAACCATGAAAAACAAGATGAAGAGAAAATACCTCTTGGAACGTTGCAAACTCCCCAATCAAAAGCAAGAATCCAAAGTAGGATACCTTTAACAGTAATCCATACGAAATTACACAAAAGAAAAATCTCTTAAGGTAACGGGGTTTCTTCTCGTTCTTGTGCTAGTAAGCACAAAGAAGCAATGGAGAAAACCCTTTTGGTTGAAGGAGAAGAGAGCAAGAGTGTTTCTAAAACAAATACTTAACAATTGAGAGAGTGTGGTGGTTAGCGTGTGGCTCTCACTATCATATTAAAGTGATAGGTGCAACCACAAACCCTAAAGTCCTAATTCCCTTAGTAGTATTAGGCTTCTTAAAATAACATATTAAGAAGCCCAATCTTTTTAAGAAAGTGACACCTAAGAGGTTCTTGTTTTGGGTTTTTCCTGGTTTGGGTAGGAATAGGAACATATTCCTATTCCTTTTATTCTCTTATCTCCTTTTAATTCATTCTCCAATTTAGAATCAAATCCTCAAACCCATTTTACATTCCTAGTAAATTTCTATGGGTGTGACCTATTAGGTTTCTGGCTATATTGGCCATTCACAATCAACATTTGATTGTAAATAGATCATAAGAGGTATCTAGCAATACATCGTGACCCCCAATTGACCGGAAAGTCAGTTATTTGATTTTAAACCTTTCTGCAGCTAAAGCATGTCTATGCAATGTGTCCTTTCATCGTTTTATACCTACTTTGCTCAGAGTATGGCCTATGTGTCAACTCCCACTAGACTTGATTACATCACGTCCGGCCCAAGTAGTCAATTCATTGTCCTATGAGATCAATCACTATAAACTATGTCACTGAAGACCATCTTCATGACAAGTCTATTTTGGTCAAAGACTTCCTAGCGATTATCTTGACTAGTGGCCATGGGTATACTTACTTCTTTCAAGAGTGGTGAATTCTCTATTGACTACTTAAATATCTTCGAATACTTCACGTGTGCCCAATCACCACCTTAAGAGTGACCAGTGGTGGGTAACAAGTAATGGAGTCAAAACATAGGATTTATATCCACGATAACTTGAGTTCCTCAAGTCCAAGGATACTTGCACTGTTAACTGATATAAGACCTATCACTAACATTTGAATAGGTATCTATGTGATGTCTCTTGTAGGTCATCTAATGTACGTGTTACCATTAATAAACATTCACATGTTCACTCAAAACATCTTATGCTTACAGCTTATGAGGACAACTTCTTGATCAAATCAAGAAGCATAACATGTGCTAGTCTATCTGGATCAGGGATGTCCAATCTCAGGTGATCCTATGACTAAGTATAGTTTCTATACATACATAATTATACATGATAGGAATCTTACATTATGATCGTCATCATAATTTCCTTTTTACTATGTTTTGTGTCATGGACTTTATTATTTATTTTATGATCTAATCTTAAGTTTATGAATATGAATATAAATAACGAACAAAACCTCTTTGGATTAATAACTGAGTTTGTACATCTTATGATAAAAGTGATTGGCTTTAGAGTACCTTTTTAACAATACCCAAGTGTCAGGATTTCTTGAGTGATAATCTGTGGGAAAGTAGACCCATGTTGATGAAACTCCTGCGATGTGGCATCTTGGGAACATAGACCCAAGAGGAGGGATTTGTGCATTTAATGTGTGTTGGTATATGTGTGCTATGTATGGTATGATTAGGGAAATTACATGACAAGACGTGATGCATGGTGGCATCTGGAGTACGCTCTATTAGAGCCGAGGACGTGATACCATATGCATGCCTTTGAAAAGCTTGGTATCGGGCAGGATGAATTCCTAATTGTCTTTTAATATACATATATATATATATATTGCATATCTGTGTGTAGTAGTGCTAATATAGGTGAGTCTATGATTTAGACTCACCCCTTCACAGTTGTAGGTATAGAAGGATGTTCAGATTGAGAACTCAAGGATCGAGGTTGCCTCCCCATTGATCATGGTAAGGTAATTTACATTTAATTAAATTATTTCTTTAGCATGCTCTGTAATTATATAGGCAACCTTGGATATATAAGAGAAAGATCTAGGCTTGCAATGGTTTTACTAACACACTATCTGCGCCAGTCACGATTTCAGTTTCGGGAGTGACAAAAATCCTAGCCCCGGTTTCGGGTCATGACAGAAGTGAACAAAATGTACTTTTAAAAGTCTTGCATTGCATGGTTGAGATTTCAGAATCAATGTCAATGAGGAAATTTAGAATCCATTTTGTCATTTTCTACTTGTATAAATAGGAAATAAAACTTAACGTTGGCAGGGTGCAACATGGTAGCACACAAAAATTATCACTCCAAAAATAAATAGTGATAAAGTGGCATATTTTATAGCCATATAGTAGTGTTTTCAAAAGCCACTAGCCAATTTAGTGGTGATTAGATGAAACAACACTAAATCAAGTGACACAAGTTACTTAGTGGCATTTTCTAACAAACGTGGGAATAAACGCCACTAAATATATATAGTGGCGTTTGTTGTAGCACTTCCAACAGTCACTGATTTTGAAAACAATGAAAAAAAGACTTGTTTAGTGGCATTTGTTGGCATTTGTGACTGACAAACGCCACTATATGTGCATATGTAGTGATGTTCAGACTAACAAATGCCATTGTATGTGCATATATAGTGGCATTTGGTATATCAAATGCCACTATAATATTTTTTTTGCAGCGTTTTAAAATGCCATTGAAATGACAAAAAAAGGCCACTATATTCGCAAAATGTTCCAATTTAATTTATTTCTCCATTTTCCCCAAATTGGTTACAATCCTACATATTTATACATATGATAGCACAATCTAATAACAACCTCAATCCAATTCATAAACAAATGATCCAGTAAATGAATTCGTCATTAATATAATAAGTTTAATGTATAAACAAATATATTTAGCAGATGATTCTTCATTAAGAATAAGGTATCTAAAGTTAAAAAAAAGTCCTAATAACTACATAATTGAAAGAGTTCTCTTAACTACATAAAGAGTCTCATTCCAAATTCCTAAGTCAAATTGCATCATCTTCATCATCTTCATCATCCTTATCGTCCTCCTTATCTTCATTCTCTTGATTACAAGACAATGAAGAGTTGGTTGCTGGTACAGAACCATCTCCACTCCCTTGATCAAAAAGCTGCAGTTATAATAAAAAATTGTAATAAATTTATCATTCATATAGAAAAAAAAAACTAACATAATTTAGTCTAACTTACCCTTCATGCAAGATGTTGCTGAGGACGAAGCTGATTTTACTGGAGGCTTTGGAAGAGCTACATCATTTCATTATGCTTTCTAGTCATCTCCTCCATTGAGACCTGAGGTTTAACATCTCCTCCACTTGAGATCTGATGCTTGATAGCTCCAACACTTGAGACCTTAGATTTGCAACCTCTGTCTGTAACTCACAAACAAATTGACCAGAAGATGACTTCCTAGCAAAATACGAAGTGCGCCTAAACACTTGAGAAGGGCATGGTCTAAATCCCAAGCCATGCACTCGTTCATGGCTTTTTTGGCTTCCTAAAGATAGGGCTAATGCATCCAGAGCTAAGACTGTAGTTGATGCAGACCCTTGCAACTCAATGGCCTTATTTGGGTAAACAACTTATTTAAGTGCTTATCGCTTATCATATAGGTGCTTATATATAAGTTATTTCTATAATTAAAGAGTTTACGAAGGCAAACTTCACATAATCTATTTTCAGCTTATAAGTTATCTTGTAGAGCTTATGAAAACAAAAAGAAAATAGCTTATGGACATATCATAAGCTATTTCTATAAGCTCTTCCAAACACATACATAAGTGCTTATGCCATAAGATAAGCCAGATAAGCTCAAAATAAGCTTTTCCAAATGCACCTAATCTTAGATATTTTTTCCTGCACACCTATATATAAATTAAAAACATTATCAACAAATGAACAATTAGATAAATCAACTCACATTTCAAAAATTTAAATATAAAATAACTTACACTAATGGCTCTGGCTTCATCACTGATGAATGAGCTATCCTTCTTCTTATGAGTCACATTCCAAAGTTTATGATGCTCCTTTTCAAGCCAAACTCTTCGTGCCTCCTATGTGATTGAGCGTCTAACATTGTCTGCTGGCCTTGTTTTTCTCAGCTTTCTTCTAACATTTAGATGAAATATGTTATGTTATTATCAAAAAATGATAAAAATAAATAATGTTTAGAAGTGTCATTACCAGATAACATGGGTCCTGATAGTGTCAAACATAAATAGGCCAATCATCCCTTGGAATTTCACTCAGAACATCTGTTATTATTTCTTCTCTTGATCTAATCTCATTGTTCCAAGCCCTGTATAGGTCTAAATGTCCGTTCTTCTAACCTAAGCCAATTTTCTTTACAATGAATTTTCTTTGTGCAGCACTCTCAACTTTGAAAAACAAATATAAAAAGCTTAATTAGAATATAAATAATTAAGAAAGTAATAAATCAATAATCAATAACTATTACCACTATATCATTTGAAAATACAAATTCCTTGTAGTTACGTGGAACAATTTTCCAATCCATATAAGAGATAGGTAGGGTCATGTAGTTATGCCCCATAAGATCCTTGAATGATGACAGTATCCCTTCAGCTTTTCCAATGGGCTGTACAAGATCATTTCATTCTAATCTGACCCTCCGACTTAAGGGAAGAGCCCATAAATCATCCACTGATAGTCGCTCAGTCCATATAACTCCATTATCATCTATAAGAAAGAAATATTTCATTAACTTATATATAAATAACATTAAAATTAATTAGTGACATAAAAAATGAAATAAATTACCAATCATTTAACCATCATGGTGAGAACGATGAGCGGAAAAAGTCCCAGGTTGCAGCAATACAATCACGGAATATGGTGTTAGAGTCTTGGGTATGGCAATTGAGTCCAAAGTTGTGCTGATGAAGATTATGTTTGAGGAGTAGTCTGAGTGTGAAGTGGAATGAGTGGCTCCAAGCTTAGTGGCTTTGCACCACAACTAGCTTGTGGACTTGGTTGTGGACTTCCACTAGTAGAAGCTGTTAGCCCTAAGGTTATCTGCCATAAGTTTTGATGATGACAAATGTATTTGAATTGTATATGAATTGTAGCATTGACATATATAAAGGTTAATTATCATATATATATGCTACAAGTACTTAAGCATGATTATGTTATTTAATATGTATGTTTCATATATTGAATCATGCTATTATCATAAATTGAACTTACCATTGGGTTTGCAAGTAAGATATATTTCATAGGTTGGTTCAAAAACAAGAAGAGTGAACATTGGATTGAAGAACAAGGAAAAACAATATCATGCTTCACTCAAGAAAACAACAAAGCTCTAAGAAATGAAGAATTAGAAGATTTGAAGTCTTGGAAGCTTGGATGCATCAAGATAGCCTATGTGTTTACATTAGGTATATTTTATATAGGCTAGTATACTTGTGCAACTCAATGATTTATATTTGCATACATTGGCTCAAGCATTTTAAACAAAAAGATAGTGAGATATGAAGTTTTACAAAAGTTAGTTTTTGACCTTTGGTCACTCTTTATATCATATCTCATAAATGAAAAATCATTTTTTCAAGTATCTTAATCTCATTTGATAGTAGACTCAAATATCTTTCCAACGGTATATTATTTATTCAAAACAGAGTCTAAATGAGAAATATATGACTATTTAAAGTATAGTTTGAAAAACTGAAAGTTGATTTTACTGTACTCAAAAATTATTCTGTTCTGATCTATAATCAGTGTTTTGATTATATCTTTTAAAGCAAAAATAATTTTTAAGTAAAACTTAGCTCATTTGAAACTAGACTCCAAGAGCTTTCCAATGATATATTATTTGTTTAAAACGGAGTTCAAATGAGGGAGTTATGAATTTTTAGAGAAAGCTCAAAATCTGTATTTCGCTACTGCCAGCCGGTGGTCGACCAGACAGCTTCAGACTGGTCGACCAGTTGCCCAAAAAATGCTATATTTTGCTACTGTCAGTGGGTGGTCGACCAGGTGACCCCCACTGGTCGACCAATGGACATCTGGACTGCATAATAAGTGCTGTAACAGCTATATAACAGCTAGTTTTTTAAAATCTTATATATATGACCTTAGATACACGATTTTGAGTAAGAACCAAGTACTACAATGATATATTAACATATTCTATCATCTTTGAGAGAAATCCAAACATTCTTAAGCCAATCTTGCATATTCTCTATCATTAGAGTTATTAGAGCTTCATTTGTATTCATCTACTCTTTAGAGAGAGTTTCTTTGTGTTGTTGATTTTGATCAACACATATATTATTCCGAGTTGAGGTTCGCAAGTACCGGTGTTGGAAGAACTTGCTTTGGGTTGAGGAGGAGCCCGGATTCATAAATTCTCCATTGTGGTTTCGCAAATACCCAGATCAAATTTGCGTGGTTGTAGTGGTTTGCAAGTACCCGGATTAAACTTGCAATTATAGTGGAAATACTCAAGTGGTCTCTTGAGGACTGGATGTAGGCTTGGATTAGCCGAACCAGTATAAATCTCTGAGTTTGCTTTCTCTATCCCTTACTCTTTAATTTGTGCATATTGATATCTACTCTTTAATTCCTTGAACTTTATAATTATTTATCTTGACAGCACATTGATTTTCTGTATTGTATTTATTATCTTAAGTATTACACTTCTACAGAAAATCATTTCAACTTCCAATTAATTCTTGTAAAAAATTTATAAAACCCAATTCACCCCCCTCTTGGGTTCCAACCATTACTTTAAATTGGTATCAAAGCTTGGGCTCTTGAGACTTAACCGTCTAAGAGTAAACATGGTTGGATCTAGTGAGTGGTTTATGTCTGAAAATTGTTCTTTCATAGAACCTCCAGTTTTTTATGCTAATCATTTTCAATATTGGAAGTATGAAATGAAAATGTTTTTAATTTCAGTAGACCATAAACTCTGGGAAGTTATAGAAAATGGTTTTGATATGCTTGTCAAGGAAGAACAAGGAAAATGCATTCCAAAACCCAAGAGTGAATGGAATGATACTAAAAGAAGTTTAATGCAACTCAATGCTAAGGCAAAATTGATTATTTCTTGTGCATTGTGTCAAGATGAATTTTTCAAAATCTCTAACTGTGCAACTGCAAAAGAAATGTGGGAAATTCTTGAAGTTGCACATGAGGAAGATCTTATTGCTGAGGAATTAAGGTATAGAAGTTTCATTAATGAACTTGAAATTGCTCAAATGAACAATTGCAAAACCATTAATGAGATACAACTTGTGCTTAATCAATTGCAAGCTCTTGGTGTTGAACTTACAGGAAAATCTCAAATCACCAAGGAGATAGAAGAAAAAGAAAAAGGAGAAAAAGAGAAACCACAACCAAAAGTTGAATCATCAAAGAAAGCTTACCTATCGTCTATTTGGGGAAATAGCAATTCTGATGAGGAGAACACAAATGAAGAAGCCAACACTTGTCTTGTGGCCAGAGATAAAGATGAGGTAAATTCATTTGACTACTCTTTTGAAGAATTACAAGATGCCTTTGATGATTTACATGAAGAATCTCTAATACTTGCAAAGAAACTAAATGTTTCAAAACAGAAAAACTCTTCTCTTAAAAATGAGTTGGAAACATTGAAAAACGAATTTTCTATTTCCAAGGAAGAGAATTTTGTTTTTGAAAATCAAAACAAAACTTTGCAAGAAGAGAATTTGATTTTAAAAGCAAATATCTCTACCAACAAAAATTGCTTTTGTACCAAGTGTGATTCTTTGAAAAAGGAAAATAATAATCTTAAAAACACACTTGTAAAACTTTCTCAAGGAAGAGAAATTCTAAACTCTTCTATCAAGAAACAAAGAAGAAGAGTTAACAAAGATGGTCTTGTTTCTAAAAAGAAATCAAACCAGAAATATTTCAAAAACTTCTTTGTTTCTGCAAAGATGTCCAATAGTCCAACTTGCACTTGTTTCTATTGTGGACTGAAAGGACACAAATCTTACTCCTGCTTTTATAAGAAAAATCTTGTTCATGGAGTAAAAATGAAATGGGTTCAAAAAGGAACTCATAACCCAAGCAAACCCAAAGAAATTTGGGTACCAAAGACAAAGGATTAATTTGCAGATTTGCCTCGAAGCAAGGAGCGAGAATGACTTTTCAGTGGCTACATCATTCAAACTCCACTCTCTTTCATCAAAAGGAGGCAACGAATAAGTAAACATATAAGCTGGAATGTATTGTAAGAAATTTGATTGATATGTTTACTGTATCAAATGATTATGCTTGTTTTCTAGCATGCCTTTCATCTATCTTTGATATTCATGCATGCTATATCTAAAAACAATTCTTATGTATGTGACCTATAAATTCAAATCTTGTTTTGAGCCAAAATCTTTCTTGTAAATTCTGCTCAAAGTCTACTTTTTACTGCATGATGAAAACTTGCTTCCATTACATGCATACTTCTCTTGCTTTCACAACATAAGATTACTCCTGCCTATAGTGTTTATCCTTGTTGTAATCTTATTTAAATACTTTCAATGAAATCAAATTTCTTGCAAAAGTTGCATTTCATGAAAGCATAGCATTTTTATTAATATAGCATATCTTAAACATAATGTTGCTCTTGATTCTCGAGATTTATTTGGACATTGCTAATTTAAGCATCAAAGTGCTCCACCAAAAGTGTTTCGTAGGAGTTAATTCTCAAATTTATCATCTAAGGCACTTTATTTCCTATGCTCTCTGAAATCAATAAGATTTATAGTTCTGAAGTTGGTTGGTCGACCAACGCTCCTATCAGTGGTCGACCAACGAAGCCTACATTGAACCAACGCCCAGCGCCAGGAGAAGGATGTTGAACGTTGAGTAAATACTTTTGTAACATAAGATAAGTGGTCGACCAAGGTACTTAGACTGGTCGACCAACTCGAGACAGTGGGTAAATAAGGCTATTCTGGTGAGGAGTGGTCGACCAGTTCATTCATAATGGTCGACCACTGCTTGATAGTAAGCTCCTTGCACTTTCTCATCCCCATGATGGTCAACCACCTAACACACGTTGGTCGACCAGCGCATGAAAGTAGATGAAGGACTTGAATTTTGCTACTATGCACTTACTGATCTCTTCAAAAGCTTCATGGGTGATCTTATAAGAGATTGTTTTTTAGAGGATCTTGCAAATAATCAATCAATTAAGATCATTAAAATTGCAAGAAGATAAGATCAAAAGAAGAGCAATGAGCAAAACAAGGATATCAAAATCTTGAGGAGGAACTTCAAGAAGCAACAAGACTTTGCCAAAATTGATGAGTATCTCTATCCTTTACCACTATACTATTTAATTGAGTGATACTCCCTACTCATAATTGGCTATATTGGCATATTTTTTTCTGACATACTTTCATTGCAATAATATATTGTTCTCTGATATCTTACATACTTGATCATATCATTGTATATAAAGATATTATCTTTATACCATTCATCATGGTTTGAGCATTATACATGTCATATCTTTTCAAAGCTATGGTTTATGGACCATTGGTTATGAATTATAGTTTATATCCAATTACATTTTATTAATCCTTATCACCTCAATTTCACTACTACATACTCAGGTTATAATATGTTTTATCTTGAGTAAGTATGTAACCTGTTTTTGCTTTGAAATGATGATATATGTATTCATGTCAAAAAATTCTTTCTATCTTTAAAATGGATATATATTTTTCAATATATATATATCCTTCTTTTGTGCTGAATTTGTGTGGCTGATTTCCTTTATCTTTCTTTATTATTATTATATTTTTTTAAGTACCGTCCTCTGAAAGAAACCACTTGCATTAAAAAAAACAAACTGAAGGATTACATTGCAAAAAAAAAAAGAGTTTACTCATGCTTGTATTAGGAGGGTTGTATTGTATCATCATCCCTCGGCCATTCCTTGGAGCAAGAGAGGATTGCCGCATTCATACAATCAACACTTCTTTGTTGTTGATTGCAGAAGCATTGGGTAGACCAATAGAAGAACCTATCTATTCTTGAAGTCATTGCCGCATTGTTGCGTTTGACTAACTTCTCCAGGTCCTCTATCATCTTCTTGAGTTTCTTCACCTCCTGCTCCAAACAATCAGTTTTGTCTTCTGACGTATGGCCTGTACTTATCTCCTCAGCTTCTTCGATCTTCATCTTCTTCTTTCAGTTCTCTTGAGATTCCTCCAAAGGTCTTTTACCTTTGTCCTTGCCTAGACTCAAGTTTAAGTCGAGCTCTTCCTCCCTTGCCTCTACTGTGAGATCAATGAACTTTCTTGTGGCCATGGTTTGGAAAATTTAGAAATTTCTGTAGGAGTATGAAGATAGAGGAATGTCAGAAAGTTGTAGGCTCAGAGATGAATACTCTTTGTAGTGTGGTAATTGAGAACTCTGGGGCAGTCTTTATAGAGAGAAAATTATGACTTAGAGTCAAAAAACATATCTCTTCGCCATACCCCTACACGCTCATACTATGGATATCTGCAAGCTGGAAGCCAGAAGTCCAGGGTAGGCATGCACACCAACAGCACGTCACATTAATGGCAAAACCACGAAAGTCAATTTTCGGTGGATTTGCGGCTGATTTAATTTGTTTTGATTAGAAATTTTAAGGATTAATAAAATGGTGATAAACAGAACCGTATTTCTCTGCTTTGTTGTGTTATTCTTGAGAGCTTTCAGTATAATATACATGATTGATTGCATCATGCTATGATTATTTGTATCTAAGAACATATGTTGTGTATGCTATTCATGCATCATGAGCGAAGGCTACGGCCAAGAATAATATTTCATGATTCCACATACACTCATACAAAATGAGAAGTCAAAAATTTAAAATAACTTGAATAAAATGAAATGTGTAGAGGCTGATACATCTTTATAGTTACACATACTTGCATATAATGCTTTTGTGGGCAAATGAAAGGCAATAATTTGCTTGCATCATGATAATGCTTGATGCATACGACCATAAGCAGTTAATTTTGCCTTTAATCTTTGATTTACATTACTAACTTAAGCATTAGAGTGGCTGTCAAAATTTTTACATGTACTCATCCTCAAGATACATATATAAATTCATTTTGAATGGGTATATAACTTGCTTCCTTTGTGCTGAAATTTATCTTATCCTTTATGAAGCAAATTTGTTTTGAAAAAGGACTTTAAAAATGCTTCTGTTATGTTAATATGTTTTATCATATGAAGCAACATTCTTTTTGAAAAAAAAAAAAGATTCTAAAGATCTCTTTTGTTGTAGATGACAAAGGGGATGAAAAATATTGATGTTTGATATATGGATTATGACCTATATGCTTGAATATATCTTATTACACTAATCCATATATATTGCTTCCTTAGATGAAACGTTTCTAAATTCCTTCGAAGCAAAATGTTTTAGAAAAATATTGTGAAACTCTTGAATTGCTTCCATTATGCTGAAATTGCTTTGCCATATTGAAGCATTATCTGTTTTTAAAAGAAAAGGATTTGAATATCCTTATTTCAAATTACTTATGCTATATGCTGAAATGTTTTTATACATATAAGCAGAAATTGTTTTCAAAAGTTTTGAAAAAGATTGAATATCACTTCTTTCAAAATATTATAATGCAGAAATTTCCAAAAGGTTTCATATCAAACTTCTGCAGTTATAATGTTGAAAAATTGAATTTCCCATATCCTCATTCAAAACCAATTTCAAAGGAAAAGGGATGTGAAATTCAGGGGGAGCTTTGTCTCTGTTGAATATATATAAATATTCTTGAAAAAGAATACATTTTGAAAATTGGGTATTCATTATTCTTTTTCAAACTATGCAAAATTTAAGGGGGAGCCTAAAACTCTTTCAAGCTTTATCTTTTGGCTCATTTCATTTGACATGAGAAATTTTTCAAAAAAAAATTCTTTTTACATGTCAATGAAAACAATGATAAGTTTTGATCTATCCTAACCCCATGCTATATTGACATCTTTTGACATCCTAGCTTAAAGAAGGTATGTGCTTTAACTTCTATATATTGTGTTCCTTACACCTTTTTGTTGATGTCAAATAGGGGGAGAAGAAACAATAGAAAAATATGTGTATGTGCTTATAATATTGCATTCATTATCTTGTGATACATATTTTTCTTTGGTGATTTGTCATCATAAAAAAGGAGGAGATAGTTAGCCCTAAGGTTATATGCCATAAGTTTTGATGATGACAAATGTATTTGAATTGTATATGAATTGTAGCATTGACATATATAAAGGTTAATTATCATATATATATATGCTACAAGTACTTAAGTATGATTATGTTATTTAATATGTATGTTTCATATATTGAATCATGCTATTATCATAAATTGAACTTACCATTGGGTTTGCAAGTAAGATATATTTCATAGGTTGGTTCAAAAACAAGAAGAGTGAACATTGGATTGAAGAACAAGGAAAAACAATATCATGCTTCACTCAAGAAAACAACAAAGCTCCAAGAAATGAAGAATTAGAAGATTTGAAGTCTTGGAAGCCTGGATGCATCAAGATAGCCTATGTGTTTACATTAGGTATGTTTTATATAGGCTAGTATACTAGTGCAACTCAATGATTTAGATTTGCATACATTGGCTCAAGCATTTTAAACAAAAAGATAGTGAGATATGAAGTTTTACAAAAGTTAGTTTTTGACCTTTGGTCACTCTTTATATCATATCTCATAAATGAAAAATCGGTTTTTCAAGTATCTTAATCTCATTTGATAGTAGACTCAAAGATCTTTCCAACGGTATATTATTTATTCAAAACGGAGTCCAAATGAGAAATATATGACTATTTAAAGTATAGTTTGAAAAATTGAAAGTTAATTTTACTGTACTCAAAAATTATTCTGTTCTGATCTATAGTCAGTGTTTTGATTATATCTTTTAAACGAAAAATACTTTTTGAGTAAAACTTGGCTCATTTGAAACTAGACTCCAAGAGCTTTCCAATGATATATTATTTGTTTAAAACGGAGTTCAAATGAGGGAGTTATGAATTTTTAAAGAAAGCTCAAAATCTGTATTTCGCTACTGCCAGCCGGTGGTTGACCAGGCAGCTTCAGACTGGTTGACCAGTTGCCCTAAAAATGCTATATTTTGCTACTGTCAATGGGTGGTCGACCAGGTGACCCCCACTGGTCGACCAATGGACATCTGGACTGCATAATAAGTGCTGTAACGGCTATATAACAGCTAGTTTTTTAAAATCTTATATATATGACCTTAGATACACGATTTTGAGTAAGAACCAAGTACTACAATGATATATTAACATGTTCTATCATCTTTGAGAGAAATCCAAACATTCTTGAGCCAATCTTGCATATTCTCTATCATTAGAGTTATTAGAGCTTCATTTGTATTCATCTACTCTTTAGAGAGAGTTTCTTTGCATTGTTGATTTTGATCAACACATATATTATTCCGAGTTGAGGTTCGCAAGTACCGGTATTGGAAGAACTTGTTTTGGGTTGAAGAGAAGCCCGGATTCATAAATTCTCCATTGTGGTTTCGCAAATACCCGGATCGAATTTGCGTGGTTGTAGTGGTTTGCAAGTACCCGAATTAAACTTGTAATTATAGTGGAAATACTCAAGTGGTCTCTTGAGGACTGGATGTAGGCTTGGATTAGCCGAACCAGTATAAATCTCTGAGTTTGCTTTCTCTATCCCTTACTCTTTAATTTATGCATATTGATATCTACTCTTTAATTCCTTGACCTTTATAATTATTTATCTTGACAGCACATTGATTTTCTGTATTGTATTTATTATCTTAAGTATTACACTTCTACAGAAAATCATTTCAACTTCCAATTAATTCTTGTAAAAAATTTATAAAACCTAATTCACCCCCTTCTTAGGTTGCAACCATTACTTTCAGAAGCTTCATTTTCTAGCAATGAATCCTGATCTGCTCTTTTTCTTAAATAATCTCTTCATTCTTATATGCTTAAATAATAAAACAAAACACATGTTAAGATTGAGGAAAAAAATAAAATAATAAATTAAGCACATCTAAGCATATACCAAACTATAAAATAAAGAAAAGGTAGGAGAGAAAATACTTGTATAAAATTAGCAAGGCATTTCTCAGTCTACATTGTCAATGATCTCTATGGCTAGTGGTAGATTTGTTTCACCGCCAAGGAACAATGACTCTAACTCTTAGAGTCGATGTAGTTCATTCTCGTATAACAACTTGTATTACCCTAGGTTTTTTAGGCAACGCGTGGTGAGTCCTCGAAAATTTTAAGAGAAATCTTTTAGAGTTAAATATTAATTTTTGAGAATTAAAAGAGAATTAAATTGCATACGGAAATGCTATGACAATAAATTTTTGGGCTTATTCAAAGATTTTATTAAGTTGTATAGATATTTTTTTATCAGTGAAAGATAGGATATAAGGGGATGGTAAAATATTTAGGTGGAAAAGATAAGATAAATATTAATAAAATAAATTTGGGTGAATTTTTACAAATTCTTGAGGACCCAAGTGAAGAAAAGTATTAATAAATAGTGGTCCTATGTAGTTTAAACTAATGAGCACACACAAGGCACGTGGAGATAAAGACATATGTCCAAATCTTCAACCTTGGATGAAGGGCATCCAGCATATGTGAGCCAAACTTTGTTCCTCTACCTCATGGATGATAGAAGGAGGGAGATTGAGTATGAGAGAGAGACCGAGCTATGCGTGTGGTTCTGCCACCATGTGCCACTACATCCCCTCATCGAAGTCCCTTCTCCCTTTTTCCATCCTCCTCCTGTCAATGCCTTGCTACCCAAGATAAAGAATAGAGCATTGAGAGATAGAGAGAGAGTCACAACAAATGAGAAAAAGAGAAAGCAAGATGGAAGTAGAGGAACGAAGGGTGCCATCATCGTGCACCATTGGGCCGCTTCTTCTTCCTCTTCCTTCACTTTTCCTTCATTCCCTTGTCAGCTGAAGAAGAACAGAGATGTGGGGATGGAGGGCTGAGGAGGCTTGTTGCTGTACATCTTCCTCTTTGGACAGTTTCTTCTGATTAGATGGTAGCCAATGAAGAATACTTCTAGCAATCCAGTAGTCATCCCATTAAAGGTACCTCGAGATCCTTATATATATATATACATATATTCTGCAATTTCAATCCTCTCATGAAATCATTAGCTATCCAAGGGCCAAAAATTGTTGGCCAAGGTTTAGCTTCAGTTTCTTTATATTTCTCTATAAGTATTGATTCTATAAGTCGAATTACTGAAGGAATCCTGAGCAAAACATACTGGGGTTTGTTTAAGGCTGAATCACAGTTAGGGCTTAAAATTTGGGCCTTTAGTGGAATTTTCGATTAATTGGATTCCTTTATGCATAATTTCTGTTGAAAATTCTGACTTGAAAGAATGAGTAGACTGATATTTTTGCATAGAAATTTTCTATGATTGGGAAAAATGTAGTCGTTGGAAATGGATTCTTTTGCATAATTTATTTTCTGTAAGATGCACTTAAGGGACCAATATTCTTGCTTTAATCTTGTAAGTGATAAGTGTAAGATTTAGGATTTTTAGTGTTATTAATAAATGTCGGCTGTGAAGTTTGGATAAAACAGAGTAATTAGGGCTGAGATTGGGGCCATGGGAAAATAGGGGCTATTTGAGAACATCTCTTCTGCATAAATTTTTTCTATTGTACTAATTGGAAATAATAACTGAAATCTTGCATTAGAGAACATGAATAAGGTGCTATACATGGGTGTTGTCCATGGCTATTTATTCTTGAAATTTAAGGAGACTTAAAAACTGAATTCAAAACTTAATATTTGACAATTTAGAGTGAGTTTTCTGCAAAAAAATAAAGTTAAGGACCAAGAGAGCTAAAGGGAAATGAGATGTCTGATCATGAAGCAATTAGATTTGAAATGTTTGAGTTGAAAATCGATATTATAAACTTGGAACATGAAAAGCTTTATCCAATATTGTTATGTTAAAATGATGAACTAAAACTTTATGAATCTAAGGAGAGATTTAAAAAGCCAAAACCTAAGAAAAACATAATCTGATTCTAGAGTAGAAGCCAACCTAGACAAATAAGAAATTTAGTTCTATTTTAGGGGACAAATCATCATATTTTGACTTGAAATTTTTATGAAAGCTTACTAAGACATTGCCCTACCTCTTTGCAAAATTTCATGGCATTTGGACATGGTTAACTAAGTCTACAATGCATAATATAGTACCTATTTAGAATTTAGACAACTTTGACCTTTAGTCACTAATAAGGTCTTTAGTGGGGCCAAACGCTAGAATTAAATTCTAAACTTTTTATCCTAGTATGTCAACATACTAATAAACCCTTGTATTAAATTTTATAATTTTTAGAGCTATGGATTAATACCAAAATGTTTCTGAATTTTGGTCCAAATTTAGCCTCAAAACAGAACAAAGTTAGATGATTGATAGCCTATGTTATAAATTGGTATTGTTAATTGCTTAATTTAATATCTAGGTTTATGATGAGGCTGTTGATGTCTTTCTTTGAGTATAAAGTTTAGAAATCTAGTTTGGACTCTAGGTGAGGGACTCTATCCTATCTTGGTTGTAGTGTATATATATACATATACATATACATATATTTATCTATCTAGATGTTAAGTGAAAATTGTACATATGCCATTGTTTGGTTAAGTTAGGTTACATGAATATGAAATCTTGAATATGAATTGCTATATGTAGAGATTGTTGACCATGTTAATGCTTGGGTTAAATATAGATATATGTATGCATAATGAGTTCAATGACTCTGTGGTAAAATAAATCTTGTTTTGTTGATATTAGCCTCCTTTTAGGAACAGAATATGATGGAAACAAACATTGCCTTGGAAATGCTAACAAGACCATAGAATGATTTGATTACGTAATAATGTGATGAGGATTTAAATATTTGGTTATTTGTTGCTATGCTTGAACCATGTGCTTGTGCATGAGTATTCTACCAAATTATGAATGCATGTGTGGAATGGCACTAAGTAATATGTTGATGATGCATTATGTGCATGTATTATGGATTCGATTGATTTTGTGCACAAAAGTGCTGCCTTAGTTTTCTTGATGCAGTTGATTCTTCCGCAAATCTCATGGCCATGAAAATGGGCTAAGTTGAGTAGGACTTACAGTGATCCTAGTAGTGAAAAGGCTTGGTGAGCCATCGTTTCACAGTGACTCTGGTAGCAAAATGGCTCGGTGGGTCAAATTTTCCTAGTAACCAAAAAGATTATGAAGGCCTAGGATGAGTAGGACTTACAATGACCTCGATTGCAAAAGGGCCTTGTAAGCCATCAGTTCATAGCAACACCGGTAGCAAAAGGACTTGGTGGGTCAAATTTTCCTAGTGACTCGATGGTTTTTGAGAGGGCTTGGTGGATTACTTTAGCCAATAACAGCGGTGGCCACAAAACCCAATCGACTAAGCATGTATGACATTTGTATGATATGTTTATGAGTATGATTTTAATGTTAATAAATTTCAATTGAAGTATTGCTTATGATATGATATAATGAGGTGCTGATAGCCCAGTTGAATGCCTATAGCATCATGTTTCTAGTATAGTCCTGTAGCACTAATGTATGTAAAGATCATATAATTGTAAAAAAGAGATGATATATGCAAATAGGCATTAAGGCGTTATTATTGATTGCACTAGTGTGTGTCATTCTGCCCCCCCTCCCCGTTTAGTAAATAAATGAATTTCAATGAGCATTAGTTGTTGTGTATGTGAAGTGAAAAGTCTATTTAACCTTACCTCTTGTTTTTAGTTGAGTTATTGGGGATGTTAGTATCATCATGTTCTTTGTTATCATGTGTCTGTTCTATGTATAGTTCTATATATACATATAGATATTACGGTAGGGCTATTTTGGTGAGTGGTTCACGCCACTACGATGTCAAATCGCCCAGAATTGAATTGTGGCAATTTGCAGTATAGTGATTCCCAGGTCGTATTCACTCAAGGAGCCTCACTTCTTGATACTAATTAATCGTTCTAAACACCTAGACACCAATTAAGAGTACATAAACGTGGGGGGGGTTTTGTAGCAGTACTAACAAAATAAATAAAACAGAACAGCAATTACACACTACAACAGCAGTAGCAGAAATTGCAAGATATTGACAGTAAAGAGACTATGTAATCAGCCACTAGGATTCATGGGAGTGTAACTATCATTACCTAACTCATTGATTCAGTTTTGTTCTCATTCCATTGTTTGGTTCTTTATGAAAATGTTTCTAGAATAACATCTAGAATTTAATGCTACTAATTACAGTCAAGAACATCTCTCTACTATAACTAGATGCATTCAATGGAATATCTCAACCAAACCAAGTTAAATATATCATTTAACTAGCCATTTCGCCTCCCTCACTTTCCTAATCAGTCAAGCAAGGTTATGTCTTATATATAAGTCAGTTTATGTTACATTCTCAAGCTCTAATCAGAATTTGACAGCAAAATAAACATGACAGCAAAACAGAAACGAAATGAGATGAAAATGGAGAACAAAACACTTAACTTGCATTCTTAGTTCAAGCTACAACATCCCAGTGGTCTAGTGACTAATTACAATGAAAACTTAGCCCTCCATGAGAGCAAAACAGCCAATAACAGAAGCAAAAACAGAGAGGAAGAGAGAGCTGCGAATTTTCTAAGTCTGGTTGCCTAAAATGAAAATATTCTCATTTCTAAAACTGATGCCCCTTCAATGCCTTAGAATATTCTACCCTAGATGCTTCCTCCATGATGTAGCAGCACTTTGACAGCAAAACATCAGTATAATTAATGTTTCTGCAGCAGAAAGTAGGCATGGCAGCAGCAGATTTAATATTTCTGCAGCAGAAAGTAGGCATGGCAGCAGCAGATTTAATATTTCTGCAGCAGAAAGTAACAAACAGCAGCAGAACATAGGTATGGCAGCAGCAGAACAGCATGGAAGAATTGATATTTCAGCCTTGCTTTCTGACCTACGAAATTTAATATTCATGCCCTCAAATTCTGACTACATGGCATCCAATAAGAGTTCAAGTGGGCCCCACATCCGGCATATCCTAGTCAGCATCTGCATCATCCAAAAAGTGCCACATTAGCATCCAAATCATCATCTTTGTCCATGTCAGCATTTTTCTCTCCAAAATTAAAATTTGTAGGAATTAAATTGAGCATTTTACAATTCAAGTTCTAAAAATATAAAATTGAAACACATTCAATCCATAAATAGTTTATACCCAATAAATTCCAAAACATAATAAAATTAGAGAATTGGCAACATTGGAATAGCCATAGGACTAAGATAGGGACTAAAAAGTATATAAAAATACCCGATATTAGTGAGTCAAGTTGTTGGACTCACCCTCTCATAGTTGCAGGTACAAAAGACTCCATAGCTGATGACATTCAAGCTGAGAATACCTGCCCATTGTTCAGGGTAAGGTAGAGTACCTTAGACCTATGTCAAGTTAGATAAATCTTAGAAAAAGCTCTATAATTAGGTAGGCCGCTCTACGAAAGGTATTTATGTAAGAATATTGTAGGAACTAGCACAAAAGATTATAATTCATGATTTGAGATTATGAAAAGGCTGAGAATAAAAGTACTTAATTACTTAAATGTTTATGGATGCTAGTCTACAAATGAAAGCGATTTTCACTGAGTTCAACTGCAAGTTAATTCGCTTTTAACTTAAGAGATAGTTAAGTTAATGAGAAGTATAAGAATTCTAAGTAAAAGTTAGGCTTGCGGCAGTGTGGTTTAGGCGTTGTCCATACAGGTAATGTGCCCGGTTTTGGGTCCTAACACAACTCCTTTTCATTATCTCCCATATCCTATAAACTCTTGGTTTGAGATGAATAACTATCTTCCAATTCTTGTCAAGCTCATCATCCACATAATAAACTAATTGAGCTTCTAAAGGTTGTATATAGAGCTCATCATCTTTGTAATCACTGGTATGGATCAATCGTGAAAAATTTGTAGATGTAAAGTCGAAGTCATCAACAATAATCACCCTAGGATTAGTTGTATTTGCCCATTTGTATTTAAATAATGTTACCATAAATCTTCTGTGATAACTTAGCTTAATTATATCCACAACTTGACCATAAAAAGGAAAACCTCTTAATTGCATGTGGTCATCACTGCTGCTCGCATAACTTCTAGTTCCAAATGTACTGAAAACCACACTATTCTAGGTCCTCAAACCTTCATCTCGTTCTACAACTCGAAATTTAAATCTGTTGACATTATATGTAATAAATCTTCTCACTTTATCAAGGGGCCTTGTGCAAGAAATTGAAGATCCACAGCATGGGATCTAAAATCCCCCATAATTTTTTTTTAAAAAAAAGAATTAAGGTATACATATATGAAGAAAAATTTACTACTTACAAGCTGAGAAAACCATCTAACAAATTCTCAATGCACCCTTCTATCTATTTTAACTAAAGACCGTTTCTGACCTCTTAATTGTCTCTTAGTAATCTCCCTAAACTCCATACACCCAGAAAAAGAATAAAAATTATCGAGCATGAGCTAATATAAATATTGACAATATAATTTTACTCACCAAAGAAATGGATCAATTTCTTTAAAACTAGTTAAGACATGTCGATGAACTTGTAATTTCTCTGTCGGAGACAAGATATACCATTCTAAAGTCCCCACGGGCTTTCCAATTACAGGAAACAATGTATCAACTACAGATGATCGAAAATGGGAGAGCAGAACATTTTGTTTAGATAGGTGTTTTGGTTCATGCCACTACGATGCCGAATCGCCCAGAATTAAATTCGTGACAATCTTGCGGTATAGTGGTCTCCAAGTTGTATTCACTTAAGGAGCCTCACTTCTAATTACTAATTAGTTATTCTGAACACCCAAACACTAACTAAAAGTACATAAATGTGGGGGGGTTTGTTGACAGTAATAACAGAAGTGGCAACAAAACAACAACAATGAACAACAACAGCAAAATATCAACAGAACAAGTTTGACAATAATAGAAAACCGTGCAACCAGCCACTAGGATTTATGGGAGTGTAGCCATCATCACTTAGCTCATTGATTCAGTTTTGTTCTCATTTCACCACTTGGTTCTTTATAAAAAAATTATTCCAGAGTAATATCCCGAATTTAATGCTACTAACTATAGCCAAGAATATCTTCATTAACTATAACTAGACACATTTCAAAGGAAAGCTTCAACCAAATCAAGTTAAATATCATCTAACTAGCCATTTCGTTTCACTCACTTTTCTAATCAGTCAAGCAAGGTTATATCTCATATATAAATCTGTTTATGCTCTTTCAAGGTTTAAATCAAAATCTGACAGCAACATAAACGTAAAAGTAGAACAGAAACGAAATGAGATGAAATAAAGAATAAAACACTTATCTTGCACTTTTAATTCAAGCTAAAACATCCCAAGGTCCTAGTGACTAGTTACAATGGAGATTTAGCCCTCCATGAGAGCAAGACAACAAAACAGAAGAAGGAAAACAGAGATGAAGAGAGAGTTACGAAAATTGCTGAGTTCAGAAAATAAAAATGTCATCCTATTTTTAAAAACTGATGCCTTTAATGCCTTAGAGAATATTCTACCCTAGATGCCTCTTGGATGCCTCCTTGGTGCTTCTTCCATGATGTGGGCAGCAAGACAACATCAAAAAAGTGGCAATAGCAGCTGACAAATTACTCTACTGCTTTGCTGTTTCTGTCTGCTATTGATTGCTGCAAGAGGTCCATGCTGTCAAAATAGAAATTACATTCCCCTTTGCTGTAAAGTGTAGAACAGTGGGGACCAGAAATCCAGTCAGCCCTAGTCAACCATTCAATGCCGAGTCAACATGTCCAGGTAGCCTCCAAGTAAGCAAAACGTCCATGTCAGCATTTTTCTCTCCAATAATTAGATCTGAAATTAAGCACAAGAATTAATTGGGATAAAATTATGAATTTGAATCATATTAATTCTATAATTAATTTACACCCAATAAATTCAAAATATAATAAAATAGGAGAGTTGGCAACATTGAAATCGCAATAGGACTAAGATAGGAACTAAAAAGTATATAAAAATGCCCTATATCAAATCCCCCACACTTGGCCTTTTTGCACTCCTGGGCAAAATAATATTCAGAACACCAAAAGACACCAAAGGAAAAGCGTGGAAAGCATGCTAGAATGGAATAGTTAAAATTTTGAAAAGATTTAGCACTTGAAGAAAATTAATCTTAAATTTCTAAGATTCCAAGCATCATGGCAATTTAATTTGATACGAATGAATTCAAGTAATTAGTCTCCTCACTAGGAATGTGTTTACTCTCTATTCTCTCAAGTGTCTAGGGTAAATCACTCGAAATTCTACTTATCACAGAATTCACTACCATAAGCTTGTCAAGAATCTAAATCTCCATTACTTGAATCACATACATGCTTGAATTGTTAGGACTTTGGAAGGGTGTAAGGTTGGGTGAAGGAATCATTGGGAGGTAGAAAGAAATACACAAAACAAAGTTTAACAAGAACTTAAAGAAATGAAGAGCATCAATCAATAAGGTTACAAGAGATTGAACTTTGAAATTTGGGCACAACAATACTACTTTTCTTTTCTCCTTCTTGCTCTTTTGTTTTTTTTTTCGATCTCTTCTTTCTTTTTTTTTTGATCTCCATATGGTATATATATATATATTTTTTTTTTTCATGAAGAGTTGCCAATTTTTTTTTTTGAGTAGCAAAACTGAAATTCAAAACAGCCCACAAATCCTTCTTTTTGCACATGCTCAATTCAATCTATTTTCAAAAGAAAGAGGTTTCTAAAGCTCTTCAAATCTTAAGTTTGGGGAAAAGAAATGATTTGTTTTAAAGTGGGAGAGAGCTATAAAACACAAGAAAGAAAGGTGGAAGTAAGGTACAAAGTGGCACACAATGGAAACAACACATAGGATGACTATTTGGCTAGAATGGTTACAAGAAACAAATGCCTAAATCATTTCCAAGCATGTACATGTAATGTAGCCTTAACAAAGATTCAAGACAAATTCTGGAGTAAAAATCATGATAGGGAATACACACAGCAAGAAAGAATATTATTTTGCAGTGAAGGCTCAAATTCTCACGGTTTAAAGACTATTACTAAAACTTCATTAAAAACAACGTCATTGCCATTTTACTTGAGTTCCTTAGAAAAAGAAGACTGAATTCTTTTCATGCTGAGTCAATTCATAACTTAAGCTATTTCACCATGCATGCTTTCACAAAAAAACTTCATCAATTTTTCAAAAATAGAGTATCAAATTCGGATAGAACAAAGCAGCAAAATTCTGCACTGCAGAAATTCTGACGACTCAGCTTTACTGACACAAAACTACACCAAAACAAATGCGAAAGACACCAAATAAAATTATACAGCTAGAAGACATATAAAGCTTTAAAACCATGTAAAGAAACTAGCAAAATTCATAGCCAATCAGTACAGAAAATTCATGCAAGACAGCTCAAAAATTCTGGACAGAAACAGAGAAAACAGAGGAGACAACAGGAAAATTTTTTTTTTTTGAAAATCAGCTCCAATTAAATTCTCTCCCCCCACACTTAAACATTGCATTGTCCTTAATGCAAATTATTACCAAACATTACATAAAATGAAGAGGACATAAATTAAAAAGGAGGGAAAGAGTACAGCCTTATCATGGAGCCGGAACATTGTAGAGTTGGATTTCCTCTACAGTTTCTTCTTTGAAGCCCTCGTAGAACTTCTTCAACCTTTGCCCATTTACCATGAACTGCTTATTGGTGGCCTTAGTTTGAATTTCTACTGCACCAAAAGGAAAGACATTAGTAATAATAAAAGGGCCAACCCATCTAGAGAAAAGCTTACCGGGCATTAGCTTGAGGCGAGAATTATAGAGAAGGACTTCGTCTCCTACTTGGAATTCTTTTTTCTCAATTTTCTGATCATGTAAAGCTTTTGTCCTCTCTTTATAGATGCGCACATTCTTATAAGCCGCTAGCCTTAGTTCTTCCAGTTCTTGAAGTTACAACTTTCTTTCTTTACCGGCTAGGGTCATGTCCATATTGCATTGTTTAACAGCCCAATATGCCTTGTGTGCAATCTCCACCGGCAAGTGACATGCTTTACCAAATACCAAGCGGTATGGAGACATGCCAATGGGAGTCTTGAAAGTGGTTTTATAGGCCCAAAGTGCATCGTCAAGCCTCTTACTCCAATCTTTTCTGTTGGGTTGTACGGTTTTCTCTAATATTTGCTTTATCTCTCGGTTGGAGACTTCTGCTTACCCATTGGTTTGGGGGTGGTAAGGTGTAGAGGTTTTGTGCACCACCCCATATTTCTTCAATAGCCCTTGCATGTTTCTATTGCAAAAGTGTGATCCTTGATCACTGATTATGGCCTTGGGGACACCGAATCTGCAGAAAATATGTGAATGAAGGAAATCTACAACAACAATAGAATCATCAGTTCGGGTAGCTTTAGCTTCCACCCACTTCGACACATAATCCATAGCAACTACGATATACATGAAGCCAAAAGAAACAGGAAAAGGACCCATAAAGTCTATACCCCAAACATCAAAAACATCACAAAAAAGAAGAGGTTGTTGAGCTATTTCATTTCTTTTAGACACATTTCCAGTTCTTTGACACCTAGAATAGTTTTTGCAAAAATCATAGGCATCCCTAAACAAAGTAGACCAATATAAACCAGAATCTAACACTTTTCTAGCTGTTCTTTGGGGACCAAAGTGTCCACCACATGCAAGAGTATGACAAAAATTCAGCACAGATGCAAATTCATGATTTGGAACACATGTCCTAATAATTTGGTCACTACAAATTTTCCATAAATAAGGGTCATCCCACACATAGTACCTAGCCTCGCTTCTTAATTTATTCAATTGATGTCTATTTTGGTATGCAGGCAATTCATATGCAACAAGATAATTCACTAAATCAGCATACCAAGGCTCACTAATACCATGCAAATGGAGGAAACACTCATCTAGAAAATTGTCTCTTACAGGGAGATGTTCCAATGGAAGATCAGAAAGCCTACTCCAGTGATCTGCTACTACATTCTCTGCTCCACTCTTATCCTTGATTTCCACATCAAATTCTTGGAGGAGTAGCATCCATCTAAGCAATCTTGGCTTTTCATTCGGTTTCTTCAACAAATATTTCAGTGCTGCATGGTCAGAAAACACAATTACTTTGGAGGCAAGCAAATATGATCTAAATTTTTCTAAAGCAAAAATAATTGCTAAAAACTCCTTCTCCGTGGTTGTGTAATTTGATTGAGCTGAATCAAGGGTGCGGGACGCATAGGCTATGACATGCAACTTCCTCTCTACTCTTTGTGAAAGTACTGCTCCCACAGCAAAATTTAAGGCATCACACATGAGCTCAAAGGGAAGCTCTCACCGTGGAGGTTGGATGATAGGAGGGGAGGTAAGTTGCTTCTTCAACTCATCAAAAGCTGACCTGCAAGCATTATTAAAAATGAAATCAGTTTCTTTTTAGAGGAGTTTAGATAGGGGTAGAGCGATCTTACTGAAGTCCTTGATGAACCTTCTATAAATTCCTGCATGGCCAAGAAAAGAGCAAACTTCCAGCACAAAAGCGGGGGTAAGGCAAAGAAGAGATAACATTAACTTTGGCTTTATCTACTTCTATGCCACGTGATGACACTATGTGGCCTAGGACTATTCCTTGCTCTACCATGAAATGATATTTTTCATAATTCAAGACCAAATTTTTCTCTATGCATCTCTCAAGTACCCTCTCCAAATTTTTCAAACATGCATCAAATGAGTCTCCATAAACAGAAAAATCATCCATGAACACTTCCATGCAATCCTCTAAAAAATCAAAAAATATGCTTAACATGCATCTTTGAAACGTGCTAGGTGCATTACAGAGACTAAAAGGCATGCGTCTATATGCAAAAGTACCGAAGGGACAGGTGAAGGTAGTCTTCTCCTGATCTTCAGGTGCAATGTGAATTTGAAAATACCTAGAAAAACCATCAAGAAAACAGTAATGAGACTTGCCAGCAAGTCTCTCAAGCATTTGATCAATAAAAGGAAGAGAAAAATGATCTTTTCTAGCTGCTTGGTTCAACTTCCTATAATCAATGCAAACACGCCAACTGTTTTGCACTCTAGTGGGTACTAGCTCATTATTTTCATTTTTTATAACAGTTACCCCGGTTTTCTTTGGCACTACTTGTACTGGACTAACCCACTTACTATCAGAGATAGGATAAATAATAGCTTGGAGGAGCTTACTTACCTCCTTCTTGACCACATCAAGAATCATGGGGTTGAGTCTTCTTTAGGGTTGCCTTACTGGTTTTGTCTCTTCTTCAAGGAGAATTTGGTGCATACACACTGAAGGACTAATCCCAGGAATGTCTGCTAGAGTCCACCCAATCGCCTTCTTATTTTTTTTCAGCAAATTGATCAATTTTTCTTCTTGATTGGGATTCAAGTTATTGGCCACAATGACTGGAAGTTTGTCTCCTACTCCCAAGAAGGCATACTTGAGGTTTTCTGGTAAAGCCTTCAACTCCAATGTAGGTGGTTGGATGGATGATGGAATCAGTTTTTGTAGAGTCACATCCAAGGAGGCACCTACAAATTCAGATTGCTCAAAGACAGAATCCTTGGCTAAAGAGGAGGAAGGGTTAGCAGCACAAGAGGAAAGAGATGAACAATGTACACCATTACAGTTTAAATCACTACACCTACAACTACCTAAAACAGAAACAGAATCTAAGTCTAAGCTAGAGAAAATTACAGAATCAGAATGCACATCAGAATCCAAACCATTATGTAAATTAGAATGTAATTCAGAATTGTCAGCAATTAGAGAATTTTCAATTTCAGTGCAAGCATGACAGAATTCAGAACCAGCACAATTGCATTCAAAGGCATCTACCAAATTAGAAAATTCAGGAAAATCAGAAATTAATTCAGTTTGGAAATCATCACATGCCTCATCAACTAAGTAATCCAAAAAGTTAACCACATGCACATTGGAATGATTTTCCATAGGATGTTTCATGGCATCTAAAATGTTAAAATCAATTTTGTTGCCAGCAAACTCCATTGACAAAATCCCTTCATGCACATTAATAATGGTTTTTGCAGTTTTCAAAAAAGGTCTACCAAGTATTAATGGTGCATGGCCAGGAGTATTATCATTTTCCATATCAAGCACATAAAAATCAGTAGGAAAAATGAGATCTTTGACTCTTACAAGGACATATTCTAGAACTCCTGCTGGATGTACTATGCTCCTATTGGGAAGTTGGACAATCACTCCAGTTGGTGAAAGAACACCAATCTTGAGGCTTGAGTATACTGATTTGGGCATAACATTGATTGAGGCTCCCAAATCCAGCATAGCATTGGAGAACTCCATGTTGCCTATTGTGCATGGTATTGTGAAAGTTCCAGGGTCTTTGCACTTGGGTGGCATAGGTGGTTGGATGAGTGCAGACACATTTCTCCCTAAATTGACTCTCTCATTACCCCTTAAACGCCTCTTATGAGTGCACAACTCTTTGAGGAACTTGGCATACTTGGGGATTTGCTTAATGGCTTCCAAAAGTGGGATATTAACCTCTATTTTTCTAAAGGTCTCCATGATCTCTTTATCCATGTCAGATTCAGAAGCTTTCCTTGATTGAGTCTGCCTATTAGGGAAAGGAAGAGGAATTTTCTGAACCACTTCTTCATCCTTTTTATTTTGCTCACTGGTTGAAGATGAAGGAACACTTTGCTAGACATTTGATTTTTCTGGTTCAGATTCGGAAGCTGGACTGTCTACTTGCTTGCCACTCCTCAAGATGATGGCACTCACATTACCTCTTGGGTTGATCAGTGGTTGGGATGGCAAACTCCCTGAACCTTGACTTTTCAGCTCATTGATTGTTGTGGCTAACTGACCAATCTTAGTCTCTAAATTCTGCATATTGGTTTCTGTTCTCTGCTGGAACTGAAGAGTATTGGCAGTCAGTTGCTTCATTAGATCCTCAAGACTAGGCTTAGGTTTCTTAGGTGCTGGAGGAGGTGTATAGCTAGGTTCAGGTTGATTGTATCTTGCATGGGGTGGCTGGTAAGGGGGGTTAGAGGTATTCCCATACTTGAAAGCTGGATGATCACGCCATCCAAGATTGTAGGTGGAGGAATATGGGTCATATCTCTGTTCTTGTGGCTGTATGGGTCTACTAGGGAATATACCAGCACATGACTCAGTTTGGATCTCTTGCAGCTGAGGGCACTGATCAATATGATGGGTATTCAGGGAACAAATACCACAGACTGAAGGAGGAAGGGCTTGTTGTTGTGTTCTCTGATTTAATGCCAATTGCCTCACCATTGAAGCTAACTCTTCCAATTTATTTTCTATCCTTTATTGCTCCATGGGAGATGTTCTCACTTCATTGACAGTAACTACTGCTGGATCATTCAGTCTAGTGCCAAACTGTTGTGCATTTTGGGCCATCTTGGCCAACAATTCATTTGCTGCAACAGGAGTCTTATCCACCAATGCCCCACTAGCAGCTGCATCAACTATGTATCTGTCCATAGGCAGCAATCCCTCATAAAAATACTGGATGAGAAGTTGCTATGAAATTTGATGGTTGGGACATTTTGAACACAGCTTCTTAAATCTCTCCCAATACTCATGCAATGATTCACCACTTTCTTGTCTAATCCCACTGATGTCTTTCCTGATTGCTACTGTTCTTGAGGTTGGGAAGAATTTTTCTAGGAACATCTTCTTCAGTTCATCCCATCTTGTAATTAAGGCAGTGAGCAGGTAGTAAAGCCAATCCTTGGTTGCCCCATCTAAAGAGAAGGGAAAGACTATCAATTTGATCTGTTCTTCTCCAACTCCATGTGGTCTCATAGTAGAGCAGACAACGTGGAACTCCTTCAAGTGCTTGTACGGATCTTCTCCTGCAAGACCATGAAACTTAGGCAACAAATGGATTAGACCAGATTTTAGTTCAAAATTAGCATCCAACTCAGGATAATTTATGCACAATGGTTGATAATGCACATCAGGTGCAATCAACTCTTTAATGGATTGTTCTTGCCTATTTTGAGGCACCTGTGCATTTTGATTATCCATCCTAGTTGTCCCAGCTAACTCAAAATCAGTTGACTCCAACACAATATCAGATTCGAAATCTGATTCTACTTCTACACTATTGACAGCAAACTCAACAATTTCAGCAAGAATTTCAGAAACTATACTAGTTCTAATGCTATTGCTTCTTACTAGCCTATGGAAGATCCTATCAATTTCAGGATCAAAACGTGGTAAGTCCACGTGACCAGACCTTCTCATATACTAGGAAGGGCAAAAATTCACAAGAAAACAATAAAAACAATAAAAACAACTAAATCACTACAAAAGACTCCAACTGATGAAAATCACCAAAATTTGAAGTATCTCAGAAAAATCTGATTTTTCATGGAAAAATTCTTCACAAATTGGACAGACAAACACAAAAAATAGAATTCAAAAATTCAAACTACAAAAATACACTAAAAATCACAATTAATTAGAAAAATAAAAAAAAATATTAAAAAATAGAAAATGAGGCCTAAACGATGGAATTTGGCAAAATGGCCGCCCGAGATGATCCTTTGGATGATCAAGTGGTTGGAATTTGCTTAAAATGTCGAAAACTAGTGGTATACCAAGTTTGAGGTCAACCGGAGGTAGTTAGTTTTTTGCCTATAAATAGTAACCGATAAAAACTCAAAACTTGTAAACCGTTTCAACAATATTAAATAACTTAAAATTAAACAAAGAAACACTTAAACAACTAATTAGATAACTTGGAAGTGAATTGGCTCCCCGGCAACAGCGCCAAAATTCTGGTTCATGCCACTACGATGCCGAATCGCCTAGAATTGAATTCGTGGCAATCTTGCGGTATAGTGGTCTCCAAGTCGTATTCACTTAAGGAGCCTCACTTCTAATTACTAATTAGTTATTCTGAACACCCAAACACTAATTAAAAGTACATAAATGTGGGGGGGTTTGTTGACAGTAATAACAGAAGTGGCAACAAAACAGCAACAATGAATAACAACAGCAAAATATCAGCAGAACAAGTTTGACAATAACAGAAAACCGTGCAACCAGCCACTAGGATTTATGGGAGTGTAGCCATCATCACTTAGCTCATTGATTCAGTTTTTTTCTCATTTCACCACTTGGTTCTTTATAAAAAAAATGATTCCAGAGTAACATCCCAAATTTAATGCTACTAACTATAGCCAAGAATATCTTCATTAACTATAACTAGACGCATTTCAAAGGAAAGCTTCAACCAAATCAAGTTAAATATCATCTAACTAGCCATTTCGTTTCACTCACTTTTCTAATCAGTCAAGCAAGGTTATATCTCATATATAAATTTTTTTATGCTCTTTCAAGGTTCAAATCAAAATCTGACAGCAACATAAACATAAAAGTAGAACAGAAATGAAATAAGATGAAATAAAGAATAAAACACTTATCTTGCACTTTCAGTTCAAGCTAAAACATCCCAAGGTCCTAGTGACTAATTACAATGGAGATTTAGCCCTCCATGAGAGCAAGACAACAAAATAGAAGAAGGAAAACATAGAGGAAGAGAGAGTTACGAAAATTGCTGAGTTCAGAAAATAAAAGTGTCCTCCTATTTTTAAAAACTGATGCCTTCAAAGCCTTAGAGAATATTCTACCCTAGATGCCTCTTGGATGCCTCCTTGGTGCTTCTTCCATGATGTGGACAGCAAGACAACAACAGAAAAGTGGCAACAGCAGCAGACAAATTACTCTACTGTGTTGATGTTTCTGTCTGCTATTGATTGCTGCAAGAGGTCCATGCTGACAAAACAGAAATTACATTCCCCTTTACTGTAAAGTGTAGAACAGTGGGGACCAGAAATCCAGTCAGCCCTAGTCAACCATTCAATGCCCAGTCAGCATGTCCAGGTAGCCTCCAAGTAAGCAAAACGTCCATGTCAGCATTTTTCTCTCCAATAATTAGATCTGAAATTAAGCACATGAATTAATTGGGATAAAATTATGAATTTGAATCATATTAATTCTATAATTAATTTACACCCAATAAATTCAAGATATAATAAAATAGGAGAGTTGGCAACATTGAAATAGCAATAGGACTAAGATAGGGACTAAAAAGTATATAAAAATGCCCGATATCATGTTTATAGCTTATGAGCACCATTGTTACATATCTTTATGATTAAATGTTAATGTTGTTTATAGTATTTCAACATTTTGGTGTCTTGGGTTCTATCAACACTACACTAGAACTTTCTTTCTCGCAATTTTTCTTAAATATATAAGGATTTTACATATGATAGGCATGTAGAGTTTGTTCTCACATTTACACTAAAAGAATTGGCCATGTACAAATTACACAGGCATGTACAGTTAGGCAAAAACAACAACAGATTGATTATACATTATGTATGTATTTCATGTAGTATTTTCATTCTATAGCACATTAATTGTTATGCCCCTAAATCATAGACATGATCGGCACGAAGATGAACTCCGTCCACCACCATAAGCCTACCAATTCAGAACTAAAGCACAATAAGGATAGCTTTCAAGAGTCCCATTTCCAACAATATAAGAATTAAAAAGTAAGTTAAAATCAACATCTACATATATATACATGTCACTTTTCCAAATAATTTCAATTCCTATACAAGATCCCTAGGTGTCCTATCTAAGTACAGAGCAACTCACCCACCGATTGTAATACCCGTGATTTTCGGGTATTATTTAAAATTTAATTATTATGGAATAATTAAAGGCGGGAAAATTTTTCGTTGCGTAATAAGGAAAATATGAGTTTTAGAAGTGACAGGGTGTGTGGAATAATGAATGGTGGAGAGTATTCATGGCATTGAGGGAGCTGGGTGACTAGTAAGTCCAAAGAGGGACTAAATTAAAATAAAGAAAACTATAGGGCACCTAGAATTTGAAAATACCCGAGGTAGTGATATTATGGATTTGCTTTTACCAGTCTTGACCAGGGTTGACTAGAGAGCAAACTAGTAATTTCACTATAGGCGAGTATATATAGGTGACCCCACCCCCTTTTTCCTTATTTTCTCTTTTCCTCTCTCACTCTCTCTCTCTCTCTCTTCACTCTTTCTCCTCTCTTTCTCTCCACTTTCTCTCTACCCTTTCCACTAAGCTCCAAAGAGCGGTTCTCCGATGACAGGGTGAGTCTCCAGCAACCAACCAACATAAGGAAAGCAAGGAATCGATGTAGGAATTCTTATTTCTTGAGCTTTTCCTATTTTCGAGTTTTAGGGCATTTGGGGTAGAATTGATGATTGGGGGTTGGATTGTTGATGAAAACTAGGGTTTTAGTTTCCAAATGCTCCTCAGACACCAAGGATGAAAACCCATGGAAGAAATCATAAAAAACGGTGGAGATTTGGCTAGATCTGAGCCAAAATTGAGAGGAAATCATGTGGGTCATGACCGTGGCACCCAAGCGCCAAGTGTCAAAAATTTTGGAGAAGAAGAAGGTCGTGAAGCCCAGGTGCCAGGTGTGGCCCAAGCGCTAAGTGTGCTGACATCATGTTGATGTCATGCTAATGCCAGGTTATGGTGTTTAGTTGGACCTTTCTTTAAATGGCCATAACTCTTTCATCTACACTCCGTTTTTTGCAAACTTTATATCATTGGAAAGCTCTTTAAGTCTAGTTTCCAATGGTATAAGTTTCATTTAGAAATTATTTACTGGTTAAGAGTTATGACCAAAGAAGTGAGTAAAGGTCAGGATTAGTAATAGGGAATTTCTCTTTTTTGTAACCTCGATAAGTTTTTACATGGTCACTTGATAGGGATGGTCAAGGCACAAAATAAAAGCCAAGAGAGCATGGAATCCAGATGAGGGATCTAGTTCTCTTTGTATGGATATGTACATATATATATGTATATTTATATTTTAGGATTTATTTTCCTAAATTATTTTATATACATTTAATTATTAAATGTATTGTGCATAATGTGTATAGTTGGGGTTATTTGGGAATGATAGATTGGATTGCGTTGTATTTATGTGTGAGTGGTTTGATGGTTTTGGTGTGCAACACATTTTGTTATGCAAATGCACTGCATATGAAGAAGGATTACATAGGAATATGGATCCACAGGTGGGAACCGGCTAGTAAACCTAGGATGTGGATATTCCTGTGATGAACATCAGAATTTGGGAATAGAGGGGTGGCCTTCTGGAATAAACTCATTGATCAATAATAGTTCGAGGGAAAAATTTTGAACTGGGTCTCAATGTGGTGAGTAAGGAAATATGTGAGAAAACATTGCATATTGTCATTTGCATATTCATGTCATGAGAGGGAATCCATTGAGTAACTCTGGACTTGGTATCAATGTGGTAAGCATGGGAAGATGTTGGAAAACATAGCATATGATTGTTGCATAATGTATTGTATGTGAATATTTGTTCTTGTATATGCTTTATGTTAAGTTAGGATATTGAATGTGGTACATATTATGGTTAAGGGCATAGTCCAAGGGACCAGATACATGTTCTGGTTGAGGGCACGACCCGAGAGGCTGGACACATATTATAGTTATGGATATGACTCAAGAGATCGGACATATGGTTGAATTTCTCGTGGAAATGTAAACCCATGAAAAATGAGATACGGTCTCATGGTACACTCTTAGGGCCAAGATGGTAGTTGTTATGGTTTGGCATAAGCCAGAGCTTAGGATGGGAGTCGTACCAGAGGAACATGATGCCTATGGGCAAGGATATAGCCTTCGGGCAAGATGAATCCTATGGGCCGGGATATCACCTACGGGTAGGGATTTCTTGAGTGGTAATCTGTGGGAACATAGACCTATGTTAATAAAGCTCTTGAGATATGGCATGGAAGTATGGACCCTTAAATAGGAATGAGTGCATTTAATATGTTGATTTATGTATACTGTATATGTGTATGATTGGGGAAATATACGATGGAACGTGATGCATGGTATTATCCGAAGGACGCTCTTTAAGAGCTAGGGACGTGATACTATGTACATGCCTTCAGGCAACTTAGTGTCGCACGAGATGAGTTCTCGATTATATTTTATTATATATATATATATTGCATATCTGTGTAGAGTAGGGCTAACATATGTGAGTCCGTGGTTTAGACTCACCCCCTCACAGTTGCAGGTACCGAAAAATGGGTAAACCAAGAGCCTACAGATCAAGAATGTCTCCCTATTATTCAGGTTTAGGTAATTTTTATTTTCACTTATGTTGTTTCTCTAGTATGCTCTAAATCAGATAAGCCACCTAGGATAAATAAGAAAAAGATTTAGGCATGCGACGGTGTTAGTAACACACTCTCCATGCCGAATACGATTTCAGTTCTAGGAATGGTAAAACTTCTAGCCCCAATTTCAGGTCGTGACGCCGACTACAAGATAACCAAGCCAATACCCCAAACAAAGGATGGGATTCCAAAGACTCCGCTACTCCTCATATGGAGACTCACTAACTATTTGAGGAATCTACAAGGGGTATAAAGAAAGGGTGAGTATAAAACTCAGAAAGGGAAACAAATAATTGAAAGAAATTACCAAATGAGTACCCCATACAGGGTTAGAATTGATGGAAGACTCCACACATTACCCTAATCTATGCCACGCCCTTGGTCTACATAAATTATGCTCAAAATAGCCAACAACTCCCAACCAAGCCAGAAATTTACAAACTTACCCAACCATAATACAAACATTTACAAGATTTTCCACAAAAAGGGCAAGAGGCATCATCCAGCTACTAGCCCACTTAATGTGAAAGGGTTAAGTGGCACCATCCAACTACTAACCCACATAATGTGAAAGGGTTAAGTGGTGACATCCAACTGATTTCCCAAATAGATGTAAGTATTCCACAATATATAGCCAGTAGGTAACAATGTTTAACTGTAATACAGATAAGAGAATTATCATTCCATCACAACAACCCACAAACATCTATCCATTCCATACACATGATTGTTCCCTCACAGTACCATAACCAATCGCTTAAGAATATTGTTATACTATACACGAGTTATGGATTTAAATGGAAAAAGAGAAGGACGGTTTCCATACCAAATAACCATAAAATGGAGTAATTATTCTCCACAAGCATGATTCCAAAAACTTGTAAAATAAACCATTACATAACAAAATTAAAGAGATATCCTTCTCTTATCAACGAGTCCAATCATAGAGATACTCATCCTCCACATAACACCATCCCATAATAGAACTCGATCATATGATTTAAAGATTTCAAAAAAATAGAATTATATTAATGGCACAATTTTGGACGAGGGATAAAACTTACCCATCACTAACTCTTTTAACATCATTAAATTCATAACCCATCACATAGAGTAACTTAAATAATATTTCAGTTATTGGAGGAATAAGATTCCCCAAAGAATTAAGAATAAAAGAGCACATATTTAAATTAGGGCAAACCTCCTCCTCCATTAATAACCCAACTGTACAATCTCGTTGCCAACCAAGTATTTTCCCCATAGGTACACATACATAAGAAATAAAGGTTCCAATAATTTGTATCATGTAAGTTTACTGCTGAAGTGAGAATGGAAATCATTCATCATGATTCAATGTCACAAAACCCATCCATGTATATTAACATTAGAATTTTACATACAACCATGCAATCATTACATCCTCAATTTCAATTTATTAGATATAGGTTTGCCACATAATCTAGTTAAGGGTAGAAATTATCTCTTACCTTGAAGTTAGATTGTCAAAACTTAATGAAAAGCTCCAAGTGATAGCCACAATGCTTTAGGATTGAGCCCTACCAATTAAGATGCAAAAAAAGCATTTAAAAGCATGATTAAGCCAAATCACTCCGCTGTAGCAACCATATCCATCACTACAATGGTGAAGAATAGAGAAGGATGTTTTGGATGCAAAAGCTATTGCTCCAATAACCTCGATAGAAAATGCGATTTGAGCTTCAATTTATCCTTAAACCTTCTCCCTTTAATCATAACCCACAATCAAACACTTCCTTGATTTTTGGCTATCCAAACATGTATTTAATCCATGGAACACATTCTAAAACTCATTTCTATCTTGCATTTCAAGACTCAAACCCAAATTTGTTTGAAACCCTACCATTTTCATTTTTCAGATATGAGCATGGATTTCACCATGGAAATCAAGCCTCCAATCCTTTTAGGCAGCCAAAACATCAAGGATTGAGAAAAGGAAGATTAAGAAAACAAATTCTTATAAGGACATCCCAACATCATACTTAAATCTCTTCAAAACGTAAAATCAGCACTTAAGGTTCAGCCAAAAACGAAAATGAAAAGATGAAGAGAGTCCCCAAAGATTTCTTACCTCAAATCTGAAATTTCCAACTGAAATGAAGTCACCCACAAGGTTTCGTTAGCCATCCATGTGAAAGTAATGGTTGGAACCCAAGAGGGGGGGTGAATTGGGTTTTATAAATTTTTCACAAGAATTAATTGGAAGGTAAAATGATTTTCTGTAAAAGTACAATGCTTAGGATAATAAATACAATACAGAAAATCAATGTGCTGTCAAGATAAATAATTATAAATATCAAGGAATTAAATAATAGATATCAATATGCACAAATTAAAGAGTAAGGGATAGAGAAAGCAAACTCGGAGATTTATACTGGTTTGGCTAATCCAAGCCTACATCCAGTGCTCAAGAGACCACTTGAGTATTTCCACTATAATTGCAAGTTTAATCCGGGTACTTGCAAACCACTACAACCACGCAAATTCGATCTGGGTATTTGCGAAACCACAATGGAGAATTTATGAATCCGGGCTCCTCCTCAACCCAAAGCAAGTTCTTCCAACACCGGTACTTGCGAACCTCAACTCAGAATAATATATGTGTTGATCAAAATCAACAATACAAAGAAACTCTCTTTAAAGAGTAGATGAATACAAATGAAGCTCTAATAACTATAATGATAGAGAATATGCAAGATTTGGCTCAAGAATGCTTTCCTTTCTCTCAAAGATGATAGAAGAAGTTAATATCACATTGTAGGACTTTGTTCTAGCTCAAAATCGTGTATCTAAGGTCATATATATAAGATTTTACAAAACTAGCCGTTATATAGCCGTTATATAGCCGTTACAGCACTTATAGTGCAGTCCAGATTTTGAGCTTTCTTTAAAAATTCATAACTCCCTCATTTGAACTCCGTTTTAAACAAATAATATACCGTTGGAAAGCTCTTGGAGTCTAGTTTCAAATGAGCAAGTTTTACTCAAAAATTATTTTTCTTTTAAAAGATATAATCAAAATACTGACTATAGGTCAGAACAGAATAATTTTTTATTACAGTAAAATCAACTTTCAGTTTTTCAAACTATATTTTAAATAGTCATATATTTCTCATTTGGACTCCGTTTTGAATAAATAATATACCGTTGAAAATATCTTTGAGTCTACTATCAAATGAGATTAAGATACTTGAAAAACCGATTTTCATTTATGAGATATGATATAAGGAGTGACCAAAGGTCAAAAAAATAACTATTGTAAAACTTCATATCTCACTATCTTTTTGTTCAAAAATGCTTGAGCCAATGTATGCAAATCTAAATCATTGAGTTGCACAAATATACTAGCCTATATAAAATATACCTAATGTAAACACATAGGCTATCTTGATGCATCCAAGCTTCCAAGACTTCAAATCTTCTAATTCTTCATTTCTTGGAGCTTTGTCCTTGTATGTTGCTTTCCTTGAGTGAGGCATGATGTTATTTTTCCTTGTTCTTCAATCCAATGCTCACTCTTCTTGTTTTGAACCAACCTATAAAATATATCTTACTTACAAACCAAATGGTTAGTTCAATTCATGATAAATAGCATGATTAATGTATAAGACATTATACATTAAATAACATAGTCATGCTTAAATACTTGTAGCATGTATATGATAATTAACCTTTATATATATCAATGCTACAATTCAAATACATTTGTCATCATCAAAACTTATGGCATAAAGCCTTAGGGTCAACACCATGTGCAAGGGTGAGAGGAGCTTTGAGGGGAGAGGAAAACCACACAAAAATAAATTAAAAAAAACTGGAGGGACCCATGTGCTGAAGTCTTTCTCCCCTTTTTATTTTCTGATTTGAGCCTTATTCAATTTTTTTAAAACAAACACAAGAACCCCCCCCCAATGTCTTCCCAACTTTTAATTTCCACACTTAGGCAAAAAATAAAAAATAAATTCTCAATAATCATCTTCCCTCACTTTAGGCCATGATAGAATTTCAAGGAATGCAAGCAACATAAACAACCATGTTATTTTCCAATAGAATAATTTCTCCATATAAAATTCACATAGGTCCCTAACCAAGAGTCCTTGCCAAATATTTATTAGACCAAACATGATATCAATCAATTTGCTAAAGTCCATTAATTAATATTGCTGGAGTATACCAATATCCCACGTGGCTTCATTATTCTAACTTAAAAAAAAATATGGTCCTACAAATTTACTTTTACTCAGATAATAGCTTACAAATTCAATATTCAAGGAACTTTAAAATCGTAGGTATTACATTAATTAAGCACAACAATAACATAATATAACAATCTTTAAAGTCAATATTAAAGAAAAAAGTTTACAAAATTAAACAAACAATCAACAAAAAAGAAAACAAAAGAAGCAAGGAAAATATCATGCCAAAGACAATAGTCAACCAATTGAACCTAGAATTAGAATCAAGAACCATTTATTTTCATTGAATAACAAAAAAATATATAAACATTGAGTACATTAAGCAAATAACTAAGAAAAATGAATAATAATAATAATAATAATAATAATAATAATAATAATAATAATAATAATAATTATTATTATTATTATTATTATTATTGTTCTAATCAATATGAAGCCAAATCCTCAGCCAGTGCAATAAGAAGCTCCAAAACAGTCCCCACAAACCTTGGGAAATGTGCACTAGGTTAGTCAATCAGTTGCTCTAGTTGGTGGGTTTGAGGTATAAACGTGCACCATAATTTTATCAAGGATAAACTAATTAAAAAGCATATACTTCAATTGTAGTGTATGTGTATATTAAGCATGCATGAGTAAAGAGAGTATTTTCATTTGAAAATTAACAATAAGATTTATATCTATCTTTTTTTTAATAAGCTAAAGAAATATTACTAATAAAGCATAAGAGTAATTAAAACCCTTAAACAATGCACAAAAATACCTAGGCGAGCTACTTGACGAAGTTTAATACAATCAACTTGGCTAATTCAATCATATAAAAGCTAAGGCACTCTTTACTCATAAAATCAAGGTTGTCAAGATCGGGATTCGACACAGAATCGAAAAAGGCACAAGTAGAATCGAATCGTAGGATCGAATCAAAATCGTAAGATTCCATCAAATATTAAAAAATGTATAAATATATATATATATAATTTAAAAATTACATAAAATCTTTATATAATACAAATGTAACAAAAGTATCAAACATTGATCATTCATACACTCATAAACTATAAAAAAAAAAAGCTCAAATATCAGTATGTCATAGTCATACACTCATAATTAAAGTATCAAACATTGATCAAAAGTCATTAAAATACTAAATACATAAACTTTAAAAAACCAAATATAAATAAAATATAGTTCAATCTTCATTCTCATCACTATCCATATCGTCATCTTCATCAAAATCCCTTAATTCTATATCTTCATTAATTTCTAAATCATTCACTGTTCCATGAGATGGCAGCTCCTCTATTTCTTCAATGTCAATTACTTCATTTTCTCCTCCAACATCTTCATATTCACCCATTGCTTCATCTTGTTCTATGATCCATTCATCATCAGAAGAAACATCCTCAATACTAAAATCAGGATCATTTATGGCTTTCCTTTCTTGCAATTTTCGATTGTACATAACAAACACCAAGTCATTCATCTTTTTCTGAAGCAAACGATTTCTTTTCTTTGTATGAACCTAAATAAATCATAATAACAAAGTATATTAAGTTATAATGACATAAATGATAAATAAAAAAATATTAAAATTTACAATTTTTTACCATTTCAAATGCACTCCAATTACGTTCACATCCTGAAGAGCTATAAGTCAAACTTAATATTCAAATTGCAAATTTTTGTTGCTCTGGACAATTATCTCCATAAGAATCTTACCATTCAGCTGGCAACTTCTTATTAATCATAGACTTCGCAGCTTGCATGCTAAATAAGCCCCTTTGTTCTTTGAATTCTTCAAGCTACAAATCAACTAAATCCCTCTCCTCATCTGATAACAACTTATCCATACATTTATAAAGTCCACGTTTTAGCCTATAATCCACTTTGAAATCAGAATTATAATGGATTTGAGGGTTTAGATAATATGCTGCAGCATGCAAAGGTCTATATAGTTGAGCATCCCATCTTTCATCAATCATCTTCCATACAGGTTCATAGCTGAAAGTTAAAACAAAATTTATTTAATTTAGTTCAATATCAATTAAATAATAAACTTAAAAGTTCTAACAATTTTATAGACTAGTAGTGTACCTCTTCTTAACATGTCTCAAGTTAGATTGTATCTTTTCTTTGGCTTCATCCATTGCAGCATAAATGCAACCCATGGCTGGCTTCTCCTTTGAATCGACCAAGCGAAGCACTTTAATTAAAGTATATGCTGCTTTTAGGTATATTGTGACATTTTTCCAAAACCTACAATCCAAAACCACCTTCTCAATCTGTTTGCCATCTTGGGTAGCGGCATACCGGCTGCCCTTCCATTGTCTAGATTGAACAAGGACATAATAGCTCCCTTGTTGTCAAAAAGGCAACCCAAAGTGAGGTAAGAAGTGGCAAAACGAGTAATAGCAGGTCTAATCACATCCTTCCCTTGGTAAAGTGCTTCAACATTGCAATAAGCATGGTTCTTGAATAAATAAAAGTTGTGATCTTTTGCCCCTTCTTGATTGTTACTTGATGGACTTTTATTTTCTTTTCAAAATCCTCCAACATCAAGTCAATGCAATGTGCTGCACAAGGAGTCCAAAAAAGCCTCTTTCTCTTCTCCATTAATAATTCTACTACTGCTTTATAGTTTTCAGCATTATTAGTCACAACTTGAACAACATTTCTTCACCAACATGCTTCACTATCTCATCTAACATCTCAAATAGCTTATCAGGAGTTTTAGAGATATCAGACACATCTTTAGAACATAAAAATACTGTTCCCTTTAGACTATTCACAAGAAAATTACAAATTGACCTTCTCTTTGTATCAGTCTAACCATCAGACATAATGGAACAACCCTTTCTCTTTCAGTCTTTTTTATGCTCCTCTAACAAATTTTTAGTTTCCTGCACTTCTTTCTTCAAGAATTTTTCCCTAATTTCATGGTAAGAAGATGCCTTGAATCCTAGCCCATGCCTTGCAACTAGGTCAAACATCTTTTGAAAACTAGAATTCTTTGCACAATTAAAGGGGATTGCACTTGTGAAGAAAAATCATGCAATTTCCTGACATGTTTCTTCCCTCAAGTCTTTTTTCAACATTTGATTTATGGTTGTTTGGGTACTTCTTCCACTTCCAAGCTTACTCCTAAAAGAACCTTGACCTAGCACCTTTTCCTTCCCTAGGTTCCTTGCCTAGCTATTTCATCTCCTCCAGTTTCTTCTTCCATGTAATCATCAACACTTTCAAACACTTATTTCTTAGACATTGTATATTGAGCATTTTTTATTAAAACATCCAACATTTGCTTCTTTACATCATCAGAAATAGCCATACAATGCTCAACATTGGCATTAGTATGTGCCAAATGATTTTTCAAATGAAAAACCCTACCCGTAAGAATCTTGCCACAATATTTGCATTGCACTCTTTTACTTGGCCCTTCAATGGGAAAACTGTGTTGCCATCTTATATAAGTTCTTGCTCCTAGAGCATTTTTTTCTCTTATTTGTGGTTTGACTAGCCCCCACTCCTACACTCACAGATGCACCAGTAGATGAAGGTAATTGCGATTGACTTTGACCTTGACCCGATGACATTTTTGACACTGAGTTACTTTTATCTATTACAATTATGAAAAGCCTATATTAGAACTAGGACAATTGACAATTATTCACATTCTCATACTCATAGATTCACAATTATTCATAATTCATATTCTAGCCCATGGTTAACACTTCAGCACAAACATTAAGTGCTAACCATATTCAACAAAATTTCAAAAAATTAAAATTCAGAAAACAAAGTATGAGTGCATGACATTGCAACAGCATATTCAACAAAAATTCAATATTGAAGCTAACTTGTTGAATATGGAGATAGATTTACAATTATTTACAATTGATATTTGATATTTCAGCCCATGGTTAGCACTTCAGCACAAAAAATAAGTGATAACCATATTCAACAAAAATTCAAAAAAAAATTCAACAATTCAAAACAAAAATTCAGCACTTCAATACAAACAATACTGCTTCTTGCCTTCTTCGAATCATTAAATTAAACAATACAGCACTCCTAAGTTGTAACTGGTTTACTATCAGCCTATCACAGTCTGATAGTCACAGTAAAAATCAATGAAATAGCCAGGGGGTTCAAGAAGACTCACCTAATATAGAACAACTTGAATGGGCGAGACTAAGACGAGAAGCTGAGGAGTAACATATCAGAACGAAGCCATGAAATTACAAAGCCAAGGATGAGAACTGATGCCGGGAACCAGGGGAGAGGATATGAGAAGCCAAGGACGAGGCAAGACGAGAACTAACATTGAGAAGCTGGAGCTAGGAACTGACGCCAGAAAGTTGAGAATGAAGACGGGAAGACGAGCAAGGAACACCGGAAGTCTGGAACAGCCGAGCCCTAGCCTACCGAGGATGAAGACCCGAAACAAAAACAGGGTAAGGAATGGAATTGGAGGTTTATCATTTACTGATTAATTAGGGCATATGATATTTTTTGTCATTGGGGGAAAATAAAAAAAAACTAAAACACATTAAACGACATCTTTGAGGTTTGGATTTAAAAAAAAAGGTGGGATCTTATAAAATCTTGCGATTCTACAATTTTACGACTGGAATCCCGATTCTGAACGATTCCATGACAAAAACGATTTTGAGTGAAATCAGGATCGTTTTTAGGAGCAAAATCTTAGAATCCTACCATTCTACGATTCAACTCCCAATTTTAACAACAATGTCTAACATGTTATTAACATTTAGGATAGAAATCTCCATCACCTCAGATCCGAGCAAAGCTTCCACACTCTAGAAGATGTCAAAGAACTAGTAGAAAGCCCAGAAAATAGCCAGAGAAGAAAACAAGACCCATTTATAACATAGGTTACCCAACATCCAACATTGTTCTGTTTTTAGGCTAGTTTCAAAATTTTTGGTATTATTAAAAAAAAGTAATAACTTGTGCATCTTATTTAAAAGGTTTTATTATTATTTAGTTACCCTAATTTCTTCCATAAAATAACTCAATTTGAGCAATAATCTTTTAAAAATTTATTCTACTCATCCCACAAAGTCTTTGTTGATGAAACATACACATATTAAATTTTGAATGATTCAAATTCAATCAAGAAAAGTTCCAATAAAAAAAATAGAAACACCAATTAATCTATGTAATTATTTAGTCCAACTATTGACCCTAATAGTCCTAGGTGAGCTTCATGGTTCCTAACATCACTAAGTCAGGTTGTTGCTTATTTTGCTTATTGTTTATTGTTGCTTATTGTAGCTCTTGGCGAATGTTTTTTTCGTATTTTTCTCTAGCTAAATGTCTTACAAGGCCATAGTTAATTTCCAAAAATCCTTAGTATCAAGTTCTCCTATTTTCTTTGTGCCTCTAGTTTCTAACCATCCTTATATTGCAGGAAATATTGAAAGACTCATTGACAACTAAAACATATCAAAATGTAATTTCTCAGAATAAGTTCTTATTCAAGAATAAAGTAGTTCTTGACATGGGTGCTGGGATTGGAATTTTATCACTATTTTGTGCCAAAGCAGGGGCCAACATTTGTATGCAGTACGTGTCTATTTTTCCCATTTCCTTTTAGTGTTTCTAAATGAAAAAGCTTTCAGTGGATTATAAATTTATGATATTCTCCCACAGCATTTTTAATTACAAGGTTTGTTATTTTGGATGCTTAGGTGGAATGCTCCGAAATGGTTGACGTGGGAAAGGAGATTGTTGATACTAATGGGTTCTCTAATGGTGAAGCCATTTATACTATGTCCAATTTAATTCTTTTGGTAGGTAAATTAATTACAAATGTTAACCACTATAATTACTAGTATGTTTTTTTGGTTTTATAGTTATAATAGTTCTAAAAGGGAAAATGGAAGAAATCCAATCAGGTTCTTTTTAGGCATTGATCATCACTAAATCAAGTTCTTTTTAGGAATTAATCATCACTAAATCGGGTTCTTTTAAGGCATTAATCATCACTAAATCAAAATTGATTTTCAATATTTGGTTACCCGAAACTCAGCAAATTTTGAACCATAGAGCACCTACGACAGTAATTGCTTCAAAATTGGGAACCCTACATACCACATAGATTTTCAATACCCATGTTTCCCAAAACACAGCATACAGCATAGCACAACATAGGAAACATTTCAAATAGAAAAGGGGAAAAAAAGACAAAGACAAACGACGAACTGTACTTACCGACATAAATGGTCGAAAGATCAAGTATCTCAATTTAGTTGTTTTCAAAAGTCACTTTGACAAACATATGGACCAAATTGAAATAAACACAGCATTTAAGGGTCTAAATTCAAATGTTTGTTCTTTCAAGGTCTCAATTAAGACGACTATAATTTCTTGAGGACTAAATCAATTTACTTAGAAATAAATTAGAGGATAGCCTAAGATATTATTTAAAACAATAGGAGTATTATTATCATTATTACTATTTAATGGGTTAATTACAATAAAGGCCCTTGTGATTTAGCCCATTTTCACATTGGTACCATGTGATTCAAAAAGTGCCAATTGAGTAGTTTGTAGTTTACTTTCCTTAAGTTTTTAATAGAAAAGTAATGTGAGTGGGCCAAAAAAAAAGATAGACCAGGCTAATCCGTTTTCAAAATGGGCCAATAATAGCCAAACCAGACTCGCCTAATGTGGGCTAGGGAGCTAAATAGGTCAACCCGCCAACCTCGCCTATTTTTTTTTTAACTTAATATCTCAATTAATCCAAAAAAAATCAATTATAAAACATCTAAGATTGAGGAGAGAATGAGAGACGAGAGGCGAGATTGAGATAGAACAGGGAGGCATTAGTGAGAAAGCATTTGAGATTGAGAGAAATAAGAAGCGAGAGAACAGAGTTACAGAGGCGAGATTGAGAGAGAACAGGGAGGCACGAGTGAGAAAACATTTTAGATTGAGAGAGAAAATGAGAGACGAAAGGCAAGAGAATAGTGGTGAGATTGAGAGAGAAGAGGAAGGCATGAGCAAGAGAACAAATCTGAGAATGAGAAACGAGAGGCGAGAGCACAGAGGTGACTGCCATTTTCCATCGACGATCATGCGAGTGAAGGAGAACATAGGAGCGACACTGCAACAAAGAGACATCCTCGGTGAGCGAGATACCCGACCACTAGTACCAAATCTAAGATTGAGATCAGAGAATGAGAGACGAGGCTAAGTGTGGAAATTGGAAAGAGATGAAATTAGCTAAATGATATAAGGTTACTAGCGAGTTAACCTACGAGTTAGACGAGTCGGGCTAATTAGACCTGATTCTAAGTGGACTAGTTAAAAGCTAGCCCAATCCGCTGTTTAATTTCCTTAAACTCATAATCAAATTAGATAAGATGGTTCCAGGATCATCTGCCTTTATTCTATTATAAGCATTGATTTGAAATAAATTGGAGTTAGTTTTTTCTATTTACTTTTTATAGCTGCCAGCAACAGCTAGAACGTGTCCCTTCCACTAATTACATCCATCTAAAAACATAGGCTTAAATGCGATAGTGAGTACATGCTCCCAAACTCTTTCCCTCTTCAGGACACAATCAGCGAGAATCAATCAACTCAAAAGTCATAAAATTTAGTATACATTTTTCTTCATAAAAAGAAAAAGAAGTAATCATTCGTGTAAGTAAATAATTAAATAACGACATCAAGAGGAAGACTGAAAATGGAGATCTGGGAAACACAATAATGGGTTCCATCTCTAAATTAAGTTTTCGTAATTACCTTTGTTCCTGTTAAGGTTGTACATTGTATGGTATGATGAACTGAACTGGTACATTGTCCCATGCAAACGAGATTAATAATGCATGAACTTTGTAGCAAAATTACCAAATGATGATTCGTTACTGTCAAGAAAGTATGGGGGAGGGGCATGACAAGACGACAAAGTCCTTCTCTATAGATCCCTTTGCATTGTTACATAGTGTAGGAGTAGCTAGCCCACAAATCACTTGGGTTTTTGGGTGAGTAAATAAAGGCATACCTTTTTTATAAGTGATGGTTTTATGTGAGAGAGGGAGACAATGGTAAGGAAGCAAATTAAGGACATGGGACAGTTGGAGCTCGTCTTGGGACATGTCTGGTTGAACAACTCATGAAAGATTGTGTAACACCCCAAAAATTAGGCACGTGACTTAACATACAAAACTTAGGGGTTCCTCAGTGGTGGCCCTTATATTCTTGAACATCCACAACTAAAAAAGCATAAATTTACAATAGAAATAAATTTACATATTACTTTCTCTTAATTCCCATAACATCGAGAATTATATATACAGTTAAGATGCAAAGCAAATTGCAGCCAAATAAATAAATCCTTAAAGGACAGCAGGACCTAGGTGGCCTACATGATTACGGAATATTCTACTAGGCATATAGCCCAAAAATTGGTTCTACGAACCCTTCAACAAAAATGGAGCATATTTCCATAAGCCGCTAATCTCCAACAGTTTTCTCATCCTTCTTAGCTGCTAAATCTGAAAAAAAAAATAAATAAATAACAGTTGAGAGTGTAAGTTTATTAAAACTCAGTGAGCAAGTGACTGTGCAATAAAACAATGCACAAGTACAAATACCAGCATTATTACCATAATCAGAGTAAACACCATCAGCTTGTAAAAGCACGAAAGATTATATAATACATATTGTACTGTGCACCATGACAAACGACCCCCATGTGAGTCTACATTCTCACAAAACAACCCGTAAAACAATTCTCAAGCACATTAAAGCATAAATCAACATCCACACTGAAATACATTATGCAACAATCATATGCTATGAATTTTCATATCCTCTCGCACTTACCACATTGAGACATAGTCTAGTATTTCCCCGTCAGATCGTTATTTTTTAATGGGTTTATCTCAAAGGTCTACCCCTCTGTTCCCACTCATTTCAAAGGTCTACCCTCTGTTCCCACTCATTTCATTGTATGAATATGTAAACAATGATATGCAATGCATTTCCTGCACTTACCTTGTTGAGACTCTATTCGCAATTTCCCCTCGAACTATAATTGCTCAATGGTTTATTCTATAGGTCCACTCCTCTGTTCCCACTCATTTCAGAGGTTCATCCCTCTATTCCCACTCTTCGACATTCTTCCCAGGAATAATCACATCCTTGGGTTGCTAGCCGGTTCCCACACATTTCTTTTATTTTCCCTTTTTCCTTTGTTTATGAAATGCATTCACACAAACTCCAAATGCATTCACACAAACTCCAAATGCATTCATACAAACACCACATAGCACATAACACATCAACTTACCACTTTAAGAACAAATAAACATTAAACTCCTAATCTTCAAAGAAATTCCTTAATCTAGTTAATACCACTAACTATGGAATTTCATTGATTTATTCCCAACTATGATGTGAATAGGGTTTATACTGAACTTGGCCAATTTTAATAAAACTTAAATGGCAAGGTCACCCACTCACCTCCATGCCATCAAGGATTTACCATGGAAGAAATCTGAGAAGCATAGCTGAAAAATTCCGCAAAACTACCTAAAACTAAATCCAACCATAAATCAACAAAATCCCTCTTTTTTCCCACTTACCTTTCTCTGTCCAGCACAGGGTGCTAGGCGCCCCAGAGCCTCTCCAAGAAGCTCTTGGCCTTGGCTCAAATGGTACCTAGGCACCAAAACTTTTGTTCCAAAGACAAACCCTGGCACTTATTTGCCAAGTTCCATGGCAGCCACAATTTTGAGTCCAAACCCACCAAAAATTTCACTTTTTCATCCCTTTCCTTTCTCCTTTAATTCTTGCTTTCATATAGGTTTTCAAGAGTGAGTTATGGTTATCAAAACCCCTCCAACAAACAAGAATAAAAGTGATTCCATGGGTTTATTGAAAATTCAACATATTCTCTTTGAAATGTATTTTCACCTCTTCCATCCATGAAACCACTTCTATTCTTCCAAATTAGTTGTATTTCACCATTTCCAAGCAAAAACCAAAAGAAAGAAGCAAATTAATCAAGATTTCAGCAGAAACCAACGAAAAACCCATTTTCTTCAATATGGGCATCAATGGAGGAAATGGAAGAAAAAAAGGAAAAGAAAGCTTACCTCAAGCTCCAGCCAATCCAGAGAATCATAAAAACAACCCGAAACCAAAGATCTATTGGAAGAAATGAGAGATCAAGGTTGGAGGATTTGAGAAAACTCAACTTTCTCCTCTAAGTTCCCAAACCCCCTCTGCGAAATGAAGAAGAAAATGAGAGAGAAAAGAGAGAGGAGAGACTTAAAAGGTGGTGGGTCACTTGGTGACCCACAGGTACCCATACTCAGATACCCTAAACCCGAGTGATCCCGATATAATTATTTCTCAATAATTATATTAATTCCACTGAATTTTCTCTTTCTCTTGTCCTTCCTCAATCCTCAAAAGTACCACCTGAAATAAAATACCTGGTCCAGTTATTTATCTCAATTTTCATGTATAATATTTCAAAAGTATAAGGTAAATATAAAATTAAAATGATAAATTAATTCCATTAAAATAATGCATTAAAAATAACGTCACTAAAATAATGCTATAAAATAATGAAAAGTTTTTATTATAATTGTTGACCCTAAGGCTATATGCCATAAGTTTTGATGATGACAAATGTATTTGAATAGTAGCATTAATATATATAAAGATTAATTATCATATATATGCTACAAGTACTTAAGCATGATTATGTTATTTAATATGTATGTTGCATATATTGAATCATGCTATTAAACTAACCATTGGGTTTGCAAGTAAGATATATTTTATAGGTTGGTTCAAAAGAAGAAGAGTGAGCATTGTATTGAAGAACAAGGAAAAGCAATATCATGCTTCACTCAAGGAAAACAACATGCAAGGATGAAGCTCCAAGAAATGAAGAATTAGAAGAATTGAAGTCTTGGAAGCTTGGATGCATCAAGATAGCCTATGTGTTTAAATTAGGTATATTTTATATAGGCTAGTATATTTGTGCAACTCAATGATTTAGATTTGCATACATTGGCTCAAGCATTTTTGAACAAAAAGATAGTGAGATATGAAGTTTTACAAAAGTTATTTTTTTTGACCTTTGGTCACTCCTTATATCATATCTCATAAATGAAAAATCGGTTTTTCAAGTATCTTAATCTCATTTGATAGTAGACTCAAAGATCTTTTCAACGGTATATTATTTATTCAAAACGGAGTCCAAATGAGAAATATATGACTATTCAAAATATAGTTTGAAAAACTGAAAGTTGATTTTACTGTAATAAAAAATTATTCTGTTCTGACCTATAGTCAGTATTTTGATTATATCTTTTAAAAGAAAATAATTTTTGAGTAAAACTTGGCTCATTTGAAACTAGACTCCAAGAGCTTTCCAACGGTATATTATTTGTTTAAAACGGAGTTCAAATGAGGGAGTTATGAATTTTTAAAGAAAGCTCAAAATCTGGACTGCACTATAACGGCTATATAACGGCTATATAACGGCTAGTTTTGTAAAATCTTATATATATGACCTTAGATACACGATTTGAGAAAGAACAAAGTCCTACAATGTGATATTAACTTCTTCTATCATCTTTGAGAGAAAGGAAAGCATTCTTGAGCCAAATCTTGCATATTCTCTATCATTAGAATTATTAGAGCTTCATTTGTTTTCATCTACTCTTTAGAGAGAGTTTCTTTGTATTGTTGATTTTGATCAACACATATATTATTCTGAGTTAAGGTTCGCAAGTACCGGTGTTGGAAGAACTTGCTTTGGGTTGAGGAGGAGCCCGGATTCATAAATTCTTCATTGTGGTTTCGCAAATACCCGGATCGAATTTGCGTGGTTGTAGTGGTTTGCAAGTACCCGGATTAAACTTGCAATTATAGTGGAAATACTCAAGTGGTCTCTTGAGGACTGGATGTAGGCTTGGATTAGCCGAACCAGTATAAATCTCCGAGTTTGCTTTCTCTATCCCTTACTCTTTAATTTGTGCATATTGATATCTATTCTTTAATTCCTTGATCTTTATAATTATTTATCTTAACAGCACATTGATTTTCTGTATTGTATTTATTATCCTAAGCATTGTACTTTTACAGAAAATCATTTTAACTTCCAATTAATTCTTGTGAAAAATTTATAAAACCTAATTCACCCCCCCCTCTTGGGTTCCAACCATTACTTTCAATAATAACTGTAATACCGCTAATCATGTAATCTCAAAATTGGTTGGTATTTCAGGTTTAGAAAGGAAAAGAGTGAAGAGTGAGTAGGGATTACATTTGCATTCTATCAAAGTGGGGATGTGTAATCAGGAATCAATAGTGAAGGTGATAATGAAGATGCATTAAAGGCAAAAAAGTAGCTTTGAAAAAGGTATGAAGCCGGGTTAATTGTTAATTCGGATAAATAAATTAAAAAATTAAAAATTAGATATATATACTTATATTTTTTTACAGATGAATTTAAAACTAAGTACAATAAATAACCTTATTTTTCTCAAGAACAATGCTCATATCAAACTTGGGCACCTAGGCACCGACCTCACAACAAAAGGGGATTAAAATCTATTTTAAGCTTTCCAATCTTCTCTTTTCAACTTGAGCCTATAACCAAAAAACAAAGAAATTAGATAAAAACTATTCTCAAAAAGACATAAAAAAAAGGAAATGAACTAGAGAAACCAAAACCAAACTTCTAACAAAACAAAGAGTGAAACTTAATTATAAAAGCTTAATCTTAGGTTGAAAACAAAAACGTTTGTCACGTTTTGCCCATAAAAAAACGATAATCCAAGAGGAACACCGCGTATCCCCGTTCTCCAGATCCTTGTAGGGTCCCCAAATATTAAGAAAATTTTTTAGCTATATATATGAACTCTTAAAAAAAACATATTATAATATTTATTATTAAAAAACTAAAAAGTAATATGCAAAACATATTGTTGAAATTACGTATAATTAATGGCACAAATGAAACAATCAATTTATATGCACAAATGAAATAATCAGTTTTACTCTCCCTGACACTTTCACGAAAAAAGCATCGGTTTTTGGTTCCAAAAGAAACAATCGATTTTACATGGCAGAAGCTCACTTCGTGCTGCAGTCATTATGTTTCTTTTAGTTTTAAATTTTACATAAATTAATTTAAATTATTATAAATATTAAATTACTAAAATGGACAGGCATTATATATATACATGTGTATATGCATGTATGTAGCATGAAGATATTTAAGTAATATAAACAAGGACGGAGTCCTTGTAGGACAATGAGTATAATCATTGTCCTCGTCCTTAAATTATATTTAGAGAGAATTTTATTTCCTATTCCCATCCCCTCACAAGAAAAAAAATACCCGAATATGACGCTAGGAATGGGATTGTCTCTGTAATAATACCTGAACTTGGAGAATTTTTGCCATCCCTATGAATAGCGAGTCCAATAAAGTTTGGATATGAGGAGACTGGTTGGGCTCAGATATTAACACGCATTCAAAAGGGTAAAATATAAGCTAATGTAACATATCAATTCCCCGTGAACAACTGGTAGAAATTCTTAAGTACAAAATGGCAAATACAGATTTCAAGATTAATTTCAACTAACTGATCCAACAAAAGTATAAATGCTGCTTCTGTAAAATATTGACTACACAAACGAAGGTGCAATTTACAAATTAGCTTGAGTTCTATATAATTCCCACTAAAATTGTAGAGTGCAATCATTAGATCTTGGCCATTTGTTTTTTATTGGATAACCACAATTAAAGGATGGTGCACTTTACGTTTTTTCTTCCTTTAATTGTCACCATTAGATCGAAAACAAACAGTACAAATTTGATGTCTACAATTTTCCATTTTGACAGGAAATACTAAAGAGAATCCAAAACCAAACTACACAGCTTCACAACTCCAGCTAGTAGTACTAGTTACTATGTAACAAAAAAGGCAACCAAAAAAAAATAAGTTCAATGTCTACAATTTCTGCTTTACATTTCAAATCACTCTTCAGTGACATTGACATAAAATATAAGTTTCAACATCCCAAGTTCTTCCAAGTATGGCACAAAGTATTGTGCACTCAGGTTCAAGCCTCACTCTCTGCAAATAATAACTCGCACCTTCAAACTGATAGGGTTTATTTCTAGCTTTTGCACCATCTAATAATGGTACCATGTCCGTATTACCAAAATTTCTTGATGCTGACCATGTCAGCATTGATCTCTGCAAGTCATAATTGAAACTAACAGAATCTGAAACTGCTCTATTATGAACATTACTTGATGCTCGCCATATTGGCATTGATCTCTGCAAGTCATAACTGAAACTATAAACAAAATCTGAAACTTCTCTATTACTAACATTACTTGACGCTGGCCATGCCAGCATAGATCTCTGCAAGCCATAACTGATACTACTATCACAACCCAAATTTGATCTTCCAACAACAACAACAAAGCCTTATCCCACTAAGTGGGGTTGGCTACATGGATCGCATGATGCCATTGAGCTCTATTAATGACCAACTTTTTAGGTATCTCATTTACTAGAAGATCTCATTCAATAACTTCTCTAAGTGTCCTTCTTGGTCTTCCTCGACCCTTTTTCATAGGACTCCAAACCATCTGCTCAACTCTCCTTACTGGCACTTCCAACGGTCTTCTTTGAACATGCCCAAACCACCTTAAACAGTTTTCAACCATTTTTTCCTCAATAGGTGCTACTCCAACTCTACTTCGTATATGATCATTACGGATCATATCTCTTGTATGACTACACATCCAACGCAACATCCTCATCTTTGCTACTCCAATTTTATGTTCTTGTTGTCCTTTCATTGCCCAACATTCACTTCTATAGAAAATCGTTGGTCTTAAAGCAGTATGATAAAACTTTCCTTTGAGCTTATCAGGTACTTTCCAATCACAAATAACTCTTGATGCTATTCTCCACTTCAACCACCCAGCTTGTATCCTATGTGCCACATCTCAAATAATTTCGCCGTCATCTTGTATAACTGATCCCAAATACCTAAACTTTCACACTTGTGATACAACCTAATCTCTAATTTTAACCTCCAACTCATTTCTAGCTTGTTACTTGTTAAATTTACAATGCATATATTCTGTCTTACTCCTGCTCAGACAAAAACCCTTCGATTCCAAAGTAGCTCTGCATAACTGAAGTTTAAAAGTAATCTCTTCCCTTAACTCTGCTATGAGAACAATATCATCTGCAAAAAGCATGCATTTAGGGATTTTTTCTTGGATGTGTTTCATCAGAACATCTAAAACCAAGTCAAACAAATAAGGGCTCAAAGATGATCCCTGGTGTAGGCCAATCTTAATAGAGAAGTCTCTAGTCTCCCCTCCAGACATTTTCACACTAGTTGTAGCCCCCTCATACATATCTTTTATAGCTCAAATATACGCAACATGTACACCTTTCTGTTCCAAGGCTTTTCATAGCACCTCTCTTGGTACTCGATTATAAGATTTTTTCAAATCAATAAATGCTATATGCAAGTCTTTTTGTTTACTTCGATATCTTTCCATCAACCCTGTTAGAAGATTTCTATAGTAGACTGCCCTGGCATGAATCCAAATTGATTTTTAGTCATACTTGTCTCCATTCTTAACCTACGTTCAATCACTCTTTCTCATAATTTTAGAGTGTGACTCATAAGCTTAATCCCTCGATAGTTTGCGTAATTCTGGATGTCTCCTCTGTTTTTGTATATAGGCACTAAAGTACTTCTTCTCTATTTCTCAGGCATTTTCTTGGACCTTAAAATCTCATTAAAGAGTTTAGTTAGCCAGATAGTACCTTCCTCCCCTAAACACTTCTAAACTTCAATAGGAATACCATTAGGACCAATGGCTTTACTATTATCCATTCTTCTAAGAGCTTCCTTAACTTCATCAACCTTAATCCTGCGCCAAATTTTATTCTCTCTCCAAGGTTGTTAAATCTTCTATATCACTAGTCGACCCTGCTCCGTTATTAAAGAGTTTGTGAAAGCAACCCTACCATCTGTTTTTAATATCTCCATCTGTAATCAAAACTTTTCCTTCTTCATCCTTAGCACATCTTACTTGATCCAAATTTCTAGATTTCCTTTCTCTAGTCTTCACAACCTTGTAAATCTTTTGTTCCCCCCTTTTTTGTTCCTAAGTCCTTATAAAACTCTTCAAACGCTTTAAATCATGCTTCACTTACTGCTTTTTTTGGTCTCCTTATTAGCCTTCTGATACCTTTCCCAATTTTTGAGTTATTGCACAAATGGATAGCTTTAAAGCATTCTCTTTTAAATTTGATCTTTTCTTGAATGTTCTCATTTCACCACCAAGATTCCTTATCTCTTTGTCTAAAACCTTTTGATTCTCCTAAACGTGCTTTAGCTACCTTTCTAACCCTCTTGGCCATCTCCTCCCATATGATGTTAGCATTTTCTCGTAACTCCCGAGACCTTTCCTCCAATAGTCTTTTCTTGAAAGTCTGTTGATTCTCCCCCTTTAGATGCCACCACTTGATCCTATCAGCTCTCGATGCTTTTGTTTCTGACCCATAATAATCACGTCAAGGACCAAAACCCGATGTTGAGTTGCCACAGGTTCCCCAAGAATAACTTTACAATTTTGACAGATTTTTCTATCGGGGATTCCATACCAAAAAAAAGTCAATCTGTGATCTTGAAGCTCCACTCTTGTACGTGATTAAATTCTTCTCTCACTTCTTGAAGCAGGTGTTGACAACCTTGAAATTATAAGCCATTGAGAAATCAAGTATAGATTATCCTTCCTCATTAAGCTCCCCAAAACCAAAGCCACCATGGACCCTCTCATACTATTTTACTTCTTTCCTAATGTGGCCATTAAGGTCCCCTCTGATGAAAATCTTCTCTTCTAAAGGTATGCTTCTGACCAATCCCTCCAAATCTTCCCAAAACTTTTTCTTAAGATATGCATTCATCCCTACTTGGGGTGCACAGGCAGTTATGGTATAAATAGTATCTCTTACAATAATCATTCTTAAGCATAGAATCCTATCCCCAATCTTTTTTACCTTCACCACACTCGGCGTCCATTCCTTGTCAACCATAATACCTACACTATTCTTTGTCCTTACTTTTCCTATGTACCAGAACTTGAAACCTGAGCAGTCAAACTTCTTAGCCTTTTCTCCAATCCATTTAGTCTTTTGAAGGCACAAGATGTTAATTTTCCTCTTCTTCATAGTGTTCACAACCTCTATGAATTTCCCTATCATGGTCTCAATATTCCACATACTAATCTTGATTTTACTCTCCTGGACTAGCTTCTTTACCCTCAACCTTCCAAGGACATGCTCATGTGACACTATATTTGATCGATGATGCAGTGGCTCTAGCTCATTTGACATTGTACTTGAGCCATACAGAGCGTTGCTTCTGGGCAACGACCTAGTATTAGTGGACCCTTGCTCATTTAACACTACATCTGAGCGTCGAGGCAGCGGTTCTAGCTTACTTGACACTGTACTCGAGCCATACAGTGCATTGCTTCTGGGCAACGTCTTAGCATTAGCATAATATTATCGTTAATCCATGTTCATGAGAGAATCGACAAAGTTTTACGTTGACTGTCGAGGGCCTAACACAACCCTCTTCTATATATCTCTAATTCATTGTTTGTGTAGCCTCTGAAGAATAGAGGGTATCCATTAATTCTTGAACTAATCATAGATGGTGGTACTCCTTCATTCAATTTCATCACGTGATTTCTCACAAGGTAATGAGTGAGATTCTTTTGTTTTTTGATCTTGGGTTTTTTCTTCGTGTGATGCAACACCTAGAAGTTTTATTCCAAGAAATCAAGAAAGTACAAGAACAAAGAGTGATCTCTGTTTAACCAGAGCAATATTACCTGTACAGACTACAAACAATAATCCCAGTCTACCCCAACACTAATTCTTCTTAACATATAGACCTTCTGACTCTCACCTTATACACACAACAACCACTCACTAACTATGCATGTGCCCAACTAAACCTCACGTTACACATCCTACTTTAATTTGATGCCTTGTAACTTATTTCAAATTGAAACCCCATCAATCTTGCCATCCACATTTGCTAATTTTCAATAGTAATTCGCTATTCCAAAAGGTGTTTTAGACTTTTCTGATCTGAATGAATAATAAATCTTCTACCCAAGAGGTATTGTCTCCAATGTTGTACAGCTAGAGCCACATCTATTAACTTCTTCTCATATCATGTACTGACTTAGTTAGATGACTCCCTGAAAAGGCCTTACTGTAAAAAGCGATGGGTCTCCTCTGTTGTAACAAAACTGATCCTATCGCCTTGCCACTCGCATCGCATTCAATTTCAAAGGGGATTTCAAAATTTGGTAAGGCCAAAACCAGTGCTGATGTGACTACTTTCTGTGAAACAAAGTAATTTTGTAATTTCTTATTTTCTATTCTGTGATGATAGGTACATAAATAGGAGAAAAAAGGAGGCTATAATTAAGCCATACTAATCCTAAAATAAGATAACTACTACAATTAGGAAATAATAAATAAAAGAGAATAATTATCCTAATGAAACAGAATAATAAAGGATTATAATTAATTAATAACATAATTATCTTCTAAGATACACTTATCTAGAATTTCCTACACTCCCCCTTAAGCTGGTGAATATAGGTCTTCTATTCCCAGCTTGCTTACATTCTCATAAAACATATCTTTGCTTAATCCTTTTGTCATCATATCTACAAGTTAAAGTCCAGATGGCACATATAGAGTAAAAATCAATCCGTTGTCAAGTTTCTCCTTAATGAAATGTCTATCAATCTCTATATGCTTGGCTCGATCATGCTATACGAGGTTGTGTGCTATGCTAATTGCTGATTTGTTATCATAGTATAGCTTCATAGGCTTGCTCCATTAAATTTTTAGATCATCTAGGATGATTTTGACCCATAATAATTCACATATTCCAGTAGCCATAGCTCTAAATTCTGCCTCTGCACTTGATCTTGCTACAACATTTTGTTTTTTACTTCTCGATGAGATTAAGTTTCCTCCAAGAAAGGTGCAATAACCCGAAGTTGACCGCCTATCTACTGAAGAACATGCAAAATTTGCATTTGTATAAATTGCTAGGTCCATTATAGATCCCTTTTTAAATAAAATTCCTTTCCCTGGATGTGTTTTGAAGTAGTGAAGTACACGGTAAACTGCTTGTAGATGAATTTCTCTTGGATCATGCATAAATTGACTGAGAACATTAACTGAATAAGATATGTCTGGTCTAGTGTGTGTAAGATAGATTTGCTTCCCAACTATCTTCTAATACATTTCTTTGTTTACTATTTTATCTCCAAGAGCTTCACTCAATCTATGATTCTGTTCAATAGGAGTTCCAACAAGTTTACTAGCTAGCATGCCTGTTTCTTTGAGCAAATCTATAACATATTTTTGTTGAGAGATAAAGATTCTTTGTCTTGATCGAGCCACCTCAATTCCAAGAAAATATTTCAATCTCCTTAACTTTTTATTGCAAATTCATTAGCTACGCACTGTTTCAAGGCCTCCTTCTCCATTACATCGCTTCCTGTTACTATAATATCATCAATAGATACAATTAAAATAATGACTCCCCCTGAGGCCGAATGCTTGATAAAAAGAGTATGATCTCCTTGACTTTGTTTGTATCCATTAGCTAACATGACCTTGGCAAATCTTCTAAACCGAGCACGCAGAGATTACTTTAGTCCATACAATGCCTTTCTAAGTCGACATACCTTATTTGTTTCTACCCTACTAAATCCTGGTGAAATATTCATATAAATTTCTTCTCTCAATTCTCCATGAAGGAATGCATTTTTTACATCGTACTGTTGTAATTCCCAATCAAAATTGACAGCCAAGGATAGTAAGATTCTCACTGTATTCATCTTTGCCACCAGAGCAAATGTCTCTTAATAATCCACTCTATAAGTTCGTGTATATCCCTTTGCAACCAGTCGTGCTTTATATCGTTCTAGGGATCCATTAGCCCTGAATTTTATAATATACACCCATTTACAGCCTACTATTTTCTTTCCTTTTGGTAAATCAACCAATTCCCAAGTCCTATTTTTTTTAAGGCTTTCATCTCTACTTACATTGCGGTTCTCCATTCCTTTTTTGATAATGCCTCAGATAATGAATTAGGAAGAGACTCTGTGTGTGGTAAAGAAATTTTGATGTTGTGGTGAGAACTTTTCAAAAGACACAAAGTGGGATAATGGGTAGATAGGTTTTTTTGTGCATTCCCAAGCCTGTTTTCTAAGAGCAATAGGTAGGTTTAAGTCTGTTTCAAGATCGAAAGACTCAGTTTCAGTAGGACTAGTGGGAGAAGGAAGAGAAGAAGAAGAAGGAGAAACAGCAAAATTTAAATTTGAATCAATCAAAGTTACCTTATCTCTTGAGTCTGGTTCAAAGGATTGTCCTTGCCTTGTAGTTACTATAGGATCCTTTCTTCTTAAATACACTTGGTCAAATCGAATTTGATCAAAGATTTTGCCATCTGCTTCTTTTTCCTTTGATTCCTCAGATTGAGTTATTGGTTTTTTATTATGAGACCTCTAGGATAGGAAAATTGGACACCTCTTCTTCTAAGATAGGTAACTCCTCATGAGGATACTGTTGAATAAAATATGGTTTATTTTCAACAAAAGTGACATCAGCCGAGATATAAAGTTTTTTAGTGGGTGGATAATAGCATACACAACCTTTTTGAGTAGAAGAATAACCTACAAAGACACATTTAAGAGCTTGAGGATCTAATTTTCCATGATTGTTATTATGAACATGAACAAATGAAGTACATCCAAAGATCCTAGGATTAAGATTAAAAGAGGAACGAATGTCTAGATAAAATGTAGATAAATGTTCTAATGGACTTTGAAAACCCAAGATCTTGGATGGAATTCGATTTATGACATAGGCTGATGTAAGTACAGCTTCTCTCCAAAAAATTTTTGGCACATTTTGTTGAAACAAAAAAGCTCTAGTGTACTTGAAAATATGTCGATTTTTTTCTTTTTGCCACTCCATTTTGTTGTGGAGTGACAACACAAGATGATTCATGTATAATACCTTTCTTTTGAAAAAATGAATTTAAAATTTCATTAAAATAATCTCGAGCATTTCAGACTGAAAAACTTTGATTTTAGTGCCAAATTGATGTTGAATCATTGAGTGAAATATAGGAAAAAGTTACTTACATCAGACTTGTTTTTGAGTAAATATATCCAAGAAACTCTAGTACAATCATCTATAAAGGAAACAAACCACCTAGTACCTGAGATGTTTGGGACAACTGATGGCCCCCAAATATCGCTATGGATTAAAGAAAAAGGAGAAGATGATTTTTTATTACTAATGGGAAAAGACACACGGGTATGGTTTGCATATTTACAAATATCACAATGAAAAACATGATAATCCAAAGTCCTAAACAAAGAAGGAAACATAATTTTTAAAGTATGAAATTCACATGACCTAGACGCCTATGATGTGACCAAATAACATCTTCAGTGGAAGTGGAAAGTAAGGCAATTTTATTTAATTCCGAATGACTTGATGTATCCAAGTAGTAGAGGCCATTATGTTCTTTAGCAAGTCCAATCCTCTTCCCCGAACTTTGATCCTAAAATTCACAGTAAGAGTCATAAAAAAATAACACAGCCTGTTAAGTCTTTAGTAAGCTTTTGAATGGATATCAATTTTGTAGATAACTGTGGTACATGCAGGACATCTTTAAGTATCAGATTTGGAGTAATTTGAATATCTCCTATTCCTGCTATAGTGGTGGTAGAACAGTCTGTAACAGTAATTTTTCTACTGCTGGAACAAGGGGTATAATTTTTGAATTTGTTTGAAGTATGAGTCATGTGGTCAGTGGCTCCAAAGTCTAAAATCCAAACATTCCTAAGTTCATTATCTAAGGCATTTAAACTAAGAGAGATTAGGACATCACCTGAGATTGTTAAGGAACATGTACCAGAATTTGACTGTTGAGAATTGTTTGCTAATTTTTCAAAAGAACCTAGCATACTCTTAATTCTCTCAATCTCTTCCATACTAAAAACACCAAGTCCTTAGGTTAAGTCTTGAACTGATATATGGGCCTGTCTTTGTTGACTGCCTTTCTGTCGTTATTCTTTGCTGGGTGGTTTTCCATGAAGTTTCCAGCATCGTTCTTTGGTATGTCTTGATTTTTTGCAATAAGTGCAAAATAGTTCATCCTTCTTAGTTTTATCTTCAGTAGTTTTGTCTAGTCCCAGCCCATGTGGTTTATAACTAAGAAGGGCATAGGTATCAGTTAAAGATGACTCCAACATAACACTTCTACGGCTCTCTTTTGCACGAACCAATGATATTGCTTCTGCTAAAGAAGGGAATTCGGATTTACCCAAAATTTGAATACGTACAAGATCAAATTCAGAATTTAACCCAGATAAAAAATTATAAACTCGATCCCTCTCTATAAATTTCTTAATAATCACAGCACATCTACCACAATTCAAATCAAGAGTCCTATAGTAGTCCAATTCCTACCACTGGTTCTGCAAAAAATTGGCATACTCTATTACAGATCGTGTCCCCTGTTTTGCTCCAGATGTCTTTGTCTTGATATCATATATGAGGTCTGCATCATTGACTTTGGAATATGTTTGGTAAAGGGTATCCCATATTGCCTTTGCTGTAGAGAGAAACATACATGTATCACTAACTTTTAGAGTCATAGAATTCCATAGCAAAGACATGATCATGGAGTCTTCTTTTTCCCATCCTTCGAACCCTGCTGAATCACTTACTGGTGCTTCCTTTAGTAGATGACCCAACTTACCTTTTCCTTTTAGGAAATTTCTTACCAGTTGAGACCACTTAAGAAAATTTTTCCTGTTGAGTCGATATACTGCCTAGATGTTCTGAAGCTCTGTGGTATTTTGTTTAGTTTGTTCTTCCTCCATGGTTGAAGACGAACATGGTGAATGTGAAATGGATGTAACTTCCATCATACAAGAGCATGTGAAAGATCTAGTAATGAACGTGGATCACGACTGGAGAAAAAAATCAAAAGGAATTCAGCAATTAAGGCTGAACTTGAAGGTATGACACGATATCCAGCACAGAAGGGTAGACAGAAGAATTTTCAGCAATTAAGGCTAAATGAATCGACACCACCCAGCAATGAAGGCTGGACTCTAAGTCACAGAACACAAAGTCGATTGAAGTCGATACCAACCAGCAATGAAGGCTGGACTCAAAGTCGCAGAAGGCGAAGTCGTAGAAGATGACTACTGATGAATAATACCACGAACCCGAAGACCCAAGTCAAGGATTGACGTTGACGCTGAAGTCAACAAGGACTCGAAGACTCAAGTCAAGAGTATTACATTAAAGCCGAAGTCATGAAGGACGACATCAGCGGATCAGTGAATTTGAATAAGAAAAAAACATTATAGAGAAAGAGGAACCTGACTCTAATACCATGTGAAACAAAGTAATTTTCTCATTTTCTCATTTTCTGTTTTGTGATGATAAGTATATAAATAGGAGAAAAAAGGAGGCTATAATTAAGCCATACTAATCCTAAAATAAGATAACGACTACAATTAGGAAATAATAAATAAAAGATAATAATTATCCTAATGAAATAGAATAATAAAGGATTACAATTAATTAATAACCGAATTATCTTCTAAGATACACTTATCTAGAATTTTCTACACTTTCTTTAAACTCTCGAAAGCCCCTTGAGTTTTTATATTCCATAAAAACTCATTCCTCTTTGTTAATTCTGTTAAAGGCTTAGCTATCTTCCCATAATTCACAATAAACCTCCTGTAATATCTAGTGAGCCCCAAAAACCCCCTAACACCTTTGATGTTTGCTAGGGTAGGCCATTGCAACACACTTTGCACCTTCTTTGGGTCTACTGCCACCCCTACTCTACAAATAATATGGCCTAAATAATCTACCTCTGCCTTTCTAAAATTGTATTTACTTTTATTGGCTACAAATTGGTTCCTTTCCAGCACCCCAAAACAGTCTCTAGATGTTTAATATGAGCATCTCAACTGCTACTAAAAACCAGTATATCATCAAAAAAACACTAACATGAATTTCCTAAGAAATGGCCTAAATATTTGATTCATGGCCAATTGAAAAGTGACCAGTGCATTCGTTAGTTCGAACGGCATTACTAAAAATTCATAATGCCCCTTATGAGTCCAAAACGCTTTCTTATGGATGTCTTCCTCCTTCATCCTAATATGATGATAATCAGACTTAAGGTCTAAATTGGAGAAAAACTGAGCGCCATACAATTCATCAATTAATTCCTCTACAACCGGGATAGGATACCCGTATGGAACCGTGACTTTATTTAGAGCCTGATAGTCTATGCACATACGCCATGACTCATCTTTTTTTGAACCAAAATAATTAGACTCAAAAAAGAGCTAGTGCTATCACGAATAACTCCCTGCTCTAACATTTTTTTATTTGCCTATCAATCTCATCCTTCTGGCATTGAGGGGACCTATATGGTCTCACATTTACAATGTTGGACTTAGGTTGTAAGGAGATTGAGTGAGTCATACCCTTAGTTGGTGGAATCCCTTTAAGTTCTTGAAATACCCCTGCATGAGTATCCAACACAGCCTTCAACTCTTTTTGCTGTAGTTCTGTATGCTTTGAAGGCTCAATACTTTGTTCCTCCCTTACCATACCCTTCAACCATTTGAATTCTCCCCCCTACTAAGCTTCTCAAGGCATTGGGTTCGATTGCATCTTCTTCCATTTTCTTTTTTTTTCCATATTACTCAACTTAATTAGTTTTCCGTCCTTAACAAAGGACATAGTCCTTTTTTTTCCAATCCATCACCATTTTCCCCAGTGTCTCTAGCCATTTCACTCCTAGAATGATATCAATCCCTCCTAACTCCATAATACCTGCCTCATTACCTTCAAGTAAATTCAAATTTTGGGGCATCTCCCTTGAGTTTTAATTCAGTGACCATCCCCTAATCTCACCCCTATTTGTCGTGCTGTCTTGGTTTTCAATCCAAGTACTGCCACTACTTCAGGCGATATGAAGTTGCGGCTTGTGCCACTGTCGACTAAAACTACTAACAGAATGCTTGCTATCTCTCCAGTGAACTTCATCGTCCGTGGAATGTCTTAATCCTCTCCATTTTTTGTAATTCCATAGAAGCTCATCACCTTACATTCTAATGTCTCTTCTTCTTTCCCTTCTTCCATCTTCATCGCCAATATCTCTCCTGTATCTTCACCCTCATCATCTCCCAGAATCACCACTTAAACCTAACGATATACACACTTGTGAAGGGATGAAACCTTTCCCTATACCAAAAACATAATCCATGCGTCTTCTTATCCATCATCTTAGAGTACGTTAGATGATGCACCCCTCTATTTTTGCCAAAACTACTTTGACATTCCCCTATTATGCTGTTGACTCTTTGGGTTTACTGGACTGCATAGGTGAATTGATCATAGACCTTAAGTTCGACCTACCAGAAATCTGTGAATCGTTATCATTGGCTGAAATTATTCATCTAAATCCCGTTCGACCTATACTCATTTGGGATGACAGCGGGTTTTTTGAAAACCTAAAACGCGTGCCTGCTCTTGTACCCAATTGGTTCTAGGTTGTCAATTCATAAGCCCAAAGGCACTCAATCTATTGAATCCACCATTACCAATCTCCTCCGGTGGCTAAAGCTCAATTTCTATGTCTCTGGCTAACTGCATAGCCTGGTACCGGCTCTTGGGTCTCAAAGTTCGCATGCGATTCTTGATTTCAGAACATAGTCCCCCGATAAAATACCCAAGCTACTGCGATTCAAGTAACTTCTCACATTGCAATGAGTAAAACTCGAACTCCGAGATATAGTCGTCCACTATACCTTTCTACTGCAGGACCTTCAACTCTTCATATGAGTTCTCTAGCCTACCTTTTCAAATTGGGCTGTTAAAGAATTTTTAAAATTTTCCCAAGAGACATCATCTGTTGATTCTCTCTATAGGTTGAACCAATGGATGGTCGCCCCTTCCATGCTTAGTTTGGCCAGTTGAATACGCATTTCCCCTAAGATTTTCTGAACCATAAAATATGTCTCTTCTCGCATAATCCATGCCACCGAATCGCTTCCATCAAATGCCGGCAATTCCACTTTCTTGGTCAATAGTCGAAACTCATCCCACCTATCATTCCTCGTTGTCATCATATTGGAAACTGAGTTACCGTCATGGCTCTCTTTGTTTCCTTCATAAGAATATTTAGTGGGACTTTCCACCGTTCCTCCACTCAGTCAACGTGCCATTTTAGTCCTAAAAGCTTGTTTCATTGTTTTGGCACTTTGCTTGACTTCTTGTCTCACTTCTTCCAGACCACACTCAACTCGCTCCATGCGAACCTCAAGTGCATCGATCCTATCGATCATTTTTGATGGCATAGAACACCTTAGACTACATCACCAGCTGTCCCTTCTAAGTTATCCGGTAAATCGGACCAAATGATGCAACACCCAAAAGTTTTATTCCAAGAAATCAAGAAAGTACAAGAACAGAGAGTGATCTCTCCTCAACCAGAGCAATATTGCTCCTATAGACTACAAACAATAATCCCAGTCTATCCTGACATTGACTCCCCTTAACACTTATATACCTTCTGACTCTCACGTTACTCACACAACACCTACTCACTAACTACGTACATGCCCAACTAAACCTCACGTTACACATCTCAATTTCTCCTAGCAAAAACTCTCCCAAATAGGAAGCCTATTATCACGTAACGGCATATCTTCACCCCGAGTCCCATCATCGTGGCTCTAGGAATGTAAGCAAACTTGAAGGTGCTGCATTTACCTAGCGGGAAAGGCTCATCACATCTAAAGCTGTCGCCTCGCTTGTTGTTGTAACCTGGGTAATCTCTCCTATTGAAATTAACACACTCTATGAGCGTAAGAGAGCTTTGCTCCCCAAGTTTTTGTATGTTCCAGTCGCTGAAGGGTGCTGTAGTCTTATGATTCACATGAATTTCACCATTAGGTCGAAGCATACTCCTTGCATTTGTTAAGAAACCAAGCACAAGGTTCTTGTGTTTCCTGTAAATGCCAAACAAAAGGAAACTAAAGGCTTCACCAAGAACATAGAGCATTCATAACAAAACATCCCAAATGGCTTATATGTCAAAAAATTATAACCATACCAAAACAGTTAGGGACATTTGACATGAACATATATATATGGAGAGTGCAAACCTCTATAATTGATCGCGTGAAGGCTAATAATCTAAAGACAAAATGAACAGAGATATTTAGTTCATTTTCACATAATGTTACATTTACTGTGCCTTGGGGAAATTACCTAAATACCTCTGTGCCTATTCTATGCTCGAGGAGAAACGTAAAAATTTCTTTAATCAAACCACCCTATGTGAAGATTTTTAACCTCTGCATAACTCAAGGAGAGGTTAGCATTCCCGGCACACATTAACTTCACATTTTTAACGCTAGTTGATAGAAACAGAGACAACTTTTCCTTCTTACACTTTAAAGGTTTTCTTGGGCTACTGTCACATTTGGATATACAAATTACAAGACACTAGGTAAAAACTCAAAAATGTGCATAAAACTCGCTAAATTGATGTATCGAGATAACATGTCTATTTTATTCCAAGTACCAAGATTGCCACTTATTCTCTCTGTTCAAAATCATATTGTAAAAAACTGTCAAGTGTATTCTTTCAGAAAGGCTAGAATAAAGAGCAGGACTACCATATCTTTTCATTTCTATTTCTTACACGAAGATGCTAACCTCGACACTAGTGATGTGGATGTTAGCAATTTTCATGCTGGGTGATTTCACCAAAATATTATTTTACTTTATTAAAAGAAGACAAAATAAATACGAGGATCTTAAGGTCATTTTCCCATAATGTTGCATGTATAATGGAGTGGGGAAAAGTACTACCCTCCTTGACCCCCTACGTTTATTTTGTCTTTTAGTAGAAGAGAGAATATTTTGATCAAACTACTTAACATGGAGGTTGCTAACTTCCACATACTTGTGAAGGTTAGCATTCGTCTCCTATATGATCCAAAAGCTACATATATAGAAGAGTGTCAAGAACGAAATCATCTCAAAAACTTAAGAATGTCTACCCAGATTATATTTTAAATACATAAAACAATTCTAAAATGAATTCTAATGGAGAACTCACTCAATCACCGAGATGCTGTCTTCCCTGCCATGAAAGCCTGCATGAGGAAAGTTGAATATAATTCTATCAAATCTTCTCTTCTTTAAATCTGGGTGAAGTCTCATTTTGGTCGCATCCACTCCATGTAACACGCATGCTCCCAGCTTTTGTAAGGCATCTAAATTCGACCTTGCCTTCTTGTACTTCTTGATAACATCATCTTAATGAACAGGAAAAGCATTTCATAAGATAAGCCAGGAAGGTTTTAGGAGAGTAACATTAATAATAACACAAATTAAGGGTGTGCTTGGTTCATCTTGGTTAGGACAAAAGTTTAGATAAATTACTAATTTGGTCCCCAAAAACTTATAGATATCTTAATTTAATTTTTGAAATATCAAGCCTTTCAATTTAGTCCTAAAAATGTTGTATTTATCTCAATTTCACTATTTGTCAAAGTAACTTTTTGGCAACAAAAAATCTCACTAGATTTTGCAATTTAGCAATAAAAAGAACTAATTTAAGACAAATGTAATCTTCCATAAACTAAATTGGGACACTTGATATTTTAAGGACCAAATTGACTTTCAAGGACTAAAACAAGAAGTTATTCTAAAATTAACAAGACATTAGGATATAAGATTAGAAACATCCGACATTTTTATGCCCCACCTATTAAATCATCCAACCAAAGAACACCCTAAAAACTAGATAGAATCTATAAAGTAATTAAACAACATGCCCTAGTGTGAAAACAACTTATCAAGAGAACAAAAATAGAAGCAGAAAATCCATAGGATGCTCATTGAAAATTTCAGTTCTCAAAATGTAACGAAGATTGATCTTCACAATCACAAGCACTTCCCCAAATCGTTGAGAATCATAATACCAACTACATATTTTAGAAGATAGCAAGAACTAAAAACCTATGTGAGGTTCACTCGTAATTAAAGCTTCGTTAAAATACAAAAGAAAGTCAAACATCTATATAAAATAAATTTCAAGAATAACACAAGAAATCATAACCCAACCCTTTCATCGTTTTCCAAACAACCAAGTGAAAACAGTAGCCATGTCAATCGGGGGAAAGAAAAATTACAGAGGGGCCATATCTATCATGAAAAAGTATGATGCATGTTCAAACCCCATAGGCATGCGAAGCAACAAGAAACGTAAAAGCAGAGAACCATACCCTACCCTTTTATCGTTTTCCAAACAACCAAGTGAAAACCATGTCAATCGGGGGGCAAAAAATTAGAGAGATGCCATATCTATCATGAAAAAGCATGATGCATGTTCAAACCCCATAGGCATGCGAAGCAACAATAAACGTAAAAGCAGAGGAATAGAATAGAGAGAGACCACGAGCGTCAAGGGAGGAAGCCACAATGTTGGAAGCTGAGCCAAAAGATTGGGCCAAACAAAGGGAGAAAGAGAAATCGCCGTCACCAACCAACAGTATTTGATGAATGGAGGAATAGTATTTCAACCATCTTTCTGGATCTTCTACTCTCAGACCTTGCATCTTCATCTTCAATTCCTTTATCCCCCATCAACGCTTCCATTCTTTAAAGCCTATTCCAACAAGTTTCTTTCCCATTAAGTTTTAGGAAGAGGATCCGCGCCCATCAACGCTTCCCTTCTTTAAAGCCTTTACAACAAGTTTCTTTCCCGTTAAGTTTTAGGCGTAGGTCCGTTTTTGTGAGCTACTGAGTGAGTAATGAGTGAGTGAGAGTAGGCAAGTTGGGTCTTCGTACGTGATTGATCCCAGTCTCACGACACCGTCACAGATATTTTCCACTTTTGTTCTTTTGTTTCAAAACTTATTATTTTATAATGAGCTTTTTGTTTTTCAACTCCTATTCTATATTTGTTATTTTGTTTTTTTGAAATCGCAATAAGAATTAAGGTCTTGCTCATAATAATAAATAAGATCCATTTGGGATCTCCTGGTAATTCGTTTCTAAAATCATATAGTATATGTATTAACACAATACAAAATATAATATAACAAAGAAAAATTAAAATGTATATAAGAGTTGAAAGAATGAAGAGTTACCTTCTCATTATTTATTTTTATATAAATATAAATATATTAATATAATATAAAATATAATAAGAACTAGTATGCCAATTCGTGTGATATACAGGGCATCACAAAATTTATTCAGATAAATACAAAAGTGGCTAATAACAAATATAAAAAAATATAACATTCTAATTGATTATCACAATTATAAAAATTGTTTTGTTACAGATGTTTGTCACATAGTACGCAATTATAATCAAATTCTGGATAGTATCATTCTAAAGAGTGATTTATAAACTCATCAAATATAAAGCAAAGGAACATTAAGCTAATCAACTAAACATATAATTAAAAAGAGAATTGAGAAAGACCTGATATAATATTAGCCATATACTTCCAAAACTATTTTTGCTCCTGGTAGAAGCAGATCAAGCAACACCAATCACCCAAAAAAAAAAATTGAGCATGAAGCTTGCCAATAAAATTTAACGTGAGGAATTAGCTAATAAACTTGCCAATAAAATTGATTATGAAATCAGAATAGAAGATATAAACAAATACATATATATATATATATATATATATATATATCAGGCACCAAGTCGAAGAGCATAGAAAGTAACAGAAAATACCTTAGGAACAATCCTATTTACAGCACGAGGAAGATTTAAAGGTTCCAGTGGGCACTTTTCATAAGAGTTAGATATTTTTCTTAGATTCACTTCAACCATAGTCATTAGCTTCTGAGGGTGCAGATTCCCTCCAGCTCCCTCCAAGTCTTTTTTTTTATAAAAAATTTCAAACAAAATTATGGACAGAAAAATACTGTGATCAATCAAACTTTCTTCCTTTAAGAAAAATCAATTCACAATTCACAATATTTATGCAGTAATATTAATATCTTAAATAGAGAATTTTATTTGAAATTTTATAAAAAAAAAAAGAAAAATATGAGATTAACGATAGCTAAACCAATCCAACATTTACCTGAAGATTTGGAGGAAGCTGGAGGGAAAGGGAGTTGGAGGGAATGTTTAAAGCATTATGGAATTTTTAAGCTCCTCATTAATGGAAATGCAGTAATATTCAGAATCTTGTACTTTTTGAGGCATTATGGAATGTTTAAGCTCCTCATTAATGGAAATGCCTTCTGTGAGCCTGCACAAGGAAGAAAGAGTCATCAAGTAAATCTACCATCCTACAGGTCATTATGTTAACTGAACAGAAAAAAAAAATAATAATAATAATAATAATATTAGAAGGATAGGGTAGTACTTCAAGCTCATTCATAGCAGTAACACCAAGGACACATAGCAGTAATACAAGTAAAGAAGGCCAGTGGCAGACGAAGGAGTCAACAAAGTAGGCTTGGAAAGAATTTTGACAATGGAAGCGCGGAATGGAGGGTGGAGCCGAATCCATCATGAATCGCGCCTCTTTCTGCGATGCTTCGTCGTCTTATACATTGCCAGATGCTCATACACTGTCATCTGAGGAGAAGAAAGGAAAGTGATCGAACAAAGAGAGAGAGATGTCAGGAAGAAGGCCGGAGAAGATAAACGAAAAAGTTTGAACTTTGAAGCTGCCGGTCCAACAGGTCCGGCTTCTCTTATTGTTTTTGTCATTTCTTTTAACAACGGTTGAGATCGTTATTAAAACTTTTAGTAACAACTTTAATTGTTGTAAAACTTTTAACAACAATTAGAACTGTTGTTAAAAGAACAAGCATGTCTCTACTTGTATCTTTGCTGTCAGTCTAACGAAAGGAAGCCAATCTACTCCTGGACCTCTAGCTATTTTTTTAAAAAAATATGTTTATCATAAATTTTGTAGTAATTGTCTAAATTTTGTGATAATTAAATGGTGGAAAGTTCTACATTTTCATAGGAGAAGAACAAAAGAAAAAAAATCGAACTATGAGTTTTAAGAGAGAAGGGCATCATATTTTTCATGTACTAAATCTCACCAATGTTCATAAAACGGAAATTACTTATAATTCTTCGAATTAATTATAATTTAATATATATTTTAAAATATAACACTTAATTCTCTTAAATTATTATAAAAAAAATAAAAATATTACATATAAGGTTTAAATTAACTTTTAAAACTCACTTTATTATTATGTAATACCTGAAATCTTCTCCATCGTCTTGATTCTTTCTCTCACTCATTGTACAACGTGACAATCATGTAACTTTTAAGAAATAATTTTATTTTATATAACTTATTTATATTTTATAATAACTTAAAGGATGAAGGATGAAGCACTACAATTTAAAACAATCCAACACTAATCTCCCATTATTCAAACGGTTATTTTCTGCTCTGTTTTTTATTATTAGCTGACATTTACTAACTATATTTTTATATTTTTTATATATTTAATAATAATGTAAAACATATTTATATTTAATGAAAAAAAAGTAGCTCCGCTTCCCCAACGAAGTGCCATAATTGTATGTTTCTTTATATATATTTTTTTTTAAACGTGATATACACGCCTAGTAAATGAGTAGTTGGCTAAATTCATTTTTGAATGAATATTATATACAATGCACAAGGAGGTGGAGAAATTATTCAGAGGAAGTGCATTAAATGTTAAAAATGGATTCATTTTAGTTTATTATATAAATTTTAAAAACTTGAGTCACAAAGAACGGTGAGTGCGTAACTGGGGATTCGTATTTTATTAAAATGGATAATTATTTTTTCGTGTAAAACGATTTTTAAGAAAACTTTTCATCTCACGTATAATTATATTATTCTTATTTTAATTTTCTTTTTTGCTTGCAAAATTTTTTTCAAAATCCTCATAAATAATAGAATCCACATGAAATGATTAGGTAATGAAATAGGAACACTCAAAATGCAAAAATACATGTGGCTATTTTTTTTTTTTACAGATATCCAAACATCATGCAAATACTGACTAATTTAGATTTAAATTGTACAAAACCACAATAAATAATAAAAAAAATTTATCAAATTTTAACATATCTACATTCTTAAATAATAGAAGTTGAGACTACTAATTTAGTTAATATAATTTCTTAATAGATATACACGTTTTCTAGTACATGAGCAATGGGTAAAGTGCAGCATGAGATGGTGGCCACGTAAGGGAGCATCAATAATATCGGTTCTCCCTTGTAGATTGGCTTTTCAATTCGCAGGCCCCAGGACATACCAAATAGCCGAAAGACGCTCTCTTTAATAAATGGCCCTACTTTTCAAGTGACAAAAGCAAAACCAATATTTTCTTGGACTGGCTTACTTTTCTAGAGTCACGGGTTAAAAATCCTTGATTTTTTAAAATAATATAAATTGATTTTTTTTTCTACTAAGAAAATTAACACTATCCCACGAGTTAGATTAAACTGACCCATTACAAGTTTACAAGTCAAAAAATAAATAGATAAGTTGGCCTGTTTAATTCACATATCTCTTTATAAAAGATTAAGATTGTTCTTAACTTGCAAGCCACTTTTTTTTAAATAATTTTTATATTTAAATAATATAACTTTAAAATTATTTTAGTAAAAAAATTTAAATTTTTTTTATTAAAATACAATTTATACATGTAAAACATTACTTATTTAATATTTTTAAATAACAAATAACTTTAATTTTATACATCTAAAACATTATTTATTCAAATTTTATATTTCCATGCAGTCAGGACCCATTTTAACACTACTAGTAGAAATCTATGACTTCCAAAATCTTTCAAAGAAGAAAGGAAGAGGAGAAATGTATTGTCTTTTTTGCATATGGTAACATTAATGTTGTATAGATTTTGGGTAGCCTTTTCTTAAGGAGTGTATTGTTATGTTAGTTGTTTTTTGATCTTGGAAGTTGAGGCTTGTATTATGAGGATATTTCTCTTTGTATCTTGTAAAAATTTTTATACTACGGGCTTGGTGCCTTACGAATGAATAATATTTTTTCTATAAAAGAAATGAAAAACTCAATTCTTTTCCTGGGGACAAATTAACTAAACTTTTTGAACTTTCACACAAGGGAGTATATATTTGAAGTAGACTTAATAACGGGCTTGTTTAAAATAGGCCAAATTTTTATACAATAAAATGGTCTGGACTTTTTAAAATGGATTGAACTGTTTACTTTTTATAAAAAAAAATCTTACTTTTGTATGAATTAAAAGATTCTAATAATAATGTTATACTAATATAACATGAAATATATGTTAAACAATTGAATATTAATTTAAATAAAAAAATATTTATATATTATATATTGATAAAAAGTAATATATATATATATATATAGGTATATATATATATGTATTATATAGGTTATACATTTAATATTACATGTATAATATATTTTAAATACTATAATGTATAATATATATAATATTTTATTATTTAAATATGCACTTTATTATTTTTAAAAATATATAAATAATTAATTTGAACATACTAGACTCAAATTAGGCTTTAAAAAAGTTCGAGGCTAGCTATTTTTTTTAATTTTTTTTATTGGACCTCATTAGGTTTACTTTTATTTTCTTTGTTTTGAACGAATAGAAGTATATTTCATTAAATGCAAAGATGTACAAAGCCTAATACATGAAATGATATAGGATTTTAAGATAATAAATACTAATCAGACCTAAATCATGAGAAATCAGGTACCAATATTTAGAGTAGCACACCCTATATAATACTTGAATATTAAAAGAGGTAACACATTCTTAGACCGATAGGATTAAGACTAGAAATGTCTAACCCAAAGAGTGGACTATTTCTTTTAATACAGCTCTAAAAAGAAACAAAAGAAAAGGTAGAGCCAAGTACCATCTCCAGAGTCCAAAGCACGAGCACAACAGTCCCAAGGTAGCAGCACACCCAAAGCATCAGACTTGATGTCGCAACACACCCAAGGTCGAGTCATGCCCAGGACAGCAATCGAACTTTGCCTTCACCGACAACGACTTCAAGGTGGCAGTTGATAACATGCTTTTTCCATTTATTTTAGTCCCTATTTTAGTCCTTTTTGCCTCTTTAATTTTGTCAATTCTCTAATTTTATTATGTTTTGGAATTTATTTGGTATAAACTATTTATGGATTGAATGTGTCTCAATTTTATATTTTTAGAACTTGAATTGTAAAATGCTCAATTTAATTCCTACAAATTTTAATTTTGGAGAGAAAAGTGCTGACATGGACAAAGATGCTGATTTGGATGCTAATGTGGCACTTTTTAGGTGATGCAGATGCTGACTCGGTTGTGCTGGATGTGGGGCCCATTTGAACTCTTATTCAATGCCATGTAGTCAGAATTTTTGGGCAGAAATATTATTTTTTGTAGGTCAGAAAAGCATGGCTGAAATATTAATTATGCACCTCCCTTTTTCCATGTTTTCTGCCATAATTTTCTACTGCTGTTTGCTGTCTATCTGCTGCTGTTTTCCTGTCAAAGTGCTGCCACATCATGGAAGAAGCATCCAAGGAGGCATCTAGGACAGAATATTCCTTTAGGCATGTGTTAGATCAGTTTTATATTTTGCAAAACCGAAATTTATTGACGAAGCTAAGTCATTTTTCGAAAGGGAAGTCCTAGCACCATTTTTCTTCTTTCCTAGAGCAGCAGTGGCTGGGAGCAACACAGAGGCAACTCTCTAACTAGTTTTGAGGGAGAGGAAGCCTTCCCACTTGGGAATGGCTCTCATTCTCCCATTTTCTTTCCTTTTCTTCTATTTTCTTTCATAGTTTGTTAGTTTTCTGTTGTATTTTGTATATTTCTGTCATGTTCTTATTCTCTTCCATGTAATTTTCTGATGTTTAAAGATTGATGTAGTTTGGTTCTATGATGTTTTATTGCTGAACAATTTCGATTTTAATGCACTTTCGTTTAATGGAATGGATTTTACCGATTATTCTTCCTCTTGAATGCTTGATTAACCTTCAATGAGTTTGGGATTTTGATGTCTATGCTAGATTTAGCTAGATATTGAGCTTGACCTTGTAATTTCCACCATAAATTAGATTATCTAGACATAGATAGTTTTATTTATGTGGCTTGAATAATTTTCTTGAGCTTCATAACTTAATTGAATGGTTGATCTAAGATTTTAGTCAATTATTTTGGTTAAGTTAGATTGTAATTTCAAGGTTTTTAGATTCAATCATATTTTAAAAAATTGGCCAACGTTGAATGGATTGTAATTTAATTGAATTGTTCTTCAATGATTCAAAGATTAATTTGTCTATGAATTAATCGGATTAGACCAACAAAATCAATCTCATTTTCTTGTGTAGTCGGTCATTTGATGAAATGGAAATTGTACTTTAATTCATTTGGACCAATGAGTATTTTCTTGGCCAAAGTTCTATTTTATTTATTGTCCTATGAAGCTTGTTATTTATACATGTATGTGATTGCTATGTATTTGTAATGAGTAGAACAAGAGATAACATGTCATATGCAATTGCGGGGCATTGATGTGATTAGGACATGATCGGATTATATTTGAGTTATAGATTAGTGAAGATCTTCCTAACTATAATTTTAATATAATTCAGTCTTAGAAGATTTTCTGAGAATTTTAGATTGAAAATTACATAATAGAATTAGCCAAGAATATTCAAAGGAAAGGATGATGATGTACAATTCCATGGAATTTGTGACCAGTCCACATCTTTTCTCTGTTTTGTTTTCTATTTAGTTATTTAAATTTCAGTTATTTATATTGTGTTGTTTCAATCATCACCCCCCCTTTTTGTGTAATTTCTGAAATTTCCTTCATAAGTCTTAATAGCATTTCACTTAGCCTAATTGAATTTTATTTGATACCTCAATCTCTGTGGGACGATACTCTACTTATCACTTTCTTACTTGTTGCGACCCAGCATACTTGCTGGAATTTTATATGTGCTATAAATTATACGCACCAAGTTTTTGGCGCCGTTGCCGGGGATTGATGGTTGTCAAATTGATTTTTCTTTAAAGCCAAAGTGATGTTATTTTAGACATTGTCTTTTCTTGTTTTAGTTTTTACAATTTCAAGTGTTTTTAGCTTTTCAAGTGTCTTTATTAGTTTCATTTCTTCTTGTTACCTTGCTTATTTGATATATCTCTCATGTTATTTCTCTTTGTTGTGTGTGAGGTACTTGATCATTTTCCTTGACGAAGGAAATATAAAAAAAATCAAAGAGAAAGTAAGGAAAACAAAGAAGAAGCAACGCTAAGCATAGACACCAAATAAAGACTGGCTAAGGACTTTAAACCAAGCGCTCTTGGGAGGCAACCTAAGTTTTTCTAATCTTTCTCTTTTTAATTTTGTTGTTGTATTTCTTTCGTAATTTTAATTTTGTTTTAGTCTTTTTCTGTTGTCCATTTTTTTTTCTTTTCTCTGTTTTCTCTGTTTTGGCAAAACTTTGAGTCATCTTGCATGAATTTTCTGTACTGTTTGGCTATGGTTTTTGCCACTTTCTTTACATGTTTTTAAACCTTTATATGTCTTCTAGTTGTAGAATTTTATTTGGAGTTATTCGCATCCATTTTTGGGTCGTTCTATGTAGGTAAAGCTGTCTCGCCAGAAATTCTGCACTGCAGAGTTTTGCTACTCTGTTTTGTCCGAATTTGATGCTCACTTTTTAAATTTTTGATGGAGTTTTGGTGTGGAATTATGCATGATGAAATAGCTAAAGTGTAGATTGACTTAGCATGAAGAGAATTTAGTCTTATTTCTCTAAGGAATTCAAGTTAAATGGCAATGACATTGACTTTAATGAATTTGTAGTAATAGTCTTTTAGCTGTGAGGATTTGAGCCTAAGTGAAAAGTGCTATTCTTCTTGTTGTGTGTTCTCTATCATGGATTGTCACTCTAGAACTTGTCTTGAATCTTTGATTGAGGCTACATATCTTGTACATACTTGGAAATGATTTAGGCATTTGTTTCTTGTAACCATTGTTTAACCAAATAGCCTTCCATACGTTGTTCCCATTGTATGTCATTTTGTGCCTTAACCATTTTCTTTCTTGCGTTTTTCCACCACTTTTTCTTCGTACAAAAATATATTTTGTTTTCTCTTCCAACTTAAGATTTGAGGAGTATTTTAAATTCTTTTTAGGGATTGATGTGCTGAAAAATCTTGTGAATTTTGGGGTGTTTTGAACTATATTTCTTCTACTTCCTCTCAAGCAAAAGAAAAAGATTGGCCAATCAAGAAGAAAAAGAAAGAAAAATTTTGACTGACGTCATCAAAAAAAAAGGGAAGAAAGAATAAAAAAAATTGAAAAAAAAAGAAAATGATGAAAAAGAGGAGCAGGTAAAACATTGAGACCCAAAATTTATTTATACTCAATCTCTTATATTTCACTTGTAAATACTCTTCATTTTCTTGAGTTGTTGCCATATTTTGTTTCATTGTTCAATCTTTCCCTTTTGTTTCCCACTATTTTTCTACCCACATTACGACCTTGTAAAGTCCTTTTTGATTCAAGTATGTATTGGATTCAAGTAGTGGAGATTTAGATTCTTGACAAGCTTATGGTAGTAAATTTGTGATAGGATGATTTTGAGTGATTCCATCTTAAACACTTGAGAGAGTAGAGGATAAACACCTTGCCCTGTGAGGAGATTGTTACTTAAATTCATTCTTATCAAAATAATTGTCATGAAGCTTGCAAGTTTTTTTAAGAAAATAAAGATTAATTTTTCCTAGCGTTAAATCTTTCCAAATTTTAATTATTTCATTATTGTATATTTTCTACACTTTGCTTGTTGTGTTCTTTGGTTGTCTCTGTTGTATTTAATTGATTTTGCCCAGGAGTGCAAAAGGCCTAGTGTGGGGGATTTGATAACATGCTTTTTCCATTTATTTTAGTCCCTATTTTAGTCCTTTTTGCCTCTTTAATTTTGTCAATTCTCTAATTTTATTATGTTTTGGAATTTATTGGGTATAAACTATTTATAGATTGAATGTGTCTCAATTTTATATTTTTAGAACTTGAATTGTAAAATGCTCAATTTAATTCCTACAAATTTTAATTTTGGAGAGAAAAGTGCTGACATGGACAAAGATGCTGATTTGGATGCTAATGTGGCACTTTTTAGGTGATGCAGATGCTGACTAGGTTATGCTGGATGTGGGGCCCATTTGAACTCTTATTCAATGCCATGTAGTCAGAATTTTTGGGCAGAAATATTATTTTTTGTAGGTCAGAAAAGCATGGCTGAAATATTAATTATGCACCTCCCTTTTTCCATGTTTTCTGCCATAATTTTCTACTGCTGTTTGCTGTCTATCTGCTACTGTTTTCCTGTCAAAGTGCTGCCACATCATGGAAGAAGCATCCAAGGAGGCATCTAGGACAGAATATTCCTTTAGGCATCCTAGCACCATTTTTCTTCTTCCCTAGAGCAACAGTGGCTGGGAGCAACATAGAGGCAACTCTCTAACTGGTTTTGAGGGAGAGGAAGCCTTCCCACTTGAGAATGGCTCTCCTTCTCCCATTTTCTTTCCTTTTCTTCTATTTTCTTTCATAGTTTGTTAGTTTTCTGTTGTATTTTGTAGATTTCTGTCATGTTCTTATTCTCTTCCATGTAATTTTCGGATGTTTAAAGATTGATGTAGTTTGGTTCTATGATGTTTTATTGCTGAACAATTTCGATTTTAATGCACTTTCGTTTAATGGAATGGATTTTACCGATTATTCTTCCTCTTGAATGCTTGATTAACCTTCAATGAGTTTGGCATTTTGATGTCTATGCTAGATTTAGATAGATATTAAGCTTGACCTTGTAATTTCCACCATAAATTAGATTATCTAGATATAGATAGTTTTATTTATGTGGCTTGAATAATTTTCTTGAGCTTCATAACTTAATTGAATGGTTGATCTAAGATTTTAGTCAATTATTTTGGTTAAGTTAGATTGTAATTTCAAGGTTTTTGGATTCAATCATATTTTAGAAAATTGGCCAACATTGAATGGATTGTAATTTAATTGAATTGTTCTTCAATGATTCAAAGATTAATTTGTCTATGAATTAATCGGATTAGACCAACAAAATCAATCTCATTTTCTTGTGTAGTCAGTCATTTGATGAAATGGAAATTGTACTTTAATTCATTTGGACCAATGAGTATTTTCTTGGCCAAAGTTCTATTTTATTTATTGTCCTATGAAGCTTGTTATTTATACATGTATGCGATTGCTATGTATTTGTAATGAGTAGGACAAGAGATAACATGTCATATGCGATTGCGGGGCATTAATGTGATTAGGACTTGATCGGATTATATTTGAGTTATAGATTAGTGAAGATCTTCCTAACTATAATTTTAATATAATTCAGTCTTAGAAGATTTTCTGAGAATTTTAGATTGAAAATTACATAATAGAATTAGCCAAGAATATTCAAAGGAAAGGATGATGATGTACAATTCCATGGAATTTGTGACCAGTCCACATCTTTTCTCTGTTTTGTTTTCTATTTAGTTATTTAAATTTCAGTTATTTATATTGTGTTGTTTCAATCATCACCCCCCTTTTTGTGTAATTTCTGAAATTTCCTTCATAAGTCTTAATAGCATTTCACTTAGCCTAATTGAATTTTATTTGATACCTCAATCTCTGTGGGACAATACTCTACTTATCACTTTCTTACTTGTTGCGACCCAGTATACTTGCTGGAATTTTATATGTGCTATAAATTATACGCGCCAGCGGTCAAGAATTCCCATCCCGCAAACCACCATGAGTCTTTACTACCTTCAACAAAAAAAGAATGTGGTTAAGCCTCCAAAAAGATCAACGCTGCATTAGATTTGAAAAGTAAAGGAAGGGGTGACTCCGCATAGAGGCAACAATAGTTTCCAGCAAAACATACGGCACAACCACTAACAATACACATATAGTTTCACTAATCTGGCCCAGTGTCACTAACACTTTGAGCAACAAAGCTCAACACTGCGTCTGGATCTTGGTCCCAGATGCACAGCCCAGAAAGGACCACCCTTCCGAAGAGCTAGAGAGCCTCTGGTGTCTTCATGTGCAGCTGTAATGCCACCAGTTTGAAAGCAACCTAGATGAAAAATGGGATAAAGCAATGAGCGATAAAGGAAGGGAGATGAAACTACAGCAGAAGAGAAGAAAAAGGGGAGGGCCAGGGCAGAAAAATGGGTTCAAGGAAGGTTGAGGCGAAGCTAACTAAAGAAATGGGGACCAAAGACAGAAAAGAAGAGGAAGAAGAAGAGGAAGGGGACAGAGAGGGAGAGGAAGATGATGAAGAAGAGGAAGGGGAAGGGGAAACTCTCACAGGGAGAGGGGGACGGCAGGTGAAGGCTGCCTTTTTGACGACCGAAGAGGTTGGTCGGAGTCAAGCAAAGTCAAGAGATAATAAAGGATACACAAATACAAGAACGAAAATGGGTATATGTATTGACTCCATATGTTTTGTTGATATTAGGTTTACTTTTCGACTCAGGTCTAATTTGAAGACAGGTGTTTGGATTGGCATAGGGCCCTTGAACCTCAATTTTTAGACACTTCCTTTTACGAATAGGCTATTGAGTCATTGCTAAAAGGCTATAGGGAAATGGAGCTTGAGCATTCCCTTTGGATGTTATGGGCCAAAAATTCTATGGGGACATTTGGTAGGCAGCTTTCTGCTGGAAAAGAAAGTGTCTTTCCAACACTATGACTTTTTTTCGTAGTTTGGTGTGACCTACTATAGCAGTTGGAAATGGAACTTTAAATTCTCTCTTCCTTCAAATTGAGTGTTTTGGCTTCTATCGCATTTTGGATGAAAAACTGGTCATTTTGATGGAAAGCAAAGAAAAATTCCTTATTTGCCTACGTTCTGTTCATTCAAATGTCGAGAATGCCCTGATGCCTTAAGAAATGTTGATAAGGTCTTGTGGCTGCCGTTGTAAGCTCTGATCTTACCACTGAGTCCCCAGTCGCTGTTGGATTTTCCAAACTATTTGTCTGGCACTCGTCCTTCATCTATGACCACGATTGTGCACACACTTTATCTGATCATCCTCATCTCACGTCTCACAGTAAGCTCTCATTTTGCCGTGTTAGCTTTTTTTTTTTGCATTTTCTATTAATCTCCTATCTTATTAGTACTTTTGTGTTTATAAATCTCTTTGTTCTCTATTTTTTTGTGAGCAATCATTTTTTTTCATCCGCTATTGCAATTATATAAGCACTGCATAAAATCTCTTATGAGTAATTTGTTGTTCTGTAGCATAATTTTACTTGCTATAATTACTTGTAAAATAATTTTTCATAATATCCTTGTACTAATGCCAACAAGAACGGGAAGAGTAGCCTGTTTGCACATGTCCAACATTGTGACTTATACAGTGGTCTCTCATTTTAGAATAATTACATCACTTTGTCAGCAAATAAAGCTATCATTACAGCACTAGTTAGTTATTTTGTGAAGAATCAACATTAGCAAAACATTAGAAAAAATCTTTGACGCATGAAGCATCTTTGGTTAACACTTTATCTGATTGTGGGATACCATGTTACAGTTATGGATGGATTGAGAAAGCAGATAATTGCAAAAGCAATTGGTTTAGTTGTGTCATAGTGGATTTATACAGTAATTACTATTTGGAAATACTATATCTCTATTAATGGGGTTGATAGGCGTCAGATTAGTAGGGTGCCTTAAACAGTTGACTTCCACTCTCATAGAGCTCATTTTAGGAGCCTGATATATAGCAGTGATAAAGTATGTTTTGACTTAACAATGATGAATAGGTTAATACTAGATAGACTTTGTGAGATGCTTGATTCCATATGAGGACTTAAACCTACCAAAAACATGCTTGTAGATGAGCAAGTGTCAATATTTGCACATATTTTATCTTATCATGTGAAGAATAGGGTTATCCAACAACAATTTAAGAGATCAGGCGAGAGTGTGAGTAGGCATTTTAAGAGGGTACTCAATGCAATGATGCATTTAGGAGGAGTACTTTTCAAATCCCCTGATCAGGTGCCTATTGATTCAGTAGATCCCAGGTGGAAATGGTTCCAGGTATTCTCTGTTTTCATATTTTATTATGTGATCAAGTTGTGTATGAATTGTAAATTAAGCCATGACTATGATTTTTCTATAGAATTATGTCGGTGACCTTGATGGAACACACATAAGACTTATAGTTCCAATGGAGGACCAACCACGATATAGAAACTGAAAAGGTGAGATTACAACTAATGTGCTAGGCATTTGCTCCCAAGATGGCCAATTCATCTTCATCTTGCCTGGGTGGGAAGGATCTGCAGCTGATGGACAAGTTCTATGTAATACAGTTTCCAGGAGAAATTAACTAGGAGTTCCATCAAGTGAGCATCGAAAATTGTTTGAATACAAGTTGGTAGCTATGTATGAGCACTGACATATAGATTGTTGTCTTTGAAGGGTGTTATTATCTAGTGGACGCAGGGTTTACCAATTGTGAGGGGTTTCTAGCACCTTATAGAGGATAGAGATATCACCTTAATGAGTGGAGATGTGGTTCTCAACCTACAAATCCTTGTGAGTTCTTCAACATGAAATACTCAGCTGCACGTAACGTGATCGAGAGGTGCTTTGGTTTGTTGAAAGGGCGATGGGTCATACTTAGAAGGCCCTCATTTTATCCTGCTAGAACACATAATTGAATTATAATTGCCTGTTGCCTACTTCACAATCTCATAATGCGGTATAATCAATTGGATCCATTTGAAGATCCAGAAGGAATAGAATTAGCAGAACTATCTGATGATGAAGATGATCTGACTATAATTGAGCCCACTAATGAGTGGAGTTAGTGGAGAGATAGCCTAGAAAATGAAATGTATCATGAATTTAGGCGTAGGCGAAGATGAAAAACTTCTTATGTTTTGATAATTCAACGACTATAGTGTGACATTAATTGCATTGTACTAATGTTTGACTATTGTAGTGTTATAAGACTGCACATTGGGCCTTTTTTATATTTTGATATTTGCTATTTTGGGTTGGTAGTTAGCACCCTCATTTTTTACTTTTATAGTTTGATAATTATTTACACATAATGCAGTTTGGTAAGTATTTACTGACTGATAGCATGGCACACCACTGGACACCTGAGGAGGATGAAATGCTAGTGGACACACTTGTGGAACTAAAGGTGGCCGGAGAGTTGTATCGTTGTGAAAAGTCCTTCCAGTCAGGTTACTTAAAAAAAATTGGAGAAGAAACTTGATGAAAAGGCCCCCGGCCATAGGCTTCTAGGAAATCCACACATACTATCCGGGATGAAGACATTGAAGAGTAGCTGACAAGCTGTGTATGATCTGCTTCATGCATCGAACACTAGTGGGTTTGGATGGGACCCTGTGTCAAAGTGTGCTGTAGCTGAGCCTGCTATATAGGATGCCTATCTACAGGTGTATTTGATTACTCTTCTCTACTTGTACCTACTTGTTGTTTGACTCTGCTCTATGTATGTTATATAACTTTCTGCATTTATTTTCCTCTACAGTCAAACAAGAGTAAGGCAGCTTAGAGGGACAAGTCCTTTCCGCTATACAAGCGACTATGCATCGTCTTTGGGAAGGACTGTGCAACTAGACAAGATGCACAGACTCATGTTGACATCACAGAAGATCTGGAAAGCCAAATTGCAGAGGATGAGCACATCATTCCAGTTAAAGAGGAATTGCTGCTTGACTCTGTCATGCCTGATGACACTGTTGGAATGTTGTATGCCTCTTATAGTTCAAGGAGAAAGCGAAGGAAAAGCAATGGCAATCAAGTTTTTACAACTACTGACCTTAGTGATTCCATTCAAGTGGCATCCACTAGTATTGCCATATCCCTTGATAGGCTGACCGGTGAAATAAATCTGATGGAGATGAGTATGCTTGAAAGAAAAGAAAGACTGTTTGGAGACTTGATGAAGTTCAATGGTCTTACTGAAGTAGAGATACTTCAAGCTAATGTGGTGATTGGAAGGGAGCAATGTCTTCTAGTTTAACTACTCTCTATACCTGATGACTTGAAGGTTGCATAGATCAGATCTATCATCTAGTGTGTTATGGAGGAGCATATTGCTCTAAGGTAGTGAAAGTTAGTTGTAAAAGTTTGACCATTGTAAGTTATATGTATTAGGTAATAAATATCTGGATTGAAATTACTTTGCTAAGAGGGATATACCTTTTATTAGTTGTTTGGAAATTTTGGGACTTAAAAAATTTGTGAAGTATATAGGTAACCGGTCTGATGAGGTTGTTAGAGCATTTTACACTACTTTTGAGTATATACCCACATATAACCTCTTTACTGCTACTGTTAGGGGAACAAAAATCCTTATTAATGAAGATAAATTTGCTATGATTATTGGTATTCCTCCACCAGATGAGGATGCTCTGTGCTTCACTGATAATTATCACTCACTGAATTCTATTCTTTATAGCAAAGAGGAAACTTATAAGACCATCAATAGGGAAGATAAGTTTTCTGGTCAAGGCATCAAAGTTGGCAGTATAGATGCCAATGATAGATTGCTGTTAAGCACTATCACACATATTTTGGTTAACAAACCAGGAAATTGGGTTGGGGCCAGTGAGGCTGAGTTCTTTATTATGGCTTATATTTTAAATGGTAGACAATTCAACATTCCATATTTCATGATACAACACATGGCCACCTGTTCTGTTCAACAAAAGTTACCCTTGCCTTACGCTATAATCGTCTCTAAAGTTGTTAAGCACTGCAAAATCAACTATCGCTTTAGTGTTATGAAACGTACCACCATTATTGATTGCAATTCCCTGAGATGAATGAACTTTTAGTTGTTTGATGATAAATGGTTACGTGCACCAGAAAACTTAACTATGAAAAGGGCTAGGGAAAGATGAGAATAACATACGGGTATAGCCAACATTGAAGATGTAGAACAAGAAGCTGGAGCAAATACAGCAGGTCCTTCCATATCAGTTGATACATCCTTTAGTAAGCTAAATGATCTGTTGGATAATTCCAATCATATGTTGAGTTTGATGGAATCTATGAACACTAGACTAATTTCCTTTCAGGTCAAAACAGTCTCAGAAATGGATTCTATAAACACTCGTCTAACCAACTTTGAAGTAAACACAGCCTCAGAGATTCAACAAATAAAAAATATGATACATGACCTTAATCGATAGTTATGAGTAGTATCCGAAGATTGAAGACTTTGATGACACATGGAGAAATTTGGGGCTGTATAATATTATATTAGATCTTTATGAGCTTTATATTTTGTAAGCTTGGATTACAATTTGCATGGTGTATGGTTATGACTACTCAAAACCTTGTTTACAATTGCAATTATATCAGCTTTTGTGCTTACTTGTGTATTGTTGTAATGCACTAATTCAATTTCACTAAAAATATTGATTCAGTAGTAGTAATTGACCAGTTAATATTCAATTTCACTGATTCAAAGTTAACCAATTTCATTGATTCCATAAACCACAAATAACAAGGTTTTTTACACTTTAACATACCAAAGAAACAACATCAGCACCATGGCTACAATAACATAAATATATTGCTATCAAGTTGTATCTTCACCCCACACATTTCACTTTTCATTCTAGCCATGTCACGTTTTATCTCGGCCACATCTCTTTTTTAACATAGCCATATCACTTTTGAGCCCAGCCATATCAACATCAACTGGTGTGACAAATTCATCTATGTAATATAGGCTAACTTGTCATTCTCCATCACTTGTCTGCTCCATCTTCACCCATTGTAAGATTCAACATCGTTCTTTTGTACATACATCATACACTCGATTTGGGTTATCATCAAAGTTAGATACTTTGATCCTAACAGCTTTTCTGCACCTGCACTTCCTGCTGCACAACCAAAGACCGTCTTTGTAGCGCTGTTTGCAACACTACATATCAAACCTACAGGCATAATGTATTATGGGTGAAGAATGAAAGATGATCACATTTGTATATCAACACAAATTAATTAAGCATAAACCAAATTTTGAAAACAGATTCAAAGCACAAACATCGCAAATTGCATCTAATATAGTCCAACAAAGAAAATCATACCAGGGGTAAAAATTGATTCAAAGTTAACCAATTCATTGATTCCATTAATCTACTGAAGAGGACGTCGTTGTTGAGAAAGTTCAGTTGCAGCGTCGATGATAGGGAGTTAGGGTGGGATGTCGACGTGAGCTTCACAAGCAGTGGGAGAATGTAGTTGGGGTTTTCTAAATCAAAATTAGGGCAAATAAAACAGGGGTAAAAATGTCATTTTATTTTAATTTTCCCTTTTATTTCTTTCAACAAATACATATCAAATACACAAAAAATTCTATTCCTACTCTATTTTCTATCTCATACCAAACATTTTTTCATTCTCTTTTCCATTTTTCATTCTCTTTTCCTTTCCATTTTCTTACTTCCTTTCAATACCTACTCTTTCTAAAATATCAAATGCCCCCTATGTTTCAGTCCTAGGCAAAGAGGGCCTATTTTCTTTTGGAGCATGGGCTAGACACCAAAAAACTAAATGGGCTCAAATCAAATTGACAAACAAGTCCCTTAAGTGTTTTTTTAATTTTGTTTATTATTATTATTATTATTATTTTTTAACTGCCTAAGATGCAAGTCTAGTTGATCCATAATGGAGCAAACCAAACCACTTTTAAATTTTAATGCCACGAGAGGAGAAGGCCTGAAGATAATTTTGGGTTTGAAATTAGACCTTCAATAAAATTAATATTGTCAAAGGTAAAGGTAAAAATGGATTTCTTTATTAAAATCAAGATTTTCTGTTTTTAAAAATTTTTAGTAAAAAAATTTAATTGTTTTATTAAAATATAATTTATACATGTAAAATATTACTTCTTTAATATTTTTAAATAATCAATAACTTTAGTTTTTCATATTTTCTTTTAAAATTAACTATATAATATTTAAATTTTAAAATTCTATATTAATTTTTAAAAAATTAAAAAAAAAATTTCATATCCAAATTTGCTATATTTATTGAATATAAGGTTATAAATATTTAAATGTGATAAAGTGAGATAATTTATACTAAATTATATATTTTTTGTAAAAAACAAAAAGATTAAAAAAAAGGAGTCGGCTCACAGGTTTAGCTTGTCTAGCTTGTGGGCTAAATAGGCCAGCCCATTTTAAACAAGCTTGTTTTTTAACCCAAGATCGTTCATTTATAGACGGTTCTGAACTGACCTGTTAAACACAGGCCAAAAATTGACAGTGCAAAATAAAATACAAAACTGATGAGAAAGTGTCGGGGTTAGAACATGAGAAGAGGCCAATTTCAGCCCTCTAACCTAAACCCAAATTAATAACTTTTGCAGTGTGTGTTTAGAAAAATATTACGCAGAATTACTTTCCAATAGAATTAATGTAGTATTACATATAATATTGTATATATACAATTAAATATGACATTTAATATACCTATTACTTAATTAATGCAGATCCCAGTACTTAATATTTTCCAAGTGCCCGTTTCGGACCATTTCCCCCATGTCCTTAGAAAATTCCTCAGCAGGGTAAACAATGAAGAATAACAGTCGCACTGTGCCAGATCGACACCAAAGGCCAACAATGATCAATCTACCAGCTACCCACCACCAAGTAATTTTTCTTGAAGAATTTTGTTTCCAAATTTCTGTATGTTGTTTTGGATGTTGGTCTGAACTTTGTTTCTTGAAGAATTTTGTTTTCATATTTCTCTCCTACTCTTTGGTCTAAATACATCTGAGGGATCAACGAGAGAAGTACACTTAGTATTTTTTTGAGACTATTTTTTTATTATTCTAATTCATAACAAAAGTCACACTTAATATCACCTTTGATAGTGACAAACCATGGTTGCTATTGGTGCCTTAGATCCGGGGATTAAAATTGTGATCTATTTTGAGCACCAAATGAATATTTTTCAATAGCAAGCTTATAACACCTTCAATGTATTTTAGTAGCATCTTTTGTCACCACTAAATGTGTTTTAGTGTTATCTTTTTAAGTTATAATTGAAAATCTCTCGATGACTCAAAAGATGTCATAATTCTTTAGTATAAAACTCTTATGTTAAGTGCAACTGCAAACCCCCTTAACACTCTAAATAGCTAAATTTTAAAATCCTAAACTCTTTGTTCATTTCGTAAAACCTTAAAACCTACACCCTTAATTTTTAAATCATATAACTTTAAGCTTTCTTTCTAATGTAGGGATATTAATATTTTGAATACATGATGATATTAACCCAAATAAAATACTCAATATCCATTAGATTCGGGAGATCAAGTTTAAAAGCAGGAGTTAGTCTTTCAAGATAGCAAATTCTGGTGTCCCACTAAGAAAGATATTCACATTTTGTGTTCGATAGTATATCAAATGAGATTGTTTCTAATGAAAGATACTTATAAAAAAATATATCCATTAAATATTGAAAAGGATAAGGATAGTGAAATTTAATACTTGATGCGTATTGGACAAATGTGAATATTAGCCTTATACATCCTACATCCATTTAATATGAATGGTACCATCCAATAATTATCTATATAATATATAATACAAGTTAAAATATAAAACATAAAAATTACAAAGAATTTAATTGTTTGTATTGTATAATTAGAATTGTCCTTTCCTATTTAAATTATGTTAATTGCATGAGATACTAAGATTTGTTTGTTTTAAGATAATTTGCCTTTTTGTGAAGTTTTGATAAAACTGAAAAATTCTTTTCTTGGGTATTTACCACTATGGTGTTTGGGGTACTTAATAACTAACTCAAGATACCCAACATTCATTATGTTACTCCTTGCCTTTTTTTTTTTGATATCTTTAATATTTGGACTGTTTCTTTTCTTTAAATTCACTTAAAGTGTGAATATTAGATATTTTGAATGAATAAGGATGTAAATTAAAAAAAAAAAGTGATACTACATTACCATTCTTATTTTAAAGGGGTAATTTTGTCTTTAAAAGTTAAAAGTCAACTAATTTTATTACTTTCATTAATTAGAACAATTATTTTCATTAATAATTATTATTCCTTAATTTGAAAACATTTAAAGCAATATCTTATCTTTATATTATATAAAGAAGTTTCATCAAGCATCATTTACATTAAATGTAAGTTGTTTCTAATTGGTGGATTACCTCCTGAGCATTTAATGTTGCTCTTTTATGCTCTTTAATGCATGTGAACTGCCTCTTATGTGCTTTGAAGTGGGAGAGAGAGCCAGTGGAAAGCCCTCCACATACTGCCTCATAGTCATAGTCAAAAATTCTGTGTGCAATCAAAAATTCTGCATTAATGACTTTGACCAAAATTAAAGAAACTGACCAAAATTCAAAATTCAAACCACATATATTTTATACATCTTTCTAATATCAATAGTATATTTCTCATTATCTCTCTCTCCCCATAGGGGGAAAATGGAAGAAAAAGTGAAGAAAATCGAGTCTAGTTTGTCTATAGTTGAGGCACCAAATGCACTCTGCATTTGAATATCTGACCATTCATTTGATAAATGATTCAATCATTTAGCTTGTGCCACGTGCTCTATCCTATTTTCCATACAGAGGCTGCCACGCGTCCTTATCCTCTACCATCCCGTTGTTTGTGAGTTGGAGAGTGAGAGAGTGACAACTGCAAAAGGGAGAGAGCAAGAGAGTGAGCAACGGCGAGAAAACAGTATTGCCATCTTCAGCCACCGTGTTTCGGCCTCCTCCTATGTCCTCTGCCTTCTTCCTCTCCTTTTTTGTTCTCCCCTGTAGAGGCTCTCATCAACTAGTCCAGCTTATATTGGTTGAACAATCCTTCTTGTCTCTTTGTTTCTTCACTCCTATCACGAAACACACGAGCGAAGCGATGAGGACTTAAACGCCTATGGTGAACCCGATGATCACTGCATTTTTGTTGTGCTTCTTCTTGTACCGTGGGCGGATTAAGCTGTCAACACCGTGAACTTGTGCGCTCTACCCCATCGATGGCCACTTTCGACCCCCCAAAGGCTCCACTACCTCCCCCTAAGTTTTACGACGCCCTCGAGAACCCCAACGGCACCATCGATGACAACCTCAATGACGTCGAGTGGTTCTCTGTCATGTCCCTCACTTGCACCTTCTCATTCGCTGATTCCTTCTCTCTTATTGGTAAAGCCTTCAGCTCTACTTCTCCTCTCTAGCTCTACATAACAGACCACTCGAGAGCACCAAGGGTATCTAAACCTATACCCAGTTGCAATATCTTTTCCCATGAAGGCACGCTTGATATTTAAAAGAAAGGAGTCCACATCAGTGTCCCAAGGGAAGGGATCAGATAAAGGTTCATTGGTATTTACTATAAACTTTGATGAACCATTAGGATGCAAAACATAGTGAGTGCCTTCCAATATTTTGGTTGCGATGAGAAGCTATTGCCCCTTAGACTCAAACTGCGGGAACTAGATTTTCCAATTATTTGTTTAAGGCTATGCCAAAAGGATCCACCAAGAGTTTTTCTCTTGATGCATTGCATGCGACCATGCTATTAAATCCCCAAGAGAATCCTGTTAAATCCATAAATAATCAAACAATCAAGGAAAGAACATGATTAGTTAGAACTACATACGAGTAATATATGGTACAATATAAAAAAAATTCTCAGTCAACTACTGCTTCCTGCATCCTATTAAATTCAAAAAGATTCACAGATCGTATACAATCACCATTGAACTTCCAAACTTAGATGCCATGGAGGAAAACATATAGTTTTCAACGTAATTCAAATACCAAAAGAAGAAAATGATCAAATAAAAGAAAGAAAGAAAGAAAAGAAAAGAAAACCATTTGGATTAGTGAATGAATGAAAATCTAAGAACCTTTGTGACTTGATTTTTGATATATTGCTTGATGTTTTATGATGCTCATGAATGAAAACCTTTGGTCAATGAATTTTTGACATATTGCTCGAGGTTTATGAATGAAAAAACCTTTGTCGATGAATTTTCTTGGTAGATTGATGGACCATGCATTTTTTTCTCTCACACGCAATGTTTTTACAGCGAGACAGGGGAGAACGAAAAAGAAGAGGAAGAAGGCAGTGGAAGGAGGAGGAGGTTAGAACACGGTGGTTGACAGCAGCAATATTGTTTTCTCGTCATTGCTCACTCTCTTGATCTCTCCCTTTCGCAGTTGTTACTCTCTCATTCTCTAACTCACAAACAATAGAAGGTAGAGGACAAGGACTTGTGGCAGCCTCTGTATGGACAATGAGATGGGACACGTGACACAAGCTAGATGGTTGGATTATATACCAAATGAATGGTCATATATCCAAATCTAGAGTGCATTTGGCGCCTTAACTATAGACAAACCGAACTCAAGAAAATCAAGGAGGGGAATGAAGGTTTGGAGGAAGATGTGTTAGCCCTAATGTATTATGCTATAAGTTTTGATGATGACAAATATGTGGGAATTATAGTATGATTTAATCTTCTTGGACCAAATGAATGATTTAATCTTCTTGGCCCAAATGAATGATTTAATCTTCTTGGCCCAAAGTATGATTTAATCTTTCTTAGCCCAAATAGTATGATTTAATCTTCTTGACCCAAATGAATGATTTAATCTTATTGGCCCAAATGCATGATTCAATTTTTCTTGGCCCAAATATATTTAATGCTTTATATATTTATATATAGTAATATAAATTGATTTTTGATAAAATTTATTGTTGTTTTAATATAATTTGAAAAAGAATGCTTTTTACTGTAGCACTTTTGAAAAAGAAATTTGATTGTTGAAAAAGTATGATAAAGTTTATTGGTTGTTGAAAAAGTATGATAAAGTTTATTGGGTGTTGTAATATAATTTGAAAAAGAATATCTTTTACTGTAGCACTTTTGAAAAAGAAATTTGATTGTTGAAAAAGTATGATAAAGCTTATTGGTTGTTGAAAAAGTATGATAAAGTTTATTGGGTGTTGTAATATAATTTGAAAAAGAATATCTTTTGCTGTAACACTTTTGAAAAAGAAATTTGATTGTTGAAAAAGAATGATAAAGTTTATTGGTTGTTGAAAAAATATGATAAAGTTTATTGGGTGTTGTAATATAATTTGAAAAAGAATATCTTTTACTGTAGCACTTTTGAAAAAGAAATTTGATTGTTGAAAAAGTATGATAAAGCTTATTGGTTGTTGAAAAAGTATGATAAAGTTTATTGGGTGTTGTAATATAATTTGAAAAAGAATATCTTTTGCTGTAACACTTTTGAAAAAGAAATTTGATTGTTGAAAAAGAATGATAAAGTTTATTGGTTGTTGAAAAAATATGATAAAGTTTATTGGGTGTTGTAATATAATTTGAAAAAGAATATCTTTTACTGTAGCACTTTTGAAAAAGAAATTTGATTGTTGAAAAAGTATGATAAAGTTTATTGGTTGTTGTAATAAACTTTGAAAAAGAATACTTTTTACTGTAGCAAATTTGAAAAAGAATATTGATTGTTGAAAAAGGTTGATAAAGTTTTTTTGGTTGTTGTAGAAAGGTTGAAAAATGATGATGAAGCTTACTGTAGCAATTCTGACTAAAGCAGTCACTATAGCAGCAAGGTTTCACTATATAAAGGGGACTTCACAACACCATTTGCATCAAGCTTCAATTGTTCATTTCTCATATTATCTTGAGTTTCATTCTCTCTAAATTGCTAGAGAAATATTCTGAGCTTAATTTCTGTGTTATCTACACTTTGAGAGTGTCCACCATTATTTTCCTTAAGCCTTCAAATTTAGTTGCTCAAGGATTGGTTCCTTGAGTTAGTGTTTAAGAGAAAACACATTGTACGGGGGAGAGACACCCTTGAGGAAGAAAAGATCTCTATGTTGTAGTGGCTTACAAGTGCCCAATTGCATAAACTTGTGGTTTATAGTGAAACACTCAAGAAGTTATCTTAAGGACTGGATATAGGCTTGGTTTAAGCCGAACCAGTATAAATCTCGCTGTTTGATTTTCTCTTCCCTTGCTCTTTAATTATTTATATGTTCTTTACTTTGTTGGACTCTATATTCATTTATCTTTTTAATTGTCTTTGATTAATTGTACTCTATATTTATTCATCTTGATCATACTTATTTTACTTTCATAAAAGCTTGGCATTGTTTTTAAAACTTCTTAAACTTCCATCAAGTCTTCGCAATTTTTTTTAAACCCAATTCACCCCCCCTCTTGGGTCCTAGCCATTTCTATCAATTGGTATCAGAGCTTAGGCTCTTGATCAAAGACTTAATTGTCTAAGAATTAAAATATGGCTGGCTTTGGTGATTTTGTTTTACCTGAAAGAAGTTCCTTTACCAAACCCCCTAGTTTTAATGGAAACCATTACACTTATTGGAAGTCTAAGGTGAGAATGTTTTTTGATGCGGTAGACCTTGATCTTTGGGATGTTGTGGAAAAAGGTCCCTATACTCCTACTAAGGAGGTTGAAGGGAATGTTATTCCAAAACCCAAAAGTGAATGGAATGATACCGAAAAGAAACTTATCCATCTTAATGTCAAAGCAAAGATGATCATAGTTAGTGCTTTAAATTAAGATGAATATTTTAGAGTTTCTAACTGTGCAAGTGCTAAAGAAATGTAGGATACTTTAGAAATTGCACATGAAGGAACTCTTGGAGTCAAAGAGTCAAAAATAAGTACTCTCACCAATGAATATGAAAATTTCAAAATGAAAAGTGATGAGAGTATTAGTGAAATGCAATTGAGATTCACTCATATTACTAACCATTTGAAAGCTCTTGGTGTTTCTTATTCAGAAAAATCACAAACCACCAAGATTCTAAGATGTCTTACCCCGGAGTGGAAGGCAAAGAGGATTGCGATTATGGAAGTAAGAGGAGAGTCAATGAATTCCCTCACAGCCTTGTTTGGGAACCTCCAAAACTATGAGTCCAAAATAATAGAGATGAGGCAAGAGGAAGAAACCAAGAAAAAGAAGACTCTCTCCCTTAAATCATCTTCTTCTAAGAGGGTGGAAATCGATAGTGATGAGGGAGAAGAGGAACTTGAAATCAATGATGAAGACATTGGTCTCTTGGTCAAAAGATTTAGTAAATTCCTAAAAAGGAAGAATACAAGAAGATGGAGAAGAGACCAAGATAGCAACAAGGAAGGTCCCACTTGTTATGAATGCAAAAAGGTTGGACACATCAAATGGGATTGTCCACAATTCATCAAGAAGCAAGAAGGAAAGAAAAGCTATGACAAAGTGAAAAAGAAAGCATATATTTCTTCTGTATGGGGAGAAAGTGAATCCGATGAAGAAGAAAATGAAGAAGCCAACCTTTGCCTTATGGCAAGAAAAGATGAAGAGGTAAACATTCTTGAACCTTTACACTCTTTTGATGAATTACAAGATGCTTTTGAAGAACTACACAATGAATCTTTAAAGCTTGCTAAAAAGTTAAGTTTTTCAAAGCAAAAAATTTCCTTAGTTGAGGATGAAATTTCAAAATTGAAAGATGATCTTATTGCACTTAAAAAGGAAAGGCTTGTTTTTGAAGATCAAAACAAAATTTTGCAAAAAGAAAATGCAAGCTTAAAAGAATTGATTGTCTTTCCAAAAGAAAATTGTCCTTGTTGTGAATGCATTGAATTAGAAAGGGAAAATAAAGATTTAAAAAATATCCTTGCAAAATTTACACTAGGAAGAGACAATTTGAACATATTGCTTGGAAAACAAAGATGTGTATTTGACAAAGCCGACTTAGGATATAAGCCCAAAGCTAGTCAAAAATACTACAAGAATTTCTTTGTTCATGCAACTATGTCAAGTAGTCCCTTCACTACCTGTTTTTATTGTGGTTTAAAAGGACATAATTCCTATTCTTGTTGGTATAGAAAGAATATTTCCTATGAAAATAAAATGAAATGGGTTCCCAAAGGAACAACTAACAAAGAAGGACCCAAACAAATTTGGGTACCTAAAAAGAAAACTTGATTTTGTGAGTTAGGTGTGCCTCAAGACAAAGAGTGAAAAATGGTACTTAGATAGTGGTTGCTCAAAGCACATGACCAGCGACCAATCAAAATTTCTCTCTTGGACACCAAGAGGAGGCAAAGTGACCTTTGGAGGAAATAACAAAGGTCTAATCAAGGGAATAGGTAAAGTGGGTAAGAATTCCTCAACTTCTATTGAAAATGTCTTATTTGTTGAAGGCCTCAATCATAATTTGCTTAGCATTAGTCAACTATGTGATAAAGGCAATAGAGTGATCTTTGATTCAAATCATTGCATAGTTGAAAATATTAACGATAAGCAAGTTAAGATTGTCGGTCAAAGGATCAATAATGTTTACGTTATAAATCTCGATGAAGATCCTTCTATAGACTCTACATGTTTAATTAGTGTTAGTAATGAAAGTTGGTTATGGCATAGAAGACTAGCTCATGCTAGTATGAATCTTTTGGATAAACTAGTCAAGAAAGAACTTGTAATTGGCTTACCCAAAATTAATTTTGAAAAAGATAAGCTTTGCGGTACTTGTCAAATGGCAAAGCAAGTTAAAAGCTCTTTCAAGACTAAGGATATTGTTTCTACAACTAAGCCTTTGCAATTACTTCATATGGACCTTGTAGGACCATCTAGGACAAAAAGCCTTGGAGGTAACTCCTATGTACTAGTTGTTGTAGATGACTACTCAAGGTACACATGGACTCTCTTTCTAGCTCATAAAGATCAAGCTTTTAAATCATTTCTAAAACTTGCAAAGTTTATTCAAAAAGAGCAAAGCTTGACCATTGTACGGATTAGGAGTGATCATGCTGGAGAATTTGATAACCATGACTTTATGGAATTCTGTGATGAAAATGGCATTGAGCATACCTTCTCATCTCCTAGAACTCCTCAACAAAATGGTGTTGTTGAGAGGAAAAATAGAACTCTAGAGGAGATGGCTAGAGCTATGCTTAATGAAGGGAAACTTCCTCAATATTTTTGGACGGATGTGGTTAATACTGCTTGTTATGTAATGAATAGAGCCTTGATATGGCCAATTTTAAATAAAACCCCATATGAGCTATATAGAGGAAGAAAGCCCAACATTTATCATCTCCATGTGTTTGGTTGCAAATGCTTTGTTTTAAACAATGGAAAAGATAATTTGGGAAAATTTGATGCCAAAGCCAATGAAGCCATTTTTCTTGGATATTCTAGTACTAGTAAAGCATATAGAGTCTATAACAAAAGAACTTTACTTATTGAAGAATCTATGCATGTTGTTTTTGATGAATCTAACAATTCCCTTAAAGATTGTGATGATCAACATGAAGTGTTAGATTACTTCAAAGACCTTCGATTAGATGATGAAATGAGGAAGAAGCAAGAAATAATACCAAAAAATGATGATGATCATGATGAGGGTGCTAAATTGCCACAAGAAAAGGAGAAGCCTCAAGAAAAAGAAAAGCAACAAGAAGAAGAGAAACCACAAGAGGAACCAACAAGCAACAATGATGATCTTCCAAAGGATTCGAGGTATGCAAAAAGTCATCCTAAGGAGCTCATCATTGGAGATGCCTCTCAAAAGGTAATAACACGAAATTCTCTTAGGAATGTTTGTAACCACTTAGCCTTCCTTTCTCAAGTTGAACCAAAAAATATTAATGATGCAATTATAAATGAACATTGGATCTTAGCTATGCAAGAAGAACTAAATCAATTTGAAAGAAACCAAGTTTGGGAATTAGTTCCTAGACCCAATGATTGTCCAATAATTGACACAAAATGGGTTTTTAGAAATAAACTTGATGAAAATGGAATAATGGTTAGAAATGGGTTTATGGTATCCTAAAGGATCCTCTAATTTTTTAATTGGCTACTCTGATGCGGATTTTGCGGGTAGCAAAACAGATAGAAAAAGTACAAGTGGAACTTTCCAATTCTTTGGTAGTTCTCTTGTCTCTTGGTTTAGTAAAAAGTAAAACAGTGTTGCTTTATCCACAACTGAAGCTGAATACATTTCAGCTGGGAGTTGTTGTGCCCAAATCTTGTGGATGAAACAACAACTAGAGGATCTTGATATATTTCATAAAAACATACCTATTAGATGTGATAACACAAGTGCCATATGCTTATCTAAAAATCCTGTCATGCACTCAAGAACTAAACATATTGAAATAAGACATCATTTTATAAGAGATCATGTTCAAAAGAAAGATGTCTCTCTTGAATTTGTGCAAACGAATTTTCAGTTAGCTGACATTTTCACGAAGCCTCTTGCTGAAGATAGATTCAACTTTATTAGGAGAGAACTTGGGATGGCAAATCCAAATGAACTTTAAAAATTATTTTTCCATTGCATGATTTTTAAATTTTTCCTTTAATCTTTGATTTACATTACTAACTTAAGCATCGGAGTGGTTGTCAAAATTTTTGCAGGTGCTCATCCTCAAGATACATATATAAATACATCTTGAAAATTACATTTGTTTAATATGCATTGGTTGAAGGGGAGCCTAATCTATACTTAAATCCTCTATATCTTTAAGCTCACTTTATCTAACATGCAATGTTTTCCTTAACTATATATTTTTGGCATATCAATGATAAGTTTTGATGAAATTTTACTCTATGACGTCATATGATATTCTTGCTTAAAGAAGGAATACGTTTTAGCCTTTATATATTGCCTTCCTTATACCTTTTTGTTGATGTCAAATAGGGGGAGAAGGATATGGAAAGAAAAATATGTGTATATTGTATAATGATTATTACATTGTAACATATTTTTCTTTGGTGATTTGTCATCATCAAAAAGGGGGAGATTGTTAACCCTAATGTATTATGCTATAAGTTTTGATGATGACAAATATGTGGGAATTATAGTATGATTTAATCTTCTTAGCCCAAATAAATGATTTAATCTTCTTGGCCCAATGTATGATTTAATCTTTCTTAGCCCAAATAGTATGATTTAATCTTCTTAACCCAAATGAATGATTTAATCTTATTGGCCCAAATGCATGATTCAATTTTTCTTGGCCCAAATATATTTAATGCTTTATATATTTATATATAGTAATATAAATTAATTTTTGATAAAATTTATTGGTTGTTTTAATATAATTTGAAAAAGAATGCTTTTTACTGTAGCACTTTTGAAAAAGAAATTTGATTGTTGAAAAAGTATGATAAAGTTTATTGGTTGTCGAAAAAATATGATAAAGTTTATTGGGTGTTGTAATATAATTTGAAAAAGAATATCTTTTACTGTAGCACTTTTGAAAAAGAAATTTGATTGTTGAAAAAGTATGATAAAGTTTATTGGTTGTTGAAAAAGTATGATAAAGTTTATTGGGTGTTGTAATATAATTTGAAAAAGAATATCTTTTACTGTAACACTTTTGAAAAAAAAATTTGATTGTTGAAAAAGTATGATAAAGTTTATTGGTTGTTGAAAAAGTATGATAAAGTTTATTGGGTGTTGTAATATAATTTGAAAAAGAATATCTTTTACTGTAGCACTTTTGAAAAAGAAATTTGATTGTTGAAAAAGTATGATAAAGTTTATTGGTTATTGTAATAAACTTTGAAAAAGAATACTTTTTACTGTAGCAAATTTGAAAAAGAATATTGATTGTTGAAAAAGGTTGATAAAGTTTTTTTGGTTATTGTAGAAAGGTTGAAAAATGATGATGAAGCTAATTGTAGCAATTCTGACTAAAGCAGTCACTGTAGCAGCAAGGTTTCACTATATAAAGGGGACTTCACAACACCATTTGCATCAAGCTTCAATTGTTCATTTCTCATATTATCTTGAGTTTCATTCTCTCTAAATTGCTAGAGAAATATTCTGAGCTTAATTTCTGCGTTATCTACACTTGGAGAGTGTCCACCATTATTTTTCCTAAGCCTTCAAATTTAGTTGCTCAAGGATTGGTTCCTTGAGTTAGTGTTTGAGAGAAAACACATAGTAAGGGGGAGAGACACCCTTGAGGAAGAAAAGATCTCTATGTTGTAGTGGCTTACAAGTGCCCAATTGCATAAACTTGTGGTTTATAGTAAACACTCAAGAAGTTATCTTGAGGACTGGATGTAGGCTTGGTTTAAGCCGAACCAGTATAAATCTCGCTGTTTGATTTTCTCTTCCCTTGCTATTTAATTATTTATATGTTCTTTACTTTCTTGGACTCTATATTCATTTATCTCTTTAATTGTCTTTGATTAATTGTACTCTATATTTATTCATCTTGATCATACTTATTTTACTTTCATAAAAAGCTTGGCATTGTTTTTAAAACTAATTAAACTTCCATCAAGTCTTCGCAATTTTTTTAAACCCAATTCACCCCCCCTCTTGGGTGCTAGCCATTTCTATCAAGATGATCTTCTGAAGGTTTTGAAGCATTCAAATCTTTCAATAGAACAGATTCTCAACTTGATTTTGAGCTTGCTCTTCTTTGGTCATGAAACTTTGTCGGTGGCCATAGCTCTTGCTATTTACTTCTTGCCAGGTTGTCCTCTAGTTATTCAACAATTAAGGGTATGCAAGTATGACAATTTAAAGTGGAATTACCTCAGTTTTTCAATTTTTTTCTACATATGATCTTTTCTTATTTTTCAAAAAAGATCAACAGTTAAGAGCTTGCTCTTCGATGGTCATGAAACTTCCTGTGTGGATTCAGATTGTCTGCTTAGATTTATGTGTGCTTGAATTTTTAACAACAGTTAAAACTATTGCTACTTTCAGTAATTGTTTAACTGTTGCTATTATCCCAAGCAGGCTTCCGCTTGGATTTACCCTAAACTTCTTGTGTGTTTTGTCAGGCAAGGATACTTTAGTCTTTGCACATGAGTTAGTGGAGTAATGTTGTATTTTCTCTATAAATTTGTTGCTATGTTGGACATGTGTATTTTAGTCTAGTTGGCCTATGATACAAGTGTCATGAGTAAAAATTGCCTTCTCCTTAATCTTCTTTGAACCCCTTCTTTGCTATTCATCACTTTCTCGTCTCTTTCTCCTTCTGTGTTATTTTCTTTCTCGACTTTTTTCTTTCTTAATCTCTCTTTCTCTTTGTGAAATCGCAATCTCTTCCTTGTTAAAGCTCTTCTGAATTTCTTTTTGTCTCTTTCCCTTCTTGAACTTGATTCTTCTCTTAATTTACTACACTACGCAAATATTGCTACTCTACGGAATTCATTTGTAACATTGGTATCAGGGCACTCGATTCTTGGACCCATGGCTGAAGGGACTCACTCGCAGGGGGTTCTCTGGGAGATTGAGGAAAAGATCGAATAACTACAGGCAGTTGTTGATCAACGTCATACAAAGGTAAAGAGTGAGTTAATTCGGCTTCAAGATTCCCTGTCGTATCTTTCTCGGCAACTTATGGAAATTTTACATCAGAATACGAACTCCCAGAAAAATAATTATCAGGTGCCTACAAGATTTACAAAAATGAAATTTCCAAGATTCAAGAAAGAGGATGTGGTGGGGTGCCTGTCAAAGTGTGAAAATTATTTTGGGTAGACAAGACGCCGGAGGACAACATAGTGACCATGGCAAGTTGGGTTCTTGATGAGGTTGAGTATTAATGGTACGATGGTCTCAAGTAGAGTTGCCAGGACCCTATTTCGTGCCAGATTTTTTCAGAAAGGATACGAATATGGTTTAACACCAGTCTTCAACGACCTTTGGAGGAATTGGTCTAATTGAAGCAAAGTGGTAGCCTGAATGAGTATCAAGAAAAGTTTGAGCGAATCTCATGCCGAATCAATCTATTTGAGGAACAAAGCTCGACTGTTATCTAGGAGGATTAAAAGAAGAGTTAGGTTGGGATGTGCGGTTTTTTAATCCAAGGACAGTCTTGGAAGCCATTGAATTGGCTAAAATTAAGGAATTAGTCTAAGAAGCACTTCCAAATACCTAATCAAAGAGACTACCTTACAATCAGAACCAAGAAAAGGGTCTTTTTCTAAATCAGAAGAGTATCTTGGTTGAAGAACAACCTATGGAGCTGGTTGAGCAAAGAAATCCCAAGACCCAAATGAAAATGGAGCAACCTCTTCTAAGCCACCTGAAACTTCACATGGTAAGGACCATTTAAATGGAAATAAGAAAAAACCAAGGCCAAAAGATGTGTTTGAGTGTCCTTTACCAACTGAAGAAGAATTTGTAATTCAAAAAAAAAAGCTCATGGATAGGTACAGGAGTTCCAGGTAGGGTGAAACCTTTTGGAGTTGAAGTCCACAATGTAAAATGTTTAACATGCGGGAATTATGGTCACCAAAGTGGTGATTGTGGATGCCCTTTGAAGGAAGTTATAATTCCTAATGAAGAAAGTAGATTGAAAAGGGATGTGTACAGAGGTTTTCTTTGTGCAGGTGATATCCCTGAGTTGATGATTAAGGCATGGTCATCTATTAAGTATTACAAAGATGGGGCACTTCCAAAGTTATTGTCAGGAGATGAGGTGTCATTTTTTGCTACTGCGGATGAGAAGATTGTAGAGCTTCAGGGAGAAGCTTTGAAGGTCCTTAACGCTCTGGAAGTAGTAGTTGGCAACATAAGGAAGTTATTAGTTGATCATAGTGTTCTTCCCCTTTTTTAGAAAAAAACTTACAATGCAACAGTTCGCCAAGACCGCCAAGCATATGCATGGGTTGAGAAGTCTTCTCTGCATACTGGTTCACAACCTAGCATTAATGCTATTATTCCTCTTTCAACCAAAAGGGATTCTCTCTTTGCCAACTGCGAAAAGAAGTTAGATTCACAACATCCTTGAGGGCAAGGGTGATTTCAAAACAGGGGGGCAATGTCGGATGTTTTGTCAGGCAAGGATACTTTAGTCTTTGCATATGAGTTATTGGGGTAATATTGTATTTTCTCTGTAACTCTATTTCTATGTTGGCCATTTGTATTTAAGTCTGATTGGTCTTCATGAGTAATAAGATTGTCTTGTCTTGAATCTTCTTTGAACCCCTTCTCTACTATTCATCTTTGTCTCGTCTCTTTCTCCTCCTATGTTATTTTCTTTGTCGACTCTGTTCTTTCTTAATCCCTCTTTCTCTTTGTGAAATCTCAATCTCTTCCCTGTTGAAGCTCCTCTGAATTTTTTCTGTCTCTTCCCTTCTTGAACTTAATTCTTCTCTTAATTTATTGTACTACACGAATATTGCTACTCTACGGAATTTAGTTGTAACACTTCCTTTTTCTTGCTGCGTTTTCATCGGCTTCTTTGAAGGCGTCGTGCGTTAGGTTGAGAATGAAGATTGTTGCAATTTGTGAAGGCCAAAATGTGTGAAGTTGTGAGCCTTTTATGTTGTGATCATGGACGAGGAAGAAGCTTCAAGCAATTTGGCTTCAAATGTAGGTTTTTTTTTGTGGGGGGGGGAGGGGAGGGAATGAAACGCAGACTTTTTAATGCATTTTAGGATAGAACTTCTTTATATCAACAAAGGGATGACCCTTCATGGCAATGCTCCTTTTCTGGCGGTTTTCTGGATCCTAAAGAAAGCTTTCATAGTTTCATAGGTATGCTTTCTTGCTGCGACGGTTCCCTTGGTTTTCTGCACTCATTTTAAAAAATATACAACCATAATGTAGAAACTTTCATTATGCCATAAATTTAATGCTTCGATATGTAATCAATGTCATTTATTAACTTCTAATAAGAAAATACTTGCTTACTTAGAAGTAGTTTATGGCTTTCTATAAGCAATTCAAAAACTCTCATATCTCAAAAATTCCTTTGAAATTATTGGAAGGCACTGTATGTTATCTTAAAGTTGCAAAAATGTCATATCTAAGAAATTGGTTCTATGGCTCAATTTATAATTTTTTCAAGTTTGGTTTATGCGTTGCTTAAATTGGAGCTTTTATCTGGAATTGATGGATTTGTTTGTATATTTTTCTGCATTGAAAGGATTTTTGTCTTTTAAAGTGGTTATGCTAACTGCTAAGATTGCCCTATGATAAATTTCACTTATGGTTGTTTGTATAGGCTTTGGAGCAATTCCGAAAGTAGCAAGTTAATTTTTTGGTTACAACTGATGTGGCTGCTCGAGTAAGAACCTATTCTTGAAGGTTATATATTTATTTTTCTCATTGTGTGTATTGGTTTGGACTGGAGTTGTCTTAAAAGAAAAATATGTTAATCTCTCATCGTATTTGACTCTTTATCTTGGGATATAGTACAGCCAGTGAAAATCCTTTGATTTAAGGGGGATTACAAGCAATGTATTTATGTCTTTGTAAATATTTCACTAGTTTAATTTGGGTTAGATTTGACACCATCATGTATAATTTCATTATAGGGCCTTGATATTGTTGGTGTTCAACATTATCAACTTTGCATGTCCACGTAACCTTACCAGGTAGACTCTTGACCATGGTGACACAACCACTCTTGATTACTGATATTATTACCTGGGAATACTATAGCTTTTCATTTCCCTGCATTGCTTCTTAGGTTGATAGTTCTCATACACTGAAGCATGTTTATTTCCCTTTAAATATTTCTGTTGTCTTTGAGCCTTTTGGTGACTTGAAAATTCATTTAACATATCAGCTATGTTCATTGAGTAGGTCGTACTGGAAAGGCTAGTAGAGAAGGATATACTGTCACATTTGGGACTGATAACGACCATTCGCTTTTAAAAGTTGCTGTTAGTATCATTGTTAGAATTGCTGCACCTGTTTTTAGCTTTATTTCTTGATAGCTATGCCTCTTTGTACTTATATATATTTATTTAATTCTATCTATTATTTTCTTATTTTTGATATAAAAGTTTGGCAAGTTAATATGTTTTTGTGTCCGACAATAATAGATTCTTCTATACAAGAAATGTTAGCTATTTTTCTATAATAACAATTCAAGGTCACAGATTGACTTCTTTTTGGTAAGGAATCCAGATAAAAAAATTTGTCAAAATTGTAAAGTTATTCCTGGGGAACCCGTGGCAACTCAACATAGGGTCTTGGTCCTTAACGTGAGTATTAAGGGTCGGAAACAAAAGTATCGACAGGTGATGAACCCTAGGACAAAGTGGTGGCAGCTGAAGGGGGAGAATCTACAGAATTTCAAGAGAAGACTATAGGAGGAAGGGTCTTGGGAGTTACGAGAAAATGCTAACATCATGTGGGAGGAGATGGCCAACAGGGTTAGAAAGATAGCTAAAGCACTCTTAGGAGAATCTAAAGGTTTTGGACAAAGAGATAAGGAATCTTGGTGGTGGAATGAGACCGTTCAAGAGAAGATCAAATTTAAAAAAGATTGCTTTAAAGCTATCCATCTGAGCAATAACTCAGAAAATTGAGAAAGGTATCGGAAGGCTAATAAGGAGGCTAAAAAAGTAGTAAGTGAAGCACGATCTAAAGCGTTTGAAGAGTTTTACAAGGACTTAGGAACGAAAAAAGGGGAACAAAAGATTTACAAGATTACGAAGACTAGAGAAAGGAAATCTAGAGATTTGGATCAAGTAAGATGTGTTAAGGATGAAGAAGGAAAAGTTTTGGTTACAGATGGAGATATTAAAAACAGATGGCAAGGTTACTTTCACAAGCTCTTTAATGACGGAGCAAGGTCGACCTGTAATAGGGAAGATTTAACAACCTTGGAGAGAGAACAAAATTTGACATATTATCGCAGGATTAAGGTTGATGAGGTCAAGGAAGCTCTAAGAAGAATGGATAATGGTAAAGCCGTTGGTCCTGATGGTATTCCTATTGAAGTTTGGAAGTGTTTAGGGGATGAGGGTACTATCTGGCTAACTAAGCTCTTTAATGAGATTTTAAGGTCCAAGAAAATGTCGGAGGAATGGAGAAGAAGTACTTTAGTGCCTATATACAAAAACAAAGGAGACATTCAGAACTGCACAAACTACCGAGGGATTAAGCTTATGAGTCACACTCTAAAATTATGGGAAAGAGTGATTGAATGTAGGTTAAGAATGGAGACGAGTATTTCAGAAAATCAATTTGGATTCATGCCAGGGCGATCAACTATGGAAGCTATTTATCTGCTAAGAGGGTTGATGGAAAGGTATCGGAGCAAACAAAAAGACTTGCATATAGCGTTTATTGATTTGGAAAAAGCTTATGATCGAGTACCAAGAGAGGTGCTCTAGAAAGCCTTGGAACAGAAAGGTGTACGGGTTGCGTATATTAGAGTTATAAAAGATATGTATGAGGGGGCTACAACTAGTGTGAGAACGTCTGGAGGGGAGACTAGAGACTTCCCTATTAAGATTGGCCTACATCAGGGATCATCGTTGAGCCCTTATTTGTTTGACTTGGTTTTAGATGTTCTGACAAAACATATTCAAGAAGAAATTCCTAAATGAATGCTTTTTGCTGATGATGTTGTTCTCATAGCAGAGTCAAGGGAATAGATTAATGTTAAACTTGAGTTATGGAGAGCTACTTTGGAATCGAAGAGTTTTCGTCAGAGCAGGAGTAAGACAGAGTATATGCATTGTAAGTTTAACAAGCGACAAGTTAGAAACAAGTTGGAAGTTAAAATTGGAGATAATGTTGTATCACAAGTGTCAAAGTTTAGGTATCTGGGATCTGTTATACAAGCTGACGGTGAAATTATTGGTGATGTGACACATAGGATACAAGCTGGGTGGTTAAAGTGGAGAATGGCATCAGGAGTTGTTTGTGATCGGAAAGTACCGGATAAGCTCAAAGGAAAGTTTTATCGTACTGCTATAAGACCTGCGATTTTATATGGGAGTGAATGTTGGGCAATGAAAGGACAACAAGAGCATAAAATTGGAGTAGCGGAGATGAGGATGTTGCGTTGGATGTGTGGTCATACAAGAAGAGATATGATCCGTAATAATCGTATACAAGGGAGAATTGGAGTGGCACCTATTGAGGAAAAAATGACTGAAAACCGTTTAAGGTGGTTTGGACATGTTCAAAGAAGACCATTAGAAGCGCCAGTAAGGTGAGTTGAGCAGATGGTTTAGAGCCCTGTGAAAAAAGGTCGAGGAAGACCAAGAAGGACACTTAAAGAGGTTATTGAGAGGGATCTTCTGATAAATGAGATCCCTAAAGAGTTAGTCATTGATAGAGCTCAATGGCGTAGTGGGATAAAGCTGTTGTTGTTGTTGTTGTTATTGTTGTAACAATTCAAAGATTGACATTTCATTAGATGGTGAATTTACATCAGACATGCCTAAAGCAAGCCTTATCCCCTGTTATTTGATATCGGGCATTTTTATATACTTTTTAGTCCCTATTTTAGTCCTTTTTGCCTCTTTAATTTTGTCAATTCTCTAATTTTATTATGTTTTGAAATTTATTGGGTATAAACTATTTATGGATTAAATGTGCTTCAATTTTATGTTTTCAGAACTTGAATTGCAAAATGCTCAATCTAATTCCTACAAATCTCAATTTTGGAGAGAAAAGTGTTGACATGGACAAAGATGATGATTTGGATGCTAATGTGGCATTTTTTGGGTGATGTAGATGCTGACTAGGATATGCTGGATGTGGGGCCCACTTGAACTCTTATTGAATGCCATGTAGTCAGAATTTGAGGGCAGAAACATTAAAATTCGGAGGTCAGAATATCATGGCTGAAATATTAATTTTACCATGATATTCTGCTGCTGTTTGTCACTTTCTGCTGCAGAAATATTAATTCTGCTGCTGCCATACCATTCTGCTGCTGCCATGCCTTTCTGCTGCTGCAGAAATATTAATTTTGCTGCTGTTTTGCTGTCAAAGTGCTGCCACATCATGGAAGAAGCATCCAACAAAGCATCTAGGGTAGAATATTCTAAGGCATTGAAGGGGCATCAGTTTTTAGGAAGAGAACACTTTTATTTTTGCAACCAGACTTAGAAAATTCGCAGCTCTCTCTTCCTCTCTGTTTTTGCTTCTGTTGGTTGCTGTTTTGCTCTCATGGAGGGCTAAGTTTTCATTGTAATTAGTCACTAGACCACTGGGATGTTGTAGCTTGAACTAAAAATGCAAGCTAAGTGTTTTATTCTCCATTTTCATCTCATTTCATTTCTGTTTTGCTGTCATGTTTATTTTGCTGTCAAATTCTGATTAGAGCTTGAGAATGTAACATAAACATGACTTATATATAAGACATAACCTTGCTTGACTGATTAGGAAAGTGAGGAAGGCGAAATGACTAGTTAGATGATATATTTAACTTGGTTTGGTTGAGATTTTCCACTGAATGCATCTAATTATAGTAGAGAGATGTTCTTGACTGTAATTAGTAGCATTAAATTCTAGATGTTATTCTAGAAACATTTTCATAAAGAACCAAACAATGGAATGAGAATAAAATTGAATCAATGAGTTAGGTAATGATAGTTACACTCCCATGAATCCTAGTGGCTGATTACATAGTCTCTTTACTGTCAATATCTTGCAATTTCTGCTGTTGCTGCACTGAAAGTAATTTTGTTTTCTGACCATCCAGCACTGAAATATTTGTTGAAGAAACCAGATGCAAAGCCAAGATTGCTTAGATGGATGCTGCTCCTCCAAGAATTTGATGTGGAAATCAAGGATAAGAGTAGGGCAGAGAATGTAGTAGCAGATCACTTGAGTAGGCTTTCTGATCTTTCATTGGAACATCTCCCTGTAAGAGACAATTTTCCAGATGAGTGTTTCCTCCTTTTGCATGGTATTAGTGAGCCTTGGTATGCTGATTTAGTGAATTATCTTGTTGCATTTGAATTGCCTGCATACCAAAATAAACATCAGTTGAAGAAATTAAGGAGCGAGGCTAGGTACTATGTGTGGGATGACCCTTATTTATGGAAAATTTGTAGTGACCAAATTATTAGGAGATGTATTCCAAATCATGAATTTGCATCTGTGCTGAATTTTTTCATACTCTTGCATGTGGTGGACACTTTGGTCCCCAAAGAACAGCTAGAAAAGTGTTAGATTCTGGTTTATATTGGCCTACTTTGTTTAGGGATGCCTTTGATTTTTGCAAAAACTGTTCTAGGTGTCAAAGAACTGGAAATGTGTCTAAAAGAAATGAAATGCCTCAACAACCTCTTCTTTTTTGTGATGTTTTTGATGTTTGGGGTATTGACTTTATGGGTCCTTTTCCTGTTTCTTTTGGCTTCATGTATATCTTAGTTGCTGTGGATTATGTGTCGAAGTGGGTGGAAGCTAAAGCCACCCGAACTGATGATTCTATTGTTGTTGTAGATTTCCTTCGTTCACATATTTTCTGCAGATTTGGTGTCCCCAAGGCCATAATCAGTGATCAAGGATCACACTTTTGTAATAGAAACATGCAAGGGCTATTGAAGAAATATGGGGTGGTGCACAAAACCTCTACACCTTACCACCCCCAAACCAATGGGCAAGCAGAAGTCTCCAACCGAGAGATAAAGCAAATATTAGAGAAAACTGTGCAACCCAACAGAAAAGATTGGAGTAAGAGGCTTGACGATGCGCTTTGGGCCTATAGAACTGCTTTCAAGACTCCCATCGGCATGTCTCCATACCGCTTGGTATTTGGTAAAGCATGTCACTTGCCGGTGGAGATTGCACATAAGGCATATTGGGCCGTTAAACAATGCAATATGGACATGACCCTAGCCGGTAAAGAAAGAAAGTTGCAACTTCAAGAACTGGAAGAACTAAGGCTAGGGGCTTATGAGAATGCGCGCATCTATAAAGAGAGGACAAAAGCTTTACATGATCAGAAAATTGAGAAAAAAGAATTCCAAGTGGGAGACAAAGTCCTTCTCTATAATTCTCGCCTCAAGCTAATGCCCGGTAAACTTCGCTCTAGATGGGTTGGCCCTTTTGTTATTACTAATGTCTTTCCTTTTGGTGCAGTAGAAATTCAAAATGAGGCCACCAACAAGCAGTTCATGGTAAATGGGCAAAGGTTGAAGAAGTTTTACGAGGGCTTCAAAGAAGAAACTGTAGAGGAAATCAAACTCTACAACGTTCCGGCTCCATGATAAGGCCGTACTCTTTCCCTCCTTTTAATTTATGTCCTCCTCATTTTATTTGATGTTTGGTAATAATTTTCATCGAGGACAATGCAATGTTTAAGTGTGGGGGGAGAGAATTTAATTGGAGCTGATTTTCAAAAAAAAAAAAAATTTCCTGCTGTCTCCTCTGTTTTCTCTGTTTCTGTCCAGAATTTTTGAGCTGTCTTGCATGAATTTTCTGTACTGATTGGCTAGGAATTTTGCTAGTTTCTTTACATGTTTTTAAAGCTTTATATGTCTTCTAGCTGTAGAATTTTATTTGGTGTCTTTCGCATTTGTTTTGGTGTAGTTTTGTGTCAGTAAAGCTGAGTCGCCAGAATTTCTGCAGTGCAGAATTTTGCTACTCTGTTTTGCCCGAATTTGATGCTTTATTTTTGAAAAATTGATGGAGTTTTGGTGTGGAATTATGCATGATGAAATAGTTAAAGTGTAGATTGACTTAGCGTGAAGAGAATTTAGTCTTATTTCTCTAAGGAATTCAAGTTAAATGGCAATGACGTTGACTTTAATGAATTTGTAGTAATAGTCTTTTAGCTGTGAGGAATTGAGCCTAAGTGAAAAATGCTATTCTTCTTGTTATGTGTTCTCTATCATGGATTGTCACTCTAGAACTTGTCTTGAATCTTTGATTGAGGCTACATATCTTGTACATGCTTGGAAATGATTTAGGCATTTGTTTCTTGTAACCACTTTTAGCCAAATAGCCATCCATTGTCATTGTTTCCATTGTATGTCATTTTGTGCCTTATCCATTTTCTCTCTTGCGTCCTTCCACCACTTTTTCTGCCTACAACAATATTTTTCTCTTCCAACTTAAGATGTGAGGAGTATTTTAAATTCTTTTAAGGGATTGATATGCTGAAAAATCTTGTGAATTTTGGGGTGTTTTGAACTATATTTCTTCTACTTCCTCTCAAGCAAACGAAAAAGACTGGCCAGTCAAGAAGAAAAAAAAAAGAGAAAGAAAGAAAGAATAAAAAAAAATTTTGAAAAAAAAAAGAGAGAAAATAATGAAAAAGAGGAGCAGATAGAACATTGAGACCCAAATTTATTTATACTCAGTCTCTTATATTTCACTTGTAAATACTCTTCATTTTCTTGAGTTGTTACCATATTTTGTTTCATTGTTCAATCTTTCCCTTTGTTTCCCACTATTTTTCTTACCCACGTTACAACCTCGTAAAGTCCTTTTGATTCTAGTATGTATTGGATTCAAGTAATGGAGATTTAGATTCTTGACAAGCTTATGGTAGTGAATTCTGTGATAAGTTGAATTTCGAGCGATTTACCCTAGACACTTGAGAGAATAGAGAGTAAACACATTCCTGGTGAGGAGGCTAATTACTTGAATTCATTCGTATCAAATTAAATTGCCATGATGCTTGGAATCTTAGAAATTTAAGATTAATTTCCTTCGAGTGCTAAATCTTTTCAAAATTTTAATTATTCTATTCTAGCATGCTTTCCACATTTTTCCTTTGGTGTCTTTTGGTGTTCTGAATATTATTTTGCCTAGGAGTGCAAAAGGCCAAGTGTGGGGGATTTGATATCGGGCATTTTTATATACTTTTTAGTCCCTATTTTAGTCCTTTTTGCCTCTTTAATTTTGTCAATTCTCTAATTTTATTATGTTTTGGAATTTATTGGGTATAAACTATTTATGGATTAAATGTGCTTCAATTTTATGTTTTCAGAACTTGAATTGCAAAATGCTCAATCTAATTCCTACAAATCTCAATTTTGGAGAGAAAAGTGTTGACATGGACAAAGATGATGATTTGGATGCTAATGTGGCATTTTTTGGGTGATGTAGATGCTGACTAGGATATGCTGGATGTAGGGCCCACTTGAACTCTTATTGAATGCCATGTAGTCAGAATTTGAGGGCAGAAACATTAAAATTCGGAGGTCAGAATATCATGGCTGAAATATTAATTTTACCATGATATTCTGCTGCTGTTTGTCACTTTCTGCTGCAGAAATATTAATTCTGCTGCTGCCATACCATTCTGCTGCTGCCATGCCTTTCTGCTGCTGCAGAAATATTAATTTTGCTGCTGTTTTGCTGTCAAAGTGCTGCCACATCATGGAAGAAGCATCCAACAAAGCATCTAGGGTAGAATATTCTAAGGCATTGAAGGGGCATCAGTTTTTAGGAAGAGAACGCTTTTATTTTTGCAACCAGACTTAGAAAATTCGTAGCTCTCTCTTCCTCTCTGTTTTTGCTTCTGTTGGTTGCTGTTTTGCTCTCATGGAGGGCTAAGTTTTCATTGTAATTAGTCACTAGACCACTGGGATGTTGTAGCTTGAACTAAGAATGCAAGCTAAGTGTTTTATTCTCCATTTTCATCTCATTTCGTTTCTGTTTTGCTGTCAAATTCTGATTAGAGCTTGAGAATGTAACATAAACATGACTTATATATAAGACATAACCTTGCTTGACTGATTAGGAAAGTGAGGAAGGCGAAATGACTAGTTAGATGATATATTTAACTTGGTTTGGTTGAGATTTTCCACTGAATGCATCTAATTATAGTAGAGAGATGTTCTTGACTGTAATTAGTAGCATTAAATTCTAGATGTTATTCTAGAAACATTTTCATAAAGAACCAAACAATGGAATGAGAATAAAATTGAATCAATGAGTTAGGTAATGATAGTTACACTCCCATGAATCCTAGTGGCTGATTACATAGTCTCTTTACTGTCAATATCTTGCAATTTCTGCTGTTGCTGCTGTTACTGCTGTTGCTGCTGCTGCTGTTACTGCTGTTGCTGCTGTTGTAGTATTTAGTTGCTGTTTTGTTTGTTTTATTAATACTGCCACAAACCCCCCACATTTATGTACTCTTAATTAGTGTTTAGGTATTTAGAACGATTAATTAATATCAAGAAGTGAGGCTCCTTGAGTGAATACGACCTGGAAATCACTATACTGCAAATTGCCACAATTCAATTCTGGGTGATTTGACATCGTAGTGGCGTGAACCGTTATTTGAGACTTACAATATGCTTTGTGTCGCTTGTATTTGTTGATTTAACGTCCTTTCATATATTATGATTCTAAAAGGTAATTTATAAATGATATATGCTGGCTTAAAGTCCAAGTTTTTCAGTTGGTATTAAAATTGCAAATTGCTCTTCCCCTCTCTTAGTCACTCATTTAAATGTTTCCATTATTTGTAGAATATATATATAATAGTTAGCTACTCTTTTTTTCTCTCCTCTGTCATCTTTGTTGCATCATGTAGTAGATATCTTTAACCTACATGTGGATGAAAAAAATTATTTACAAGAAAGATTTATGTCCAGTTCGCTAGTTATAATTATTTTGGGTCACACTGGTTCACCAATTCAGTCACCAAATAAAGTGATTCCCACATATTTAATTACAATAACAGTCTTAACTATAGCATCAAACTGAATTTTTAACAGAATGCTGAGGTTTCTTCTTTACTTTGAAAGTATCTTATTTTCTTGGAAATATATGTTTTCTACATGTTATATATTTTTTGTTAGTGCCTGCATCCTTTTCATTTTGCTAGCCAAGAAGGTGGTTAAAGAGATGATGATCAGGTGCGTTTTACTGTGTTGGTTCTCCCTTACAACAACCTTTTCTTTCACATGCTTCTCTGGCTCATTTATTTGTGTTTTGGTTTATTTTTTGCTTTATTTTGGGCTCCTTTTGTTTTGGGTGAAGAAGAAACAAGATAAGTAGCAAAAAACACAGTTTCAAAGGAGGGTAGGATGATTTTTCTCGAGGGATTCAACAGAACCAAGGTGAAAGTATACAATACATGCTTTTTACACCATATATATGAGATCTGCAAAGTACTTCTTATTTTTTAAATTCATGCATTTGGACTAGCTGCGAATAATTTTCTTTTTTTGTAAAAAAAATATTTTATTGTCTTAACTCTTAATCAATATATGGACAGAGATTGATCTAAAAACAGATAGAAGACTACAAGGAGTTTTGATGTTCCATTACATGTGCCTTAACTTAGTGTTTTTAACTTAATTAGATTTGCATGACATCATTTATCACACAAAACCTCATCATGAATTTGTTATTGATGATTGAGGGGAAAATTGGATTTAAACATTTAATTGAGTGGAAATATAGAAGTACATCAATGCATTTTGGAGTTATGAGCTGGGAATGATTTTTTTGTGGACTGTTAGTGGCCGTATCAGTTGACTTTAGCATTTTCTTCATTATCTATACAGAAGGCCAGATAAAGGTAATTGGTGGTGGCAATATTTAAGGGATTTTTTTTATGCTCTAAGCATTTATCATTCAAGAATTTAGAGGTTTGTTATTTGTTTCAATCGTAAATTATTGTTCTCCTGATGATTTTTTGTTGAGTTTGTGCATCAATGGGAATCCACATGCACATTATGTATGGCATGTTGGTGTATACATGTCTATTGATCTACAATTGGAGGTTAAGCTCATGTTTCTTGAACTCTAGATGCAAAAATTTAAAAAAAAAAAAAGAAGAAGAAAGATGTGTTTATTAAATGAAACTACTTTTACCTTTTCCTTTATAGATTTAGGATGAAATGAATGTTATGATATTTTTTTGTTAACTTTTGGCATAACTGTCGTAGTTCTTGTAAAATTAAGGTTTCCTTGTTAGGGTTTCAAATGATAATGAAATACAGGTACCCTTCTAAGGCTGTTAAAAGTTCTTCTAAACTATCTTTGGGCATGCATTCATTGTTTATGCTTATAAGTGTATATTTTAGTCTGTCTGAGGTTCATAGCTTTCTTATGTTGTTCACTATCTTGGTCACTTTATTTCATTTTATAGTCACTTCCTTTCATTTTATAGCCCTCCCACCCCCGGTTGCATTAATCAGTTGGTTTAATTTGTTTCTGAAAATGGCAAGTTTGGGATTTGGAAAGCAGGAAAATAGCTTCTGCTTCACATTGGGAATCTACTATAATTGTTTTGTGGCAGCAATTACATGTAGACTATTTGTATAGATGATTTCAGATCTTCATTTTGCATTCTGATCTTTCAGTTGAGGTTTTCACATGGACTTGAAATATTTATTAATCTGATTATAACAATCAGGTATATTGGAAGTGAGCATGGCATGTTATATGTTTTGAAGTGTGACACTAGGGACAGAAAAATTAAAATCTTGCCTTACTAGGTTCCTACCAATGTAATTGAAGGTAAATATTTCATTCTTGCAATTCATTTTATGCCATCTTTGAGTTGAAAGCAAGACTTGTAGTTTCATGCTTCCCAAAATGGCAGTTCAAGATCAGCTAATTTTTTTTTTCCAGTTCAAGTTTTGTGTGTGGGGAGAGATACAATCCTTTCCAGCTTTCTTGGTCAAGGAAACTTTTTATGGATTTACATACTTGGTTTCCTAGACATGCTGCTTTCATATATTTTGAAGCAATGTTGTGATGCCAAGTGTATTTAGAATTGCTATCTAACAATTCAATATTTATCATTTTGACAAAAATAAATTATGTATTTAATATATTTTTCTATAATTATGATGATTAGCAAGGATATTATTGTTCATTAATCAATAGACATATATTCTGTATGAAAGAATTAAAATAATAAGAGACTGGATTCCAACTTTATGTTGTCATTTAAAAAGTAGAAAATGGTAAGGTTGAGTAATGGTAAGGTTGTTTAAAGACAATTATGATTGAAATATCTGCCCTGCCTGAGTTCTGTAAGTTTTCCTGTTCTCAAAAAATTGTCTTTTCTGTGAGATGCCAGCATGTGGGTTAACTCCATTATTACATGAATCTTAATGGTTAATGTCTTTTTGCTATTTGTAGAAACTATAACTAGCTGAACTTATGCTGTCAGCATAGCAAAGGGAATTCCCATTTTTTTTTCTTTCCTTTATGGTTTCTTTAGATTAGTAACAATGATGGGAATTTATTTGAAAAGTCAGACAAGAAGAGGGAAAAAGAAGTTCTATAATCTCATCATAATCTTTAGTATGTAATTGTATGTGTGTAATAGATTATATCACTAGAGTGCACTTAACAAAGATGAAATTAGAAGGATAAGAAATCAATGACTGTAGTAATAAGATCTTGAATTATAATTTTATTATTTACTAGCCTTTCATTCTTTGTCATTCATAATTGTTGCACAATGGAAATATGATAATTATGAATACATCTCTATTCATTTACATCTGCTATCAGCTATATGTGCAATTATAAGTATCAAATTCTCCTCTTCTTTACTCCTTCCAATTTTCACTCATTCTTATTTTTATTATTGCCAATTTCAGTTCTATTCAAACTCACTCTAAGTTTGAAGTGGAAATGTACAATTATGTTGGTAATATATGACTTTAAACTACCATTTCAGTAAGACACAGTTGTGCCAGCAAGGACTCTGCTTCTAATATTTGGTTATATATGCTTCCATGTATCAAATGGATGAATATAGGAAGTGAAATGGCAAGTGATAAATTCATTGTAACTGTCTAAATGATACAAGTTGAACAAGAGATCATTTATTATACTCGCAGAAACATGTCCATGACTAATACCTGTTATCACCCCACTTGCAATAGTTTGACAGCTAGATTCAGTACTCAATATGTAAAATTTTAGAGGCAAATATCTAAGTAAGTGTTAGTATGATACAATCAGTCATAAAATAATAATATGCATAATCCTTAGTAAAGTATATTATTAAATGGATATTTTCTGTGTAGGAAAAAATATTCTCTTACTGGTTGAACCATGAATGTCAGACTTACGGTTGTAGCCATTCAAAATCACCATTAGAGGAGTAAAGAATATTAAAAAAATTACATGAATATGTGTGTTAATGGGTAAAAGAGGAAAAAGCATTCCCATGCCACTATTAGCGGTTGGATTAAATTGTTCACTGCTCTAGGAATGAAAGTCTCTACTAATTCATATTTAGATATGTCCTTTGATCCTGTCCTAAAACCATGATCTTTATTTAAACTAATATGATTGCAAATGCTTATACTCTTTGATTTGTGTTGAGACACATTTCTTAGGTTTGAGGCTTTGCAATGTTCTTCTCTAGGTATCTTTTCTACCACATGATGAGTGGGTTCATTTTTGGATTCACTCTTCTATTAAAATTGAAATTTTGGTTCTTAATGAGAATTTATTCTAAGGATTATTGTGCCTATTGCTTAATATTGATGAAAAACATTTAGAAAATTTTAAAACAGAATATATTGCATTTTTAGTAGGAAATTTTGTGCTAAATTTGGTTGTGTTATGATCGCTGAATTATTCTTCTCCTTTTAATTGCTTTCGTGTGCTAATATTTTTTTTCCAGCTTGTACAACACTATATTCTTCGTAGCTAAAGGTACTTGGTATATTACTCATCCAGAATTTTGTGAAGAGACTACTAGTAATCAAAGCTTCATACTTTTCTTTTTCATTTTTTGTGGAGTCCTAACTCCTAAGTAAGAACGGAGAACCCACACCTAAAATTGGCTTGTAATGGGGAAGAGCCACACCCTTTAACTATGACTTGGTTTTTCCTTCTAATGACATGGGTTCAAATCTTGCAAGTATATTTTCTTGGGATGTAATTTCTTCTTTCTTTAGCAGTTATAATTTGGTTTTTTTTTTTGTGTTCTGTAAATATTTTTCGTTAGTTATGTTCCAAAAAATATAGAGGCAAACGATGGATCACACTTCGTTGAAAAAATATAAGAAACGTGTTATAAATCATAAAATATGAAATTAAAGATGTAGGGTCAAAAATGAAAAAGCTATTTGGGCATAGAAGAGCAAAGTGTGAATAATATTTATGAAATTGTATTAGTAATATTAAAAAACTGGTTTATAAATTGGTTTTGGAATGGTTATTTCCTTTTTTTTTAATTTTTCATGTATTTTCTACAATAATTGTTATATTGCAGTAAACAAGAAGGATTGCAATCTTCATCTATAAGGAAAAATCTAAAGAACATGTGATTAGACAAGTAACAAAGTTCATTTTTTTTCACATATAACTAATTTAAAAATTGCTAACTAAGTAATTCAATATTTATCATTTTGATAGAAAAAAGTTATCAGCCCTTAACTTTTTTTTCCTTTTCCTTTTAGTTTATTCACATCGAATTTTAAATGGAATTCTATCTAATAATTGATAGGAAAGGTGTTTTAATGTTGTCTGAATTTGTCATAATTTTTGTATACATATATATATATATATATTTCTTTTTCCGTATATCAATTTTTATTGTATTTGCACTAGTGCATCACAAAGCATTATGCTTAGGAGTGTCATTGTTGCAATTAACAACAAGCCTTTGAGTCTTTTCTAGCAAAATCTGTTTTTTTTTTCTTTTTTTAACTATTTGTAAATTTTGTTCTTTTAAAGGCCAAAACATGTCATTCAATATTATTGAGCTTTATTATCTCTTGGAAAAACATGCTTTCTTAAATATGTCATTTATGATAGTAATGGCTAGCTCCCAACAAGAGAGTGAATTGAATTTATAAAATTTTTTTGAAAGCTTATTGGAAGTTTTAGAAATTTTAAAAACAGAGCCAAATAATTTATGACAGTAAAACAGAGCAATGTTAAGATGAGAGAAGGAAGAGTGTAAATTGTAATACTCGAGGTTTTACAATGAGCTATCAATTTAGAATTTATTTAATTTACTAATTAAATTTAAAATGTATGAATTGTTATGTTAAGGACTTGTTTGAAAATTTTATTAAGTTACATAAATATTTTATTTTATTTTATTAGTGAAAAAGATCAAATAAGGAGTTTTAAAATAAATTCTGGATTTTTGGGTGTAATTAGGAAATTTTACAATTTTTATAAGGACCCAAGTGAATTAAAATTTGTAAGAAGAGTAGTTTTATATATTTTAAGCAATGAAAGGCCATTATGCGACATAGATATTTTTGCTTCATTGAATGTGGTTTCTAAGAGAAACCAAGAAAAAGCACCTTTGGCCCTTCATTTTTGGCACATAAGGAAATGGAGAAAAAGGGAGACAAGTGAAAAAAAAAAAAAGAGAGAGAGAAATTCCAATTTTTTCAATTATTGTTTCTCGAAAGTTTTCTTTCTTCCTTCTCCCTTCTTCCTTGAGTTCTTTCTTCCTTCTTCCATCTTCTCTGTGAGTCAATTCAAGAGAGAGAGAGAGGGAGCAAATGTTAACCAAGCTTCCTTCCTCCACCATCTTCCCCTTCCTTAGGTATAGCATGATAGTAAGGATTGAGGAAACCGGAACAGAGAATTAGGATTGAAAGGTAAGAAATTGGAATTTGTAATTTCTATTACGCAAAAAATTTATTTGAAATTCTACTGTATTTGAGACCTCTAAAGGCTGTTCAAAGCCCTCTTCCCTCTTTTGGTTAGTTTCATAATGAAAATAAAGAGATTATTTGAGAATTTTGGTGAGAAATATATGCTAAAAATATGTGGTACTGTTCACCTATGATTTTACTGTTCATCCAAGAATTTCTTCTCTTTTTGCTTTGATTTTGGGTAGAACCAACTAGATATACTATGAATTGGATTGAAACAAAATTAAGAAGCTGAAATAACCAATATTGAGAGAGAAAAAGCATGACAGTAAATTGTAGGGACTAAACTGAAAATATTAAAAAAAAATTTGCAGTTGATTTAATTTTAGAAGAATACATATTCTTAATCTATAGACTTAGATGAAGTGAATTATGAGCTTAAATCAAGTAAAGAAAATAAGGAAAATTTACTAAGGAGCTGTGAAGGGAAAATAGGACAGTTTTAAATACTTATGGTTTGATGTGTTTTTGGATAACTAAATCAACTCCTAAATTCATGACATTTTGTGGAGAGATTCTTTTTATTGTGATAATCTAATCTGGAAAGTTTCAAGCTCATTAAAATTAGTTTGCTTGGTCAAATAAATATGGAAACAACACTTTATTCAATGTAGATGAATTTTAAATAAGTGTAAATTTTAGATTTTACGCAATAATTAAACAACCTTATTTTGACTTGAAAATTTTATAACACCTAGATAAGACCACATACTAATTTTCTACCAAATTTCATAGCATTTAGCTAAGGTTTGGTAGGCTTATTAAATAGAAAATCATAATCTATACAGATTTGGATAGTTCTGACCTCTGGTCAATTATAAGGCCTCTAGAGGGGACAAAAGATAGAATTAAATTATGAAAATTTTATCCTAGTATGTTAACATACTAATAAGACTTTATACCAAATTTCATAATTTTTGGAGTTATGGATTAATACCAGAATCTTTCTAAAGTTTGGTTCTGATTTTAGTCTCAAAACAGAACAAAGCTAGATGATTGAGAGCCTATGTTTTGATTTGGTATTATCTCTTTGCATGGCTTGTTCTTTAGGCCTTTGATGAGTTCCTTGACATTTATCCTCTGATTTGAAGTGTAGAATTTTAGCTTGGAATCGAGGTGAGAGATCCTACCTTACCTTGTTTACTTATTTTATGTATATATTAAAAGTGTACTATAATATATATATATATATATATATATATATATATATATATATATATATATATATATATGTGTGTGTGACATGAAATTAATGCACTCATGTTATACATTGAAATGTGTAAGTGTGAGACCATTGTGAACCTTTCCTGAAATGGAATGCTTATGGTTGCCTATGTTTGTGTAATGTGATTGTGTTTGATCTTGAAAGAAATGAAAATTGAGTTATGGGATCCCATGGGATGAAATAAGGGTGGAATGAAATCATAATGACCACATGGTATTGAATATGATATTCGTCTCTTTAAAGACATGGTGAAATAAGGTTGGACTACAGATTTATCCCTTTGAGGACAGGGGTGAAATAAGGGAAAATGCGGCAGGGGCCGCAGGGCAATGGACACTTAATGTAGACAGGACCCACAAAATATCTGGGAACTTAAACTAGAATTGTACGAATTGTTTAAAATGTCATTTGACTTGATCTTGAATGTGTTTATTAATAATTGCAAGGTGATTTCAATGTGTGTGTCTTGATAAATACCATGTACACCAAAACTTAGATGATTGTACTGTTAGATCAATTGTATATATCTGCATGTATACCAATATTGTGTGTGAATATGGTAAGATTCTCTTAAGTAGAAGTTGTCTTCAGTTTCAGATATGGAGAACTTCATAGTTCGATGACGTTCAAGCCATGATTACCTTTCCATTAGTTCAAAGTAAAGGTATAATGTTTAGGTCTTATTCTAAGTTGTATAAATCTAGAAAAGTTCTGCAATCGGGTAGGTTCATCCTACGATGTAATGTGTATGTCTGTAATGTGTATGGGGAGCTCGGTTTGGCCATACTTTTTTTTTTGTGAGAAGAGAAATAGTTCACCTATTTTAATTCTTAAATTATGTAATTTAAATTAATTGCATTTAAAAGAATAACCTAAATATGTGCTTAAGAGAAAAATAGGCTTAAAGAGGTGAGGTGAAATTCACCTTCTGTGCTGGTCACGTGCTTAGATTTTAGGGCATGACAAAGTTGGTATCAGAGCATTGGGTTTAGGTCTCCTACCGATTGTTCTCCTTTATCGTTGTGAACTCGGGCACAACTATAGAGAGACAGCTTTACTGAAGGCCCTATAAGATGTTTTCATTTCCTTTCTCTTTGAGACTTGTTTTTTCTTAGGAATTATGTTTTCAGTTTTAGTTTTGGGCAGATGTGGCTAAATTTTTGAACTTGGTAAAGGAAATGTTGTTATTTGTTTTGATTCCATTGCTGTCGGATCAAATTTTATGTGATGGGCTTTATAAGCTGAATTCGTAATTGATTTTATATGGCTGATTTCCTTTATCTTTATTTATTTTATTATTATTTTTTTAGTGTACTGTCTAATAAAGGAAACCATTAGCATTAAAAAAAACTAAAGGATAACATTGCAAAAAAAAAAGTTTACTCATGCATGAGTAATCTACAAGTGAAGTGGTCTCGAATTAGGAGGGTTATATTGTATCATCACCCTTCGACCATTTTTTGGAGCAAGAGACAGGGCAATGTCATGGAGGATAGTGTAAATTCCATTCATACAATCAACACTTTTTTGTTTTTGATTGCAGAAGCATTGAGTGGACCAATAGAAGAACCTGTCTATTCTCGAAGTCATTACCGCATTATTGCATTTAGTTAACTTCTCCAGGTCCTCTATCATCTTCTTCAAATTCTTCACCTCCTACTCTAGTCAAGCGATTTTGTCTTCTGACGTATAGCCTGTGCTAATCTCCTCAGCTTCCTCATTTTTCATCTTCTTCTCCTTTTGATTCTTTTGAGATCCCTCGAAAGGTCTTTTGCCTTTGTCCTTGCCTAAACTCAAGTTTAAGTCGAGCTCTTCCTCCTTGGCCTCCACCGTGAGATCAATAAACTTCCTTGTAGCCATGATTTGGAAAATTGAGAAGTTTTTGTAGGATTATGAGGAGAGAGGAATGCTAGGAAGTTGTAGGCTCAAAGATATGATAGAAATGGCTAGCACCCAAGAGGGGGGTGAATTGGGTTTAAAAAAAATTGCGAAGACTTGATGGAAGTTTAAGAAGTTTTAAAAACAATGCCAAGCTTTTTATGAAAGTAAAATAAGTATGATCAAGATGAATAGATATAGAGTACAATTAATCAAAAACAATTAAAGAGATGAATGAATATAGAGTCCAAGAAAGTAAAGAACATATAAATAATTAAAGAGCAAGGGAAGAGAAAATCAAATAGCGAGATTTATACTGGTTCGGCTTAAACCAAGCCTACATCCAGTCCTCAAGATAACTTCTTGAGTGTTTCACTATAAACCACAAGTTTATGCAATTGGGCACTTGTAAGCCACTACAACATAGAGATCTTTTCTTCCTCAAGGGTGTCTCTCCCCCTTACAATGTGTTTTCTCTCAAACACTAACTCAAGGAACCAATCCTTGAGCAACTAAATTTGAAGGCTTAAGAAAAATAATGGTGGACACTCTCAAAGTGTAGATAACGCAAAAATTAAGCTTAGAATTTTTCTTTAGCAATTTAGAGAGAATAGAACTCAAGATAATATGAGAAATAAACAATTGAAGCTTGATTGCAAATGGTGTTGTGAAGTCCCCTTTATATAGTGAAACCTTGCTGCTACAGTGACTGCTTTAGTCAGAATTGCTACAATAAGCTTCATCATCATTTTTCAACTTTTCTACAACAACCAAAAAAATTTTATCAACATTTTTCAACAATCAATATTCTTTTTCAAATTTGCTACAGTAAAAAGTATTCTTTTTCAAATTATATTACAACACCCAATAAACTTTATCATACTTTCTCAACAACCAATAAACTTTATCATACTTTTTCAACGATCAAATTTCTTTTTCAAAAGTGCTACAGTAAAAGATATTTTTTTTCAAATTATATTACAACACTCAATAAACTTTATCATACTTTTTCAACAACCAATAAACTTTATCATACTTTTTCAACAATCAAATTTCTTTTTCAAAAGTGCTACAGTAAAAGATATTCTTTTTCAAATTATATTACAACACCCAATAAACTTTATTATACTTTTTCAACAATCAAATTCCTTTTTCAAAAGTGTTATAGTAAAAAGCATTCTTTTTCAAATTATATTAAAACAACCAATAAATTTTATCAAAAATCAATTTATATTACTATATATAAATATATAAAGCATTAAATATACTTGGGCCAAGAAAAAATTGAATCATGCATTTGGGCCAATAAGATTAAATCATTCATTTGGGCCAAGAAGATTAAATCATACTATAAGTCCCACATATTTGTCATCATCAAAACTTATAGCAAAATACATTAGGGCTAACAAGATAATTACTCTTCGTGGTGTGGTAACTGAGAACTCTGGAGCAGTTTTTATAGAGAAAAATTAGGACTTAAAGCTAAAGAAGATATCTTTTCGCTGCACCCCTACACACCCAACCTATGAATTTCTGCAAGTTGGAGGCCAAAGGTCTAGGGTAGGCATGTATACCAACAGCGAATCTCATTAATGCCAAAACCATGAAAGTCAATTTTGGTGGATTTGCGACTGATTCAATTTGTTTGGATTGAAAATTTTAAGGATTAATGAAATGGTGATAAACTGAACTGTATTTCTCTGTTTTATTGCGTTGTTCTTGAGAGCCTTCAGTTGAGTATAATATACATGATTGATTGAATCAAGCTATGATTACATGTATCTAAAAACATATGATGTGTATGCTATTCATGCATAATGAGTGAAGGCTATGGCCAAGGGTAATATGTAATGATTCCACATGCACTCATAGAGAATGAGAAGTTAAAAGTTTAAAATGACTTCAATAAAATGAAATGTGTAGAGGATGATACATCTTCATGTTTATACATATATACATATGTTGCTCTTGTAGGCAAATGGAAGGCAATGATTTCTCTTCACTATGATAATGCTTGATGCATGCGATTGTAAGCAATTAACTCTATTTCATATATATATATATATATATATATATATATATATATTATGTGTAAGCCTAGAGTAAAGACACTGATTAGAATCTAAGATAAGGCTAATATGAGATTATCTAATTATGGAGTGACATCGTGATATGGGATTATAGGATAAGACAAGTTTAAAGTGAGAAAATCTTATACTGAAAGGCGTAGTTAGTCGAAATTTTGAGAAAGGTCAAGATTAGCCGAAATTTTTTTTTAGGAAATCTTTGACTTATGTTAATTACATTAAATTATAGTTATTATTTACTTGCATGTCCGACATTAATCGCTGGCATTGTGACGTATGAAATCTGTAAACCTCTTAAGGAGTAGCGTATAGGTTGTGATGACTCTAGTTCGAAGGGCTTCAGGTTGCCTATAAATCTTGTATGCCTGTTACCCCATTCATCATACCAGGCAAACCTACTTCTTTCATTATATACCTATTCCTCAATTTTCATTCCTTTCTTACTTAAACTTATTTCTGAGATCTCTAGAGCAATGACCGGCAATAAGTCTTTGAACTTGAATTTTGAGATCGGTAACATAGAGCTTGATTTAAATCTAAGTCTTGGAAACAACAAAGGGGAGAGACCTGTAAATGGGTCACCATAAAGTAAGAAAAGAAAGAGAGATGTAATAGAGTTGGAGGATGACAGTACTGCAACATCCTCAGAAAATAAGCTTCTATTCCTAGAACGTAAGATAGAAAACCTGGAGCAAAAGATAGAGAGCCTGGAATACAAGATAGAGGACCAGAAGCGACTGATAAATCATCTCTTTGAAGACCAAGAGAAACTGATAAACCGTCGTTTCAGAGAACTAGCTAATCGAGTTGATAGATATTCGATGTTTGCAACCCAATATTTTCATGAACAACAAGCAAGGTGTATTGATTCTATGAACAGAGTAAATTCTGCTCTTCGCCAAATTCCCAGGCACTTCCTCCTGAAACCCTTTCTAGGCTGCAACGATTAGCTTCCTTTTTAAGGTCTGAAGCACATTCCTTTTCTAGATCTGCAGCACCTTCTTTGTCTCAAAAGCCTTCTCGCTCTTAGTCTATCTTTTCTTTGCTTGTATGTAATGATGTAGTTTAATTTAAGTTTTGATTAATAAAAATTGTCTGTTTTTGTATCATCAAAAATAAAATTTAAATCAAAATTTGGATCTTCTTTTGTTAAGGTAATACCTTTTACTGAAAGAACTTAAGATACGAGAATATGTTAGACTTGTTGTATTTTGTAATTAATTGTGGAAATTCTAAACCTGAGTATGGTAATTCCTTTTGACTGAACAAAGTTACCAAGATAATATCTAGTTGCACTTTTAAGCGATGGAAGAGTGCCAAATAAGTATTTTACGGTCATATTTGGAAAATCTTTGGAAGATGCAAATTGTGCATTCACTAACAAGTGTGTGGCACTGGAAAATCCTTCAAACCATGGTAAAATGAGTGTATATATCAAGAACCATGTGTGGATTAGCAATCATGATGATTACTAACAAATAGAAAGATTTAGAAACCTAATGAGCTTTATTATTGAATGTGGAAATTCGAAGGACTGAATTTCTTAAGGGGAGGAGAATGTAATATCCAAGATTTTACAATGATCTATCAACTTGGAATTTATTTAATTTATGAATTAAATTTAAAATCTATGAATTGTTAAGGACTTGTTTGAAAATTTTATTAAGTTGCATAAATATTTTATTTTATTTTATTAGTGAAAAAGATCAAATAAGGAGTATTAAAATAAATTTTGGATTTTTGGGTGTAATTAGGAAATTTTACAATTTTCATAAGGACCCAAGTGAATTAAAATTTGTAAGTAGAGTGGTTTTATATGTTTTAAGCAATGAAAGGCCATTATGTCACATGGATATTTTTGCTCCGTTCTCAGAGAAACCAAGAAAAAGCACCTGTGGCCCTTCATTTTTGGCACATAAGGAAATGGAAAAAAGGGGAGACAAGTTAAAAAAAAAAAGGAAAGAGAGAGAAATTCCCACTTTTTCAATTATTGCTTCCCTAAAGTTTTCTCTCTTCCTTCTCCCTTCTTCCTTGAGTTCTTTCTTCCTTCTTCCATCTTCTCTGTGAGTCAATTCGAGAGAGAGAGAGAGAGAGAGAGAGAGAGAGAGAGAGAGAGAGAGAGAGAGAGAGAGAGAGAGAGAGAGAGAGAGAGAGAGAGAGAGAGAGAGAGCAAATGTTAACCAAGCTTCCTTACTCCACCTTCTTCCCCTTCCTTAGGTATAGCATGACAGTAAGGATTGAGGAAACCAAAACAGAGAACTAGGATTGAAATGTAAGAAATTGGAATTTGTAATTTCTATTACGCAGAAAATTTATTTGAAATTTTACTATATTTGAGACCTCTAAAGGCTGTTCAAAGCCCTCTTCCGTCTCTTGATTAGTTTCATAATGAAAATAAAGAGATTATTTAAGAATTTTGGTGAGAAATATATGCTAAAAATCGATGGTACTGTTCACCTACGATTTTACTGTTCATCCAAGAATTTCTTCCCTTTTTGCTTTGATTTTGGGTAGAACCAACTAGATATATTATGAATTGGATTGAAACAAAATTAAGAAGTTGAAATAAGCAAGATTGAGAGAGAAAAATCATGACAGTAAACTGTAGGAACTAAACTAAAAATATTAAAAAGTTTTCTGGAGTTGATTTAATTTTCGAAGAATATATATTCTTAATCTATAGACCTATATGAAGTGAATTATGAGCTTAAATCAAGTAAAAGAAATAAGGAAAATTTACTAAGGAGATGTGAAGGGAAAATATGACAGTTTTAAATGCTTATGGTTTTATGTGTTTTTGGATAACTAAATCAACTCCTAAATTCATGAAATTTTGTGAAGAGATTCTTTTTATTGTTATAATCTAATCTGGAAAGTTTCAAGCTCATTAAAATTAGTTTGCTTGGTCAAATAAACATGGGAACAACACTTTATTCAATATAGAGGAATTTTAAATAAGTGTGAATTTTAAATTTTACGCAATAAATAAATGACCTTATTTTGACTTGAAATTTTTGTAACACCTAGATAAGACCACATACTAATTGTCTACCAAATTCCATAGCATTTGGCTAAGGTTTGATAGGCTTATTAAATAGAAAGTCATAACCTATACAGATTTGGACAATTCTGACTTCTGGTCAATTATAGGGTTTCTAGAGGGGTCAAAAGATAGAATTAAATTATGAAAATGTTATTCTAGTATGTCAACATACTAATAAGACTTATACCAAATTTCATAATTTTTAAAGTTATGGATTAATACCAGAATCTCTCTAAAGTTTGGTTCTGATTTTAGCCTCAAAACAAAACAAAGCTAGATGATTAATAGCCTATGTTCTGATTTGGTATTATCTCTTTGCATGGCTTGTTCTTTAGGCCTTTGATGAGTTCTTTGGCATTTATCCTCTGATTTGAAGTGTAGAATTTTAGCTTAGAATTGAGGTGAGAGATCCTACCTTACCTTGTTTGCTTATTTTATGCATATATTAAAAGTGTACTCTATATGTGTGTGATATGAAATTAATGCACTCATGTTATGCATTGAAATGTGCAAGTGTGAGACTATTGTGAATCTTTTCTGAAATGGAATGCATATAGTTGCCTATGTTTGTGTAATGTAATTGTGTTTGATCTTGAAAGCAATAAAAATGGAGTTATGGGATCCCATGGGATGAAATAAGGGTGGAATGAAATCACTACAGCCACGTGGTATTGAATATGATATTCGTCTCCTTAAAGATAGGGTGAAATAAGGTTGGACTACAGATTTGTCCCTTTGAGGATAGGGGTGAAATAAGGGAGGATGCGGCAGGAGTCGCGGGACAACGAACACTTTATGTGGATAGGACCTACAAAATATTTGGAAACTTAAATTGGAATTATATGAATTGTTTGAAATGTGATTTGGCTTGATTTTGAATGTGTTTGTTAATAATTGTAAGGTATTTCAATGTGTATGTCTTGATAAATACCTTGTATACCAAAACTTAAATGATTGTACTGTTAGATCAATTGTATATATCTACATGTATACCTATATTGTGTGTGACTGTGGTACAGTTTTAGGTAGAGAGAACTTCATAGCTTGATGACGTTCAAGCCATGATTACCTTTCCATTGGTTTAGGATAAAGGTATAATGTTTAGGTCTTATTCTAAATTGTATAAATCTAGAAAAGTTTTGTAATTGGGTAGGTTCATCCTACGATGTAATGTGTATGATTATAGTATGTATAGGGAACTCGGTTTAGCCATACTTTTTTTTTGTGAGAAGAGAAATAGTTCACCTATTTTAATTCTTAAATTGTGTAATTTAAATTAATTGCATTTAAAAGAATAACCTAAATATGTGCTTAAGAGAAAAATAGGCTTACGGAGGTGAGGTGAAATTCACCTTCCTTGCCGGTCATGTGCTTAGATTTTGGAACGTGACAAAGTAATCAAAGATAAGATAATAAGCAATTAAAAAGATAAGAGATAGAGAAGTTGACACAAGTGATTATACTGATTCATCTTTAAAATAAGCCTACATCTAGTCCTCAAGACAACCTCTTGAGTTTTTCACTATCAACCACAAGTTTATGTAAAATGGCACTTGTGAGCCACTACAACAAAGAACTTTGTTACCCAAGGGTGTCTCTCCCCCTCACACTTTGATTTCAGTCAACCACAGCCTTAAGGAAACTTTCCTTGATTAATACGTTCAGAAGAAAATAAATGAACAGCTAAAACTCTCAAAACAGAGTAAATACACAAGTTGTAAGCTCTCTAATAGCTGATGATTCGCAAGAGATGACTATTGAAGATTCAGAAGTAAAATGATTGTTTTTTTTTGTTATTTTGACAACTTTTGAAGTCAATATATATAAGCTAAGAAGTTAGAGATCTGTTGGAAGAGGATCTATGATTACATAAGCTAAAATCTTGAAAAAAATAGCCATTGGTATTGATGTCATCATGCCGGTAGTTGACTAATAATACCATGACAGTTAACTGATGCACTTTAATGAGGTGTCAGTCGACTGATGGAAAACTATTAATTTACTGATGATTCTCTATCTCGAAGATTAAAATTCTTCTAGAGTTGATCAGTCGACTGACACAGTCGGATCAGTTGACTGATGGTTACTAGATTTCTTTTTTAATTTTTAGACAGAGACCAATCAATCAACTATTTGATGTCAATTAGTCAACTGATAGGATATTAATTCTTAGCTGAAATTTAACTAGAGAGTGATTAGTCAACTGTTACAAGTGTATCAGTTGACTGATAGCTCCTTATTATGATTTTCAAAAGCTTTGCATCTTCTAAGGGTCAATAACCTATTTCCAACTTAGTTAAAACAATTAAAAGAAATTCTCTTGCCATTCAAAATCTTTTATAATGATTCTGAAGACAAAATTAAAAAGACTTCTCATTAAGCTCTTACAATCCCTTTTTTCCTTGAGAGACATTCCTAAAAATATAGACAATAATGCACATAGGAAAATATCATTTAAATTTGTTTGTTAATCATCAAAATTTAAGTATAGATTTGAATGCAATGGGGTCAACAATTTACCATTTGAAAAGCAAATCAAAAGTGTAGACTCTATTGAGATAAAATAATTTTACTGACTTAAAGAGGCAATGAAAAATGGAAATGCTTATAGTTCTGGAAGAACATAGGTCTTGAGATGGTCTTTTAGTTGCCAAAAGAAGGAGAATTTTTTTTTTTTTGCTTAATCAAGGTCTCACTTCAGCAGAGTAAATATGCCATAAATGATATTTTCATTTATGAATAATTTCTTAATATCTGTATATTAAAATGTTTGTTGTTATCATCTTTATAGGTGTTGAATTTGTTTGATGTTATCATCTTTGTAACGTCTTAAAAAAATTAGTGTTTTAAAATATAACACTTAATTTAATTTCATAAAAACTGTCAAGTGAAATTATTGAACACTATTGATAGTTTAATAAAGAAGTATGCATTTTTTTAGAATAAAAAATATATATTTAAGAAAGTTCCAAAAAAAAAATACCATGAGGGTTTGGGTACGAGTCAAGAAAACCATGTGGGAAAATGATGCAAGACGGGTTCGGATATGGGGAAAAACAAGATACAAATCTTCTCCCCTCTCAAAAGTTGGATTATAAGATACATGTTCCAATCTTCTTTTTTTCATTTGATGTTATTCACATTCAATATTCAAGACATTTAAATATAATAAATCATCTTATATGTGTGTTAAGATGACCAGAATGTGTCATTATTTTTATACATGTAATCTTTTATATGTATCTTAATTGTTTTTATTTAATGGCACATGACTATTAGTAAGTAATTTGAAAGATCATGTGATAGAAGAAAAATTTAACTCAGGTGACAATGTTGGAGATAAAATTCTTATTCTATGATTGACAATAACACCATTTAATTTAAGATTACCGTTCAAATTCAATAGAAGACAATTTCTTCTTGTAATTTATTTTGTAATGACTATAAATAAGAGTCAAGATCAATTTCTCTCGAATGTTGGATTAGAGAGAGAGAGAGAGAGAGAGAGAGAGAGAGAGAGAGGCCAAAACAAGGTCTTTTCAAATAGATAGCTAGCTATCCAGAAAAAGAAGTAACCCTATGTGGAAACTTGTAAAGAATACTGTATTTCAAGAAAGTTCTTAGTTGTTACAATTAGTTCATAGAGTTAAGAAAAGAGTTGGGTATTTGTAAGTGCTAACCTAACATAGTTCAAATTGTGGATTTGCTACTTCTGCATGCGAATAAATAGAGTGAACAGAATTTTGCTTTTCTAAAAATATTCTTTTAAATATTTTATTAAATGATGATTCTAAAAGCTTTTTTTTTTAAAATGTACCTAATTAAATGGCAAGACAGATTTTCTCCCAACTTATGGTAGATAGATTTAGGCTTCATCTTTTAACACTTAATGAAGGTCTTCAGACTTCAGATCATTAATTGCATTTATTTTTTTTCTAATGAATCAGTTCTTATAATAAGTTTTAATACTATTTAAATATATTATTTATTTTAATCAAAAATACAACTTAACTCTATAAATTGTCTTATGTGCACTTTATTTTTTTAAACTTCAAAATCCCCTTTTACAATCATTGTAAAACATCAATGTCATTAAATAAATCGTTAATTAAATTAATAATTAATTCTTACTTTTTAAGTTTCAAATTTTTTATTCACAACATATGTTTAATTATTAATTTAGTTGAATATTATTTTTTGCTAATAAGCAATTTCTGTCTTTGGATGTTAAAAAAACAAATAGCCTCATTCAATTTTTAGATTTAGAGACCATATCTTAATATTTATATGTGTATTCAGATTTAGCCATTTTAATCTTAAAAATAAATGCTCCCTTAGTGCCCTATCACATTGAAACCGAAAGAAAGAGGCTTTTTTGGCTTTAAAAAACATCAAAAACACATTCTTGATTATGTCACGGAAGTAAAAACATAAAAAATGATGATAGAACGTCTTAGATTTTATTGATAAGAAATAACATATAATATTATATGATTGCCTTTAGGGTATACACACTAATAGAGACCAAGTGAGCATAATATATTCTCTTTTGTCAATTGAGTCCTTGGTTAAAAACAAAGAGTAGCAGAAGAAAAGGAATTGCTGGCTGGAAAATTGGAGCCACATCTGAGTTTTCTTTCTTATAAGATATTTTAGAATGTAAAATTTCTTATAAGATAAAATAGATTCGACGAATTTCACTATCAGAATAATAAGAACAAAAATAGAGAATAACCTAGGGTACTGTAAAAAACACAAGGGGAGAGAAGAGAAGATAAGATAAGATTTTAAATCTGTTTAAAAATAATTGAAAACTAACCAAAGAAATTATAGGGATTAGGGAATAACCAAATAAATTAAATTTAATAATAATAATTTGAAATTTGAAAACAGTTCATAGGTAGGCTATTAGAATCATAGGTAAGCAAGCTTAAAATATTTTAAAAGAATATTTAAAAAAAAAAAAAAGCAAAACTTCTGTTCACTCAATTTATTTGCATGTGAGGGGAGCAAATCCACATTTTGAATTAAGCTAGCATTTACACGGGCCCAACTTTTTTCTTAACTCTATAAATTTATTGTAACAATAGTTTTTACACAGCGTTTCTTCTTTTTTCAGGCAAGTAGCTATCTGCTTGAAAGGACTTGTTTTGGCCAACCAGAACATCGAATACTAAAAAGTTGCATGATTGAAACAGATTTTCACGATTGAAACTCCAGAAAGAGTGAAACTAAAATGGGTCGCTATCCAATATGGTTGATTTTTATTTTTTATTATTTAATAAGAGAAAGGCACCTTTATATTCAATTTGTGACTGCTATGAAAGTGAAATTCGTTAGTTCCTTAGTGCTTAAACATCCTACCAACACATAGGTTTTGATACCATGGAGCGCCACTATGAAATAGCTGATATGCATGCTTAATCCAAGTCCTTCGTTGAATTGACTAGTTTCAGGATTCATTCACCATTTGCCCAGTCAAACAGACCTTTTAGAGCTTGGAAACTTGCCAACCAGCTTAAAGTAGGAGTAGCAGAATTAAAGAAAGACTAAAATTTTATTTTGATCCCACACAAATGTCTTTTTTTAAAAAAAAAAATTTGGTCTCTTTTAAATTTTTATTTTCAATCTTATCCCTCACAATTTCATATGTTTTCGATTTAACCCTCACTAATCTAATTGTTTTCAATTTGATTCCTCAGAGATTCAGACATTTTCAATTTAGTCCCTCAATGCGGCTCTCAATTTCATTGAATCTTTTGACACTGCATTGCATATTAGCACAAAATGAAAAATTACACAATGTCTATATCAATGAGTTAATTGCTAAAGTAGCACTTTCGTTAAATTATTTAAAGGTAACCGCATGATGGAAGGACCAAACTGAGAATGATTAGATTTATGAAAAACTAAATTAAGAACAAAAATATCCAAAGAATCAAATTGAGAACATTTGACTCCATGATGACTAAATTAAAAATCTTTAAATGACTGATTTGGAAAAAAATAAAAAGATATGTGAAGGAACAAAATGATACTTTAGTGATTAAAAAAAGGAAGTACTTCATTGAAACAAGTCTTTAGCATTTTTGTTAGTTATATTTATATAACAAACAAAATTTGATAGAAATAACTTTGTTGATTTGATATTCGAATACATTATTAGAAAATAAAAAAAGCGCAAAACATTCAAAAACCAAACATTGATTTGGGCGCAACTTTAGCTCCCATCTATATCAACCTTTTGTCAATACCCAGAAATACGTTGGCCCCACCCACAACTACCATTCAATTTAAAAGCTTCTTTCCCTCTTCACTTTCCTTAATCCACCACCCCATTTGGAATAGAAAACCATTGTCTTCGTCATCTTCGCCTCAATGATCTTCTCCCTCATTATTACATCAATGATAGTGCAGTAATTAGTAGCGTTATATCTAGTAGTACAACACTCAAACATGCTTGCTCTCCCACCCCCACCTCCACCTGAATCCCCACCCACGGAGCAAACCAAGCCAGTCTCAATTGATCAAATTATGATCTCAAAACAATCCAGAACTCAGAGTTCTTTGGAATCAGAATCACCAAATTCAGCCACAAAAAAGTCAAGTAGACCACAAACAAGACTCAGACAGCCAAGAGTTCAAAGAACTAATCCAATAGTATGGTTTGCCGCAGTTTTGTGCCTCATATTCAGCCTCGTGCTCATCTTTTTCGGAGTCGCAACTCTGATCATCTTCCTCACCATCAAACCTCGAAACCCCGTATTCGACATTCCCAATGCGAACCTCAACGTCGTGTACTTCGATTCTCCCGAGTATTTTAACGGCGATTTCACTCTGCTCGCTAATTTCTCAAACCCTAACAGGAAAATCGATGTGAGATTTGAATCTGGGGAAATCGATCTCTTCTTTTCGGATAGGCTCATATCGTCTCAGGCGATTCTACCTTTCACTCAGAGGCGAAGGGAAACGAGGTTGCAATCGATTCACTTCATATCAAGCTTGGTGTTTCTGCCTCAGGATCTAGGGGTGAAGCTTCAAAGGCAGGTTCAGAGCAATAAGGTGAACTATAATGTGAGGGCAACTTTTAGAGTGAAAGTCACTGTGTGTTTCATCCATTTGTCTTTCTGGATCCATAGCTGGTGCCAGATAGAGATGACTGCTCCTCCCACTGGAGTTCTTGTATCTAGAATGTGCATAACAAAGCGATGAAGACGGAGGGAGGAGCTGTTTATGCAGATTTCTTGCTTTCTAGTTTCCACCATGGATTTAGATATGGAAAGTAAGGGTGAATAGTTAAATACCATTGTCTGAAAGAATGATTCCATGACTTGTTTCATATGAATACAAGATGAACCTATCAGTTACAAAAATGGAGAAAGAAAAAGACAGAGACAAGATTTACAAGGGAAAAAAAAAATCTGATTTCTTTTGTTTGAACTTTGAATAGATTAAATCTCCAAAATTAAACCCTTCTTAGTTTAGTCTCTCTCTCTCAAAAAGATAGAGACAAGATTTACAAGGGAAAAAAAAAATTCTGATTTCTTTTGTTTGAACTTTGAATAGATAAAATTATACCCTTCTTAGTTCTCTCTCTCTCTCTCTCTCTCTCTCTCTCTCTCTCTCTCTCTCTCTCTCTCTCTCTCTCTAAATTTATATAAAACATGATTTATTTTGCAGTTGATTTTATATAAAATCAACTATATATCATTAATAATCATTAAAGAAGAAATATTTCATAAGTACGATTTGTCTTTTAAAAAAGTATTGCTAAAATTTTGTATAAAAAGAATTAAGATTTAATTAATTAAATATGAAAAAAAAAAGTAACCTATGAGCTAGCTCACTTAGGCATGGAGCATTTAGTAGTATGGTGAAATGAGTTGGGCTAGCTTGTTTATAAAATGAAATTTTTTGAACTCCATATTCACTTGCATGTGCTCACGGGCTACTTCTTTTTTTTTGTTTAATTTGACTTGTTAAATAGTAATTGTTTTTGTATAAAATTTTATATAATTTTTATAATCATTAACTTAAAAATGAAAAATAAAATATAACCTATACTGCACTAAGAAAATATATTATTTTAAATTTTTTAGCCAATAAAAAATATACTAATGTATCAAACAAAAGTATTAAAAAATTATATATATATATATATATATTAAAAGCTATTTTATGCATGGCTTTGTTTTTTCAATTTTAGCTATCATTTTCATTTTTTTAACGTAAAAACAAAGAGATAGAATGTTGCTTTGTAGTTTATACACATCAATACACAATTACTTGTTTCTTAAGTAATGTTCATTTACAAGGCATCTATCCTTGCCTCAAATTGTAATATTTTATTTTAAATTTTAAATAAAACAATTGATCATTTATTTATTAATCATTTGTTATTTAAATAAAAAAATATAACTATGCATAAAAAAATTTTTAAAAAAAAGCTAGCCAACCTACGGGCAACCAGGTCAAGCCAGTTTAAACTCGTTTTTAAAAAAACTTATTTTAGAAGTCCAAACTTGTCCTAAATGCAGACAAGTCTAGCCAATCTCGCAGGTTTAGACTCATTTTGCCAACAATAGCATTTAGTGTGTGTTTGGAAAAAAAAAATTAGGCATAATTGATTTTTAAAATTGATTATGGACAAACCAAAGTTTGCGTGAACATGATTTATGTTTAGAAATTATTATCAAAAAAGTAATTTTGAAAAAATATATTTTGTTTAGATATTAATTAACTGAATCATTTTTAGATGTATAATCACCAAAAAATTGTATGAATTTTATATTGTCTTATTTCATTTACTTTTAATATTTAATACCACTCATTTCTATAATAGGAATTAATATTTGATTAAAAATATATGAATAACTGCTAAGTACAAAAAGGACTAAAGTGCAAACTTTTATTTAAAAGAATTAAGAAGTAAATGTCATAAGGTTTAAAGTGAAAATGAATATAAAAGTAGGAGTCAGGCACACATTCAAAGCCAATAAAATATTCTAAGAACTTAAAAGCAACACACTAAGGTAGAGGGACGAACGTGAAAAATGAAATGGGACTAAAATGACAAAGAAGTTTCAAACCTGGGCCAAATTGTAATTTTTTCCAAAATTAAAAGCACCTTCTTTACCGGTCTGAAATGAGAGATGTAGGGAAGAGAGGTACGCAGAAAATAAGGAGAGGGAATAGGAAGTGAGAGGTAAAAGAGAAAAAAGGTAGTTGGCAAAATCAATGCTAACTTTAGTTTGAGGCAAAAAGTAAAACCATATCACTTTAATGCCTGAGACAAAATCAAATCTACAATCTTCTTTCTAACGTTGGCAAAATCAATGAACTGTTTCTTAACAAAACAGTTTTCTTGCAAAAACAAGTGTCTACGTGCAAAATCACCAACTTTGAAATGTCACGAAACTAGTAAAGAAAAGGGAACTAAGCCGAGACAAGGAGGAACTAAGATTACCAAGAAATGCCTTCTCTTGGAGCTTCATGACACCAAAGCCTCTGGGAATTCCCTACTATCCATTTCTTTCAACGAACTTGCTAAAAGTTTCAAGAAGACCCAAGATTTGCGTTGCCTTTGTTGGCTCAAATAGGTTTCAATCCACAATACTTGATGATGCCGAAAATAAAAAAAGATATTTTTTGTAATATAAAAAATATTTTTTATTTGAAATAGGATTACCGTAATTATTTTGACCAAGTTTTATAAATTAATATTGGTTGTCAAGATTTGAATTAAATCCATAAGAATTATGTGATAAAGGATTAAAAGCCCAATTCTAAAACTTGTAAGAATTACCTATACTTGTTCTAAATAATTTACAAGGTCAAATTTTATGATATCTCCAACGTCTAAATGCTTTGAATAGTCAAAACTGTCATCTACCCTCCCAAATCAAAATCAATTGAACTTCCAGAAAGCACTATGGGAAAAATTAGCATGTAAGTAGGAAAATATCATCTCAAAATAATATTTCATAACTTGTTATGAAATGAAAGGAATTATTTGAGGATGGACTTCTCTAGTCAAATTTCCTTGATTCCCCAATCCTTGTTAGGATCCAGCGCCTCTGCCTGGATTAAAGTATGACAGAGGTGCCTGACTTTTTAGCCACAGTAAAAAGGTCATTGTGTCCTAATTACGCTTGAGTTGTTTCTTTATGAAATGTGCAAGCCATTCAAAATCAAATTCCAAGAAAGAAAAGAACCCTTCCATGCCAAATGAGACATGTGATGAAGGACTTTTTTAGTTCTGGATCTATGTTTTATTTTTTAATGTCTTATTTATCCTATTATTTAAAAAAATTTATTTCCAAGTACCAATTTTTTGCAATGGAGTGGAGGAGGGGGGAAGAGGGCAACACTTATGTCGCCTTGTTGAAGGACGACATATGTGAACGTACATCATACTCCAAAATAGCAATACTCGTTCACTTATATCACCCTCCTAGAGGGTGAAATATGTTAAATTATGTCATCTAGAGGTAGCATACAACCTTTAATCACCCTCCACAAAGGCAACATAAATGCAAAAATTTTATTTTTGTTGCACTAGCCGTTTATATCCGTTACAAGAAAATTGTCGGGTGCAAGGGAAGGCCAATTCTTGGTCTATATATATACATGATACTCTTTCCCTCATTTCATTACTCCATTTTCTCTCCATTCTTCATTCTTCATCTCAATTTATCTTCTATCTTTCATTTTAATTTCTTCTTCTCCCATCATACATTTTAATTACTCATTGACTTATATTGCTAAGAAGATTAAAAATAAGGTAAACAATTTTGTTGGTTGCTATAATTTTGTTATTTTCTTGTTCTTGCATAATTAATTAATTAATGTAGAAACATAATGAATTTATAATATTAATTGTTACTATTTAATAATTAATCAATTATATTGAAGATAATTTTGGATATAGTTGCTAATTTGAATTTAGTTGTGAGCAAGAAATTTATAATTAGTGAAATTTTATTTTGTAATAGTTTCACATTGTTTGTTAATTTATATTGATGTGATGTAAAAATTTATTATTATTAGTTTTTAGAAATACTTATTTGGATTTAAAATTTAATTATTAAGAATAATTATTATTGATCATAGATAATTAGTAGATTTAGATAATAAATATTTACTATTCGATTTGTTGGATAATGAGTCAATTTTATTTTTGGTGGGCTAATTATTATTTTTTTTATAACAAATAAGATAAGTTAAAGTGGGATACTTGGTTCACTCTACTATAATTGCCGAATCACCTAAAATTGACTTTTGTAGCAAACTTGCAATATAGTGATCCTCAGGTCATTCTCACTCATGGAGCCTCACTTCTAATCATCAAATTATTGTTCAAGACACTAAAACACTAATTATAGTAATTACAACGAAAAGGGGGTTTGATAGAAAGCAGAAAACATACACAGAACAATAATTAATAAAACAGTAAACTATCACAGTAGAGAGCATAATCAGCCAATGGTTTTCATGGATATATATCTATCCTAATTCTCATCTAATGTTTAATTTAGTTTTGAATATCACCTGAACTTGATTATACACTAGAATGCTCAGAAAACTGTCCAAGACGAGATTTTCATCAAGGTAAGATATGCAAAACCTGATAGAAATGGCTAGCACCCAAGAGGGGGGGTGAATTGGGTTTTAAAAAAAATTGCGAAGACTTGATGGAAGTTTAAGAAGTTTTAAAAATAATGCCAAGTTTTTTATGAAAGTAAAATAAGTATGATCAAGATGAATAAATATAGAGTACAATTAATCAAAAACAATTAAAGAGATGAATGAATATAAAATGCAAGAAAGTAAAGAACATATAAATAATTAAAGAGCAAGGGAAGAGAAAATCAAACAGCGAGATTTATACTGGTTCGGCTTAAACCAAGCCTACATCCAGTCCTCAAGATAACTTCTTGAGTGTTTCACTATAGACCACAAGTTTATGCAATTGGGCACTTGTAAGCCACTACAACATAGAGATCTTTTCTTCCTCAAGGGTGTCTCTCCCCCTTACAATGTGTTTTCTCTCAAACACTAACTCAAGGAACCAATCCTTGAGCAACTAAATTTGAAGGCTTAAGGAAAATAATGGTGGACACTCTCAAAGTGTAGATAACGTAAAAATTAAGCTCAGAATATTTCTCTAGCAATTTAGAGAGAATGAAACTCAAGATAATATGAGAAATGAACAATTGAAGCTTGATGTAAATGGTGTTGTGAAGTCCCCTTTATATAGTGAAACCTTGCTGCTACTGTGACTGCTTTAGTCAAAATTACTACAGTAAGCTTCATCATCATTTTTCAACCTTTCTACAACAACCAAAAAACTTTATCAATCTTTTTCAACAATCAATATTCTTTTTCAAATTTGCTACAGTAAAAAGTATTCTTTTTCAAAGTTTATTACAACAACCAATAAACTTTATCATACTTTTTCAACAATCAAAATTCTTTTTCAAAAGTGCTACAGTAAAAGATATTATTTTTCAAATTATATTACAACACCCAATAAACTTTATCATACTTTTTCAACAATCAAATTTCTTTTTCAAAAGTGCTACAGTAAAAGATATTCTTTTTCAAATTATATTACAACACCCAATAAACTTTATCATACTTTTTCAACAATCAAATTTCTTTGTCAAAAGTGCTACAGTAAAAGATATTCTTTTTCAAATTATATTACAACACCCAATAAACTTTATCAAAAATCAATTTATATTACTATATATAAATATATAAAGCATTAAATATATTTGGGCCAAGAAAAATTGAATCATGCATTTGGGCCAATAAGATTAAATCATACATTTGGGCCAAGAAAATTAAATCATACTATTTGGGCTAAGAAAGATTAAATCATACATTGGGCCAAGAAGATTAAATCATACTATAATTCTCACATATTTGTCATCATCAAAACTTATAGCATAATACATTAGGGCTAACAATCTCCCCCTTTTTGATGATGACAAATCACCAAAGAAAAATATGTTACAATGTAATAATCATTATACAATATACACATATTTTCTTTCCATATCCTTCTCCCCCTATTTGACATCAACAAAAAAGTATAAGGAAGGCAATATATAAAGGCTAAAGCGTATTCCTTCTTTAAGCAAGAATATCATATGACGTCATGGGGTAAAATTTCATCAAAACTTATCATTGATATGCCAAAAATATATAATTAAGGAAAACATTGCATCTCAGATAAAGTGACCTTAAAGATATAGAGGATTTAATTATAGGTTAGGCTCCCCCTCAATCAATGCATATTAAACAAATGTAATTTTCAAGATGTATTCATATATGTATCTTGAGGATGAGCACCTGCAAAAATTTTCACAACTACTCCGATGCTTAAGTTAGTAATGTAAATCAAATATTAAAGGAAAGATTTAAAAATTATGCAATTAAAAAAAATAATTTTTAAAGTTCATTTGGATTTGCCATCCCAAGTTCTCTCCTAATAAAGTTGAATCTATCTTCAGCAAGAGGCTTCGTGAAAATGTCAGCTAACTGAAAATCCGTTTGCACAAATTCAAGAGAGACATCTTTCTTTTGAACATGATCTCTTATAAAATGATGTCTTATTTCAATATGTTTGGTTCTTGAGTGCATGACATGATTTTTAGATAAGCATATGGCACTTGTGTTATCACATCTAATGGGTATGTTTTTAAGAAATACACCAAGATCCTCTAGTTGTTGTTTCATCCACAAGATTTGGGCACAACAACTCCCAGATGAAATGTATTCAGCTTCAGTTGTGGATAAAGCAACACTGTTTTGCTTTTTACTAAACCAAGAGACAAGAGAACTACCAAAGAATTGGCAAGTTCCACTTGTACTTTTTCTGTCTGTTTTGCTACCCGCAAAATTTGCATCAGAGTAGCCAATTAAAAAATTAGAGGATCCTTTAGGATACCATAAACCCATTTGAGATGTGCCAACCAAGTATCTAAAAATTCTTTTCACAGCCTTAAAATGAGATTCCTTGGGGTTAGTTTGAAATCGTGCACACATGCATACACTAAACATAATATCGGGTCTACTAGCGGTTAAATACAGTAGAGAGCCAATCATACCTCTATATTTTGTCACATCAAATGGTTGACCTCTTTCATCCTTGTCCAAGTTTGTTGAGGTACTCATGGGAGTAGCAATTGGTTTTGCATTCTCCATGTCAAACTTTTTGAGCAACTCTTTTGCATACTTGGTTTGGCTAACAAATATTCCATTATCCATTTGTTTGATTTGGAGCCCAAGGAAGAAGTTGAGTTCTCCCATCATTGACATTTCAAACTCACCTTGCATGATCTTAGCAAACTCTTTACACAAACTTTCATTAGTAGCACCAAATATTATATCGTCAACATATATTTGCACTATAATTAAATCATGCTTTTTATTTTTGAAGAACAAGGTTGTATCGACCTTTCCTCTTGAAAATCCATTATTTAAAAGAAATGAACTCAATCTCTCATACCAAGCTCTAGGAGCTTGTTTGAGACCATATAAAGCCTTTTTCAATTTAAAAACATCATTTGGCTTATCATGATTTTCAAAACCGGGAGGTTGTTCAACATAAACTTCCTCCATGATATAGCCATTTAGAAAGGCACTTTTCACATCCATTTGAAATAGTTTAAAATCATTTATGCATGCAAATGCCAATAACATTCTAATAGCTTCAAGTCTAGCTACGGGTGCAAAAGTTTCATCATAATCAATGCCTTCTTCTTGGTTGTAACCTTTTGCGACAAGTCTAGCCTTATTTCTAACCACTATTCCATTTTCATCAAGTTTATTTCTAAAAACCCATTTTGTGTCAATTATTGGATGATCATTGGGTCTAGGAACTAATTCCCAAACTTGGTTTCTTTCAAATTGATTTAGTTCTTCTTGCATAGCTAAGATCCAATGTTCATCTATAATTGCATCATCAATATTTTTTGGTTCAACTTGAGAAAGGAAGGCTAAGTGGTTACAAACATTCCTAAGAGAATTTCGTGTTATTACCTTTTGAGAGGCATCTCCAATGATGAGCTCCTTAGGATGACTTTTTGCATACCTACAATCCTTTGGAAGATCATCATTGCTTCTTGTTGGTTCCTCTTGTGGTTTCTCTTCTTCTTGTTGCTTTTCTTTTTCTTGAGGCTTCTCCTCTTCTTGTGGAAATTTAGCACCCTCATCATGATCATCATCATTTTTTGGTATTATTTCTTGCTTATTCCTCATTTCATCATCTAATGAAAGGTCTTTGAAGTAATCTAACACTTCATGTTGATCATCACAATCTTTAAGGGAATTGTTAGATTCATCAAAAACAACATGCATAGATTCTTCAACAAGTAAAGTTCTTTTGTTATAGACTCTATATGCTTTACTAGTACTAGAATATCCAAGAAAAATGGCTTCATAGGCTTTGGCATCAAATTTTCCCAAATTATCTTTTCCATTGTTTAAAACAAAGCATTTGCAACCAAACACATGGAGATGAGAAATGTTGGGCTTTCTTCCTCTATATAGCTCATATGGGGTTTTATTTAAAATTGGCCTTATCAAGGCTCTATTCATTACATAACAAGCAGTATTAACCGCATCCGCCCAAAAATATTGAGAAAGTTTCCCTTCATTAAGCATAGCTCTAGCCATCTCCTCTAAAGTTCTATTTTTCCTCTCAACAACACCATTTTGTTGAGGAGTTCTAGGAGATGAGAAGGTATGCTTAATGCCATTTTCATCACAGAATTCCATAAAGTCATGGTTATCAAATTCTCCACCATGATCACTCCTAATCCTCACAATGGTCAAGCTTTGCTCTTTTTTGAATAAACTTTGCAAGTTTTAGAAAAGATTTAAAAGCTTGATCTTTATGAGCTAGAAAGAGAGTCCATGTGTACCTTGAGTAGTCATCTACAACAACTAGTACATAGGAGTTACCTCCAAGGCTTTTTGTCCTACATGGTCCTACAAGGTCCATATGAAGTAATTGCAAAGGCTTAGTTGTAGAAACAATATCCTTAGTCTTGAAAGAGCTTTTAACTTGCTTTGCCATTTGACAAGTACCGCAAAGCTTATCTTTTTCAAAATTAATTTTGGGTAAGCCAATTACAAGTTTTTTCTTGACTAGTTTATCCAAAAGATTCATACTAGCATGAGCTAGTCTTCTATGCCATAACCAACTTTCATTACTAACACTAATTAAACATGTAGAGTCTATAGAAGGATCTTCATCGAGATTTATAACGTAAACATTATTGATCCTTTGACCGATAATCTTAACTTGCTTATCATTAATATTTTCAACTATGCAACGATTTGAATCAAAAATCACTCTATTGCCTTTGTCACATAGTTGACTAATGCTAAGCAAATTATGATTGAGGCCTTCAACAAATAAGACATTTTCAATAGAAGTTGAGAAATTTTTACCCACTTTACCTATTCCCTTGATTAGACCTTTGTTATTTCCTCCAAAGGTCACTTTGCCTCCTCTTGGTGTCAAAGAGAGAAATTTTGATTGGTCACCGGTCATGTGCTTTGAGCAACCACTATCTAAGTACCATTTTTCACTCTTTGTCTTGAGGCACACCTAACTCACAAAATCAAGTTTTCTTTTTAGGAACCCAAATTTGTTTGGGTCCTTCTTTGTTAGTTGTTCCCTTGGGAACCCATTTCATTTTATTTTTATAGGAAATATTCTTTCTATACCAACAAGAATAGGAATTATGTCCTTTTAAACCACAATAAAAACAAGTAGTGAAGGGACTACTTGACATAGTTGCATGAACAAAGAAATTCTTGTAGTATTTTTTACTAGCTTTGGGCTTATATCCTAAGCCGGCTTTGTCAAATACACATCTTTGTTTTCCAAGCAATATGTTCAAATTGTCTCTTCCTAGTGTAAATTTTGCAAGGGTATTTTTTAAATCTTTATTTTCCCTTTCTAATTCAATGCATTCACAACAAGGACAATTTTCTTTTGGAGAGATAATCAATTCTTTTAAGCTTGCATTTTCTTCTTGCAAAATTTTGTTTTGATCTTCAAAAACAAGGCTTTCCTTTTTAAGTGCAATAAGATCATCTTTCAATTTTGAAATTTCATCCTCAAGTAAGGAAATTTTTTGCTTTGAAAAACTTAACTTTTTAGCAAGCTTTAAAGATTCATTGTGTAGTTCTTCAAAAGCATCTTGTAATTCATCAAAATAGTGTAAAGGTTCAAGAATGTTTACCTCTTCATCTTTTCTTGCCATAAGGCAAAGGTTGGCTTCTTCATTTTCTTCTTCATCGGATTCACTTTCTCCCCATACAGAAGAAATATATGCTTTATTTTTCACTTTGTCATAGCTTTTCTTTCCTTCTTGCTTCTTGATGAATTGTGGACAATCCCATTTGATGTGTCCAACCTTTTTGCATTCATAACAAGTGGGACCTTCCTTGTTGCTATCTTGGTCTCTTCGCCATCTTCTTGTATTCTTCCTTTTTAGGAATTTACTAAATTTTTTGACCAAGAGACCAATGTCTTCATCATTGATTTCAAGTTCCTCTTCTCCCTCATCACTATCGATTTCCACCCTCTTGGAAGAAGATGATTTAAGGGAGAGAGTCTTCTTTTTCTTGGTTTCTTCCTCTTGCCTCATCTCTATTATTTTGGACTCATAGTTTTGGAGGTTCCCAAACAAGGCTGTGAGGGAATTCATTGACTCTCCTCTTACTTCCATAATCGCAGTCCTCTTTGCCTCCCACTCCGGGGTAAGACATCTTAGAATCTTGGTGGTTTGTGATTTTTCTGAATAAGAAACACCAAGAGCTTTCAAATGGTTAGTAATATGAGTGAATCTTAATTGCATTTCACTAATACTCTCATCACTTTTCATTTTGAAATTTTCATATTCATTGGTGAGAGTACTTATTTTTGACTCTTTGACTCCAAGAGTTCCTTCATGTGCAATTTCTAAAGTATCCCACATTTCTTTAGCACTTGCACAGCTAGAAACTCTAAAATATTCATCTTGGTTTAAAGCACTAACTATGATCATTTTTGCTTTGGCATTAAGATGGACAAGTTTCTTTTCGGTATCATTCCATTCACTTTTGGGTTTTGGAATAACATTCCCTTCAACCTCCTTAGTAGGAGTATAAGGACCTTTTTCCACAACATCCCAAAGATCAAGGTCTACCGCATCGAAAAACATTCTCATCTTAGACTTCCAATAAGTGTAATGGTTTCCATTAAAACCAGGGGGTTTTGTAAAGGAACTTCCTTCAGGTAAAACACAATCACCAAAGCCAGCCATATTTCAACTCTTAGACGATTAAGTCTTTGATCAAGAGCCCAAGCTCTGATACCAATTGATAGAAATGGCTAGCACCCAAGAGGGGGGGTGAATTGGGTTTTAAAAAAAATTACGAAGACTTGATGGAAGTTTAAGAAGTTTTAAAAATAATGCCAAGCTTTTTATGAAAGTAAAATAAGTATGATCAAGATGAATAAATATAGAGTACAATTAATCAAAAACAATTAAAGAGATGAATGAATATAAAATGCAAGAAAGTAAAGAACATATAAATAATTAAAGAGCAAGGGAAGAGAAAATCAAACAGCGAGATTTATACTGGTTCGACTTAAACCAAGCCTACATCCAGTCCTCAAGATAACTTCTTGAGTGTTTCACTATAGACCACAAGTTTATGCAATTGGGCACTTGTAAGCCACTACAACATAGAGATCTTTTCTTCCTCAAGGGTGTCTCTCCCACTTACAATGTGTTTTCTCTCAAACAATAACTCAAGGAACCAATCCTTGAGCAACTAAATTTGAAGGCTTAAGGAAAATAATGGTGGACACTCTCAAAGTGTAGATAACGTAAAAATTAAGCTCAGAATATTTCTCTAGCAATTTAGAGAGAATGAAACTCAAGATAATATAAGAAATGAACAATTGAAGCTTGATGTAAATGGTGTTGTGAAGTCCCCTTTATATAGTGAAACCTTGCTGCTACAGTGACTGCTTTAGTCAAAATTACTACAGTAAGCTTCATCATCATTTTTCAACCTTTCTACAACAACCAAAAAACTTTATCAATCTTTTTCAACAATCAATATTCTTTTTCAAATTTGCTACAGTAAAAAGTATTCTTTTTCAAAGTTTATTACAACAACCAATAAACTTTATCATACTTTTTCAACAATCAAAATTCTTTTTCAAAAGTGCTACAGTAAAAGATATTATTTTTCAAATTATATTACAACACCCAATAAACTTTATCATACTTTTTCAACAATCAAATTTCTTTTTCAAAAGTGCTACAGTAAAAGATATTATTTTTCAAATTATATTACAACACCCAATAAACTTTATCATACTTTTTCAACAATCAAATTTCTTTTTCAAAAGTGCTACAGTAAAAGATATTCTTTTTCAAATTATATTACAACACCCAATAAACTTTATCAAAAATCAATTTATATTACTATATATAAATATATAAAGCATTAAATATATTTGGGCCAAGAAAAATTGAATCATGCATTTGGGCCAATAAGATTAAATCATACATTTGGGCCAAGAAAATTAAATCATACTATTTGGGCTAAGAAAGATTAAATCATACATTGGGCCAAGAAGATTAAATCATACTATAATTCTCACATATTTGTCATCATCAAAACTTATAGCATAATACATTAGGGCTAACAAAACCTTCATTAATCAAAACCTTAATGTAATTCCAATAAACCCTAATCAAGATCATATTTGACAACTATCTAAACGAGCCATTCTCATCCTATTACTCTACTAATCGGTCAAGCAAATGCATTCCTCAAAGAAATCGTTCATTAAAAAATTACACTCAATATTACTCTAATGAGAAATAAACTTCAGCATAAAAACTAAAAGGCATAAAGAGGATGAAAATGAAATAAACAGAACAAGAGAACTTATCTAATAAATGCAAAGAATTCAAGATACATCTCCAGTTCCACCATGGACTAATTATACAATAAAATTTAGCCTTCCATAAAGGCAAAAGCATAAACAAAGAAGGAGAAAAACCACTGTTAAATTCTCAAGTTAACACTAATTTGGTACTTTTTATTTAATGATTTTACCTTCAATTTACCTAAACATGTTTACTCTGAAATGATTTTTGTCCTCTTAATCACATCTTGAACTTTAAAGGCTTTTTTGCATATTTCTTATCTTTAATCCCAATTTTTACTATTGATTTGTGCCATTTTTGTGAATCTTATGCAAGGTCAAAAGTTAAGAGTCAATTGAGGAAAGGAAGCCTTAGAGTTGCTGAGTAAAGAAGCCAAAGAAGCTAAGAATGGAAATCCTTACTAATGTCATGTTTCTGCCACTCACCGCTGCAACGGTGAGCTCTCACCACTGCAACGGTAGTTTGTCCGCTACTTCCTTAAGCGATGCACTGAAGATTTTCTTAGTTTATGTTTTTCTTCCTTCCACCGCTGCAGCAGTGAAATATTCCCACTGCAACGGTGGAGCCCAAAATCAGCACAATTGAATCTATAATATCCTGCTGCAACGGTGAATTCGTACCGCTGCAGTGGCAGAACCAGAAAATCAACTTTTTAGAAAGGCTTTAAATAGCTGCAAAGATTATTTTCTAGGGATTCTGATCCGAGGGAGACGGGGAAGCCCCGTTTTGGCTGAGAAGAGCAAGGGGAACCTGATTTTCAAGGCTTGGGGAGCTCAATTCATCGTCCTACATCAGATTCATGGCCATCTTTATCCCTTTTTCTGCTTTCTGCTGTTTATTTTCTGAGTAGCTAGATTTTCTATCTAGGGTTACTATGAACTTGACTCCTGAATAGATTTTACATTCTCTCATGTATTTGCAACCTTATTTCAATTAATATAAGTCTTTCTATCCATTTTATTGTTACGTTATATGGACTTGATTAATCTATATATATGCTTGTTGCTGTCTTCGAACTCGGGAGAGGGAGGTAAGAGTAGAACACTGAATAGAAAGGACGAGTGCGTGAAATTTACTAAGTGTTTTCGCTTGTTAGCTAATAGAAATGTTAGTTAATCTTGTTTAATCAAAGCTAGGTTGGTTGTATTAGGCTTAGCCCACACAAGGAATTGTGTAGGAGTTGAGTAACTTAATTGAGATTCGGAAGGATTCTTTTAAGTTATTAGAATAACCTAGGATTAACTTATAGGGTTGAATAAGTTGAGAGTGCGTGAAAGGGGTTTTGTAATTTCTAGGATGGAGGAGAGGGATTAGTGACCCTAGGCTTTAATTAGACCAATTTCATCAGTTTTTGCATTGTTTACTGTTATTAAAAGAAAACTCATAAATATTTACTGTTATTGATTTTATTTTGTCATTCATTAGCTAGAGCTATCTTCAATCCAATTGTTTCGTCCAACTAATTCAACTAAATTTCTTGGGTACTTAGTAGCTTAGTCCTCGTGAGAACGATACTTTTACTCTCAAATCACTATATTACTTGTGCGACTGGTGCACTTGCCAAATCGACTAACAAGTTTTTGGCGCCTTTGCCGGGGACTAAGATTTGTGCCAATATTCAAAGAAATTTGAAAGTGTTAGCTTGGACGCTTCTTTGTTTTATTTTCTGTTTTGTCTTGTTTTCTTTCATTTTTCTCTTTACTATTTTATTTGAGTATTTAATCATTTAAGCTTTTCTTGTGTCAATTTATTTTTAGCTGTATTTTTCATTGTTAACTGGTGTTTCTTATTGTGTATGTGGCCGACATTGGACGATCCACCTTGAATAAACATCGGTAAAGTCTGGCTGAAGACTATAAACTTAGTGCTCTTGGTAGGCAACCCAAGTTTCCTTATTTTCTTAGTTCTAATTGTTTCGTTTTGTTTTTGTTGTGTTGTTTCTTGGTTTTTAGTAGTTTTTATTACTTTGTTGTGAATTTGAGGTTGTGTTGGTGTGAACTTTATTTCCTTGGGACTTGATGTTGCTGTGATGGATTTTGAGATTGTATTGAACTTATGATGATGCACAGTTGTTGGATAGCAATTTCAATTTTTGGCCTATTTTATTGTGATGATGATATTGTGCTGTCAATGTTGAATATTGCTGCTATTTGTTGTCTGTGTGTTAAGAGAGAAAAATGGATGCTTACATTCTCATGTTTTAAACCCTCCTTAGCTCATTGAGGATACTGTGTGATTTAGGTTTGGGGGAGAGGTTTATTGTAAGATATATATGCATATGCATATTTTTCTGTGAGAGAAGAGCTGAAATGTTTGCCTTTGTTTCCTAGTAGTGCTCAACAAATTAGAAAAATTTTGAAAATTTGTTAATTTCTTCTGTGCAAGTGAAGTTAAGTAATTTATTTTCAAAATTATGAATGAATCTTTGAATCTAATGCTAGGGAATTTCTTATAGATGTCGCCTTGTTTTTATTCAAGCAGCAATAGGAAGTTTTTACAATTAATTTTTCTTTCTAAGAACTCCTTAATCCTAAAAATGGTTTATAATTTCTTGAATTGGAGAATAGTGGGAAAATATCAAAAGTTCAATAAGGGGATAGCTAAAAAAGTTCAATAAGGGGATAGCTAAAAAAGTTCAATAAAGGGACATGCTTTAAAAAAAAAAAAGAGGAAAAGAAAATAGAGCTAGTTTTTGGTAAAGCTAAGCCCTTCAGAACAAAAATAAAGTGAAGCCCTTGAGAACAAATAGTAAATTAATCACTAAACTCTAATTCGGTTTTAATAAACTATTTGAGGATGAAAAAGAATGTTTTTGGTGTGAAACTCTAATTGTTTAAATTTCTATGCTGCTTGGGTTGAATTAGTAACTCTTAAGAAAATTATGCTAATTTTTTTCTATTTCAACCGATGTGATAAAACTTAACTTGCTAAATCGATTGTATTTTAAATTAATTCTGTTTGCTGGGGCACACCTTGGAAACCTTGGTATTTTGTTTTGTAAGTTGCTAAGAGGCCTTTGCTTGAGGACAAGCAAAATTTTAGGTTTGGGGGAATGTTAAGTTCTCAAGTTAACACTAATTTGGTACTTTTTATTTAATGATTTACCTTCAATTTACCTAAACATGTTTACTCTGAAATGATTTTTATCCTCTAAATCACATCTTGAACTTTAAAGGCTTTTTGCATATTTCTTATCTTAAATCCCAATTTTTACTATTGATTTGTGCCATTTTTGTGAATCCTATGCAAGGTCAAAATTTAGGAGTCAATTGAGGAAAGGAAGCCTTAGAGTTGCTGAGTAAAGAAGCCAAAGAAGATAAGAATGGAAATCCTTACTAATGTCATGTTTCTGCCACTCATCGCTGCAGCGGTGAGCAGTGGTAGTTTGTCCGCTGCTTCCTTAAGCGATGCGCTGAAGATTTTCTTAGTTTATGTTTTTCTGCCTTCCACCGCTGCAGCGGTGAAATATTCCCGCTGCAGCGGTGGAGCCCAAAATCAGCACAATTGAATCTATAATATCCTGCTGCAGTGGTGAATTCGTATCGCTGCAGCGGCAAAACCAGAAAATCAGCTTTTCAGAAAGGCTTTAAATAGCTACAAAGATTATTTTCTAGGGTATTCTGATCCGAGGGAGACGGGGAAGCGCCGTTTTGGCTGAGAAGAGCAAGGGGAACCTGATTTTCAAGGCTTGGGGAGCTCAATCCATCGTCCCACATCAGATTCATGGCCATCTTTATCCTTTTTTCTGCTTTCTGCTGTTTATTTTCTGAGTAGCTAGATTTTCTATCTAGGGTTACTATGAACTTGACTCCTGAATAGATTTTACATTCTCTCATGTATTTGCAACCTTATTTCAATTAATATAAGTCTTTCTATCCATTTTATTGTTACGTTATATGGACTTGATCAATCTATATGTATGCTTGTTGCTGTCTTCAAACTCGGAGAGGGAGGTGAGAGTGGAACACTGAATAGAAAGGACGAGTGCATGAACCTTACTAAGTGTTTTCTCTTATTAGCTAATAGAAATGTTAGTTAATCTCGTTTAATCAAAGCTAGGTTGGTTGTATTAGGCTTAGCCCACACAAGGAATTGCGTAGAAGTTGAGTAACTTAATTGAGATTCGGGAGGATTTTTTTAAGTTATTAGAATAACCTAGGATTAACTTATAGGGTTGAATAAGTTGCGAGTGTATGAGAGGGGTTTTGTAATTTCTAGGATGGAGGAGAGGGATTAGTGACCCTAGGCTTTAATTAGACCAATTTCATCAGTTTTTGCATTGTTTACTGTTATTAAAATAAAATTCATAAATATTTACTGTTATTGATTTTATTTTGTCATTCATTGGCTAGAGCTATCTTCAATCCAATTGTTTCGTCCAACTAATTCAATTAAATTTCTTGGGTACTTAGTCGCTTAGTCCTCGTGGGAACGATACTTTTACTCTCAAATCACTATATTACTTGTGCGACTGGTGCGCTTGCCAAATCGACTAACAACCACTACAAAGGAGACCTATGAAACTCTAATTGCCGAATACAAATGAAACACTACAAAACTAAACCCTAAAACATTCAAAAGGAATATTCCAACTTGATGCCCAAGTTGACTTAATGATATGTCCCTTTCTTTCTTCTAAACATGGCAACAAAGTGGAAGCATAACACCTAAAATGAAGGTTGTCCAAGGCTTCTTTTATGGTTCATAAATATAATTTGTGAAGCTTGCCATTTTCAACAAAGTTTGGGGAAGAGAAGAGTTGAATGCATGCCAAAAAGTACTGGTCAAATCTACATCATGTGGGCCCCATGTCCATGTCAGCAAGCCATCCAAAAAGCCATGCCCAGTCAACAGCTGGCATCCTTGTTAGTGTCTTTGTAAGTGCCACATCAGCGTATCATGCCAGGTCAGCACCTTGTCACTCTCTACAAGTCTAGAAAATTAATAATTGGATTAATTTGGGTCTTAATCAATTAAGATTATGAAATTATGTAATTAAAACATATTAGTTCTATAATTAACATAGACTCAATAATTCCCAAAACATAATAAAATTAGAGAGCTGGTCATCATTAAATTGTAAAAAAGACTAAGATAGGGAATATAAAGAATGTAAAATGCTAGATATCAACCCTCCTAGTTTGTGTTTACCCAAACGGTACTATATTGAGTGACAGTTCCAATAATGTATCCTTTGAAGCTAATAATATAATGATGGTGAAGATTAAGCACAACATTTCATTAGATGTCATGAGACAATCAATATACGAAAAGTTGAGGCTAGGACAACATCAAACGATATCTCGGTTGATATATAGATATCTCAAACAAATGACTCCTTTTAAATTCTATTAGCTCCAGCTAAACGATGATGATGACACAAAGACGATGATTGATTGTCACTTACAGTTGAAAGAGAGGTCGATAAGTATAGAAGTCTATCTAAAGATAGATGTAGCAGAAGTCCACTTCAATCCCAACATTTCCAATTTAAATGAGTATACCACAAGGAATGAAGAGAGCGGACCATGTTCACAGTATCATGTGCCACGCTCATATCCATATGCATGTCCAAAAACTCAACCAACAGAGGATGATGAAAATATGTTGTCACCTGATCCAACCTTTGATATTTTGAACGATAAAGATATTGATGACATTAAGGGTGTTAAGGATGATGGTGTTGTAGAACCAAAGTTAGGAGTGAGCATACAAGACTTAATGGGCAAAGATGCCAATGTTCACCATGCTGAACCCATCACTCATTATGCACCACCTTCTTTTATGATGTAATCAAGTATAGCTCCAACAGATGAGTCAAAAATTCCAAACGTCATTTTGTGCACACTTAGGATAAAGATTCAAACCTTTCCACTAGCTTATTATTTCTAGACAAAGATGCATTGAATGGTAGCACTTAAGACATACTCCATTAAGAGCAATCACAACTATAAAGTGGAGAAGTTTTCTAAGAAGTATGTGGAGGTAAAGTGTGTCAAGTTTGGGAATGGCTGTAATTAGAGGGTGCGGGCTTGCTTGAAGAAGAAATATGACAAGTGGATGATAATGAAATATAACATAGATCATACTTGCATTTCATCATCAATTTCCCAAGACCATAACAGCTAGACTTTGACTTGATAACTACATTAATAATGGGCCAAGGGAATTAATCTCCAGACATGCCTACATCCCAAGTGATTTAGTGTATTAAAGATTAATTTGTGTACATAGTAACTTACAAGAAGGCATGGATGAAAAAGCAATAGGCTACCCATTACTACCCATCACCACTAGGTGTTAGAGCATGTCGATCTTAGAGAAAGGTGGTGGTTGGGTGTTAGTCGATTTGGCAAGCGCACCAATCGCACAAGTAATATAATGATTTGAGAGTAAAAGTATCGTTCCCACGAGGACTAAGCGACTAAGTACCCAAGAAATTTAATTGAATTAGTTGGACGAAACAATTGGATTGAAGATAGCTTTAGCCAATGAATGATAAAATAAAATCAATAACCGAAAATATTTATGAGTTTTCTTTTAATAACAGTAAACAATGCAAAAACTGATGAAATAGTCTAATTAAAGCCTAGGGTCACTAATCCCTCTCCTCTATCTTAGAAATTACAAAACCCCTCTCACGTACTCGCAACGTATTCAACCCTATAAGTTAATCCTAGGTTATTCTAATAACTTAAAAGAATCCTCCCGAATCTCAATTAAGTTACTCAACTCCTACGCAATTACTTGTGTGGGCTAAGCCTAATACAACCAACCTAGCTTTGATTAAACGAGATTAACTAACATTCCTATTAGCTAACAAGCGAAAACACTTAGTAAGGTTCACGCACTCGTCCTTCCTATTCAGTGTTCTACTCTCACCTCCCTCTCCCGAGTTCGAAGACAGCAACAAGCATACATATAGATTGATCAAGTCCATATAACGCAACAATAAAATGGATAGAAATACTTATATTAATTGAAATAAGGTTGCAAATACATGAGAGGATGTAAAATCTATTCAAGAGTCAAGTTCATAGTAACCCTAGATAGAAAATCTAGCTACTCATAGAAAATAAACAGCAGAAAGCAGAAAAAGAGATGAAGTTGGCCATGAATCTAAGGTGGAATGATGGATTGAGCTCCCCAAGCCTTGAGAATCAGGTTCCCCTTGCTACTCTCAGCCAAAACGGCGCCTCCCTTCAGTCTCCAACTCCAGAATACCCTAAAAATCTCATCTGAAGCCCTTTTATATCAGTGCAGGATCGCGACTACCGCTATAGCGGTAAGTCTCCACCGCTATAGAGGTACAGGACAGTAAAGAATGCTTCCAGAAATTTTTGTGCAGGAATCACCGCTATAGCGGTGAGTATCCACCGCTATAGCGGTGGTAGACAGAAAGTGGCTATCTGCTTCTTCCTCTGCAGCTTCGTCCATCTTGCCTAACGTCAAAGAGAAAAAAATGATGATTAGCGACGTTCTTGGTCAAATAATCACATGAAGAAGACTAAACTCTAAAATTCCTAAAGAAAACTAAATCAATCAAAAACAACGGAAAAAAATATACAAGCAACCACAAGTAGGCGATAAAATAGATCAAAGATTCAGCACCAAATGGTACTAAATCTAACACTTAACACTCCCCCAAACTTGCACTTTTGCTTGTCCTCAAGCAAATCAATCCTCTCAACAGACAACAACGTAAGGCAATCATAAGATAAACAGATTCATTGTCAAAATTAAACTGCATTCGAACTCGGCAAGATAGAAATGCTAATTGCATATTTCAAAACATTTCCATCCTCTAAGATTTAAATTCAAGAAGTACTTTTAACAAAGAAGGAATCGTACAGCCAATAATCATCAGGAAGTTTAAATCAAAACTTAAGTTTACAATTTGAAACCACTGAAACTTCAAAAGCGGCCATACTGTCACTCAAATTATGCTTCCCTTTCTATAATTTGACACTCTCAAGGATATACAGCTCAAATTCCATCGTTCAATTTAGCCTGCATAGAACAAGAGGCATCCAGCAAGAAGTAGAGTCCGTGCGCCCAATCCACACAACTCTTCTTCCCCCTTCACACTCACAGAGAACATTGTAGAGTAAGAGAAATACCCGTGCGCCTAATCCACACAATACTTCTCTACCCTTTCATCTTTTTCAAGCAACTCAAAAGCAAGGTTCATTGGCTAAAACAATACCCGTGCGCCTAATCCACACAATACCGTTTTAACATAAACCTCCTCCTCAAGCTACCATTGTTAACTTATTTAATTTATTTAAGAAATCTGAGACTGTTACCCCTTATCAAGTTTATATCCTTTTCATGCTTCTTTAGGGAAGAAAAATTTAAACAACAGTATTCACTTATAGAATTTCCTAGGTTTCAAACAGCCTCGTCAAATTTTTAGAAAAACCTCCTCAAATTATAGAAAATAAGATTAGTTCTTAATTAAAAACATATTCATGAGTTTAAATTTTAAGAACATGATTATGTTTGAGTCACAACACACATTTTTCTCTTGCCAAGGCCAAATTTTTTTTTTTAAATGGATGAATCTGCCTACGCCTATATTTGCTATACACGACTGCCTGCTTAACCCACATATTGCATATATTGCACCATAACATGGATAAGACATTAAAAACAGAGATTTCCCTCTGATATCGGGTATTTTTATATACTTTTTAGTCCCTATCTTAGTCCTATGGCTATTCCAATGTTGCCAATTCTCTAATTTTATTATGTTTTGGAATTTATTGGGTATAAACTATTTATGGATTGAATGTGTTTCAATTTTATATTTTTAGAACTTGAATTGTAAAATGCTCAATTTAATTCCTACAAATTTTAATTTTAGAGAGAAAAATGCTGACATGGACAAAGATGATGATTTGGATGCTAATGTGGCACTTTTTGGATGATGCAGATGCTGACTAGGATATGCTGGATGTGGGGCCCACTTGAACTCTTATTGAATGCCATGTAGTCAGAATTTGAGGGCATGAATATTAAATTTCGTAGGTCAGAAAGCAAGGCTGAAATATCAATTCTTCCATGCTGTTCTGCTGCTGCCATACCTATGTTCTGCTGCTGTTTCCTACTTTCTGCTGCAGAAATATTAAATCTGCTGCTGCCATGCCTACTTTCTGCTGCAGAAACATTAATTATACTGATGTTTTGCTGTCAAAGTGCTGCTACATCATGGAGGAAGCATCTAGGGTAGAATATTCTAAGGCATTGAAGGGGCATCAGTTTTAGAAATAAGAATACATTCATTTTAGGCAACCAGACTTAGAAAATTCGCAGCTCTCTCTTCCCCTCTGTTTTTGCTTCTGTTATTGGTTGTTTTGCTCTTATGGAGGGCTAAGTTTTCATTGTAATTAGTCACTAGACCACTGGGATGTTGTAGCTTGAACTAAGAATGCAAGTTAAGTGTTTTGTTCTCCATTTTCATCTCATTTCGTTTCTGTTTTGCTGTCATGTTTATTTTGCTGTCAAATTCTGATTAGAGCTTGAGTTGTAACATAAACTGACTTATATATAAGACATAACCTTGCTTGACTGATTAGGAAAGTGAGGGAGGCGAAATGACTAGTTAAATGATATATTTAACTTGGTTTGGTTGAGATTTTCCACTGAATGCATCTAGTTATAGTAGAGAGATGTTCTTGACTGTAATTAGTAGCATTAAATTCTAGATGTTATTCTAGAAACATTTTCATAAAGAACCAAACAATGGAATGAGAACAAAACTGAATCAATGAGTTAGGTAATGATAGTTACACTCCCATGAATCCTAGTGGCTGATTACATAGTCTCTTTACTGTCAATTTCTTGCAATTTCTGCTGCTGCTGCTGTTACTGCTGTTGCTGCATATTTTGCTGCTGTTGTAGTGTTTAATTGCTGTTCTGTTTTATTTAGTTAGTTAGTATTGCTACAAAACCCCCCCCCCCCCACGTTTATGTACTCTTAATTGGTGTTTAGGTGTTTAGAACGATTAATTAGTATCAAGAAGTGAGGCTCCTTGAGTGAATACGACCTGGGGATCACTATACTGCAAATTGCCACAAATTCAATTCTGGGCGATTTGGCATCGTAGTGGCGTGAACCAGAATTTTGGCGCCGTTGCCGGGGAGCCAATTCATTTCAAAGTGTTAATTAGTTGTTCTATCGTGTTCTTGTTTGATTTTAAGTGGCTTGGTATTGTTGGAAGTGATTACAAATTTTTCAAGTTAACTTTTCAAGTTTCCTAGTATATTTCAGTCACTATTCATCAGCTTAAAAAACTAAATCGGATTGACTTGAAAAATTGGTAGTCCACTAAACACGACCCTTTCGGGCAAAACTCCTCACGACTTTGTCGTGAGGAGCACCGCCCTATCTCGGCTAAATTCCAACGTTTAGACCACTTTTTCCATTTTACAATGATTTTAGCCATTCTTCTAATTAATTGTGATTTTTGGTTTGATTTTTGTAGATCTTATTTTTGAGTTCTGTTTTTTGATTTTGTGCCTCCAATTGGTGAAGGATTTTTCCAAGAAAAATCAGATTTTTCTGAGATACTTCATTTTTGGTCATTTTCCTTGGTTGGACCATTTTGTGCTTATTTTGCTCTTTTTGTTCTTTTTGTTGTTTTCTCGTGAATTTGTGCCCTTTCTAGTATATGAGAAGGTCTGGTCACGTGGACTTACCACCTTTTGATCCAGAAATTGATAGGACCTTCCATAGGCTAGTGAGAAGTAATAGCATTAGGACTAGTATAGTTTCTGAAATTCTTGCTGAAATTGTTGAGTTAGCTGTTGATAGTGTAGAAGTTGAATCAGATTCTGAATCTGATATTGTGTTGGAGTCTACAGATTCTGAGTCAGCTGGGATAACTGGGATGGATAATCAAAATGCACAAATGCCTCAAAATAGGCAAGAACAATCAATTAAAGAGTTGATTGCACCTGATGTGCATTATCAACCATTGTGCATAAATTATCCTGAGTTGGATGCTAACTTTGAACTAAAATCTGGTCTAATCCATTTGTTGCCTAAGTTTCATGGTCTTGCAGGAGAAGATCCGCACAAGCACTTAAAGGAGTTCCATGTTGTCTGCTCTACCATGAGACCACATGGAGTTGGAGAAGAACAGATCAAATTAATAGCATTTCCTTTCTCTCTGGATGGGGCAGCCAAGGATTGGCTTTACTATCTACCCACTGCCTTGATAACAAGATGGGATGAGCTGAAGAAGTTATTCTTAGAAAAATTCTTTCCAGCCTCTAGAACAGCAGCAATCAGGAAAGATATCAGTGGGATTAGACAATTGAATGGTGAGTCTCTGCATGAATATTGGGAGAGGTTTAAGAAGCTTTGCTCATGCTGTCCAAACCACCAGATTTCAGAGCAACTTCTCATCCAGTATTTCTATGAGGGATTACTGCCTATGGACAGATATATAGTTGATGCAGCTGCTGGTGGGGCATTGGTGGATAAGACTCCTTCTGCAGCAAACGAATTATTGGCCAAGATGGCCCAAAATGCTCAGCAATTTGGAACCAGATTGAGTGATCCAACAGTTACTGTCAATGAGGTGAGGACACCTCCCATGGAGCAACAAAGGATAGAAAATAAATTGGAAGAATTAGCTTCAATGGTGAGGCAATTGGCATTAAATCAGAGAACACAACAACAAGCCCCTCCTCCTTCAACCTGTGGTATTTGTTCCCTGAATACCCACCATACTGATCAATGCCCTCAGCTGCAAGAGACCTCAACTGAGTCATGTGCAGGTATATTCCCTGGTAGACCCATGCAGCCACAACAACAGAGATATGACCCATATTCCTCCACCTACAATCCTGGGTGGCGTGATCATCCAGCTTTCAAGTATGGGAATACATCTAACCCCCCTTACCAGCCACCCCATGTAAGATACAATCAACCTGAAGCTAGCCATACACCTCCTCCAGCACCCAAGAAACCTGAGCCTAGTCTTGAGGATCTAATGAAGCAACTGACTGCCAATACTCTTCAGTTCCAGCAAAGGACAGAAACAAATATGCAGAATTTGGAAACTAAGATTGGCCAGTTAGCCACAACAGTCAATGAGCTGAAAAGCCAAGGTTCAGGGAGTTTGCCATCCCAACCAGTGATCAACCCAAGAGGCAATGTGAGTGCCATCATCTTGAGGAGTGGCAAACAAGTAGACAGTCCAGCTTCTGAATCTGAACCAGAAAAATCAAATGTCCAGCAAAGTGTTCCTTCATCTTCAACCAGTGAGCAAAATAAAAAGGATGAAGAAGTGGTTCAGAAAATTCCTCTTCCTTTCCCTAATAGGCAGACTCAATCAAGGAAAGCTTCTGAATCTGACATGGATAAGGAGATCATGGAGACCTTCAGGAAAATAGAGGTCAATATCCCACTTTTGGAAGCAATTAAGCAAATCCCCAAGTATGCCAAGTTCCTCAAAGAGTTGTGCACTCATAAGAGGCGTTTAAGGGGTAATGAGAGAGTCAATTTGGGAAGAAATGTGTCTGCACTCATCCAACCACCCATGCCACCCAAGTGCAAAGATCCTGGAACTTTCACAATACCATGCACAATAGGCAACATGGAGTTCTCCAACGCTATGCTGGATTTGGGAGCCTCAATCAATGTTATGCCCAAATCAGTGTACTCGAGCCTCAAGATTGGTGTTCTTTCACCAACTGGAGTGATTGTCCAACTTGCCAATAGGAGCACAGCACATCCAGCAGGAGTTTTAGAAGATGTTCTGGTAAGAGTTAAAGATCTCATTTTTCCTGCTGATTTTTATGTGCTTGATATGGAAAATGATAATACTCCTGGCCATGCACCATTAATACTTGGTAGACCTTTTCTGAAAACTGCAAAAACCATCATTAATGTGCATGAAGGGACTTTGTCAATGGAGTTTGCTGGTAATAAAATTGATTTTAACATTTTGGATGCCATGAAACATCCTATAGAAAATCATTCCAATGTGCATGTAGTTAACTTTTTGGATTACTTAGTTGATGAGGCATGTGAAGATTTCCAAAATGAATTAATTTCTGATTTTCCTGAATTCTCTGATTTGGTAGATGCCTTTGAATGCAACTGTGCTGGTTCTGAATTTTGTCATGCTTGCACTGAAATTGAAAACTCTCTAAATGCTGACAATTCTGAGTTGCATTCTGATTTGCATAGTGATTTGGATTCTGATGTGCATCCTGATTCTGTAAATTTCTCTAGCTTATACTTAGATTCTGTTTCTATTTTAGGTAGTTGTAGGTGTAGTGATTTAAATTGTAATGTTGCACATTCTTCATCTCTTTCCTCTTGTGCTGCTAACCCTTCCTCCTCTTTAGCCAAGGATTCTGTCTTTGAGCAAACTGAATTTGTAGGTGCTTCCTTGGATGTGATTCCACAAAAACTAATTCCATCCTCCATCCAACCACCTGCATTGGAGTTGAAGGCTTTACCAGAAAACCTCAAGTATGCCTTCTTGGAAGTAGGAGACAAACTTCCAATCATTGTGGCCAACAACTTGAACCCCAATCAAGAAGAAAAATTGATCAGTTTGCTGAAAAAGAATAAGAAGGCGATTGGGTGGACTCTAGCAGACATTCCTGGAATTAGTCCTTCAGTGTGCATGCACCGAATTCTCCTTGAAGAAGAGACAAAACCAGTGAGGCAACCCCAAAGAAGACTCAACCCCATGATTCTTGATGTGGTCAAGAAGGAGGTAAGTAAGCTCCTCCAAGCTGGTATTATTTATCCTATCTCTGATAGTAAGTGGGTGAGTCCGGTACAAGTAGTGCCAAAGAAAACCGGGGTAACTGTTATAGCAAATGAAAATAATGAGTTAGTGCCCACTAGAGTTCAAAACAGTTGGCGTGTTTGCATTGATTATAGGAAGTTGAACCAAGCAACTAGAAAAGATCATTTTCCTCTTCCTTTTATTGATCAAATGCTTGAGAGACTTGCTGGCAAGTCTCATTACTGTTTCCTTGATGGTTTTTCTGGGTATTTTCAAATTCACATTGCACCTGAAGATCAGGAGAAGACTACCTTCACCTGTCCTTTTGGTACTTTTGCATATAGACGCATGCCTTTTGGTCTCTGTAATGCACCTGGCACTTTTCAAAGATGCATGTTGAGCATATTTTCTGATTTGTTAGAGGATTGCATGGAAGTGTTCATGGATGATTTTTCTGTTTATGGAGACTCATTTGATGCATGTCTGAAAAATTTGGAGAGAGTACTTGAGAGATGCATAGAGAAAAATTTGGTCTTGAATTATGAAAAATGTCATTTCATGGTAGAGCAAGGAATAGTCCTAGGCCACATAGTGTCACCACGTGGCATAGAAGTAGATAAAGCCAAAGTTGATGTTATCTCTTCTTTGCCTTACCCCGCTTCTGTGCGGGAAGTTCGCTCTTTTCTTGGCCATGCAGGATTTTATAGGAGATTCATCAAGGACTTCAGTAAGATCGCTCTACCCCTATCTAAACTCCTCCAAAAAGAAACTGATTTCGTTTTTAATGATGCTTGCAGGTCAGCTTTTGATGAGTTGAAGAAGCAACTTACCTCCCCTCCTATCATCCAACCTCCACAGTGGGAGCTTCCCTTTGAGCTCATGTGCGATGCCTCAAATTTTGCTGTAGGAGCAGTACTTTCACAAAGAGTAGAGAGGAAGTTGCATGTCATAGCCTATGCGTCCCGTACCCTTGATTCAGCTCAATCAAATTACACAACCACAGAGAAGGAGTTTTTAGCAATTGTTTTTGCTTTAGAAAAATTTAGATCATATTTGCTTGCCTCCAAAGTAACTGTGTTTTCTGACCATGCAGCACTGAAATATTTGTTGAAGAAGCCAGATGCAAAGCCAAGATTGCTTAGATGGATGCTGCTCCTCCAAGAATTTGATGTGGAAATCAAGGATAAGAGTGGGGCAGAGAATGTAGTAGCAGATCACTTGAGTAGGCTTTCTGATCTTCCATTGGAACATCTCCCTGTAAGAGACAATTTTCCAGATGAGTGTTTCCTCCTTTTGCATGGTACTGGTGAGCCTTGGTATGCTGATTTGGTGAATTATCTTGTTGCATCTGAATTGCCTGCATACCAAAATAGACATCAATTGAATAAATTAAGAAGCGAGGCTAGGTACTATGTGTGGGATGACCCTTATTTGTGGAAAATTTGTAGTGACCAAATTATTAGGAGATGTGTTCCAAATCATGAATTTGCATCCGTGCTGAATTTTTGTCATACTCTTGCATGTGGTGGACACTTTGGTCCCCAAAGAACAGCTAGAAAAGTGTTAGATTCTGGTTTATATTGGCCTACTTTATTTAGGGATGCCTTTGATTTTTGCAAAAATTGTTCCAGATGTCAAAAAACTGGAAATGTGTCTAAAAGAAATGAAATGCCTCAACAACCTCTTCTTTTTTGTGATGTTTTTGATGTTTGGGGTATTGACTTTATGGGTCCTTTTCCTGTTTCTTTTGGCTTCATGTATATCTTAGTTGCTGTGGATTATGTGTCGAAGTGGGTGGAAGCTAAAGCCACCCGAACTGATGATTCTATTGTTGTTGTAGATTTCCTTCGTTCACATATTTTCTGCAGATTCGGTGTCCCCAAGGCCATAATCAGTGATCAAGGATCACACTTTTGTAATAGAAACATGCAAGGGCTATTGAAGAAATATGGGGTGGTGCACAAAACCTCTACACCTTACCACCCCCAAACCAATGGGCAAGCAGAAGTCTCCAACCGAGAGATAAAGCAAATATTAGAGAAAACTGTGCAACCCAACAGAAAAGATTGGAGTAAGAGGCTTGACGATGCGCTTTGGGCCTATAGAACCGCTTTCAAGACTCCCATCGGCATGTCTCCATACCGCTTGGTATTTGGTAAAGCATGTCACTTGCCGGTGGAGATTGCACATAAGGCATATTGGGCCGTTAAACAATGCAATATGGACATGACCCTAGCCGGTAAAGAAAGAAAGTTGCAACTTCAAGAACTGGAAGAACTAAGGCTAGGGGCTTATGAGAATGCGCGCATCTATAAAGAGAGGACAAAAGCTTTACATGATCAGAAAATTGAGAAAAAAGAATTTCAAGTGGGAGACAAAGTCCTTCTCTATAATTCTCGCCTCAAGCTAATGCCCGGTAAGCTTCGCTCTAGATGGGTTGGCCCTTTTGTTATTACTAATGTCTTTCCTTTTGGTGCAGTAGAAATTCAAAATGAGGCCACCAACAAGCAGTTCATGGTAAATGGGCAAAGGTTGAAGAAGTTCTACGAGGGCTTCAAGGAAGAAACTGTAGAGGAAATCAAACTCTACAACGTTCCGGCTCCATGATAAGGCCGTACTCTTTCCCTCCTTTCAATTTATGTCCTCCTCATTTTTTTTGATGTTTGGTAATAATTTGCATCGAGGACAATGCAATGTTTAAGTGTGGGGGGAGAGAATTTGAGTTTATTCAAAAAAAAAAAAAAAAAAAAAAATTTCTGCTTTCTCCTCTGTTTTCTCTGTTTCTGTCCAGAATTTTTGAGCTGTCTTGCATGAATTTTCTGTACTGATTGGCTACGAATTTTGCTAGTTTCTTTACATGTTTTTAAAGCCTTATATGTCTTCTAGCTGTAGAATTTTATTTGGTGTCTTTCGCATTTGTTTTGGTGTAGTTTTGTGTCAGTAAAGCTGAGTCGCCAGAATTTCTGCAGTGCAGAATTTTGCTACTCTGTTTTGCCCGAATTTGATGTTTTATTTTTGAAAAAAAAAAAAATTGATGGAGTTTTGGTGTGGAATTATGCATGATGAAATAGTTAAAGTGTAGATTGACTTAGCATGAAGAGAATTTAGCCTTATTTCTCTAAGGAATTCAAGTTAAATGGCAATGACGTTGACTTTAATGAATTTGTAGTAATAGTCTTTTAGCTGTGAGGATTTGAGCCTAAGTGAAAAATGCTATTCTTCTTGTTGCGTGTTCTCTATCATGGATTGTCACTCTAGAACTTGTCTTGAATCTTTGATTGAGGCTACATATCTTGTACATGCTTGGAAATGATTTAGGCATTTGTTTCTTGTAACCACTTTTAGCCAAATAGCCATCCATTATCATTGTTTCCATTGTATGTCATTTTGTGCCTTATCCATTTTCTTTCTTGCGTCCTTCCACCACTTTTTCTGCCTACAAACAACATTTTTCTCTTTCAACTTAAGATGTGAGGAGTATTTTAAATTCTTTTAAGAGATCGATATGCTGAAAAAAAAATCCTGTGAACTTTGGGGAGTTTTGAACTATATTTCTTCTACTTCCTCTCAAAAAAAAAAAGAAAAAAAAAAAGAGAAAAAAAAAAGAGAAAGAAAGAAAGAAAGAAAAAAAAAATTTGAAAAAAAAAGAGAGAAAATAATGAAAAAGAGGAACATATAGAACATTGAGACCCAAATTTATTTATACTCAGTCTCTTATATTTCACTTGTAAATACTCTTCATTTTCTTGAGTTGTTACCATATTTTGTTTCATTGTTCAATCTTTCCATTTGTTTCCCACTACTTTTCTTACCCACGTTACAACCTAGTAAAGTCCTTTTGATTCAAGTATGTATTGGATTCAAGTAGTGGAGATTTAGATTCTTGACAAGCTTATGGTAGTGAATTCTGTGATAAGTTGAATTTCGAGTGATTTACCCTAGACACTTGAGAGAATAGAGAGTAAACACATTCCTGGTGAGGAGGCTAATTACTTGAATTCATTCGTATCAAATTAAATTGCCATGATGCTTGGAATCTTAGAAATTTAAGATTAATTCCTTCGAGTGCTAAATCTTTTCAAAATTTTGATTATTCTATTCTAGCATGCTTTCCACATTTTTCCTTTGGTGTCTTTTTGGTGTTCCGAATATTATTTTGCCCAGGAGTGCAAAAGGCCAAGTGTGGGGGATTTGATATCGGGTATTTTTATATACTTTTTAGTCCCTATCTTAGTCCTATGGCTATTCCAATGTTGCCAATTCTCTAATTTTATTATGTTTTGGAATTTATTGGGTATAAACTATTTATGGATTGAATGTGTTTCAATTTTATATTTTTAGAACTTGAATTGTAAAATGCTCAATTTAATTCCTACAAATTTTAATTTTAGAGAGAAAAATGCTGACATGGACAAAGATGATGATTTGGATGCTAATGTGGCACTTTTTGGATGATGCAGATGCTGACTAGGATATGCTGGATGTGGGGCCCACTTGAACTCTTATTGAATGCCATGTAGTCAGAATTTGAGGGCATGAATATTAAATTTCGTAGGTCAGAAAGCAAGGCTGAAATATCAATTCTTCCATGCTGTTCTGCTGCTGCCATACCTATGTTCTGCTGCTGTTTCCTACTTTCTGCTGCAGAAATATTAAATCTGCTGCTGCCATGCCTACTTTCTGCTGCAGAAACATTAATTATACTGATGTTTTGCTGTCAAAGTGCTGCTACATCATGGAGGAAGCATCTAGGGTAGAATATTCTAAGGCATTGAAGGGGCATCAGTTTTAGAAATAAGAATACATTCATTTTAGGCAACCAGACTTAGAAAATTCGCAGCTCTCTCTTCCCCTCTGTTTTTGCTTCTGTTATTGGCTGTTTTGCTCTTATGGAGGGCTAAGTTTTCATTGTAATTAGTCACTAGACCACTGGGATGTTATAGCTTGAACTAAGAATGCAAGTTAAGTGTTTTGTTCTCCATTTTCATCTCATTTCGTTTCTGTTTTGCTGTCATGTTTATTTTGCTGTCAAATTCTGATTAGAGCTTGAGTTGTAACATAAACTGACTTATATATAAGACATAACCTTGCTTGACTGATTAGGAAAGTGAGGGAGGCGAAATGACTAGTTAAATGATATATTTAACTTGGTTTGGTTGAGATTTTCCACTGAATGCATCTAGTTATAGTAGAGAGATGTTCTTGACTGTAATTAGTAGCATTAAATTCTAGATGTTATTCTAGAAACATTTTCATAAAGAACCAAACAATGGAATGAGAACAAAACTGAATCAATGAGTTAGGTAATGATAGTTACACTCCCATGAATCCTAGTGGCTGATTACATAGTCTCTTTACTGTCAATTTCTTGCAATTTCTGCTGCTGCTGCTGTTACTGCTGTTGCTGCATATTTTGCTGCTGTTGTAGTGTTTAATTGCTGTTCTGTTTTATTTAGTTAGTTAGTATTGCTACAAAACCCCCCCCCCCCCACGTTTATGTACTCTTAATTGGTGTTTAGGTGTTTAGAACGATTAATTAGTATCAAGAAGTGAGGCTCCTTGAGTGAATACGACCTGGGGATCACTATACTGCAAATTGCCACAAATTCAATTCTGGGCGATTTGGCATCGTAGTGGCGTGAACCACCCTCCCCCAAACTTAAGTTGACAGTGTCCTCACTGTCCTATGTTTACCTAACAGGAGTAAAGAAATCACAGCCTGAAGAATATATGCAACACACATAACTGCAAAAAGTTTCATATTCTGTTAATCAAATCACTCCATGCAGATATCATTATCAGCTCACAAAAACATAAAGCACTTATATAAAGTAAGCATGTCACTGGCAGAAATGAAAAGACAAGAAAAGAAAAGAAAAGATAATGTCAGAAGTGGGTGGCGAGGCTCCCTTCTAGTCTGACTCCAACTCCTCAGTATCGCCAGCTCCATCATCAGTCTCTCCTTCAGCTTCAACACCAGCGCTGGATGCCTCTCCTCTTACCGGCAGCCTCGAGGAATCCAGGCTGAACTTCTCAGCCATCAGAGATCCCAATGCAGTCACGTAATCCATCGTATAGTGTACATCCTCCTGCGTCCTACCCAGCTCTGCTCTGAAGGAAGTCATTGACTGTTTGACTTCTCCTAGCTCCCTGTTGACATCAGCCAACGTCACAGTAGTTGTAGCCTGAGGTGCCGTGCGTTGAGGGCGGCCGACTGGATGCCGCGGTGCTGGTCTTCCTTCCACAGGGAATAAACTGGCAATGTAAGTACTCGTGATCCCAGGAGGCCTCTTTATTTTCATATCGTCTGTGGGAACTTCCTTCTTTAGCAAAAATGCTGTCAGTATGAAGGGATATCCGATAACCCCAGTCTTTGCTTGAGCCAATTCTTCAATCTTATCGGCTATTAGGTCCCCATAATTAATTGTGATTCCTCGCATAATGCAGTAGATTAGCAGGGCTCTCTCGGCGAAAACATCTGAAAAGTTTGAGGACGGAAGCATAGTGTATTGCACAAAGCTGAACCAAGCTTTGGCAATTGGCAATAAGTCTGTCCGTTGAACCTTGTATGGCTCACCTCTTGTGTTCAGTTCCCACTGGGCCTCGGGTTTGCAGATCGTTTGGCGCACATCTTCGGGATCCCAAGACTTCAATATTAGCAACCCATGATAGTCCTGCTCTCTTGGGTTCCACAGATCGAACGCCTCATTGATAGCTTCTTGAGAGAAGTTAATCAGTTTGCCCCTAACTTCAGTGTTATACTTCTGCATTGTGTCATTGGTGGTTCTGAAGGTATTGGCGTAGAATTCTTTCACCATATCCACATATGCATGCTCAGGTAGACTGCATATCTTGTCCCATCCCCTATTAATGATCTGCTCCTGAATTTCTGGATATTCATCCTCCTCTAGATTGAAGACTTTCTCAGGGAGGATTTTTCTTTTCCTTATCTCTTTATCGAATCTCACTCCATGGTCTGGAGTCCTGAACGTGAGGAATTGTGCGGCTGATGATGATGCCCCCGGGGTTTCTTTCCTCTTGGTTGGGATTTTTCTCTTCTTAGGGACAGGGGGCGCCATAAGGAATACCAAAACAATCAGGGTTCCTGCAATTCAAAACATATAATTCAGCTCCAACAGTCATGCTCAATTAAGTCACTTCAAAATGCACACGTTATTTCCCCAAGTTAATGTGTATTAACCATCAAACCTCAGAATATTCAGCTTCCTTCAAAATCCAATACATGCTCCGTTTGGCATTTTATTAAACATCTTAAATATTTGTGAACTCTAACCAAGTTATTCATCAACCCTCAAATTGCAATTAAGTGCTTCAATGTTAAATCACTCGGGCAGCAAAACCAAGCATTTTATGCACAAAACTTTAAAATAAAGTTCACTTGGGCATTTAATCGAACACCTAAAGTGCATGCATCTCCTAAACATTGGTCTATAACAATTTTAATCTCTAATCTCCATCTATAACCATTTATGCAGCACAACCAACAATCAATAATCAAAGCATGTGAGCAATAATCCCTAAGAATTCGAAGAACAACATACCCATGACAAAAACTAAAGTTTACATCGGTTTCAATAGTCAACAATCAAGGGAACCCACCAAACTTCGAAAATTCAACCAAAAATTGCATGAAAGTGGAGAGCATCAGACGAAAACTAAACGAAATGGGAATAAAAACACTTACCTAGCATGATGACTCAATCAAAGACAAGGAGAGCACGGAAGAATGTTTCAATCGGTTGAAAGACACCCAAACACCCAAAATTAGCCTCAAACCGTGATGATTATGCAAGGAATTTTCTGAGGGGGGCTTCGAAAATACAGTAGGGGGTAATCGCACAAGGGAGGAAGAAGAAGGAGGGGGTCGACGGCGTGGATTTGGGAATTAGGGTTCAGTTTGGGAATTAAATCCCGACACGCCGCTATAGCGGCACACACATACCGCTATCGCGGTACAAGGCAGAGACAGTTTCTATCTATTTTTTTTTTCGAAGTTGGAGTTATACCGCTATAGCGGTATTATTTAACCGCTATAGCGGTAATTGACAGAGATGAAGTAGTATTTCCATGCTTCACCGCTATAGCGGTGAGTATGCACCGCTATAGCGGTAATTTGCAGACATTGCCCCTCCAAAATGCAGATTGACACTCCACAATGAACCCTTTTTCCTTCACATGCAAATTCTAATTCTTTTAACCATGAAAAGCCTCACAATGCATGCAGAATTACTCATGTTCACCCCTTTTTATCCTATAACCCCTTTACAATTGATCAGTCAGCAAAAATAAGTGTTAACATTCACATGTCAGCAATAACAGTCCAAGCAGCCCACATTATTGATTCAAAACATTTAATATGCCAACCCTCAACCTCTAGACCATTTCATAGACACTATATGCGAAAAATAACTCCCAACATCAACGAATTCTGACACAACACAACAACACTAATAACAGCAGACACAATGATCCAGCAACAGAAACTAAAAGACAAGAATAATAATTAACTAAGAAAGCTAGAGACTTGGGTTGCCTCCCAAGAGCGCTAAGTTTATAGTCTTCAGCCAGACTTTACCAGGGCGCCTATTCACTTGGTGTAGTGAGGGCAATCGAAGTCCCCTCCTTTTCACTCTCGTGTCCCAGATAATGTTTCAGTCTTTGGCCATTTACTTTGAAGCTCCGATTGCTCTCTAAATCAGCTATCTCCACTGCTCCATTCTCAAATGCCTCTTTGACTACAAAAGGTCCCGACCATCGGGATTTCAGCTTTCCAGAGAATAACTTCAACCTTGAATTATAAAGCAAGACTTTTTGGCCAGTAGCAAAAGATCGGCGAGTAATTTTCTGATCATGCCATCTTTTAACTCTCTCCTTATATAAACGAGAACTTTCATAAGCTTGAAGACGAAGGTCATCCAACTCAATTAGTTGTAAAAGTCTCTTTTCCCCAGCCTTTTTCACATCAAAATTTAGAAACTTTACAGCCCAAAATGCTTTATGTTCAAGTTCAACCGGAAGATGGCATGCCTTGCCATAGACCATCCGGAATGGTGAAGTTCCAATTGGGGTTTTAAAAGCAGTACGGTAAGCCCACAATGCATCATCAAGCTTAGTTGCCCAATCCTTCCGTGAGTTACTAACTGTTTTCTCCAAGATTCTTTTTAATTCCCGATTAGACACTTCCACTTGGCCACTAGTTTGAGGATGATACGGAGTGGCTATCCGGTGCTTGACTCCATATTTGGCCAAGAGCGCTTCCAAACTTTTATTACAGAAATGTGATCCTCCATCACTTGTCAATGCTCTGGGGACTCCGAAGCGAGAGAATATGTTCTTTTTCAAGAACTTCAGTACCACCTTTGCATCATTGGTGGGTGTAGGAATTGCTTCCACCCATTTTGATACGTAATCAACGGCCACCAAGATGTATTGGTTAGAGTATGATAGGGGAAATGGCCCCATGAAATCAATTCCCCATACATCAAAAACTTCTAATTCCAGCACAATATTTAGAGGCATTTCGTGCTTTCTTGATATATTCCCACTCCTTTGGCACCGATCACACCTCTCAACAAACTTTCTTGCATCTTTGAACAGTGAAGGCCAATAGAATCCACTTTCCAATACTTTTGCTGTAGTCCGAACACTGTTGTAATGTCCTCCATAGTCTGATCCATGACAATGCCACAAGATATTCTCAATTTCTTCCTTTGGTACACAGCGCCGGAGGATTTGATCAGCACACATCCTAAAGAGGATTGGTTCATCCCACCAATAAACCTTGACATCATGCAGAAACTTCTTCTTTTGTTGATAAGTGAAGTCAGGTGGCACAAGCCCACATACCAAGTAATTCACAATGTCAGCATACCATGGTAATTGGGTCTCTTCAACAAAGAATAAAGTTTCATCAGGGAAACTTTCACTGATTTGCAGCTCCACTTTGTCACTCATGTCCGTGTTTATTCGGGATAAATGGTCAGCCACTTGATTTTCAGTTCCCCTCCTATCCACAATTTGCAAGTCAAATTCTTGCAGTAATAAAATCCATCGGACTAAACGTGGCTTGGAGTCCTTCTTACCAATTAAATACTTGATTGCCGAATGATCCGTGAAAACAATGACCTTATTTCCCACCAGATATGGTCTAAATTTTTCAAACCCAAAAACTACAGCCAATAACTCCTTCTCAGTAGTAGTGTAGTTTAACTGTGCATCCGCTAGAGTCCGGCTAGCATAGTAAACAGGATGAAAAATTCTCCCATGCTTTTGACCCAACACCACTCCCAGAGCATAGTCACTGGCGTCACACATAAGTTCGAATGATTTGCTCCAATCAGGAGCAACTACCACAGGGGCTGAGATTAATTTCTTCTTCAGGTCCTCAAAAGACTTCATGCATTGCTCATCAAAATGGAAAGGCATATCCTTCTCCAGCAATTTGCACAAGGGCTTTGCAATCTTTGAGAAATCTTTAATGAAGCGGCGATAGAAACCCGCATGCCCAAGGAAACTTCTTACACCCTTTACTGAGTTTGGGGGTGGCAATTTCTCAATCACAGAAATTTTTGCCTTATCCACTTCTAGACCTCTTTTTGACACCTTATGACCGAGCACAATTCCTTCACGTACCATGAAATGACACTTTTCCCAATTCAGCACAAGATTAGTTTCTTCACATCTTTTAAGCACCAATTCTAGATTTGTCAGGCAAATTTCATATGAAGTTCCAAAAACTGAGAAGTCATCCATAAATACCTCCATAGATTTCTCCACCATATCTGAAAATATTGCCATCATGCATCGTTGAAAGGTTGCCAGAGCATTGCACAGTCCGAAAGGCATACGCCGGAAAGCAAATGTACCATAAGGGCATGTGAATGTAGTCTTTTCTTGATCACTAGGGGCTATGGCAATCTGATTGTACCCCGAATAACCATCCAAGAAACAGAAATAATCTTGTCCCGCCAATCGGTCCAGCATCTGATCAATGAAAGGCAATGGAAAATGATCCTTCTGAGTGGCATTGTTGAGCTTCCTATAATCCATGCAAACTCTCCACCCGGTTACAGTTCTGGTTGGAATAAGCTCATTCTGGTTGTTAGCCACTACGGTCGTACCCCCCTTCTTAGGGACGCACTGAACCGGGCTCACCCACGAGCTATCTGATATAGGATAAATGATTCCTGCATCTAACCATTTAAGGATTTCCTTTTTGACCACTTCTCTCATAGCGGGATTCAATCTTCTCTGATGCTCAACAGAAGTTTTATGCCCATCCTCCAAGTTAATTTTATGCATACACACTAATGGACTAATTCCTCTGATGTCAGCTATGGACCATCCAATAGCCTTCTTATATTTTCTCAGGATCTCTATTAAATGCTTCTCTTGCTCCTCTATCAAGGTAGCAGACACAATCACTGGTAAGGTGTCATTGTTCTCAAGAAAAACATACTTGAGATGGGATGGAAGCTGTTTCAACTCCAATCTAGGAGGTTCTTCTATGGATGGTTTTAAAAGAGTTATTTTGCCTTCAGGTCTATCCAACTTCTCAAAAGCTCTATTTGGATTGCAAAATAGCTCTGATGAATTGAGAGATCCAATTACTTCCTTGATCTCATCCTTCTCAATTTCTTCTTCCATCATTAGAGATGTTTCCAAACTATCATTACTCACCAACTGTTTAAAGTGCATTCGTGTACTTTCATCAATAACCCTCACAAGATTACATTCCTCATATTCATCTGGTGCCTTCATTACCTTATTCATATTGAAGGTGACTTCTTGATCATTCACCCGCATAGTGAGCTCTCCTTTAAAGACATCAATAAGAGTTCTTCCAGTTGCAAGGAATGGCCTCCCTAGAATGATGGGGATTTCCTTGTCTTCTTCATAGTCAAGGATAATAAAATCCACAGGAAAGATTAGCTTATCTACCTTGACCAACACGTCCTTAATTACTCCATTTGGGTAGCATAGAGATCTATCTGCCAGCTGCAGCGTTACAGTAGTAGGCCTTGCTTCTCCCAAACCCAACTTTTTGAAGATGGCAAGGGGCATCAGATTAATGCTAGCCCCCAAATCACACAGAGCATTACCAGCAAAATTCTTCCCTATATTACAAGGGATAACAAAGCTTCCAGGATCTTGCATTTTAACCGGTAGCTTCCTCTGAAGTATTGCACTACATTCTTGAGTCAGCTTTACAGTTTCAAATTCATTCAGTCGTTTCTTCCTTGAGAGAATATCCTTCATAAATTTCGCGTAACTGGGCATTTGCTCTAAAGCTTCTGCGAAGGGAATGTTTATATGCAACTGTTTCAATATCTCCAGAAACTTTTGGTATTGCCTATCCATGTTTTGCTTCTTATACCTTTGAGGAAAGGGGATAGGAGGCATAATTCTGGAAGGGGAGGAAGAGGGCACATATGAGTCCTTCTGCGCTTTTTCTTTCGCCACTTCTTCTTCCTTTTTATCATTGGCCTTTGGTACTTCATGCTCAGTTACATTCACCTCTTGTTGTAGATGCTCATTGACTTTCTCTTGATCAAAAAGATTATCATCTTGTGTTTGAACATTTGAAGTAGAAGCTTCAAGGAGTTGCTTACCACTTCTGAGAGTTATCACCTTGTATTGTTCCTTGCCATCCTTTCTGGGATTATTTTCTGTGTCACTAGGAAAGTTGCTTTGTGACCTACTATTCAGAGCAGTAGCCAACTGCCCCATTTGAATTTCCAAATTTTTAATGGCTGCACTCTGGGTTTGGCTTATAGCCTCAGTTCTCTCCATAAACTTCATGAACATTTCTTCCATGGATGACTTCTTTTCCACCTGAGGTAGTGGAGCTCTGTTCTGAGGAAGATAATTACCTTGATTCTGGAAACCTGGAGGTTGAGAAGGCCTACTAGAAGAAGAAGAAGTCGAGGGATTAAGGCAGTGATTATTACTCTAGGAGAAATTTGGATGATTCCTCGAACTCGGATGATATGTGTTGGAGTACTGGTTGTTTTGGTTCCTTTGCGTATTGCCCAAGTAATTTAGTTGTTCCACAGAAGAAAATTCTTCACAACAACCATTGACATAAGCCCCTCCACAGAAATCACAAGTTGCTTCAGGCATTGTTATTGTATTTACTTTCGCCTGTTCATTTTGTCTAGAGCACAACATGTCAACCTTTTTAGTTAGGGCTTCATTCTGGGCTATAATAGCATGAAGAGTGTCCAACTCTAGCATCCCTTTCTTTGAGTTGCTCTTGGCTCTGATGGAAGCATTTTGACTAGCCCCCATGGTCTCAATAATGTCCTTGGCTTGCTCAATTGACTTGCCCAACAATGCACCGCCAGCTGCGGTATCCAATTTATCCCTGGTTTCATAATTTAATCCACTGAAGAAGATTGAAATCTGTTGCCACTCTTGAATGCCATGATTCGGGCATTTCCTCAACATCTCCTTGAATCGTTCCCAAGCATTGTATAATGTCTCGCCATCTTGTTGAAGGAATGCTGTAATCTCATTTCTCAATTTTACTGATTTGGAGGGAGGGAAGAATTTATCCAAGAATTTCCTTCGCAGTTCCTCCCACGTAGTTATACTCCCCGGTGGTAGAGTCATCAACCATTCTTTGCACCATCCCTTAAGGAGAAAGGGAATAATCGAAGGCGGATGGCATCATCTGTGACTCCATTCAGCTTGACCATATCGCAAATATCAAGGAAGTTCACAATATGATTGTTTGGATCCTCCATAAGACTTCCCCCAAACTGGTTTTGTTGTACCAGATTTAACATCATAGCCTTCATCTCAAAATTGTTGGCTCCAATCGCAGGCTTCACTATGCTTGAGGCATTCCCAGCATTAACAGGTGATGCATAATCCCATATTGCTCTGAATCCCATTTGAGGCTCATCAATAACTCCATTTCCAGCATTGATCTCATCACCCTGGTGATTCAAGTTGCCTTCATCCATTTCTTTTTGTATAGCTTGGCTTACTTGAGCTTCTCTGGCTTTAGCCTCCTTCCTAACTCTTCTTACTAGTCTTTCAATCTCAGGTTCGTAAAGAAGGTCAGAAGGATTGAGAGTACCTCGCATGCACAAAAAGAAGATACTAATTATCAATGACAGTAATTTCAGCAGCAAAAATCAACACAGCAAAAACTAAAAATGACTCTATAATAAGAAATTGAACAAAAGCAAAAGAGAACAAAACAAAACAAGGAAAACGTCTAAGCTAACCCTTTAAATTTCTTTGAATATTAGCACAAATCTTAGTCCCCGGCAACGGCGCCAAAAACTTGTTAGTCGATTTGGCAAGTGCACCAATCGCACAAGTAATATAGTGATTTGAGAGTAAAAGTATCGTTCCCACGAGGACTAAGCGACTAAGTACCCAAGAAATTTAATTGAATTAGTTGGACGAAACAATTGGATTGAAGATAGCTTTAGCCAATGAATGATAAAATAAAATCAATAACCGTAAATATTTATGAGTTTTCTTTTAATAACAGTAAACAATGCAAAAACTGATGAAATAGTCTAATTAAAGCCTAGGGTCACTAATCCCTCTCCTCTATCTTAGAAATTACAAAACCCCTCTCACGTACTCGCAACGTATTCAACCCTATAAGTTAATCCTAGGTTATTCTAATAACTTAAAAGAATCCTCCCGAATCTCAATTAAGTTACTCAACTCCTACGCAATTACTTGTGTGGGCTAAGCCTAATACAACCAACCTAGCTTTGATTAAACGAGATTAACTAACATTCCTATTAGCTAACAAGCGAAAACACTTAGTAAGGTTCACGCACTCGTCCTTCCTATTCAGTGTTCTACTCTCACCTCCCTCTCCCGAGTTCGAAGACAGCAACAAGCATACATATAGATTGATCAAGTCCATATAACGCAACAATAAAATGGATAGAAATACTTATATTAATTGAAATAAGGTTGCAAATACATGAGAGGATGTAAAATCTATTCAAGAGTCAAGTTCATAGTAACCCTAGATAGAAAATCTAGCTACTCATAGAAAATAAACAGCAGAAAGCAGAAAAAGAGATGAAGTTGGCCATGAATCTGAGGTGGAATGATGGATTGAGCTCCCCAAGCCTTGAGAATCAGGTTCCCCTTGCTACTCTCAGCCAAAACGGCGCCTCCCTTCAGTCTCCAACTCCAGAATACCCTAAAAATCTCATCTGAAGCCCTTTTATATCAGTGCAGGATCGCGACTACCGCTATAGCGGTAAGTCTCCACCGCTATAGCGGTACAGGACAGTAAAGAATGCTTCCAGAAATTTTTGTGCAGGAATCACCGCTATAGCGGTGAGTATCCACCGCTATAGCGGTGGTAGACAGAAAGTGGCTATCTGCTTCTTCTTCTGCAGCTTCGTCCATCTTGCCTAACGTCAAAGAGAAAAAAATGATGATTAGCGACGTTCTTGGTCAAATAATCACATGAAAAAGACTAAACTCTAAAATTCCTAAAGAAAACTAAATCAATCAAAAACAACGGAAAAAAATATACAAGCAACCACAAGTAGGCGATAAAATAGATCAAAGATTCAGCACCAAATGGTACTAAATCTAGCACTTAACATTGGGCTTACAATAAAGGAACACGTTAAGGCCACATGACCACCAACATGGTAAAGTGCATGAACAACTTGCTGAAAGGGGTAAGGAGTCTACCTATTACTACATTAGCTTAGGCAATCATGTATAATTTAGCCAAGTACTTTATGGATAGGTAGAAGAAGGTAAGATGTAGTGTCAAGCTAGGCAAAAGTTTTGTTCCTACATCCTAAATGAGTTGAAAGAACACGAATCAAGGATAAGTGTTTGGGTGGTAACAGTTTCAATCTTGTCTAATTGTGATTTGAGGTGCAAGAACCTTACAACAAATAATGAAGACAATTTGAGCGTTATTGTAGAGTCGTGCTAGGTAATTGATATTAAAACTATGGGGAGTTCAAAGCATTGTGATTTCCTTACTCACATATTGTTGTAACCTACTTACATGTTCATGTTGACAATACGACTTTTCATCGACCAAATATACAAAGTAGAGATGACAATGGCTGCATATCAGAGTCCCACGCAATTGAGGGGAGCAATATTGGCCTCAAATAGCATGGCCAAAATTTGGGCTTAACCCCAAAGATCTTTGAAAACCAAGAAGGCCAAAATCTAGACAGTTGAAGAATAAGATGGATCAGAGAGAATTAGATAAGCCTAAAAGATATGGAGTGTGTTGACATACGAGGCACTATTACCGATGCCTTGTTCATTTCCTCACTACTTCCTTTCCTTGTTTAAGTTTCTTAATCACCCTTCATAGAACACCCTTCCCTTTGTGTTTTTTTTTCTTGAGAATTCAACTCAAGGCTATCAATTCCTTTTATCAAAATCATTCTGTTAGTTACAGTGATATCTTCCTTTCTTCTCTATTTCTTTTCAAGTCTACCCTTTACTTTATTCCTTTAGAAAGCTCAATTTTAGTCTCTTCTTGATGGTCATATTTTGAAATCTCTTATTTCCCTTCACTCTCGTCATTATCTTAGGGCATCTCTACAAAATACATCTTTCTTTCTTATATTTTCTATTTTCTAAACATGTCTTGATCTTGGTTTCCTAACTTCCAAACTCCTAGTTTCTCACCATCCTTTTCTGAATAAGCCTGATTTTGTCAATTTTTGTAGAACTCAGTTCTTGAGATAATCTATTAGGTTATTAATATCTATTGCTTTCAAATCTGTCCAAAAGTGGTCATGTTCCCTTGGGCAGTTCTCTTTAAATTGAATTGGCTTCTTTAGTTTTAGGCTCACTACATCTAATGTAATTAATAGGGCCTTTAGCCCGAAATATTTAAGCAAGAAGTGAAGATTATCTCTTTATTCTGGGCCTAAGCTCAGCACTAGTTCTTCTAGATCCATGTGTGTTGGTGTTCTACCTTACCCATTGAAATTGCAGCTTATATGTTTGACTCATGTTATCATGACCCAAAATTGGGGCTGTGATAAGCGTAGACGATGTTAACACCTATATCATCGCAAGCTTAATTTTCCCTCAGTTTATCCGTAACAACATACTTTACAACCTATGTAACCTATCCGATTACAGAGCATACTAGAGAATAAATTCAAAAACAAATAAAATTACCTTGCCTCAAGTAATGGAGAAGTATCTCTGATCTGCGAGTCATCAATCTAGTCAGTCTTCTGTACTTGAAACTAAGAGGAGGTGAATACAATCCACTAACTCAGCAAAAATAGCCCTACCTACCAAAAATATATATCTATGCATGCTCAACAAAAATACATAAAAATATGCATGAACATCACATATAACCGCACATGCATGACACCAAGTTGTCCCAAATCATACCTATGACATCATACTTCTACCTCTAACAGAGCAAACATTTGATGCCAATACACCTGATTCCCCAACCTCGGCCATTCTTGGTCGCAAGCCTATACCTTATTTCATGTCCTTAGTGCCTCAAGCACCTTAAACATGGCTCCAACCCATATTAGGTTACTTGCACACACACCTATCTATACATACATTCACAGTAAACAATGCATACACTACCATGCACATAATTCATCCGCCTCACATACGGGAAACCCACTCAAGAGTTGCGTCATGGGAGTCTTTATTCCCGGAGACGTTCCGCTCAAAAGTTTCATTACTTTGGTGTGCATTCCTATAATTTTGTTTCTCAAGGCTTCATCAACGCAAGCCTACACTCCTATGAATTTGTCATTGAGATACTATCTCATGGATCTACCTTGCATGGACCAACTATTTCCCAATCACAATGACATTCCTCAACAATCAATGACAACAATTACAAATGCTCATCATATAGTCCTCAACATAAATAAAATACTAAACATGCCTATCGCAATATATCCCAATCAAGGAGCACATCATTGGCAAGTCACCCATTGGGGAGGACTTTATAGCCCTTCTTAGTGTCCTTAACCCAAGCCCCACTTTGCTGTCATGTTTACAAGAAAATACACATGCCAAACCCACATCATATCTCATGTCCAAATCAATGTCATATTCTTACCCACAATTATATATTCATATACACATATTGATTTAATCCCCATTTGCATGATTTATCAAAAGGCATAAATTATTATATTGTGTTTTTCAAAATTTTATACTTGGCATACCATTGATATAGTAGCACCAATACTATTTCCATCTATACCTCATACCCCCCAAACACTTCAACAATTTGCATCACATTCCATCAATTTAACACATTCTTTCATCATATTAATTACTAGGAAAACATAATCCAAAGAAAATAAACAATCAAGGTAAGGTTAAATCCCTCATCTGGAATTGAAGCCCTTCCAGCTCTTGTAAGATGCCTCAGCCAAGCCTCAACCTAGCGCCTGAGGCACCCTAGGCCTCTCCCATGCCACCAAGGCTTCAAGTGGTGATGCCAACCCTACAACCACGAATTTCCCTCTGTCTCTATGGAGCTTTGGGCTCCCCATGATAAGAGCTCGAAGATGCTCTCAGTTTTGGCCCCTTTTCAACCCAAATCTCACAATTTCTCATGATTTCTTCCATAGGCTTTCATTCTTGATGATTAGTGAATGTTTTGGCACAAAACCCCTAATTAATTCCATCAAACTAAGCTCAAATCAAGAAAATTCATCCTTAAACCCTAATGTTTCTTCCTATGATTTCATACTCTTTAATCTCATTTCATTCATGATTTTCCCATCAATTTTTGGTTTTAATCTCATCAATAATCATCGAAGAATGTTTTAAAACATAACCCAATCTCCAAAACTTATTAACCGTCCCATCCCTACCTCAAACCTTCACAAATCTAAAAATGGGAAGAAAAAGAAGAAAATGAGATGCCTACCTCAAATCCTTACCTTTCTAGCTGTGGTTAGTTGCCAAAAACCCAAACCTTCGCTGGAGAATGGTTTTTGGAAGCTTGGGTGGTGGAGGATTTGGAGATGGTGGAGAGAAAAGGGAGTTAGAGCTTTAGGAAGGGAAGGAGAGAAAATGAGAGAAATGAGTGTGGGGAAACCTATATATATTCCTAAAGGTGAAATTACTAATTTGTCCCCGATTAACCCCCAGTAAACATTATTAATGACAAATCTGTAATTCTTCTAACTCAAATATTTCTCATGCTCTAGGTGCCACACAATTTTTCTTATTATATTTTAGTACTTCCTTGGACTTAGTAATCACTTAACTCACTTGGTGCCACATATACACTCCTTCAATCCTCTATCAGTCATTATTTTATACCCCTTGCCATTTCTTATCCTTACATTTCCTTCTTGAATAAACCAAAAATTTTCCCCCACATTGGATTATTCTTTAAAATCCATCTATATTAACACATGAAAACTGCAGGTGTTACACCTGTGTTATCCTCCGAGATGGATTTCATGCCTCTACCATTGTAGCGTGATCTTGTTTTTCCCAATCTTGTATGATTATTTTTTATTTGGACACTAGGATTGATTTGGCTTTGATTATGCCCACTTTGACTGCCTCCTGCTCACCCGGACATATGTCAACTTCCTTGTCCTTTTTTCTACTTCATAGCCAGATTTTGCCCTTTCTTAGAGTGACTCCTGTGTGATGCTCATGCGCTATCAACCTTGGACTACAATCCTCTATGTTTCTTTTCCTTTTTATCCACTCAATTTCTTTAACAGTGATACTCCTAACCCCGAGACTGTAACACTTCCTATTGTTCTCTTCAATCTTGCATCCATTTTCTTCATGACTTAGCCACCCATATAATTGAAGCAATAATCTTGAAGCTTTTCACACTTCACTTGGATCCATGCTTTCGGTGAGCTCTTTTGGGGGACCCCAAATCCAATAGACAATGGCTCCTTGACGTACATTAAGACTCTTATTTGAAGGAAACCTCTTGTTAACATCATTCCCAGAAAAGGATCTTCCAATTTCATAACCTCCCCCTGTCATCCACCTATTTGTCTGGAGCTTATCTCTAAGAAATTCTATAAAGGCATTATGTATAGTTAGATTTACAATGGAGTATGTTGTAGTTTACTTCAAAGATGGATATTTTAGGGTCCCATCTTTGAAGGACAATGATGTTACCCAAAATGTTTCATGGAGCGTCCTCCAACGCTTTTATAAGATCAAATGCAAACCAGAAGAGATGTGTATTCAAGGTTATCAAGATCGGGATTTGACACAGGATCAGAAAAAGCATTGACAGGATCGAATCATAAGATTGAATCAGGATCGTAGGATTCTATCAAATATATAAAAAAATATATATAAAAATATATAATAAAATATAATAATGACAAAAACTTTGTATATAATACAAAACTGTCAAAATCTAATTATATGTCAATTAAAAAAGCTCATATATCAATGTATCATAGTCATACATAGATAATTAAAGTATCAAACATTGATCAAAAGTCATTAAAATACTCAATACATAAACCATATAAAACCAAACATAGATAAAATATAAATCAATCATATTCTTATCACTATCTATATCATTATCATCAAAATCTCTTAATTCTATATCTTGATTAATTAAAAAAATTAAAAAAAATTGAAAAAAAACACATAAATGATAAATAAAATAATTTTAGAAAATTTTATAAAATTTATAAAAATGAAAAAAAAAATAAAAAAAATTTTGAAAATTTTGAAAAACACATAAATGATAAATAAAAAATTTTAAAAAAATTAAAAAATTTTAAAAAAATTGATAGGATATGCAAAATCCCATGATCCTATGATTTTACAATCCAGATCCGATCTTGTACAATCCTATAACAAAAATGATCCCACATGAAATTGAGATTGTTTTTAAGCTTTGGATCTTACGATCATACATTCTACAATCCAACTTCTGATTTTGACAACCATGTGTGTATTCGTCCTTAAATCAGTGATCATTAACGCTTTTGGATGACCCCCGACCTTTCACCAGCATGCTTTCGAACTCTATAATAGATCCTTCAAGAATGCTTTCGTTATCTTTTGGTAAGGCTCCCTCTATGTTGCTTCACAGAACTTCAAAACAGCAAAATAAAAAAATGGCACTACAACCTCAAATAGACCCAAAAGAAACTCGGGGAACTAAACCCAAGGGTTAGTTAGGGATGACAATTTGTCCCCCTAACTAGGGATCTCCATAGGGAATTCCCCATTCGAGGCACAACTTTCAAGGAATTTTTCCCCTTGGGGATGGGGATGGGGAAAAATCCCCCTCGAAGGGAGTTTGAGGATTGGGATGGGAATCGCATTTTTTGCCCCATAGGGTCTATATATCTAATATTTATATAGGGATAGTTTGGTAATTTCATAATTAAAATAATTTAAATTATTTTAATTAAAAAAACCCTAATCCCCGAATTCCTAACCCATTTAGTTGCCGTCACTCTTAGATCTTAGTCTTTCACTCTCATCGTCTCAACCCTCAATCTCAGGTTTCATTCCCCCACTCTCACCGTCTCAACCCTTCCGATCGCCAATTCGTTTCTTCGATCTCACCCCAGTCAGTGCCCATCTCTCCAATCTAGCCCTAGTCGATGCCTATTATCTCCTCTATGGTCTACCTCACTGTCACTCTTCATCTCTCAGCTCCTCTAGACCAACACTCAACGCGAGCAACCGATTAGCACCATTGTCATCTTATATGGCTCAGCCCTTCTCGCTGTCATCTCCCTTTACCTTACCCATCACTCTCGTCTCTTAGCCCCTCTTTCAAGTCTCATCATCTCCATCTGCAATGCTACTGGTCTGCCTCACATTCACTCTTCGTCTCTCAGCCCCTCTAGACCTCTCTCCACTTGACACCAGCAACCAATCACCACTATCATCTCCCCTTATGGCTCAACTCCTCTTATCGTCGTCTCCGTCCACCTCACTCTCGTCTTTCAACTGGTCAACCCCTCTCGGCTTCCTCTCCCTCTACCTCACCCCTCTATGGCTAAAACCCTTTTTTTAACATTTTAAAAAATATTAAATTTTAGGGAGTCCCTGGAGGGACCCATAGGGACTCTGAGAACAGAGATGGGGAATGACTTCTCTCGTGGCAGGGATTGAGGACAGGGACGAGGGTGGGGGCTATTCACAGGGACAGGGTGTAGAGAGGCACTCCCTATCCTCGCCCCGCCCCGCCCCGTTGCTACTCCTATTTTAGTTTCCTCGAGAGGAAAATTGAGAACTCCTAAGATTATTTTAAAATGATTGGAACTTCCAAAACAATGAGAACTCCTGAGATTATTTTAAAATGATTGGAACTTCCAAAACAATATTCATTGGGCTTTTCTGAAGCAATACATTGGGCTTTTTGTGAATGGTTGATATTTTCAAAACAATATCTCCGAACCCAGCTATTTCTTTCGCATTACCACCCACTCTGTTATCTTCAAATATCAGATTTCCCACTTTCTATCTTTAGCCAATTTAGGATGAAAATCTAAAGACTGGAAAGCAATCATCATCTCCAAAATCCTGCCTTTGATTTTATTATTATTTTGTATCATTTCAAAATCATGCACCTCAAACAACATCAACATGCAAACTGCCTACACAGAAATAGATGCTGCTCATTCAGTTACTTTACCTTGTGACGCAATTTGAAAATTTTCTGTGGGACACGACGGTTACACAACAAGGACAGAAGTTATTGCAAGGGAGAAAAAAAATTGAAATACTTCTGCCAATTTCTTCGGTCATATCACTCATCCAAATATATTACTGTCATCGTTTGAGAGCCACGAGTTGTACATCAATGGGTACCCAGAAAACGGGGGATCAAAAATGCAGTTTAACGCAAATGGAATTAGTTCAAAAGATTTATATACATTCTTTTATATAAAATCTCTTGGGTCTATAAGCAAATGTATCTAAGATATGCCACTAAACGGAAAGAAACAAATACCATGGTTTTAATGAGCAACAATTTGTATTCGAGAGGTTCCAGTATGGTTATTGGTTTGTAGAGACAGCAACCTGATTACAAACTACGATCTTATGGGCCCAGTTGAGTCAGAATTTATATAAGACTGAGCATCGGCTTCCAACACATGAATTCAACAAAGTTGGATCTTTTTGCTATGTCTCAGAGTGATCAACCGAGAACTACTATGGATTTTTGCCCAGCTATAATTACCGTGAAGGGGCCACCACCTGCTGATCATCATCATCTGTGCCAAAATACCGGTCCCCAAATTCACCCATGCCAGGTATGACACGGAAGTCTTTATTCAGACCACTATCGATCTCAGACGTCACAATTTTTATTCTTGGAAAGCTTTTGCAGACGACATGCACGCCTTGGGGTGCCTGGCAAGATGAGAACATATTTGTCATATTATCACTTCGGCAAGAGAAAAGAAAGCAAGGTGGAAATATATAAGGATGAGGGAAACAAGAAGAGAAATAAATAAACTAACACAGCAATAACTTACTGATATGAGATTGAGAAATATTATGTTGGACTCCGGTACACCCTTCCTTATAAGTAAAGAAATTGCTTGAACAGCCGAATTTCCTGCGAAAGAAAATATTTATAAGTTTACCAAGATGATAAAGAACAGAGAAAATATCATATTTTCTCGGATTATGGCAACTGCTGTTTAACTCTTAAGTCATAGTAGGTTGCAGACAGTTTCTAAGCATTTTTACAAAAAGGAAAATATTAACACCAACTGTAACTTAACAGCAGCTAAGAAAACAAACATAACGAGGATGACAAACCTGTGCCTAGGATAGGATCCAACAGTAAGACGTGCCTATCTGATATATCATTAGGCAGCTTCTCATATATCAGCTGCCCAATATTAAAAATAAGAAGTCAGGGATCATAAAATGTGACAATCACAAAGACACATACTTGTTTATGCAGTAGATGCACAAACCTGCTGACCATTGTCACCTTCTCTGTGAATAAGAATTTTCCCAATCTTGATACCTTTACAGCATGCTCGTAAAGCATTCTCCATACTCTCCCCACTGACAGTATATCAGCAGACATTAACATAAGGACAGAATATTTTGTAAGCGACAAATTTTAAACTAAAAATGAAAGAACACACATTAATATAAAATGAGGAGTGTGGGAAAAGGGACTTATCTCTGGAAGAATTATAACTTAGAATTTGGATAATGATCTCAAAGATACTAGTTACTTATCAATGCAATCTAAATAATTAGCACTATAGACTCCAAAGCGTAAATCAACTATTGATATTTCCTTTAATTTATTTAATTATTAACATGTCACTTCAGAGAAAATATTTCAGTGCATATGTGAAGCAAAAATGAGTGACATATTCAGAAATAACTTGTTTGAAAGCAAATGGGACTAGACTGATACCTCCTGATGACAGACACGCCACATAGCCTCTTACAAAAATCCACACCAGTATATACAGACCCTGAGGTTCGGAAGACACAATGAAGGACAAGAATCAGCACTACAGCAGTCACCATAAAAAGCTTCAACAACAAAAGAAAAATTATGTTGTAAATTGCACATCAATAATGACAGCTAGATGAAGACAGACACAAGCTTGTTGCTCGGTACAGAAATTGCTGCAATCAACAACATGGAAAGCCAAAAGTGCCTCTCAAGTACTACAAGATACAACTTTGGTTCCCATAATATGCAGCAGAATTTACAGAGACATGGAATGGTGGTTTAATGTCATTCCAGCACTGATTCATGTAGACCATGGTGATGTAACAGTTCATTTCTAGGCGAATAAGGCATAAAAAAATAAAATAACTTGGGACAGAGAACATTGACATCACTGAATCAATATCAGTTGGCATTGGTAATTTATACTGTAAATTATGGCTATAGGCCTTTCTACTTGACTAAGAATGTGTATTTCATGCTACTCAGAAAAATCTCAGTTAAGCAAGTAAAATAGCCAGCAGTTGAGAATATTAAAAAAATCTGGTAAAAGGAATGGAGAATGACGTACTTGCAAAAGAGCATAAGTAAATTGTATAAAAAAAAGAATCAAATATTAAAGATAAAAACTTCACATCACAATAAGCTTACAAGGTAAGCAACAAAATAGAACAGCTTACCAGTTGGAGTGATTACTTGCTTTTCTGTAAATGGCAGATGTCCCAGGCCATGTTCAACAACCTGGTCAAGGGCAGAAATTATGACCAGTAATAATCTATAAAGAAAATGTCAGGTCACCACTATATTAAGAAAGAAACAAATGAACCCTATATACATACCAGACGAATCAAACGGTCAGCATAAAATACAAAATCATGCTTTGTTATCTGAGAATCACGTATCAGGGTATGCATACCACGTATCTGTATAGCACCAATTACCACGCTGATTCAACCAATATAATAAACCAAAGTTTGGAGGTCCAGGTGAAGGGGTAAAATAAAGAAATAAATAAATTTAATAAATAGTAAGAAAGGAGTACCTGAAATGTTGATTGTATAACATACAGGTTGGGATATATTTTACATAGATCATGCTGACCGAGCTTTGTTCGGATATGCTGTACAATCAAGTCAATAGCCACATGATTGTCTCCTCCTCGGGGTATAATGATATCAGCATACTTCTTTGTTGGAAGAATAAAGTCATCAAAAGCTGGTTTCACAAATTTCGAATACTGCATCAAAAATAAATACAAGTTAGCTATCAAGATCTATAAAATACTTTGAATGAAAGTCAACATCTAATAAAGAGGACTACATTTATATTCAAGGCATTAAAACTTTCCTTAATAACATAAATCCACACAAACTGAATAAATTTATTTTGTCTTACAAAGTATCTTTCATTGTAACTTACCAGCAGCATTAAACTAATTACTTAGCATTGCTATGTCTTGAAATGGAGTAAATGTAAAAAATTAAAATAATAAGTATAAATAACCAAAAAAAAAATGGTCTTCAAGGTATTGCAACTGATGTGACTAAAAGTTGCCACCTGATCAAGCACTGCACCAATATCCCGAGCCTTCTCAACAGTATCACGCTTGATCCTCCTTGCCAGACGAACATCAGCATCTGCACTGAACATTTAACCATGTGAAGTGATAGCATAACTCAGTATTGCAATGAAGAGACATAAGACTGTAGTATCATTGCCTTTACACACAGAGGCAATTGTTACTAACATCATAACGAACCAACCATGAAATGTACATCAGAAACGAAGACGGAGATCTAAATCATTGCAAGAAATAAAACATATGCATTTTCTTAAGTCACAATTTAAATTCTGAAAATGAAATAGCGAAATATGCCGTGAGCTGAAAACAGAAGAAAATGAATCTGATACCAGATACCATGTAATTCAAGAATAATGCTATACAAAACATGCAATCTAATGAATTGTCAAATGAAATAGGAACAGATATTAAAGGACCTGTGTCAACAAATATCTTCATATTCATCAACTCCCGAACACGTGGGTCATGGAAAACAAGAATTCCCTCCAGAATTATAACATCCGAAGGGTTTACCTGCAAGACAAAATAAAGCAATGAACAAATATCCACACTTCAGGCATCAGTACCAAGCAGGATTCATCAGTGTCAAATATGCAAATAAACTCTTTTACACCATACTTTTATGAAGCCAATGATAATGGATACTAGATCATGAACTCTATCAAAATGTAACATATTTTCTCGCTGGAGGGAGTAAAAGAAGGGACAACACTTCTGTCACGCATACAATAAAGTCAGATCCCATGAGAAACCATGTCCAATCTCTGCCAAATACACTTTATACTTGCTCTATTCACTAAAAACATTATTATTTAGGATAATATCCATAATTCAGGTATAGAAGACCTAGTTAAATCTTAAGATTTCAAGAAGGAGCAAAACTGCATACAATAAAGTCAGATCCCATGAGAAACCATGTCCAATCTCTGCATTTCTTCCATTATCATGCCAAATACACTTAATACTTGCTCTATTCACTAAAAACATTATTATTTAGGATAATATCCATAATTCAGGTATAGAAGACCTAGTTAAATCTTAAGATTTCAAGAAGGAGCAAAACTGCATCAAGCAAATGGAAGTGTTAAAACATATACCCGTCTTGGTGGAAATGCATCACTCTTGTAACTCTTGAAGTCATAGTTTGGAATATCTACAGCTTGGCCATGCTTCAATTTATCCATAACTCCTAGCAATTGCTCAGTATCAAAAGCATCTGATCATATAAGCATTAAAGCATTGCAAAAAATAAGCCATGAGCCATCATTCACATATGCATTACATTATTGAAATGCCATATAGGTTAACATCACATGTCAGGCATATTAGTACCATGTAGATTAGCTACTAATTTTGTCATCTAAGTACTCAAGTGTGTCACTTTTGAATCAGCAGCTTTCTTTTTTTCCTTTTTTTTTTCCTTTAAGGAATTACCTTTATTTCAATTAACTGCAAGACACCAAGTTTTGGAAGTCTGCTCCTGTATATCTAAAATTATACATAGAAACAAACGGAAGCTCCAATTGAACACTAAATTATTTCTTCAACATAATTGGTAGTGAAAAGGTTTAACAAGATATCATGAACAAGAACACTACTGCAACGAAGTCCTTCAGATTAGTTACTATCATGCGCTAAACATCAAAATTTTCTATATTCTTATGATTCTTATGACCAAAAAATTACAAAGAAAAACAAAGGAAAATCATTTATTAGACTTATTGGTGCTGAAAAATGATGCTTTTTATTGTCAGCCTGCTATTGATCAATGATTTGCAGAAGATGTAATTTGAGCAGCACCATATCCAAAATTTGCTGCAGTTTCAGCAATAAGTTAGATCTCTAGACCAATTAAAAGAAAAATTTAGGTCTATAACTTTGTACATTACAAAAAAAAAAATTTATTAGTCATCAAAACTGTTCATTTTAAGGTAGCTTTGCTTCAGTTGACCTCTTTCTATGTCATTAGTCCACAATTAAGTAAGTCTGTCTTTCCATTTTGAGGCAACTTTTGCTTCAGTTAACCTTTCCCAGATTAACATTTCAAGAGCACCATTCTTGATATTCCTTATTTATTTGAAAAACAATAATGATGTAGCACGTGCTCATCAAATACAATATAGTGGTCTTGCATGAATTAGGAAAATCTAAGAATAAATGAACCTGCGAATAAGACAATAGGAGTAGAGAAATTACACAAGGCTTTTTAACCATATCTTCAAAATGAATTAAATGAAAAACAGAATACTATATTGAATGCAATAAGTAGAATTCAATAGAATAAAAAAGCTTCCCAATAAGGTCATAGTATAACTGCTCCCTTATATCATAACACCAAGAGAAGGTCGCTAGTTGTTACCAACAGAGAGATTAAGGAGTAAAATTTTACTGACCAGGATGGTCAAAGTTGTAATCCTGTACCCTAGTAAGTTCCTCCTCAGTCAAATTATGATAAAAAGAATCCTGTCATGTTAAAAAATTCATTTATTATGTAAATGTATCATTATAAGTACAACAAGTAAAATCAGCTCAAATTCTCCAAAAAGGAAAAAGTAAAACTCCTGTGTTTTTAATGGAGAACAAAAATAAATAAATAAAACAGAGAGAACATAATGAGTGATATGAATGACAAAGAAAACAAATCCTGTGTTTTATTAATTCGCTTATATCATTATTTTTGGAAAAAAAAAACTAAAAGTAAACTAACATCTTCAGCTTCATGGAATTTTTAAGAGAAAAGTCAAAAGGCAAATATAAATATTTGTAAAGTGAGATGTTAAGGAGAGAAGTTGGCAGAATACTAAAATTGAGTGAGTATTAAGAATTTTAGTGTGATTAATGGTAGCCAAGGTAGGTTTTAACTGTTTGCCCTCAGAGATGAGAGATCAGACATTAAATCAAGATAAGTTCTTAATTTGACCACCAAGTAAATTTAGAAAGGGTTTATTACCTGATTAACAACTACAACTCGATGATCATGAAGCTGCTGAATAATCATATTACAAACTGTGGTCTTCCCAGCAGCTGCTCCCCCAGCGACACCTGCCACAAACCCAAAAATTAAAAATTAATTAATTAATCCAATTAGGTGTATTACAACAAAAGACATCAATGCTTCTTACAATCTCATTATGCATGACCATTTTTGGAATATTAATTTCTTTAAAACTCTTTGAGATAATGAAAAGTCCAAAAACTGTGCAGGAAGCTCTATCATGGATGTGAAATTAGACGCCATTGTACAAAAAGCAAAGCTGATTAATGTGCATGGCTAGGTAAATCAGTATTTCAAAGCCAGAGATTATATTAGCACAATAAGTCATTTTCATTTTAAATTAATTTTGAAGTCTACACAAATATAACACTGATTTGATCATTCTTCTCTCGCAAAGCATATGTATGAAGAAATTTGATTGCTCCAATCACCTGATACCAACCAATGTTAATATCTAATACTGTTCATACATTAACCTTTAACATATACGTCATAACACATAACCTAAAGGTTCATCCGAACTTTGAAACCATATCCATTAGATATAAAGCAGGGTTGGTAACTCTGCCATAACAGAACAACCCTGTCCACTTATGGGTTCTTGGACCCCTCAGTCTAGAGCAACCAAAGGCAGGGATTTTTTATATTTGTACCTTTTAGACATAACACCCCATAAAGGCAGGACAGATTAAACATTCACCTCCGTTAAGTAATAGGACCAAAATAGGCAGTTGGTTCGGTATTATGACAACACTGGCAGCTTGTCATGCAAGAACACACCTATGACAAAAGGTTGATTATACATGTGGTCAGTTGCTGAAGTTGTTGGTGGCTGAGTCCCAGCATTTATTTCCTCTAAGGCATCCATGTGAAATCCTGAGAAATGAACCTCAGAGGATGACTTTATTAAATCTACAACAGATTTAGCATCCATTGGCAGAGACCTGAAAATATTGGTTGAAATTAATAAATACAGAAGTTAATAACAGGAATATATATATATATATATATATTATAACAAATACTACAAAAGCACTAAATATGGACAAAGATAAGAGACTACGAAAAAAGTGAGAAAGAAGTTTATGTTGATAAAGGCTAGGACAAGTTTAGTCCAGATGCACACTAAGATAATTTGGCCCAAAGTGACATACTCTTGGTTTTTTTGGTGCATTTTATTAAAGATACAGCCGGTTGATACAAACCAAGGAACACGCATTCGGGGTCAGGTCGAGATGCTAGCCAGGTTTTTGGACAATACTTGAACCGAGATTCAGGTTACCTATGGCTCCTCAATTTTTTAAGTCAATTTGAAAGTCACTGGGGTTTCTTAGACATGCGTCAAATGTCTTCCTCAATAACCTATAACTACACTAAAACGCTCAAGTTCGCAGTCGAAAGAAATATTTTCTTTCCTTTGCTACTTTTGATATATTGGCTGATGGGTTAACAATAAAACATCGTAAGTCCCTGGGCATCACGTTCCCAACAATTTCATTGAGCTACTATTTTCTTGCAGCCATCTGATGATATGACATCCGTTACGTGAGAATCCTTCAATTACAGTAGTCCAAGATGGTTCTAGCTCTCAAAGCATCCGGAACAATAAAGAAAAGAAAAGAAAAGAATAGAAAAGAAACTAATTCTTCTTTAGGTTCCGAGCATGATTGACACAGCAAAGCTAATCCCCTTCTCTCAAATCCTCCTTACTTACGCGAAGGCGGGATTTTAAACCCAACACGTCGACTTTAACAACTGACAGAGCTAACCTCTACCTTAACTTCGAGTACTCCAGCTTCACGGTTGTGCATTTGATTAAACATAACAAGGACAGTGCTCCAATACGAATTCATGGACACATAAGCAAACTAAAATACGTAACAACAGGAAGATCCAATGGCGAATGAAATTAAAAAGAAAAAAAATGACAAGAACGAGATTGGAAATCGCGATTCAATCAATGCGAATAGAGTAAATAAGCAATGGCGAATCACTGATGAATGGAGTGACAGTATCAAAAAGGGAATGCCGATTCTAGGACATACCTGAAGAAGTCTTGAGAATTGAACGGAAAAAATAGAGGAGAATGAGAGAAAGGCGGTGTACAGAGAGAGAGAGAAAGAGCATGAAAAGCAAACGCAATCTTATCACAGGGAGAGAGAAGGTCTTTAATGATGATAGATACAATGTGATGGCTTCGGAGGGCAGTGGCGTTACTGTATATATAGTAAGGAGGGTATGGGTATCATAGTTGGTAGAAGGACCCCGATTTTTGGTTGAAATTACGTCATTTAGGCACTAAGAGTGGAAGAGGAGAAATTCTTAATTACCATGCATGGCAGTAAATTATTTACTTGATAGCTAGTAGAATTAGGTTATTTATTTTTATTTTTTCGAAAATATTTACTATATTTTGATAAATAAATAATTTTTACTTAAAATCTAAGATATAAATAGTAATAAATTATTCAATACTACATAAGAATTGAAAAATGAAAATCGATTCAATTTTTACATTATACTTAAATCTTATACAATATGACATTTATTATATAGACATAAATCATTAAATGATGATATTAAATTTTCACTTAATAATTATTTATTGAATAAAATTTAAGTAAAACATAAAATAAAAATAAAAATAAAAAAATGTATAAAACTCCCTTGAACTTAGGGGTAAGTATATTTTACCTCTAACAATTTAAAACTTTATAAAAGAAAAAAAAATCCCTCCATTAAACTTCTTGTAAAAAATTCATTTCATTAATCACATAATTAACTTTACTGAAGGTTTGTGACCTTAGCAAAACATGTATAGTTAGCAAAGAAATTTATCACATAGAATATATGTGACCGAACATTTTTGTAAGACACTAAGTGTGCTTTTGGTACACTTTGTCGAAGGAATTCCATCGTTCATTCTAGCATTGTTTTCCTTTCTCCTGGTTGGTGCACGTTAGCTACAGTGTTCGATGGCAAAGAATGTTTCCATTTTGCATTTTAATGATATAGATATTTTCCTTCCTTTCGTCGTCGATGGAAAGTAAGAAGGAAGGTTGATGTTGAAATTTTCCTCTATCTCGTACCAAATTCGATGCTTGCCCTCTGTCTGTGTGCAAAGACCAACCTGAGTTGGAGGAAGAAGAATAGAGAGAAAGAAGGTGTCTAATTCAAGTTCCTTGCACCGTCAAACCTACCGTCACACCATAGGGTTCACTGTTGAAGCCAAGGAATGGAGATGGAGGAGGAAGAACATAGAAAGAATTGGAGGAGGAAGCCAAATCTGAGATGGAGTCGTCATTAGATTCAAGTTCCCCACATCGTCAAAGTCGCCATCACACCGTAGGGTTCATTGTTAAAGCCACCCTCACATCATTGAAGATGGCATCCACTGCATCAAAGGTAGGGTTCATGATCAGAAGGCGTCCACTAAAGGCAAGGGTTCATGGTCTGAAGCAACCCTCACAACATAATTCTTAGTCTATTTCTCCCTCTTTTTTTTCCAAATAATAATTTCAAATCAAGGGGTAATTTAGTAAAATTACTCCACATATTACCTATTTTTCTTTATTCCTTTCTATGTCATACCAAACATATTTTTTTTCATTTATTCCTTTCATTTTCCCTTTCCTTTTTCTTTATTTTCCTTCTCTTTCTTGTATACCAAACGCAATCTATGTCTTCCTCCTCAACGTTCCAATTTTTCATATACACGCACTGCATAATAACCATAGCAAGGATTGAAGAACCGGACTGGACCGACAGGTAGAACCGGGAACCGGCCAGAGGTTCGATTAGATTCAAGCAAAAAATCAGCCATGTAATAAACCAGAACAGAACAGGTTGAATTGGTTTTGAACCAGGGGAACTGGGCGGTTGACCAATTTCATCCTGGTTCCTATTTTTTTTACTTTGGTTCCACGTCGTTTTGAGGGTGTTTAAGAAAAAAGTGCTTATTTATATTGCACAACTGAGAAGTCGAGAGCTAAAAGGGGGAAGGTGAGAAAACCCTAAGTCGGTAACTTGGCTACCACGTCGTTGTTGGTAGTGCTGAATCAACATCATCATTAAGCCTCGCTCCGGTGTGATTACTTTGAAGTTCGCCATTGATTTGTTGGTTTGGGTCACCTCTTCTTGTCGGGTTTAGGTCGTCGCTCGTCGCTGCTGGTGCTTCCATTGATGTCGCCGCCAACACCGAGCCTCCCTCCATCTGAAAGTTGTTCTCGAGGTAAACTTCCAGTCTTCTTCCCTAACGCCTAGCCTCCTTTCTATTGGTGCTTCCATTTCCTTTCTTCTGCCTTTTTTTTTTTGATTTTTGCTAAAAAATGGAGAGATTTCTGATTTGTGGTTTATGATACCTGATTTTTGTTTATGATTCCTGCTGGTGGTGGTTTATGATTCCTGATTTTTGTTTATGATTCCTGCTGGTGGTAGTTTATGATTCCTGTTGCTAGTTGAATAATAAAGTATATTTTAATGGTTTGAATCTTTTGATTTTGTAGATTAGTGGTGTTCATGTATGGGGGGAGTGCTCTAACTTTACAAAAGTTAGCAATTCGACTTTTTTGTCAAACATCATCTTCTTCGGGTTGTGAACGCAATTGGAGTCTTTTCGAACGTATTCATACAAAGAGAAGAAACAAATCAGAACATCAAAGATAAAATGACCATGTATGTCATTTATGTCATTTAGTTTTGTCATATAATTAAATCATTGGTGTTTTCATGATTTATTTTAGGTTGCAATACAAGAAGAGAAATTATGATCCTATTGATTATGAATCATTGACAAAATTGATTTTTGAATTGTTGAAGAAGCACCCCCTGAATTTGATGATAATGAATTTCAGAATGATATTTATGAAGAGACCGCAATTCATATACTTAGTGAATCTTCAAGACCTAATTGAGGTTATTTTTTAAAAAAAAAAAACAAATTAGATAAATTATATATGAGTTTAAGTATTAATCTTATTAGTTGTTACATAATGTATTTTTTAACTTTACTTCTTACTTAGGTGATGAAGAGGACATTATGGATCAAGATTAACCAAATGAAGAATCACTTGAGGATTTTATCCCTGGATTTGATAGAGATAGCAGTGGTCCTCTTGGGTTTAATATAAATGAGCATTTTAATATTAATAATTAATGTCATTTTGACGTTTTGTTGGTTTTTATTTATTGTGGATGTTATGAATTATAAATTAATTTCTTTTTTCTTTTTATCTCCATCACTTACTGTATGAATTTTTAATTATATTAAGTATTTTAATATTTTAAATTATATATATATATATATTATATTTTTTAATTACTACCGATTTAACTACGGTCCGACTATTAAATTTTGAACTAGTGTCTCTACCTGTTCAATAATTGGTCCAATTTTAAAAACCATGAACTATAGTATTTCTCCATGAAATTCTGATGACCACTAGCAACAGTAAATAATTGCAGCAATATCAAATTATCAATTCATGTTTTTTTTTTTTTGTCTTCTTCCATATGCTCCTGCAGACAAAACGAAGACATCTTCCTTTGTCTTTCAACCTAAGATCACCATGATCTCAACACTACTCATCCCACAGCTCCTATCATCAGAGTCAGCCTTTTTATTTTTTCCATTTTTCTTTTAAATAATATTTTCTCAATGAAATCAAAGTTTGGTTTATCTTAGTCTATTACGGTTGATTTTTATATCTTCATCCTTTAGCCTTGAATGCTTAGCAATTCCATGAACCTGAATATTTCTTGGTTATGATAATCTAATGAAGAAAACCACACCATATTAATTGAATATGTTGAACAAACTAAAGTCACCTATTACTCATCAAAATCTCATTCGAAAATACCATGAAAGGGTTATTGTTCATTCAGATAGGAGAATTTGGGTTATGAGAGGAGGAAGGCTTTGTGTTTTACAAAAATGCACCTGCCACATAAATTTCATGTGACAAATTTCTTTACTAATTGTACATGTTTTTGCTGAGACAGTAGTTGACTATTAGTAAAATTAACGATTTGACTAACGTAAGGGGTCTTTTATAACAAGTTAAAAGTTAGAGAGGGTTTTTTTTTTGGTTTGTAAAATTTTAAAGTTGAGGAAATATAGTGCATGTAACTCTAAGCTTAAGGAGATTTTATATATTTTACCCTAAAATAAATAACTTAATTTTATTATATAAATAATATGATTCTAGACACAGGAGCTAACAATTACTTCTAGGGCCCAAGGACGGATCTAGAAATTTTGGTTAGTTGGGACAAGAAATAGTAAAAATGATACAAAATAATAAGATATAACGTGGTTCGGTTCCAATATGAAACTTATATCTATGGGTAAAAAATGAGAAGAAATTCACTAAGCAAAAGATGAGAGATTACAAAAGTAATTTTCGCTCTCATCAAATTCTCAATTACATTCAATGTCTCACACACAAAATACATAATCCTATAACAAAAAAAAAAAGATATCTAAACTTTTACAAATTACAATTGTTCTTTATGCATTTTCATATTTTGAAAATGTTATATATATTTTTATTTTCAATACTATCAAAAATATCTCTATCTATGTATGTGAATAAACAATCATTCAACCATTCATCTTCTATATGATCGAGCATTCTATTCTTCAAAAGATTCATTGTAGAGAAACATTTTTCAACTGTTGCAGTTGCCACAGGCAAAATCAAAGCTAACTTCAAAAGTAAATAAATCATTGTATACATAATATGCTTTCCAATTTTCACCAACATTTTAAAAAGATCACTAATTTCATTTAACTTTGAAAATTGATCATCAAACTGAACATTTATGATGTAGATTTTAAGTTGACTATCAAGCCCCATAAGCTTCACAAAATCACAAAAGCATTCACTTGACTTGAGGAGTATAATTTTCAACTTAAGAAAATAGAAAGGTGAGTCGTGTAGAACGAAGTGACGGAGTAGAAAAAGAATGTAAGAGAAAAGTTGAAACATTGAGTATTGAAAAAGTTAAAGGAGTGATATGCGGTATAACTAATTTTTGAATTCAATTTAAAAAAAATTTATTAGATAAGGTACTCTTAATAAAATAAGTGATTATAATTTATCATGTGAGAATAATATTTAAATTTTTATGATGGTAAAAAAAATAATTACCACATATACTAATTAAAAAAATTTCCTCTATGCGTCCATCCCTGCTAGGGCCGACTGGCGTTGTGCTAAATATCTGCCTGTTTCATATAGAGCTGGATCTCTGAAAAAGTAAAATGTAAAAAAAAAAAAAAAACCTTTCGACCATACGCATAAATTTTTGAAATAAATTAACAATGAAAAAATCTTCATAAACATAAATATTCCCATAAATATTAGTACCGTGCAGTCTGTTTTTAGTTTACCGCGTGGTGCTCGCTGCCCGCCTTAGAGTATATCAGATTTTTGGGAGGATCCACCGTGGCACTTATCCAGATATGGGGCCCACTTCTTTTACTTTTTTTTTTTACTTTTAACTTTTTAACTTTGTAGGATGAATTTGAAAAGGAATGCTGTAATATTATAAAAAGGCTTAGTTTATGGGATTTTTCAAAAAGAAACTAATTTCTCAATAATGTTAACATTTATAATGAATAATGTTTTTATCAAATATAAATTTAAAAAACATTTTAACATAATGTTTTAGAAGTATTAAATATAATCTCTTCAATCTATCAATTAATTACAAATTTTATATTCAAATTCTGAAATTTAATATTTTATACTGTATACCATTAGAGAAAGTAAAAATCTTACATATCAATTAAAATTGACATATGAAAACTACATCTGTTTAGAAAAGTCAAAGATTGTGACAAGAAAACAATTGAAAAAGATGGTAGAAATTGAAATATCACGTATCAAATTATGTAATTTTTAAATATTAATTTTAATTGATATGGAATTTTTTTAATAGTTTAAAAAATAAGGCATCATATTTTAAAATTTGGGAAGTTCAATTATATTAAACTATAGTTTTAGAATTATATAGTTTTCCTTAATTTTTATATTTTAATTTATCCTTCTAAATCATTTAATAATTTTTATTTTTTAGAAAATTTAAATATATAAATTAATATAGACAACTAAATTTAAAAAATAATTAAAATATTATAAAACATTTAACTGGTAATAAAAAATTAATTTTTTCTGTTACCTAAATTATAAATTACTACTTAAATAAAATAAAATAAAATCATAATATAATAAAGATAATTAAAATTCATATCTAAGAGGAAGAATTTAAATAATTTCTTATTATTAAAAACTTTTGGCCAATGAAAGAAATACTACATTAACCTTAATTTTTATATAAACGTTAAATTAACATTTTAATAACTTGTCCTGTATTGCTTTGGGTCATTAGATAAAGTTTTTATTTGAAAAATAAGCTTGTTAAACGTGGAAAATATAAGTTATTTTAACCTTTCTGTTAATAAAATAGCAGCCACTACAAATTCTGGACTAGTGTAATCTATTCAGAAATTATTTAATAAAAAGCTTCGGCTAGTAAAAAGACTATTAATAAAAAAAATATGATTAAAATAAAATTAGAAAAATGAAAATTTCAATTTTCAAAATATGAAGAGATGAATGTAATGGAGTTAAAAATTCATAACCTACTCACATGAAAGCGACATTAAAAGATAACATTCTCCAATAGTCCTAAAGCATATACCTTGGAATGTACTATTTATTCATCTCTTTCATATTTTCTTTTTCAATTTAATTTCCTTATTGTCTTCTTGCGAAATGAGAGGATTTGTGATTTTCAATGAGAACGAGATTAGTGGGGTTATTGTAATTTTCAATTTAATTTTTGCAATTTTGCGATGTGTACCATTTCCACACGTCCATATCCAAGTCTCTCTCTAATCTAGGAAACTTCAAAAGGTATTTTATCTTCTCACGCAATTAGTGGGGTTATTGAATAAAGTATAGTAGACATCAGGTATACGTGGTGTCGATGTGTTGGGAGCAAGCTTTTATAATTGGATCGGTCATTAATCGTATTGGTTCAAAATTTAATAGTTAGATTATGATTAAATTGATGATAATTAAAAAAATAAAATATATATAAAAATAATAAAATAATTATATAATTACATATCAATATATCATAATTTATATATATGAAAAGGTAAAATTAATTAAAAATAATATTTAATATTCAATTATACAAAATGTGTTTTGAAAGATAATATATTCAAATAAATATTTACAAGTAACAATAAAAATAAACCAACTAACCAAAAAAATAATCATTTATCAGTCATTACTTCATCAATTGACTCTATAATTGATTGGTCTTCAATTTCTTCAACACCTAATAATAAAATAAGAAAAGCAAAGTGACTATAGTGACCCAAAAAAAGGCAATGACCAAAAAAAAAACCGATCAAACCATTAAACCAACTGGTTCAAAGCTGGATCAACTGATTTTTGACCGATTCAAAGGCTAATCGGTTTTAAGAGTCAATCAAATCAGATATAGAATCGATTCCTGGTCCAACCGATTGAACTGGCTTGTGCAGTCCGGTCATGTGGTGTGGAGTAATTCAAAAGGTCTCATCAAAATATGGTGAAAATTGAACAATGAAAGCGTTTGAGAACGAAATCTGTTCCTTTTACAAAATTCTTGTTTTTTATTCACGTGAAAAGAGTGAGAATGATTGATGTTTATATGACAAAAATATGAAAATTATCACTCTACCTTCATATCCTATCGCTAAAAATTAAGCTCTCATATTTCATCTTTCATCTCATCTTTTATCCTTTTTTTTTTTATAAAGTGGAAATTATATTAAAACCAAGAAGAAAACAGAATTTTCTAGAAGATCCTCCTGGTCATAGTCTCGCTACTAAGAAAAGTAGAAAAGACGACTAGTTTATACATGAGATAACAAGAATAAATTACGATAAGCCATTGAATAACATAAAAATTTAGCATTTATGTAGATCTGATTGGTACCCTAAGCATGCAAAAGGTGGAGCTTCCAAAAAAGTACCAAGTGGGAGTATTTTCCTTCTTCCTTCTTTAGCCAAAATGCCAGTGCATTTGTTCCAGTTTCTAGAGATCTTCAAAATCTTGTAGTCTTCAAATTGAGATAGTAGGTGCCTGCAGTTAGTGATTAAAGTATAAAGCGGGTGAAAATTGTTCTGTTCACATTTTATTAGTTTGTAAATTTCTTGACAATCTACTTCTACTTCCAGTTTCCTACTGTTGATGAACTTTGCAATTTGTAGACCTATGTAAAGGAAGCATGCTTCAGCTAGTTTAGCTCTTATTCCTATGTATTTGTAGAATCATGTTACCCATTCTCCTTGGTCTGATCTTATAATTCCTCCAACAGCTAGTAATTTTTCTTTTGCTGGTCCATCTACATTTAATTTGCTCCGACCTGATGCTAGTTCTAACCAAACTATGTTTATGTTTTGAGAAACATTTCTGAGAATGGTTGTTCAAGATGGCTGGGGTTTGGTAAGAGGACCAATATTCAGCAACTTTGCAAATTGCTGAATTTATGATGGCTCGGTTGGAAGTAGTGCTATTGTTGAAGATTTTCTATAAGCCAGATAGTTCTAATGGTATAGATAAAGGTTATTTGCCAAGGCATACGAAGGATGTTTTCCAAATTGAGTTTCTTGTTAGTTTCGAACCAATCAATGTAATTTTTTTGGAAGAAGTCTTGGGGTGTATTTAGTTGTTTCCCCATTTGTTTTACATGTATGCAATCTCTTAAAGCGTGAAGGTGGGTTTCTAGTTCAACAAGATAGAGGGGGCATAAGTTGTGGTTGCTAAAAGCTATTCTATGAAGGGTATTGTTGGGAGACTTTTTGTGAGGGCTTGCCAGAGGAAGAATTGTTACTGTGATTGGGTAGGTGTCCTCCATATCCAAGCTAGGTTCTTCCTATTTCTTTCATGTAATTTTGTTTTGTTGTTGTCTGTTTCTTGAAGAGATGTGTAGGGTGATTTTGACATGAAGATTCCATTTTTAGTTTAGTTCCAAATGATTTTGTCTTTTGGTAGGTCTAAGTTTTGACTTATTGGTTGTGCTTCAGTTTCAAGAGTAATTTCATTAGGGATTGCTCATCTAAAAACCAGAAGGAAAGGTGTTGAGTTCTTTTTAGAATGGTGCTTACTGTTCTATTTTCTTCATTTCGAGGAAGGGGGCTTATTAGCTTTTTTCTGAGAGTTTCACTAAGTCATTTATCATTCCAAAGATTGTTGCTTTTTCCATCTCTATTTATGAATTTGATATGAGAGTTGAAGTGTGGGAGTTTTTTGGATGCTTTCATAGTTGTAGGATTGGATTGACCTTTTTTTGGAGAGGTTTTTACCATATTTGTTCATTAGAATTTTAGTCCAGATCTGATCAGGGGAGTAATTTAATGTCTAAATTAGGTTTAGTAAGTGTGTTTTATTTTGAAGTTCAGTTTTCCTGATTTCAAACCCTCCTAGTGATTTTGGTTTTGAGATTTTCCTCCAATTGATTGTGTGCAGAGGGCTTCTTTGTAGCTTCTAGTGTTGGAAGGTTGCGATTGATGTGTTAGGAGTAGTTTAGACAAATTGGTTATTTTATTGATAAGGATGGTATTGAGGATGGATTGGTCTGGTTTTTTGGTTAAGGGGACATGATTAGGGGTTGAGGGGTTTTGTAGGGTTTGTGATGGTGTTTTCGTCGAGCTATTCAAATTGGTGGTTGAAAGCTGTGGGTTATGGCTTTGTGTAGCAATGGTTGCGGTGACTAGGTTCTTTGGCTAGCGAGCAATATTGGAAATGGAATGTTTTGGGCTTGGATTTGGAAGGTCATAGTCTAGGTTTGAGGGGATTTGCAGGGATGGTGGTGTTTCCGTTGGTCTCTTCATCTCTTCATTTCCATTGAGCTCTTCGTCCTGCAATTCACTACTTTATCTTCATATTCTTTATAGTGGTGTCAAAACAGATTGTACCATTTAGCCCTGAAACATATGAGCTTGGATGAAAAAAAAAAAAGAACCGTTTAAAAAATGGATTGTAATACCCCAAAAGAGTTGCTCCTTCTTAGATTAATTAAGAAATAAATTTTTTAGAATTTTATAAAGTTTACTAAAATTAATTATTAATCAAACTAGAAAGTTTTAATAAGTTTGGAATTAATAAATAACATATTAATGATAATAATATATTTAAACAATTTATTGGAATAAACTAATTTAAACAAATTAAAAAAGGAAAAAGAAAGAAAGAAGAACTAGAATGAAAGGATTAGAAGGACTAAAGTGCTATGTGTTCAAACCTTTGAGGAGCTTAAACCTGATTTTCCCTTCCCTCTAAATGTCAAAACTCTCCAAAAACTATTTTTGGTCCCCTTTAGTTCGCATGAGAAGTCATTCTTACAAAAACTTGCAATTTTAGTTTTGGTATGGAACCTTTGATAATGGGAAATTTGGAAAAAAAATTGTAAATGGAATTTGCTAAAGATAGATGTGCTGGGAAAGCTAGTTAAAACTACAAATACTGTTAGAACTACAAGTACTAAGTCATTTCCCCTTAAGATGATATCTAGGCCAAAGTTAAATCATAAGATAGGAAGATGGAAATCCCAAATATTTGAGTTGATGTTAAGAATAGGGAAATTGTGTTGTGATTAGGGATATTAGTAATTACAGGTGATTAGGACGGGTAAATATATATATATATACAATTAGTAATTTGGATTTAAAGATGGAATTGGTAATGATAGTAGTAAAAGTAACAGAGATCTAAAGAGTGATAATCAAATTATGAAACTAGATACATGAGATAAGGCTAGGTCTAAGTAATTGGGCCATTATATTGAGGAAGTAGATTTGGGAATTGAGATTCTTGGATACGGATAGAGTTGAAGAATTACTAAATCTATTTCTTGGGTAATTAAGATTGTTTCAGTTTCTAACTTTTGCCTAGAATGTTAAGGATCATCTTTAGAATATATTGAAACTGATGGGGAAAAGTTTTAGAAAAGAAAAACTTATAGGAAACAGACTTAGGATGAGCAACGGTGGTTTACTATATAGATAGTTTATGTTTAAAATTTCTTGCTCTCTTTTCAGCACTTATGGTTAAGTCTTTCGAGATCCTATAGGCTTCTTTCTTAAGAGTCAACTAAGAGTCAAGTTGTGACATTTAAGTCTCGATCTAGGTGAGTAGTTAAGCTGTAATGTTAAGCTTTATTGTTAAATGGTTCATTTTTAAGCTAGTTACTTTCAACGCAACTTTTATTTATGACATATATTATCTTTTCAAACATGATTTCTTAATTGTAATGTCACATCCAAAAACTGGACATGTGACTGGCACAAAAGAATACTCAACCTTGCCCCCGTAAGCCTTACTTTTACTCGAACCCGCAGCAATATACTACAGTCTTATATATTTAATTTCATAAATCATTTTCTTAAATTTTTTTAACATATGAATCAAGGCAACATAACAATTATTTCACAAACTGAGGTAGACCTTAGAATCTTAACCAACACACACGACCTAGTTAAGCTACCCAATTACAGAGCTGTCTATAAAACAAAAGAAAAGAAAGGGATAGGATTATACTCCGAACAAGGGAAGCCAGACACAATACTTGATACCACCACTATGCCTCCTTCATACCTGAAAATTGTTGGGGTGTGAGTCATACTGGCCCAATGAAGAAAAATCTACCATACCTCGGGGCATAAACATAATGCAGATAAATATAGGAAAGTATACGTACAATCATACCTACATTGAAAGCATACTCACAAGAACGTACCATAGAACTATTGTCAATTCCAAGGACGGCAACATAAACCACTGCAATGCACAAACCCAAGTATCCCAGCATAGCCACTAGTATCATCAACCAATGGAGTTTACCATATAAATTCTACTATTAACCTTATTACCAACCAAAACCATACCAAAGTGAACAACATAATCAAATGAGTAAATAAGAATAATAAATAATTCAAACATAAATTTCCAATTCCTCTAACATATAAGTAACCATTCAACTCTAGCCAAAGAGGCAATCAACTAGGTTATAGTGAGTGCCACATAACCAATACTATACAAAAGCACATAGAAGGCAATACCAATGAGATATATACATATATGTGTATATAACTAAACCTCATCCTTATAACATCGAGAGATAAATAATATAAACCCCATCCTTATAACCTCTCTTGGTTTAAATGTCAAAGATATACATATATCCCATATATATATCTAAACCCATTCTTATGCCTCCAATAAGCCTCCACAAGTGTCAGTACTCAGCACCATATCAACTAATATAGCTAATCTATCGTGCTAGTACCAGGCACCATATCAATCAATATAACCAATAATTAACTTTTTAAAGTAAGGTACAAGATTAATAAACCAACATTCTCATTAGAAACCATATTTCCAGCACCAAAACATGTATACAACCTAATCCATGGCAACATAGCATCATACACAGTTTCATACGAAATATCAAGCATTAAATTTCGCATCTCAAGTTACCATTCATATAGCTTCATCACTCAATGGGAGTTGAAAATGAATGACATTCATGATAATTTCTATGCACCAAAGTCTTCCACATTGATGAGAGTAAGAGTTAGGTGTTATCCCTACTTTATAAGTATCTATCTTTATGTATATATCCATATACTTATGTGCCATACTCAATTTCATAATTCAAAAACAAACTGAATAACATGAGTGGGTGTATGTGTACATACACTTTTGTAAGAGGAATTTAGGATTGACACATCCATATGCAACATACATTTAAGTACAACCCTTGCATTCTCTATAGTATGTACTTATATGTGCATACTTGCATATGTGTGTGTCACATTTTCTATATGCTCAATTAGGTGGGTAAGGAGTTTTGTATACACACACACCCACTCCTTTAAATTGTTCCAGCCTTAATTTGTTATGGACATATACACAGGGATATACGTGCATACATTGAAGTTCTATTTATTCCATAACCACACGTGTAAATTAATGTAAATAATTGAATCTATTCTACTATACACGTGTACCATTGGCCAATATTCTCTATCAATCGTCCATATACTTACACAATTATATCAATCACCATCATATACTTTACTCACATGCATTGATCTTACCCAATAGCACACATAAGAGTCTTCCAGATTTCGGTTTCGTACTAATAAAATAAGATTATATATATATATATATAATACATCCAAGGTAGTTTAGAGATCACCCTCACCTTGATTCCATGCTTATCTACCTTGGCTAGCCTTGAGTGATGTGAAAGAAGCATTAAAAAATCCTTCCCTAAGAGGAAACCATACAGAAACATGTCAAAATCAAAAGATGGGAAAATCTTGCCTCCTACCCTGACCTTTGGTCATTCTTTTGATCATATTTACTAAATGGTAAACAATTTTCAAATGAATCATATCCCACTCAAAACTAGACTAAAATAGCTTTTCAAGTGTATAAAATTCACTTAAAACGAAGTCCGGATGAGAGAGAAATGTCCATTTAAAAATAGACCAGAAACTGTGGGATTTTTCTATCACATACGAGCCTAAGCAGGAAATTTTCCCTCCTAAGCGAGCGGATGATCGAGTTTATACTCTGTTCTTGTGTTTTTGACACCCAAAGACACTCCAAATCTTCCCTAGCCTCCCAAATCTCTCCAAAATCATTTGTATCACTAAGAATGCATCCCATACACATCAAAGACCTATCTCAACTCATTTAAAAGAATCCAAGATTTGATATCTACACATGAAAACCCTAAAGCCCTAAATTTTCTAATTTAGTTTCATGTTAGCCCAAATCAAACTTTTGCCACCATTTCCAATGAATTCCAAGCTTCCTAAAGTTCTACATATAAGAAGGAAAGTAGAGAAACTCAACCCAACCAATTTCTACAAGAGTTTGCCAAGAATTTACCCTAGGGTTCATCATGTGCGAAATTTCAAGGAAGTTTGGGAAATGTTATGATTCTTACCTCTAATCCATGAAGTTTTGGTGAAGAAAGGTTGCCAGAGATAGGAGTCCATGCCGAAGACTTGAGAGAACCAAGAGCTTGAGAGAAGTTTGAGTGAAATGGATAAGAGAAGTAAGAAGAGGCATTTAGGCATGAAAGGGAAGAGAGCATGGGAGAGAATTATAAGTGTATAAGTATATGTTGCCTCTTATGTGTGTGTGTGTGTGTGTGTGTGTGTGTGTGTGTGTGTGTGTGTGTGTGTGTATACTCCATAACCAAATGACCATAAGAAGAATAAATCCCTTTTTTTATTTCATATTTTTGGATAGCCGACACGTGTACATCCTGTGAAATTCCATTTAGCGATAACCTCACTCGTTGACATAATTAGATTCTTAATTTATCCACTTTAATACAAAACCCATACTAATTCTTCTTCTTTCATTTTAGTCCCTCTTAAGCTCAATTACACAGACTAGTCACCCCTATCAGTGCATGTGATTCACCGCATACCCAAGTTTTCTTCTTACCCATCGTAAAACCTTACCATCACACATATAATCCTCCACTATTAAAGAAAAGTTTTCCTTTGTCCCTAAGTTTTCACGTTGGACTCACTATAAGTAATAGCCTAGGGTATCAGGATGTTACATGTGACATTTGGTTTCTTAAACAACTCTTGTAAAAGTTTCCTTAGTTCCTAATGTTATGACTTACAAAATGAGCTGATTCGGAATTTTTGAATTCATAGTTATTTCTTTTCTTTATGAAAAATTCTCTCTTCAAAGTAAGTTTGAACCCTAAGTAATGCAATGTATGAACTTGATCACAGAGTGTTGTTCTCTTATCAAAGTGGTTAATGTATTATGAGTATGTGAAAGACTTATTATGTGATGAGATGATATGAAAATGATGAGTTTATGGAAATGACCAGATGGAGGAACCCTTTTGGAATAGTGGTGCTACAATGTTTGTCACGACCTGTTAATTGGGTTCGTGACTGGCACAGTAACGACTCATTCGTTATAGTAAGCCTTACCCTTAAGATCTCTCTATCGTTCCAAATTCAAATAAAATAGGTGTGAAAATAATAATAAACAATAACAAATAATAAAATTGAAAGGTCCCCAAAATCCCTCCTTAGTGTCCAAACCACTAAAGAGCTACCTAGGACTTAAACTGAAAAACCATAGGCCTACCTGGCAATGGGAAGGTCACCAAATAGGCACCACCACTCCTCGGGTAGGTGCTCCTCAACAACCAAATCTAAAAAATAAAATAACAGAGAGCATAAGTTAAAGTTCATTGAATAGAACAACTTTGCTATAACAAGGTTCAAATATGTTAAACATCATAAAAGTGTCTATCAGGCCAAATCTCAAACCAACCACTCAAAATAAGTAAAATGTACCATCTCAAGGCATCCAAAACATCCAACCAGTGATACCCGTTAGTGGTAAGGCACCATCAGGAGTTCAACTAGCATATCCACCCTCCTTACCTACCCTAACTTACAAACACCCCACCGATCAAGGTGCCGTAAGGAGTTACACTCACTTAGCTACCCTCCTTGACCTTGCCATGAGGATTAACTTCACTACTCACTAATCAAGGCGCCATCGGGAGTTACAATCATTAGGCCACTCTCCTTGACCTCATCAGGAGGTACCACTAATACCACCGAAGTAGTGTAATAACAGGCACAAATACTATTCTAAATCATCTCAAAATCACATCAATAAAGAGCACTTAATAAACTCAACACATACAGGCATAACAAAATCTTAAATTAACCTTAAAACATCACTCCTAACACATCTGGGCATACAACATCAATAAGTTATCATTATCTTCTCCGTCTCAGGCTCTTGGCTACGAACTCTTCTCTGGCTCTCTTCCAATCTCTACCTTTGGTTCTTCTCTCATCTCCATCGTAGAAGCATCGAAGGTTCGAAGCATATCGCACTCGGTACTCCTCTCTCCCAAACCCTGCCTCTTGTTCATCTTTCATCGTTATCATCATTTCTCCGAAGACTAAGCTTTTCTTCATCAGGTATTGTGAATCCCACATCGAGTCATCTGTCATCGACCATTTCTTCAAGCTTCTCTTCATCAGGTATCGTCTCTATCTCACCAATCATATAATTCATCTTATCTGCAATTCTGATGGCTTAATTTAATTTTGAAATTCAATTCGTGACTGAGCATATCATTACTTGGCTTTTCTGGTTGCCTTCTGGGTTTAAGCATTTGGACATTACTGCAAATATCCATATGTAATTCTGATGGCTTATGTTTGTTGTTGCTGGAAAGTTTCTGTCACCGAGAACCTCTATTGAGTGTATTCTTTAGTTATTAATTGTTTTTAATCATTGTGAATTGTGATTGACTGATTGTGATTATAAATGATTATTGGTTGTCATGCTGTAAATTTTGTCATTGCGAAATTAATTATGAACCTGAACCGAGGAAAAAGAGTAAACAGAATGTGAATCTTCCTGAATTTTTTTTTTAAATCTTTGTGAGTTATGAAACTTCTTCCTGACCGAGAACCTTTTTTGATAATGATGGTAGTGAGGATGATAGAGACCATGATATGCATGTGGATGATGTTGGTGTTTGATTCTGAAAGGTCTTTTTATTTATGATTTTATGTTTAATGACTTTTAGAGATGTAATTTGTGTTCAATTCTTGTTAGTTTTGCAATATATGCCATATATGATATGTTTTATGGAAGAACTTTTGATATTTTTGCAATGTTAGTACCTATATATATATATATATATATATATATATATATATATATATATTTATTTATTTATTTATTTATTTATTTATTTATTTGTAAAATTTTGTAAGATCTTACGATCTTCGATTGAACTTGTGATCCAATCTTACTCACAGCATTTCTGAGCTTATGCAAGATCTCGATCTTGATTATCATGGGTTGAAGTGCTTTGGTGAATGTGTGTGATTGCGAAGAGAGAGAATAGAGATGGCATGATGATGTGTGAGTATGTAGGTTGAAGTGATTTGGAGAAAGATAGGTGGCGGTGGAGTATGTGTGGACGTATGCAAAAAGGTGGAGAGGAGAGAGATTGTCCTAATTAAGTTAATGTGAGTTACCTTTAGATGTGGGTGGTTGCCATGTTAATGTGATGGAGTGGTGCTTGGGATTTGGTGTGGTGGCTAGAGTGCTTTTAGAGTTTTTTTTTTTTGTGAATTTAGTCGTGGGTTGTTTTTATGTTTTAGGAGTTTAGGTTAAATCTAGGTTTAGGTGTTTGAGTAGGATTTTGTTTGATTAAATTATTAAATTTATTTGATTAATCTTAGTTTGAATTGAATTGTCTTTTATCTTATTTTGATAGATTGTTTATCTTTAGAAGCTTCTTAGATTTAAATCTTTTAATTAATAAATTTTAAACTTGGCTTGTGCTATTTATCTTAAATTAATTGTTAAATTCTACTTAATTAAAGGGAGAATTTCTTCCCTTTATTTATTTATTCTTATCCCACTTTTTAATTTATATTGTTTTAATCATTAGTTTCTTTTCCTATTCTAATTCTATCATTCCTTCATTATTATTATGATTATTATTTTATGCAATTTTATTTATTTCCTTTATCACTTAATCCTATAGTAATTCCCGCTATATTTTAAGGTTATGCGTTTGAAAGTATTTTAGTGATGTAAATTTGGTATGCTTATGTGAATCTTGTTACCTTGTTGTGTATGTTGTTAAAAATATGGATTTTCACTTATATATTGCATAAATTGTGGGCTATAATGATTATGGAATTTATCCCATGGATAAAATATGATTTGAGCATAAGAGGAATATAGAAAGAAACTGGGAGAAAATATAATGTTTTATGTGAGAAAATTCCTTTAGGGACTAAAATGAAAGGATTATTTTGAAAGGAAACTTTAAGCTTTAGGAGAAAGGATAATTTTCCCTTTAGTTCCCAATAATAACCAATAATTCAGTCGTCTCATGCAAATTGTGATTGCACAGTAAAATGCATAGTGCCAAACTGAATTATTAAAACGCATAGTAAATAAATATTTTATTAGTGTATAGTACCCTAACTTTTCCTGTAAATAGGCCCTTCTATTTCACGTATAAACTAATACATTTAGTTTCTCTTCCTTCCTCTCCTCAAATTTCTCTTGCTTCGACGTTAGGACTCTGAAATTCTAGCATTTCTTCCTCAGCCTAGGTCTAAGGTGATGATACTATGCTCCTTTAAATTCTTGTAATTATTTAGAGGTTAAATTCTTAGTATGCTCCATGGTTGCGGCTTTACTAATCCTCTACGTCAGAAAAGAACTATTCTCAGTTGCTTGAAAATGTTTTGATTATTGGAATAGAGTATCAAACTATGAAGAATATAAGTCTAAGAAAGGTTCTGACTAAAGAAAGACCTGGTACTTAAGAGTATCTATTGTGACCCACCTCTCTTTCATGAGAACTTTCCTGTTATATTCTTTTATAGCTTATGTTTGCTATTCCTGGTATGAATAGTATCCATACGCATAAATAGTATCTATACGTATGAATGATACTCGTACACATGAATAGTATCCGTACATATAAATAGTATTCATATATATGAATAATACTCGTATATATGAATAGTACCCATATGTATCCATGATAAAGACAACCCTAATTGTATCTCTTTGACCTTTTATGAACCTCCCTGTAACAGAACTTGAAATCCAGCTATGTGCTCTTATCTATAACAACTCAGAAAGGTGATTCTTGTACGGAATCTAAGTGAGTGGATGACTTTGCTAACCGAGTTTATTTATTTTTATTCCAAGTATAATATAAATCCCACTCACATCGCAATTAGAATTTCTAATTAATTTTCTGGTTAATAATATTAACTAGATAAATCTTGTGAAATTGAGGAAAATTGTGTTGTTCATTTATATTGAGAATTATATATTGTGGAAATGTGTGATGTATTGTATTTATGTATGAATTGCATGCAAAAGAGGAAATGCAATGGGAATATAAACCTTGGTCATAAATGTAGTGGGAATTTAATCCTTGGGCATGGACCAGTATTAAATCCTAAGGTGGTTAAAAGTCCTTATGGATGAACTTCAGGAGAATTTAAAGACTGGGAAAAACATAAACCCTAAACATTTTACGATTGAGTTATGAGACAATTGTGAGAATATAAACTCATGGATGGATAGCCTGTTGTTGTTGCTTAATATTCTTTATGTATGAGTATTTTATATATACTCGAATGTGCTAGATATAATTGTTCTTTTTGTGATAGTGATCATGATATTTGTATTTGTGAGATATTATTTTATTGCATAGTCATTTACTCACCGAGTTTTGATAAACTTACACTCTCTATGATTATCTTTTTCAAATACAATGGATGAGGAAGAAGGAAATCCACAGGAGGATTAGTAGTCCTTGGAGTTATACTCCATGTTTATCTGATGAGCCTATAGATGAAAACTTTGCAAAAAGCTTAGGAAACGCTATGTAATTTTTATAAGTCACCTAGGTTTGAAAAGTTTTATCGTACCTTATAATACTCGGCTAATATTTGACTATTATATTATGTTGATTATAATTCCGTTTTTTAAAATTTGGAGAAAAATACTTGAATGCTGAACTTTTCATATATGTATGCAAAACTTCTTTTCTTGGAAAATTTACGTTTACTATTTACAGAAGTTATAGGGTGCCACAGAGGTACATACTAGGTGTTATAAGTATAATTCACATGCCTGGTTTTTGGAATGTGACGCCTACTTAAGTTTTATTGTATTTTATTTAAAGGGAAATCTCCTTATTTTTATCCTACCTTTAAATTTCTTGATTTTTAAATATTTAATTAACTTTTGAGCCTAGCACTATTTTTATTAACTTAATCCCTATCTAGTAGTCCATTTTCAATTAATTTTTCGCCCAACTCCCAACTAGTTTATTTTTCACTTTAGTCACTCAATTTTATTTTTCATTTTAGTCCTTCTTACCTAAATCACATTTCATTCATAGGATAAGCATCATATCATATATCATCCAACATATCACACAATTCTTGCAACCTCAAATGTGGAAATCGTATTTTCAACTGGCATGCACAAACAAGATAATAAAGCTCATATAAGTGTTACTTACCTTATAGCACTCCATTTGCATACACAATCATGGTGGGTATAACAAGCATTATTTCATATAAGTTTTAAGAGGAATATAGTATCCAACCCAATTCGAGGTATCCTACCGGAGGTGCCCCTATTGTACTCTATGAGCACTTTGCTCAAGGTAGAGAAAAGCTTACACAACCTCTAATAAGGAGTATGATGCGAAAGACACTTATGACTCTATAAGGCCTTTTGCATATTTTCGTCCTCTGGTCGTGCCACGGTTCACAACAATAAGGAAAAGTCCTATAAAAGACGCCTTACTCTATAGTCATTAAGAGACTTATTAATCAGGTTTTGATACCAACTTTGTCACGATCTGCTAACTAGACCTATGACTAGCATAGTAACGACTCATTTGTTACTGTAAGCCTTACCCTTAAGATCTCCCATTCATTCCAAATATAAATAAAATAGGTTGGAAATAATAATAAATAATAACAAATAATAAAATTGAAAAGTCCCCAAAATCTCTCCTAAGTGTCCTAACGACTACGGAGCAACCTAGGACTTAAACTGAGAAACTGTAGGCCTACCCAGCAATGAGAAGGTCACTAAACGAGCACTGCTACTACTCGAGCAAGTGCTCTTCAACAACCAAATCTGTAAAAAAAAAATAATAACAGAGTGTTAGTCAAAGCTCAATGAATAGAACGGCTTTGCCATAACAAAGTTCAAACATGTAAAACATCATAAAAGTGCTCATCGGGCCAAATCTCAAACCAACCATTGAAATAAGGAAAATATATCATCTCAAGGCATCCAAAACATTTAACCAATGATACCCGTTAGTGGTAAGATGCCATCGAGAGTTTAACTCGCCCGATCACCCTCCTTACTTACCTTAATGTATGGATATCCTACCAATCAAGGTGCCATCGGGAGTTATATTCACCTGACCACCCTTCTTGACCTTACCATGAGAGCATCTCTACTACTCACAAGTCAAGGCACCATCAGGAGTCACGCTCACCCTACCACCCTCCTTGACCTCACCGTAAAAGGGAGGTACCACTAATACCATCCAAGCAGTGTAATAACAAGCATGTCCAAGCATTATCCTCGACATGTCTAGGTAAATACAATTTATAAATTAACAATGATTCACTATCTCGGCATGTCCAGGCAAAATTTATTTTTAAATTAATTGTTCATATGGCGCCTTCGGTTTAACGTCTTTCCTACAATATTAAGAACATTACCCTACGTCACCCCTAAATGTCTAATAATAAAACTGATTTAAGACGGAGTTGAACTACTCACCTAGATTTTAATGATGTCTTTATCATCACCAGATTGTTAGTTTGGGCACGTGAATATGATTACAAGACTTTATCTAAAAAAAATTTCTTCTTGGAGTGTTCTTGAAATTCTTGGACCGTGTGGGATGTAACTTCGAGTCTTTTGATTGAAGTATTTTGGTGTGTATGTGTATGAAGAGGTGTGGTGGCTTTGATAAAGGAACTTTGGAATGTTTAGTGTACCATTGGTGAATGGCGTGATGGTGTGTGTCGGTGTATGAAGATATGGCGTAAAGTTGTGTGAGTATGTTGGTTGAAGTGATTTGGTGAATGTGTGTGATTGGGAAAAGAGAGAATAGAGATGGCGTGACAGTGTGTAAGTATGTAGGTTGAAGTGATTTGGTGAAATATGGGTGGCGGTGAAGTATTTTGTGGGTGTATGCGAAGAGGTGGAGAGGAGAGAGATTGACCTTGTTAAGTTAATGTGAGTCACCTTTAGATGTGGGGGTTGTCGTATGAATGTGATGGAGTTGTGCTTGGGTTTTGGTGTGGTGGCTAGAGTGCTTTTAGAGTTTTTTTTTTTGTGAATTTAGCCATGGGTTGTTTTTATGTTTTAGGAGTTTAGGTTAAATCTAGGTTTAGGTGTTTAAGTAGGATTCTGTTTGATTAAATTATTAAATTTATTTGATTAATCTTAGTTTGAATTGAATTGTGTTTTATCTTATTTTAATAGATTGTTTATCTTTAGAAGCTTCTTAGATTTAGATATTTAAATTAATAAAGTTTAAATTTGGCTTGTGCTATTTATCTTAAATTAATTGTTAAATTTTACTTGATTAAAGGGAGAATGTCTTCCCTTTATTTATTTATTTATTCTTATCCCACTACTTATTTATATTGTTTTAATCTTTAATTTCTTGTCCTATTCTAATTCTACCATTCCTTCATTATTATTATTATTATTATTATTATTATTATTATTATTTTATGCAGTTTTATTTATTTCTTTTATCACCTAATCCTACTAAAGGGAAATCTCCTTTTTTTCCCTACCTTTAAATTCCTTAATTTTTAAATATTTAATTAACTTTTGAGCCTAGCACTATTTGTATTAACTTAATCCCTACCTAGTGGTCCATTTTCAATTTTTTTAAGCCCAACCCCCAACTAGTTTATTTTTCACTTTAGTCCTTCACTTTTATGTTACATTTTAGTCCTTCTTACCCAAATCACATTTCATTCGTAGGATAAGCATCATATCATATCACACAATTCCTACAACCTCAAATGTGGAAATCGTATTTTCAACTGGCATGCACAAACAAAATAATAAGGCTCACATAAGCAAATAGGAAAATTTAAACAGTTATGAGAATTTAATCATGGGTATTACAAAGTTCAATATTCCTTGGTGCGCCTTGGGATTTAAGCCCCAACTAGTAGGGGTTTGGAAAGTGTGTTATTCCTATGGTTCAAGGCCACCTATGGAAGGGAGACCATGATATATGTCTTAGGCAGATCGGGATGTGAGTGTCATGTTGGGTGTCTTGATGGGATGATTATGGAAGATTTACTAGAGAGACATAGAGAACAGTTATGGAGGGTTATGTAATATAGGGTTCTATTAGAGGTTCCTCTGGAGCTTAGTTTTCATATTATTATATCATCTACTTTTAAAATTATTTGAAGAATATGTATTAATTTTATTTTAGGCTTTTCATGTTTTGAACTTCAAAATTTTGTTTTATGAGCATGTTTTTATATTACAGTCTAGCTACTCACTAAGCCTGTAGCTTACCCCTTTTCTTCTTTTTCCCCCATAGTTAGTAAGCTGAAGTTAGTGAAGCATCCTATAAAGTAGCTGTTGCAATCCTGTGAAAGCTCGACTTGTCCATTAGGCTGGTACCTTCTTTGGAGACCTATATGACACTTTATTTAAACCTAGACAACTCTGTAATCTTTTGGGCTTGGTCCCTTAATATTTGCCATTTTCAAATATTAGTTTATTGGTACTTCTTAAGGAGTATTTTGGGTGTAGAAAAATTTTTCATTTTTCTGGAATGGAAAAAAGAAAACTCAATGATTAAAGTGACAAGGTGATTAAAATAATAAAGCAACCTTGGGGGTGAGGATGAACACGTGACTAAGAGACATGGAGGGTTACTAGGTCAGTAGAGGGATTAAAGTGAAAATGAGGATAATTATGTGATACATCAGGAAAAGGGAAAAAGGTGGTGATGGGATATGTGTTGTGCTTAGTGAAAAGGAAAAATATCAGAGTTGGGGAAATTACGAGTAAGCCACTGCTAAAATTTTTCACAAGTTGGTCAAGGAGAGAAGAGGTAATTTCCCCATGGTAGCTATTTATGTTTATTTTCACTCACCATATCCCATTCACTCCATCTCCCTCTCTCAGATTTTCCTCTCTCCTATTCACACAAGTCACCCTCTTTTCCATCTTTCACTTATTTCTCTTCCACCAAACCTCTGGCCATTGAGCACCGGTAAGAGGGGCGGACCTTTTATGAGCCACTGCACTGGAAAAATAAGGAAGAAGTAAAGTGAGTATCTCTTATTTCCTCTTTTCTTCCATTTTTGGATTTTGGACCCTTACGATGGAAATGGGCTTGAGAGAGCATTTGAGCTTGGTTTGTGTTTAAAACTCATCCTTAATGTTAGTTGACTATGGAAGAACAAATAATTAGAGGAATGATCATGTAAGGAATGAGATTAAAGAGTATGAGAGGAAAATGGTGAAAGTTAGGGTTCACAATGAACATTTGATGATTTAAGCTTTTATACTTGGTTTTAATTTGTGAAATTGGTGCCAAAATAACCTAAAACATTAGGAATGATATCCCATTGGAAGAGTCAAAGAAATTAGTGGAGATTTGAGGTTTCATGACCCAAAACTGACTTTCTCATCGATGTTGAAGTTCGTGGCTCCCAGGGCGCTAGACCTAGCGCCTAAGGTGCCATAGAACAGAAGCTAATCGAGAGTTCGAGGGCTAGCACCATGGGGCGCCACTATCTGGACAGTGTTTTTGGCCTTAAGTGAGGGAATCATTCTCCCTACATAACTTGATTCTTATGAATGATTTACGTATTGATGAAATTTTATCCATTCATTATCATGTGAACAAGATAATCTATGGGATCCAGGAGATGTATTTTCTACTCCTTTAAATTGGGTGTGGTGATAAAATTCATAATGACGATATTATGGAATGAAATTCTAAGTCCTCTAGTATTGGATATGTTAATATTAATTAATTGTGTTCTTGGATTATGGCAGACTTAGAGATGGAGAATGTAATATATGTTATTTTTGGATATTAATATATTGGAACTTCCTAAGGAGTATTTTGGGTGCAGGAAAATTTTTCTACTTTCCTTAAAATTCAAGGACTTAAATGACAAGGCGTGTAAGCCAATAAAGTAACTATTAGGAAGAAATGACCACATGACTAAGAGACGTGGAGAGTTATGGAGTCAGACACGGACTAAAGTGGACATATGAGAAATTTGGATATTTTTATAAAAAGGGGTGTGATGATGAGTATTTTATGGAATGTATTTGGGTGTCCTAGTGATAATTAAGTTATTTTATTTCCTTATTAAATGTTAGTCACAATTGTAGGCAAGAAAGGACCAAATTAAAAGAGAGACAAGTGGGCCCCATATACACCTCATCTTATATTCACCATCCTTCCCTTTCCATTTTTCTCTCTTCCCCCTCACGTTGTGTTCCTCTGCTGAGCCACCGTGAACCTTTCCCTTAGCCAAGTCTTCAGCCTCTCATTTCCAATGGAAAGGCTAATCTCCAGCAACCACCGCACCAGAAGAGCAAGGAGTTTAATGTGAGTTCCTCTTTTCCTTTTTCCTTTCTTTGTATATTCGGATTTGGGGCTTTTTGGAGGGAATCTAGTTGGTATGTAAGTTTAAAGCATGGATGGTATGTTTAAAATACTCTAGGATGATTGAGGATGTGATTAGATAAGCAAATTCATGAATGTGGCAAGATTAAGAATGGATTTCAAGACTTGTAGGTGGTAGAAAGAAAGTTAGGGTTCTAAATTAGGAATTCATGATTCAAGTCTTTATTCTTGGTTTTGGTTTGAGATTCGTATGCCAAACTCATGCTAAGACTCTAGGAGTAAAAACTCAAGAAGAAATTTGGGAGAAAGTGGTGACCTTGGGCTAGAAATGCATGAACCCGGAGCTAGAATTGCAAGTGTGTGACTTGGCACCACGGGAAAGGTGAACCTGTGAGTTGGCGCCTTGGACGCCAAGACCACAGACACTTGAAGGGCTGCACCACCTTCCTGATATGTGTTGAATTGTGGAGTTTTGACTCTTTTCTCATGCATCCATGATCCTTAGGTTGGATGATGTGTTGAGCATTTTTTCGAACATCTTTGGGACTTGCAAGACCACTTTCAAGGAGATGAATTCATTGAGAAGTTTAAGCAAAGGTGAGGGACCTCTCTTACCTCTTTCATAACTGTACAATTTAAATATATGTGTTATCAAGGCTTGGTTCACCCCTTGAATTGTTGCAATGTAATGATGAACCCATGGATGGATATATACCTTGAAATATATTTTTGGTTAATACTATTCTTTTAGTTGACACTAGAGATTATGGTCATGCGAGGAAATCATTCTACCTTATACAACTTAAATCTTATAAATGATTTGTAAGGTAATGAGATATTATTCATTATTTACCATTAGAAGGAGATAGTCTAAGTGGTCTTAGAGGTGTATTCTTTACTCATTTAAATTAACTATGGTGATGAGATTTTCAATGGCGTTATCATGGGACGAAATTTTAAATTCTCTAGTATTGGTCATGTTATAATAATTAAGGTTAATAATAACCACATTCCTTTTCCTTAAGGATAGAGTGCATAGAGTGCTCTAATAAATTCTCACACGTTAGACTTTTATAACATAAGTTAGTCACGTGCTTGGATTATGGGACACCCAGGCATGTAGCACTTTTATTTGAACCTTGTAACTATTATGTATGGGTGTGTAGAGTTAGGATAAAACATTCTTGTTTCTAAACATTGGTATCTGCTCCTTCTATTCTTAATTGCATGAGTAATTCTCTTATGATAGTAATCTATGTATATTAGTCCATACTATTGGACGAAAGCTGTTAGTTGGTTTATCACTCTAAAATATATAAGTGTGATGGATATATATATATACATATTTATACATACTTTCTTTAGTTAAATGCAATTTGGGCTACATAATGTGGATGAATAGCTCTCCATCATATTGCACTTTATATTCCATTTCCATCGTACAAGATAAAAAGGTTCTTGTGTCAGAGGTATTTACTGATGGGGTAAACTAATTACGAGTGAGTTGTGCTACCCTCATTTGTGTTACACCTACCCATGGTTATACCATTTAAAGTGTGAATGTGTATAGATAACTCTTATATGTTGGATGGTTAATAGAAAGTATGACGTGATACTTGCATGATACAATTGTTGCATATAGTAATTATTCCTTGTAGGTTGTACATGTGACCTATGAGAGGTTCCATAATATTATATATATATATATATATATATATATATATATATTGTAAATATGGGTGACCCCAATTACTAAGGATAAAGGATTGAGGGAAGAGCCCTAAACATTTTTTTTTGGAAGCCCATAGGCTAAAATGGTCAAAAGGGCTTAAATGTCCTGGAACGATGGACAATATTGAAATCATAAATGTCCTAGAACAATGGACAATATTGAAATGTCCTGGAATGGTGGACAATATTGATGAATTGGCCTCAATGGCTCTTTGTCATGATTTGGCCTCTATGGCCTCTTTATTATTATTTGCCTTCATGATTCTCTCTATTGTGCATACATTGTCTTTGGATAAATTTGAAAACTCTATGTTTGTGTGCATTAAGCATAATTTGAGTTATATTATTATATTTTCTTCTAGTGTGGTTTATTATGATAGTAGTCCTATACTAGGACAAGGCATGCTTATGGATGGCCCTCCCTTGTTTGAGGCACACGGTAAGTTTTATTTATATCATTCCCTCACTAAGTAAATATACTCACTCTCTTTATATGTACTTCTTGCAGATTCTGTTGTAGCAAGTGAGTTTCTGAGTCCATGACACGTCTCGACTTTAGGTTGATGGTGATGTTTCTGGGTATGTATGGGTTGTCAAGATGCTCTGTAGGACTCCTAGGTCTATGATGAATGTTGTGATGGGGTTATGAGGGATCAATTCACATATAACCCATTAATATTGAAAAGGAAATGTTTTACTTCTATCAATCCATTAAAATATTGTGTACTGAGAGTATATGACGTCAGGCTTACGGTATAGTGTGGATTCCACTACTATGTCGGTCATGTTCTCGAATTTGGGACGTGACAGAGGACTTTTAAAGTAAACTTGTGGTTGTAAGTAGATATGATGATTTATGATAAATCACTTTTGTTTCTAAATAATTACATCTACTTATTTTGTTCTTGTTGGTACGAGTGATTCCCTTATGATAGCAAACTTTGTGTGTAAGTCTATATTATTGGATGGTAGCAATCAAGTTGGATTATTGCACTATGATATAAAAGTGTGATGGATATATATATATATATATATATATATATATATATATATATATATATTCTTGGTTAAACACAATTTGGGTATAATTGTGGAAAAAGGGAAAATTTGATCATATAAACTTTCAAGTAAAACCATGGGTGACCACAATTGCTATAAGTGGTGCAATGTGGAAAAGCCATAGAGTGGTTATGGGAATGACGTTGGCTACTTTGAGGTTTGAGCGGATGATATGCCATACCCCTGCGCTGTCATTAAGTATTGTGTGATGTGTTGCATAATGTGTATGAATAGTTCTTTGTTATATTGCACCTTACGTCCTAATTTCATCATATGAGATAAAATTCCTTGTGTGTCAGAGGTAGTTACCGATGAGGTAAACTAATTTCGTGTAAGTTATGTTACTTTCATTCATGTTTCATTCTGATCATGGTTAGATAATTTAAAGTGTGAATGTGCATAGGCAACTCCTATAGGTTGAATGGTTAATAGAAAGTATGACATTATGCTTGCGTGATGGGATTGTTGTACACGGTAATTATTTCTTGTGGAATGTGTTTATGGCCTATGAGGGGTCCCATGTTACATGAATTGATCTTGATGTTTGAATTTCTAGAAATGTCTTGTAAGAGTCACGATATGTGAACTTATTTTACAGTAACGGCAGTTCATGTTGTTCTAACATGATGCATATTGTAGAATATATATATATATATATATATATATATATATATATATTAATATCAAGAATAGTGAAGACTTTTAATTGAAGACCTGTGTGGTCAATGAAACTATGGGTGACCCCAATTGCTAGGGATGATGTATTGAGGGAAAAGCCCTAAGCTACTATTAGAAGCTTATGGGGCTAACTTTTTCTGGAAGACTTAAAAATGCTAGAATAGTGCATTACTGAGTTATCAGTGGAACGGTCTAATAATGAGTCACGATGTAGCTTAGTAACCTTATCCCTCGGGGAATGCCACACTTAGAGATGCTGCCTTGTGAAGGAAAGGTGATGAACATTTTATAACCACCTTGTGAAGGAAAAATGATGAACATTTTATAGTGTATATATATATATATATATATATGTCTGTTCATACGTGTATATATATTTATATTATTGTGAAGGAAGTTCTTAAGATGGATGAATCCATGATATCATAGGTTTACCTCGTGTACTGTCTCTTGTGTCAAATAAATCTTGTGATGGATATATAGATGTCACATATATGTATACATATATTGATATATTGATAATTGGTGTGCCTTGGGTGAGAACATTATGCTTGTATAAGTGGTTTGTTTTATATACAGAATGGGTTACTTAGTGTTAGTCATGCCCTTGCTTATAACTGTGTTGCTCTGGGATGTTGTATTTAACCATGTGATTATGCAATGAAGGATTACATTAGTTTGGTGATAATTTTGGATGGGATCTTGTTCAAGGTCTCATCCCTGTGAGAGGTACACAAGTTACTTTTACTTTTAGTCATCATTCCTCATTAAGTATTTTGTACTCACCCTCTTTAGTGTACCCTTGCAGGTTCATGGATTGTTGGTGAGACTCCGTGCGGGCCTCCAAGTCCTTAACCTTTTCTGGTTTGGGTTGATGTTCATGTTGGGTATGTTGAATTCTTTGAGTCGCTCTATAGTAAATAGAACTCCTAGGATTATTTCAAACTTTGTTATGGAAAGATTTTAATTTATTTTATATTAAGTCTTGGGTTCCAAGTATGTGTGATGTTAAGCTTACAGCGGTAGGAAGGAAACTATCTCATGCCAGTCATGTCCTCAGATTAAGGTGTGACAGTCCCTCACCTATGTTCTGTGTATATGCATATGTAGCAGCTAGTTTGTTTAGGGTTGTAGCGATGAACTGTATTTTTGGTTTGGAAGTGTTATATCCACAAACATATGGTTTTGGTTTAGGTAAGGCAAGTTTGCTTAAGGATCTGGTTTTGGTTTATGTGAATAGATGAATGTATGAAAGAATGTCTTTGTATATATATAAACAAACACAAGTTTTATTTTGAAATAATACCTTGGTCTTTATGCATGAAAGTGTGATATATCTTGCCATAATATGTGTGTGTTGATTGTTATATTCAAGTTATAGAATAACATAACAGGTGTTTTGATCAACTCTTAAGGTTTAGGCTAATAGTAAGGGGTGGTATCTTATCGTGCCGATCATGCCTCTAACAGGGTGTGACATGGACTAAATGGGCCAACTTATGAGGTAAATGGGTTTGAATGGGCTAACTTGTAAGCTAACCTACATAGAGAGTGAAAGAATTTTAAGCAGTGAATAAATGGGTTTGCATGAGCTAGCATGTAGGCTAACCTTTGAGCATATTAAATCCTTATATATAGTTTTGTAGTATGTTCATAATTAGTGCATAATTGTTAAACTGAGATGAGTAAACTTGTATATAAACTATGGCTAGAGAATAAAATGTTGAATTCTAAGAAAAGAGTGTTTGAATGAGATTGTTTGTACCAAATGAAAATAATGATCTATTATAAAGCTGATTGTATAAGAGTGAATAAATATTTATTTGATGTGATTTTTCATTTCACTATAAAAAGGTGATTGTTGGATTTACCTACATGGGGCTAAAGCACAATTTTTGATCTTAGTAAACTAATAAATATCTAATATATATGTGTGTGTGTGTGTGTGTGTGTGTGTGTGTGTGTGTGTGTGTGTGTGTGTGTGTGTGTGTGTGTGTGTGTGTGTGATTTTTCATTTCACTATAAAAAGGTGATTGTTGGATTTACTTACATAGAGCTAAAGCACAATTTTTTATCTTAGTAAACTAATAAATATCTAATATGTGTGTGTGTGTATGTGTGTGTGTGAGAGAGAGAGAGAGAGATTTCTTTTTTTTTTGTTCTCTTATTTGTTTTTGTGAAAAAATGATATTATTATGAAAAAAATTAAGAAAAAAATATAACATGATAGAAAAGAATAAAAAAGATAAAATAAAGTAAAAGCTTGCTAAATCACATATAGTTAAAAATAATTATATTTTGTAAATAATAATTTTTTTTTCAGAATTCGGTTCAACCAATTCATTGGTTTTATCTATTTTTAACCAGTTTAACCAATTTTTTAGGTCAATCAAATCGAACCAATAATCGGTTCTCAGTCAAACCGATCAATCTGGTTCTATAAACAGTGCTTTTGAGGACTCAATTATAAATACTTGAAAGACTCTTCATATAAAAATTTTGGACCTTATTCGTGTTGTTACTTGTCTTCGCCTCTTATATTATATATATACACACATGAGGGCAAAGCCTAGCTAAACAACTACAAATCTGGGAAAAAAAAGGGGAAACAAATGCTTTTCTCAAGTCATCCTTAATTAATTAATCACAAGCAAAAGAAATACCTTCAGACTCATCAAGAACTCTGAAGTGTCTCCTGACTTCTCCAAATTAAACTCTTGCAGTCGTGTGTCAAACCAATAGATGATCTCCCTCATACATAAAATTTAAGTTAAAATCATTTAACACTGCTTGATATAATAACATTAAGTACGCGTTCTGATTATTTTAGCCCACATCACCATTACCATGAAAGATAGCTTCAGTTGAATGTTCAATGGAGGATATCTTGCAATTTTTGAAATACGAACTCCTTATATGCTAAGGTGAATAATAGCTTATCAAACATAATGAGACAAGTAGAAGACCCAGCTAGAAGACTCATTCTTGTAACTACAAACCCCATCGTCTTCATACCCAGTAAACTGAAGAAATTGTGATGTGAAAAGCTTTAAAAACGTACTTATAGGTATATGTATGTAAAGGAGAAAAAAAATTGCTGCAGTTAATATCTCTTGCAAACCAAGGAATTCTCATTCTTGAGTAAATTGCAAGTGAAGATCACAACAATAGGAAATCACTATTGACATTAAACAACCATATAATATAACCCAAAACTTTAGTAAAATTCCAAATCAATGCAGAGATGACATCTGTTCACTTCCTCATGGTATCCTCCCCATCTTCGTCCTCACTTAGATCAAGATCAGCGAGTAACTCCTCCAATGGAACAGAAGGTACATCTTCACCATCAATCACTGTTGCCCCCTATTTCGATACAGTGATTTGTTGAACCTCAGATCAGGATTTTCTTCTAGACCTTTCAAGAATTGTTCATATTTTGAGTTCATCTTTTCTTGGTCAAGTTTACCCTTATCATCATCAACTTCCATCTAAAGGGATTTGAGCTTCCATGCACAAGGCTTCCCATGCTTCTTTTGACGCTTGTCTTCATAACTTTTTTTTACTAAAATGGCTTCAAGAAGGACAAGTCCTTTGTACTTGTCTAATTCAACGTCATTATTGTTAGTTACATATAGGTCATAACCAAAAGCATAATCACCATGACTTGAGAGATGACCCAGATGAGTTTTAATGGAAAACATCACGTCATTCTTCCCAAAATCTAAGACACATGCCACTTGTGCATCTGCTAAAATATATTTTGTACCACCAACAATAACTTCAGAAGAAATAGTCTCCACATCTAGCACAATATATTCCACTAGCTGCCTACTAGTAAGTACAGACTTGAAGGATGCCCTCCAGTACTAATCAGCATCTAAAAATAGTGCCTCAGTGTAAATGGATCGAGTAAGGCAATGTTGTTAGTGACTTACATACCAATCATAAGTGGGCGAAGGTTTCCCAAACTAACCTCAACTTTATGAGGCAGACAAATTAAATCCTCACAGCAAATGGGGGAGATTTCAACAGAAAATGTATACTTGTAATTATACTTATTACTCTTAGGATCATAAGACACAAGTTGCTTGTCGTGGCGGCTCTTTATTAGAGCAACTTTCCCTAAAAAGTCCACAAATTTCACACTGTGACTATGAATAGCGAAAAAAAAGTCAATACCTTGATCCATCTGGTCTATCCTTATAGCACTGGTAGCAGCACCATGCTTCAAAATCATCTATTCCAAATAAAAGAAAGTACGTCTATGAGTAACGTGTTGCCGAAGTTGCACAGCGGCAACCCCCTGGTTAGGGTTAGCCTGGATCCTAGAACAAGATTCATACATATGCTCTTGTTGAACTACATAATAGGATGTCTGTTCAAGAATTGCTCTACTCAGGACCTCCATTTGAACTTGGGCCTTGACTTTTATCCTCTTGGAGTAGGGCTCAGTCCATATAAATTCAACATGGACCAACTTACTTTGTTTGAATTATAATTTCTTTTTAGTTTATTCAAACAAAATGTTAGCAGCTCCTTTGATTCTAATTGTGCTTTGATCCAAGTTCTTGGTGGCTGCAAGTAGCTATCACACTCAGGCTAGTGAACTAGGATCAGATGCTTCAGTAAACCCTTCGGTGATATCAACTTCTAACCACAAACACTTCACACACATATTGGCAGTATTTGGTTACATGGGAATTCCACATTTACAACACAAAACACTGCCAATTGTCTGATGAACCTAAACATACTAGCTCCTTCCACCATGCCAAATGGCTGTAACATGGTGGTGTAAAGGTGATAGTATCCTAATTTTTTTTGTAACAAAAAATCTACTCAGAAAGGGAGAAATGAAAAATCATGAGTATGCATACATGAAATAAATTGAACATTAAAGGTTAAAAAATGCATAGTATGAAATGAAAAACAAGTATGACAGGGGAAGAAGACATAGAGAAAAAAGGAAATTGAATACTATATCATACCAAAGACATTATTCTTTTTAAGAATTCAGATAGATGTTAACTAATGTTACTAAGGAGTAAGGACTAACCAAAATGTAAATTGTGATATTATGCACTTAAAATAAGACGCCTGAGGTAGCTTGTAATCGTCAGCCAAGACAATATTTTAACTAGGATGTGCATGTCAAAAAGTAAAATAAGCCAAGTAACACATAGTAAACTGATCAATTTTCCCGATCATTTGGAAGATTTATCATGCACATTGTCATGTGAAGTTGTGAACAAATATGTCAAGTGCTTAATATGTACATGATTTGTGCAGTCAAATACATCTGTTGGTGCCAAGAATTATGTTGTGGCTCTTATTAACCTAATACTGGAAGGCTAGGTATAATTGATTATAAATTCATTAGAATATATTTACTCTTCTATTTATTTATGATATATCTCAGAATTTGAACACATCATTTATTTACACTATGAGTGAAAATGACATACAGAATGTTATCTTCTCTCTACTTCATGATCCTCCTCTCTCCTTTATTGATTAAAAAGTAAAACATAATTTGTATCTGCACAAGTAACCTAATGCTTAAAATTAGAAGGATCATAAAAAATTCTAATGCAAACTAACCACATCAGATGTTCAAGGTCATATATGCAAACAAGGAGATGCAAGATAAGTTATACATACCTAAAGTTGATTAAGAAAGAATACAACAATCAACAAAAAATTTAAAAAGAAAAAGAAAAAGAAAAGAAGAAATCCAACAAATTAGATAGCCAAAAAGAGTCTATTCTCTTTTCCTTTATGTTTTAACATGTATAGTAGTAGGAGTGGCAATGGGTGAGGTGGGGTGGGGCGGGGGTAGGGGCTGGGAATGCCTGCCTATTCTCGTCCTCATAAGTTATCCGTGCCCCACTCTAGCCCCCGTATTTGACCCCATTACTGGGGATATTCTTCCCCCATCCTCGCTCCTCTAGTAACGCAGTATCAAAAAAAAATCAATAACAAAAATTGGCAAAAGGAAAATCCCAGTATAATAAAAACTCAATCTAAAAATTACAATTTACACAGAGACCTCAAGAAAGAACTAGTAGAACAAGAAGATGAAGGAGAAGAAAAAGGAAATTCAACATTAATCAAGTGAAACCTAACCATAATCAAGCTCTTGACAAAATGAGGACTGAAGTCGAACACCAAAATACAACCATCAATACACCTTTATAACAAATAGAAACCAACACCCCTAGATTGATAGAAATTTCCTATTACACAAAACAATAAAAGTTCAAATAAAAAAACTATGGTTTGAGCAAAAAAGAACACAAACCCCAACAAAGGAACAAGGATCTCAAAACAAACTACATTGAACATGCACAAGCTCATATGCTGCGAGGCAGGACTGAGATTAGAGCTTGATGCTACTACTTCAAGAGAGGGCCGAGTTTGATGAGGTCGAGGCGAGCTACAGATCCCACCTCGTCGGTAGTGGCAGACTGAGAAAGGGGTAAGACTGACAGTCAAGGGTTAGAGACGATGATGAGAAGCTAAGAGGGACCGATCCCTCAAGGTCCTGGAGGAAGAGTTTTCTCCAAGACCAATTTACACTGTTGATGCAAAGATCATTCAATAGTTAAATTAAATTTTCATAAACACAACCTGACTCGACCATAGTTAATCAATTCGGGTTGAAATTTACCCCAAACTTAACCCAATCCGACTCGTGTCCTCCCCTAACTAGAAGTCCACATGACATATACACAATCCATATATCAAATATATAAGTCATACTAGGATCCTCACACACATAGTGAACTTAGGCATTTAGTTAATACAATTAACCAAAGAATGGATTCATTTACTGGGTGCAATGGTCAAAGGATTTACATTGTACTTTTTAAGAGAAAACTTAGTTTAGCAAGGTCACCCACTCACCTCAATGTCGAATAGGTTTTACTGGGGAAAGGATCGAGAAACAAAGCCAAAGAACCTCTCGAAATCACCTAAGGATCAACCCTAACAATACTTTAGCATTAGGTAAATTGACCCCAAGCCTAGCCCCCTCAAGCTCTCTTTATCAAGTCCTTCACACCTAAGCCAGGTCACCAAGGCACCCTGCCTCTTTGCCTACTTGGTGCCTTGGGCACCCTATTGGAGGGACTTTTCCCTCTTGGCCAAAAGGGTGCCCAAGACGCATCTGCAACTTAGCCACACCTTCAAAAATCACCTCCTTAGTCTCCTTAATCTCATTTTATCATCTTCTTGCCTTCCCAGCTTGATTCTTGTTTTCATTTAAGGTCTAAAGGGATTGTAAATGGACTAAGAACCTTTCCACTAACCAAGAGGTGAGTTGAGTTCATGAACCCCTAACATTTCCTAAAATCTTCAATGAACAACCTCACAAATTTGGGTCCATAAAGCTAACTCTCTTATTTGGAATGGAACACTAACATTCTTTGCAAAGAATCAAGTAGACAAGGGCAAAAAACATAGTTTTCAACACCAAATAAACAAAAATCCCAACTTCCCTACTCCTAGGGCAAAATGGATGAATTTGTAAGAAATGGTAGAGATAGAGCTTACTTCTACCCCTTTAGGTTTTCAGTGAGCTATTGAGGGCTAGAGAATGGAGCCTTTCACTAGAAGGAAGGAGCTAGAGGATGGTACTGGCTCTTGGTTAAGATGAGAGGTAGAAAAAGCTTCTTCCCCTTTGGCCAAATGTGTGTGCCGTGCCAAGTGAGGGAGAGTGTAGGGAAAGGAATGTTTAAGTTGGGTTGGGTGGGTTTTGTGTGACCCATTTGCCTCCACCCACCCACGTGGCCCAAGTCTATATTTTCCACAAGAATCCCCTTTGTTTCAATGAAATCCCTCTCCCACTATTTTCATAGTTTATAAAATTTACCAACCAAGCCATTTAACATGATATAATAATTAACCATCAATATAAAATAAATTAACTACGAAAATAATTAGTACAGAAATCACCACAGTACCACCAAGCACGTGTTCCCAAATTTAGCGAGTATTATAAAGGTCATGATAAGCGCAGACAGTATAACACCCACATTACCGTAAGCTTAATTTCCCTTAGTTTATCCTTAACGGCATACTCTACAATCAATGTGGCCTAGTAGATTACAAAACATACTACAGAAATTAACTTAAAAATAAATAAAATTACCTTACCTTGAGCAATGAAGAGGTATCCTTGATCCGCGAGTAATCAAACTAATCGTCCTTCTATACCTACAACTATGAGAGAATGAGTCTAATCCATTGACTCACCCAAACTAGCCCTATATACACAATTATATGATAGTATACACTCACTTAAGAGCAACGTCATCAGGAGTCTTCATTCTCGCGGATGTTCCGTTCATGAGTTTCATTACTTAGATATGAATCCCCATAATTTATTTCTCAAGGCTTCATCAACACGGGACTAATCTCCCATGGATTTACCACTGAGATACTATCCCATGGAGCTACTCCTCCATGGATAAATCCTTGGATCCTACATCTGCTAGTCCCCAGGTATAACTCTCATTCTGAGTCCTGACCCATACCCTATTCTAGCAATTACTAATATCCGACCCTAAGGGTGCACTACTAGGCCTTATCCTCTAACCCCTAGATACATCCATCTTGGTCTTGGCCCATGTCCTATTCTGAAAACTACCCATATTCAACCTCAAGAGTACACCACTGAGTCTCATCCAAACATAGTCATAAACACAATCACAAGCATAAACAATAATAATAATAACAACCCCAACATGGTAAATTGTACATCAAGTGAATACATCGTCGACAAGTCGCCCCTTGAGAAATCCAATAGTCAAACTTGGCATTTCTCAAGTCAGGCCTCACCTTGTCATGATGTTACCCCTTGCAAGGATCATGTAACCCATCTTGGCTTCCTTAACCTAGTGATATCGGGCATTTTTTATATACTTTTTAGTCCTTATCTTAGTCCTATTGCTATTTCAATGTTGCCAACTCTCCTATTTTATTATATTTTGAATTTATTGGGTGTAAATTAATTATAGAATTAATATGATTCAAATTCATAATTTTATCCCAATTAATTCATGTGCTTAATTTCAGATCTAATTATTGGAGAGAAAAATGCTGACATGGACGTTTTGCTTACTTGGAGGCTACCTGGACATGCTGACTGGGCATTGAATGGTTGACTAGGGCTGACTGGATTTTTGGTCCCCACTGTTCTACACTTTACAGCAAAGGGGAATGTAATTTCTGTTTTGACAGCATGGACATGAACCTCTTGCAGCAATCAATAGCAGACAAAAACAGCAAAGCAGTAGAGTAATTTGTCTGCTACTGTTGCCACTTTTCTGCTGTTGTCTTGCTGCCCACATCATGGAAGAAGCACCAAGGAGGCATCCAAGAAGCATCTAGGGTAGAATATTCTCTAAGGCACTGAAGGCATCAGTTTTTAAAAATTAGAGGACACTTTTATTTTCTGAACTCAGCAATTTTCGTAACTCTCTCTTCCTCTCTGTTTTCCTTCTTCTGTTTTGCTGTCTTGCTCTCATGGAGGGCTAAATCTCCATTGTAATTAGTCAATAAGACCTTGGGATGTTTTAGCTCGAACTGAAAGTGCAAGATAAGTGTTTTATTCTTCATTTTATCTTATTTCGTTTCTGTTTTGGTTATATGTTTATGTTGCTGTCAGATTTTGGTTTGAATTTGAAAGAGCATAAACAAATTTATATATGAGATATAACCTTACTTGACTGATTAGAAAAGTGAGTGAAACGAAATGGCTAGTTAGATGATATTTAACTTGATTTGGTTAAGACTTTCCTTTGAAATGCGTCTAGTTATAGTTAATGAAGATATTCTTGGCTATAGTTAGTAGTATTAAATTCTGGATGTTACTCTGGAATCATTCTTTTTTATAAAGAACCAAGTGGTGAAATGAGAACAAAACTGAATCAATGAGCTAAGTGATGATGGTTACACTCCCATAAATCCTAGTGGCTGGCTGCATGGTTTTCTGTCATTGTCAAACTTGTTCTGCTGATATTTTGCTGCTGTTGTTCATTGTTGTTGTTTTGTTACCACTTCTGTTATTACTGTCAACAAAACCCCCCCATGTTTATATGCTTTTAATTAGTGTTTAGGTGTTCAGAATAACTAATTAGTAATTAGAAGTGAGGCTCCTTGAGTGAAAACGACTTGGAGACCACTATACCGCAAGATTGCCACGAATTCAATTCTGGGCGATTCGGCATCGTATGGCATGAACCACCCAAGCACCATGTTTCTATCCCACTCACAAATCCAAACCCACATATAATCCTTATTCACATTATTTCCTATTCCTGAGTTAAATTCCCATTATGAGTTAATTATAGTTGAGGATATTAATCTTAAAAGTTATCACTCACTTGTTTTCTTAGCCACCTATATACGTCTCCTATATCCCCTCCTCTTGCACTCACAAGTGTAAGAGGTAATCACAAGCATAAATCTCTACAAGATTTGTTTTACCAACATCATTGGTGCATAAATACATGATGTTATCATATACGTATACACACACACACACACACACACACACACATATATATATATATATATAATAAACATATTCTTATCCATCACATGGATGCATTTCACAATTTCATATAAATATGTTCATAAACATATCTATTTATCACAATTTACTCTACTTTATTACAACCCTAGGAAATTAACTCATAGGAAATAAATTAATCGAGATAAGATTAGATCCCTCACCTGAAATTGAAGCCCTTCTAATCCTTTCAAGAAGCCTGACCAAGCCTCAAGCCATAACAAAACCTACGGACCATTACAACACCTGTTTAGCACTTAAATTCCACAAGTTCAATTTTTCCCAGGCTATGGCGCCTAACCCAACCGCACTTGGCGCCTGAGGTGCCCTGGGCTCCCTCCTCACACCAGCCACCATCATGTAGTGGTGCCTTGGATGCTAGCACCTTCAAGCTCGAATCTTCTTCTGTCTTGGTCACACACACAAAGAGCCTTGGTTTTGGCTCAAAATCACTTAAATCCTCATCATTTTGCTTGATTTCTTCCATGAGTTTTCATCCTTAATGTTTAAGGAGTGTTCTGACACCAAAACCCCTTAATTAATTCCAAGTATCCAAGCCTAATTCAACAAATTTCTATCCAAAGCCCTAACTTTTCCTTTTACTCTTCATACTCTTTAATCTCACCCTTAATCATGTTTAATCCATCATTTTTTGTTTTAATTTCATCAATAATCATCTCAGAATGTTTTAAAACATAACTCAAGCTCCAAAACTTTCTAACAATCCCAATTCCTACCCACATCCTCTTAAATGTGAAAATGGACAAAAATTTGGGAAAAATGGAATGCCTAACTCAATTCCTTGCTTTTCCTGTGGTGGTTGGTCACCGGAGACCTATTTTGCTGCTAAAGAATGGTTGGCAGAAGTTTAAGTCTTGAACTTGAGTGAAAGGAATTAAGGGAGATAGAGAGAAATGAGAGGGATAAGGGAGTTGTGTGAAAGTGAAGGAGAGAAACCCTATATATAACCCCTACGGTGAAATTACTAATTTTCCCTCTAGTCAACGTTAATAATGGTAAATTCATAATTTCTCCAACTCGGGCATTTCTCATATTCTAGGTACCACATAATTTTTCTTATTACATTCTAGTCCCTCCTTGGACTTAGTAATCATCTGGCTCTCTCAATGCCCCATGTACACTCCCTTAATCCTCTGTCACTCATAATTTTATACACATTGTCATTTCTAACCTCAATCCTTTACTAAGCATGCGAAAAAAAATTTTCCCACATCCGAATACTCATTAAAATCCATCTAAACTAATACCCGAATACTGCGGGTGTTACATCTTTAATTTATTTAGAGTCCTCATTTGGTGAGGGAATTTTAGATGGAGAGGTATTTACTTGTGATGGTAAAGTCATGGTAGACTTTATGAATGAAGAAAATTGACTTCCATAATCCTATGTGGGGATTAATTCTAGGACTTTATGCTCATGCTTGTATTGGATAAATTACAATGTTTAACCAAATTTGGTAATTACTTCTTCCTCTTTTATCTAGAGCATTATAGCGCCTAGTAGCATTATGCTAAGTGATCTAGATTGGTAGTAAACTTTCTTGATTTAAAAACTCCAATGAGAGGGATTTATCTTAATTGTCTTTGATTAAATATTTTTATAATTGCTACGTGTGAATAACTAAACTTATGTTGGACCATTACCTTATAGGCATGAGTCTAAAATGGTTTAGGATTTATTTTTGATCATATGAGTGTAGCAAGACAAATATTATTACGTGTTGGAAATTGAAAATTTCATTTTAAGTGGTTGGGTGCTACTTGGTCATTTTAAGTTGAACTAATGTACATTCACTTACATGTTTGATCAATTATGGCAAAATGTATTGAAGATCCTTCATTTATGTAATTGTAAACCTTTGTTGATGGATATCATGAATTGCTTGTTTTGGGTTGATTAGTTGAATACGAGTGTGGTGGATGCTTAGAAGGATAACTTGCATTAAAAATTGTATAATAATAACCAATCTTGTGAGCGCACTTTGGTGAAGGGAAAAAGGGCACTTATTTAAATTAAATCTTGTTTATGAATATAACCATTATTTCCATTCGGCAATACTATTGATTTGATTCCTATTGAGGGTAGAAAGCTAGATACATGATGAAATTGTTTGCACATGATGAGTTGTGTTATATCCATGTACGTGTCACGTATTATATATTAATTGGCGATGGTCATACATGTGTGTATGAATACACCACTGTGTGCGTGCACTTCTTTGTATTTTTTAGTTGAGATCTATTACGGCTTTACCTTTGTGCATTAATGTGCCTCCCGGTGTCGTAACATGATGGTTAATCCTTGGTGTGCTGAGATTTATACTTAATGCCAGATTTACATTATATGTATGTGTATATATGACAGGTGTTGGTTTATGCCGGGACGATCTATGTGGGAACATTTATTCATGATGGATATGTTCTATGTGTCTGAATTATGGAATGTGTTGGATTGGCATATAAGGAAAGTCGATATGGCTATCCCAGTCTATATGACTAACATTGTATGGATGGTGCAATGTTTGGGATGCCGTAGGCATAACACCATCGCAAATCGCTAGTGGCAAGTGACTCCAACCCTCGAGATTTGCCACTCTCGAGGATGCCACCTTGAGAAGGAAAGGTGATGAAAATTTTATTATATATACATGTGAAGGAAAGCCCTTGAGATGGATAGGCCCATGGAAATATAGATTATCACATATACTTAAATCCCGCACTAGTTATACTCTTGTGATGAATGTAAAAATCTATAAATTGTGCATTCATTGGATGTGCGTGTTAAACTCGTGTTAGTGGTCTACGAGATGGTTGTGTTGTGGTTAGATGCCTTCATTTAACCAAGTTGGTTGTGCAGTGTTAGGTTCCTCGATCTAGGAGTAGTTGTAAATGGGATTCTTTCCAAGGTCCCATCCTTGTGAGTAGTACACAGGTTGCATTTTATTTTATGGTTGGTTATCTCTCATTAAGTTTTACATTCACCCTTTTCCTTTATGTACCCTTGTAGGTCTTGAAAGTTGGTAAGTCTCCATACGAGGAATAGCAGAGTCTCCATATCCCTGACCTGTCCGACTTTGAGTTGGTGATTGGTTTTTGATTAATGGTGGGATTTTCAGTCCCTATGTAGTTAGATAGAATACCTAGGAATTATATGATTGATGTAGTGGAAATACGGTGAATAAATTCAGATTTATCTTATTAATTGAAACATGGAATATTTCCTTACTTGAATTACAGTTAATGAAAAGGAAGTTTTACTATATCTTGCACTATTCATTACTATCTTGTTCACTATTGTGTGTTGGATTGTATGGTATCAGGCTTACGATAATGGTGTGGAATCCATTTTCTTGCTCATTATGTTCTTGGTTTTGGGGCATGACATATAGTATTTGGAAAGGGTGTTTCCTTATACTATGCCAGTCACTTGCTCGAGTTTTGAGGCTTGATAGGTCGGTTGGTCCTTTTGGTTTCGGTCTTTCGATCAATATTTTTATTCATAGTTTAAAAAAGAAAAAGAAAAAAAAACATGATAAGGTTGAGCGACATATTTTAAAATCAAATAATAAAAAATAGCTTTCAATAGTTCCTTAATGCAATTGATAGCAAGTGAAGAACCATCTAGAAAATAAATCTCTAGAAAAAATAAGAGTCTTCCAATGGCAATTTCTTCATAATAGATTGCTCACTGAAGAAAGAAGGCAAATGGATTATTATAACAACTACATACAATTTTTTGCAGCCAATACCCAGAAACCATTCTACATAGTATGTGAGATTGTTCGTACTTGATTAAAGCGTGGAATCAGATGCTAGATTCATCTTTAAGAGCTTATTTTCTCTACACTAATCTTGAAGAATGGGTGAAGATGAATTTGAATGAAAACTTAAGCTACCACTACCCTATTGATAGGTGCTTTTTCTGGGCAATCTTGGTCTGGAAACTTCAGAGGTAAGGAATCGACACTACTTTGAAGAAGGTTTCTTGAAGCCAACAATTTGACTAGCAATGGTTGGGTCAAAATTAACACATAGTAAACCAATTTTTTGGAAAAGGTTTGTATTTTAATTTGAATATTTAAGAAATTTTATTTTTTAATAAATAAATATCTTATATTAGTTACTTATTTATATATATATATATATATGGTATTATTTAGTGATAACAAATAATATTTTAAGATATTTTTTAAAAATAAGATTTGGCTCGATATTGCTTGAGATTGGTCAAATTAAGCTAGAAAAATCTTAACTTCTATTTAAAACAACTTGAATTGGCCTTAACAATATTAAGGCCAAAGTGAGCTAGAGTTAGATCGAGCTGATCTATTTTGACACCTATTTGAAAAAAAAAATAGATGGAATAGTAATTGACATTCTATAATACCAAAAAAAAAAGGATTGGAATAAATTTTTTTCAAATGTCCCAAAAGGAATAAAAAATAGGATAAATTTTTCATCAAAAAGAAAAAAGGATAAAGTGAATAAAGAAAACAAGCTTTGTCATAATTATAATATCTTTGAGAATTTTAAGTAATTGTGAAATTACGTATCATCGATTCCTTAAAAAAAATGCGCCTAAAGAATCAATTAAAAAATGATCTTATAGAAGCAATTTTTTTTGGCAAAAGTACACTTCATGTCCCTAACGTTTACACCAAGTTTCACTTTTGTCCTTAACTTTTTTTTTGCGTCATTTATGTCCTGCTTTTTTTTTAACAAACCTTTTTCACTAACATTGTTAAATCCACTGACAGAAAGTGTTGACTGGATAATCCGCGTGGCACAACTTAGGCGCCATGTCATCTATTGTCCATGAAACATGAAATTCCAAAAAATACCCTTATCTCTCACTCTTAATCTCTGTTGTCCATCTCTCTTATTTCTATGTCTTTGTACTTTTCTCATCTCTCTTATTTCTGTGTCACTCTCATCTTTGTGTTTCTTTTATCTCTATGTCTCTATCTGTCCCTCTCTTTCTTCTCACTTTCTTAATCTTTGTTGTACCTCTGTTTCATGCTTTCTCATTCCCTCTATTCCATACTCTTTTGTCTTCCTCTGTTTCATCTTTTGTTCTCTCTCTCACTTAAAGTCTTTTTTCTCTCTTTTCGAGTTCCTCTCTCTCTATCTTAGTCTTTGTTTTATACCATCAAAATAGAGGAAATGGTGGCACTCTGCTCTCCATCAAGTTCTCTCTCTTTTTGTCAAGCTCTCTCTCTTATTTCTCTCTCTGACATACAGCCTCTGTTTCACAGTGGAAAAAAGAGGTCGTTAAAACAGAGGTTGTGGATCTCTTTCTCTAGGCTTCTATTTCCTCTTCTTCTTCGTCCATCCTATTCTCTCTCTCTCTCTCTCTCTCTCTCTCTCTCTCTCTCTCTCTCTCTCTCTCAAATTTTCTCCCTATCTCTCACTTTATGAATCTCTGTTTCTGGGCTTCACTCTCTCTCACTATTTCTTACTTGGCTTTCACTATGTCATGCTTTTTTTAGCAAAATATGGACACATTGTGAGAGAGAGGGAGGGACAAACAGATTGAGAGAAAGAGACACGAGAAAGAAAGAGAGAGAGAAAGGGACGAACAGAGAAACAAAGACAAGAGCAAGATTGAGACGAGAGGAGAGAGACACAAAAACGAGAGAGAGATGAGAGAAGGACAAAGACACAGAGACATAGAGACGTGAGAGAGAGAGAGAGAGAGAGAGAGACGACAAAGATTGAGAGTAAGAGATAAGGGTATTTTAGGAATTTTAGGTTTAAGTCTACATGGCAGATGATGTGTCACTAGAGATATGTCATGTGGACTCCCCAGTCAGCATTTTCTGTCAGTGGATTTAACGGCTTTAGTGAAAAGGTCATATTTGAAAAATAAAATAAAATATATAGGACATAAATGACGCAAAAAAAAAAGTTAGGGACAAAAATGAAATTTAGTGTAAATGTTAGGGATATGAAGTGTACTTTTTCCTTTTTTTTAATTCTTTATTTTTTGCATTGAAACATAGGACTTTAAGTTTGGTTTGGTCTATGAACACCGAATGGTTGTTTATCAAACAACAATGGTTTAATTCATTTTTATACTAACTTTACTTTTGTATTCAATCAACTCAAAAAATGGCTAATTATTCATTCTATTAAGTAGCAAGATATTCTTGAGAAACCGAAGAAACATATCCGATCATGGGAATTGAATCATTTAACTTATCTATTAGATAAGATTTTTATATTTAAAATTAAATCACATTTAAATGAAAATCCAAATAGGCTAATTCATGTGATTCACAAGCCAAAAAAGATATGTGTGACGGCCCATAAATAAGGGAGGAACTATTTGATTCAAAAAAAATTATATTGTCATAAAAAATTATTTTTATACTTTGTGATGTTACTTGGTTATATATATATATATATATATATATATATTATGTTTATACTTTATATAAAAGTCTACTATTTAACCTAAAATTGCTCTTTCTTTAAAAGAATTAAAATTTAATAGTAAAAAAAATGTTAATTCACAGTATGACTATCTTTTCATCAACCAGTAAGGGAATATGTTTTAAAACATAAGCCCTTCAACGATCCTAGCTACCTCACAATGCCATATGATTATAGTCACAAATAGGTCAGTCATGTATAAAGTGAGAGCAGTTATTTAATATAAGAGATAGGAGGAGAAAATAATTAACCTATTAGATTATAAATTGAAAGTTTAGATTATTACAGAATTTATTAACATGAAAGTTAAATACATAATAATATTTTTCTTCACTTTTGCATTAATGGTTTATATATCAATCTAAACTATTGATTGGTGATTTAATGATTATTATTTTCTTTTCTCTTCTCGATGCGAGTTCTATATCAATTAGTCAAGGAGTTCTTTGGTGTTAATTATATAGATTTGCAATCCTTCCTTTTCAAGCTAACTTTTGAGGTAGATTTATGCTGGTCGATGGGCCATATTTTGATTCTTTGTATTGTGAGTCAGGAATGATCTACTCAGTTCTCAATACGAGGATGTAAAATTTAAAAAAGGTTGAAATTGATGCCAGTCTTACATCAATTAGGCAAGGAAGTCTTGGGTGTTATATATATATAGATTTGCATTCTCCCCTTATGAGCTAACTTTTTAAGTGAAGTTAGACTAACCTATATCACATCTTTTACTTTAAACAATTCCTTTCCCACTTAAAACACTACCACAAAAAAAGAGTTATATAGTGGCATTTATTTTAGCAATATAATGGTATTTTCAAACGCCACTAGCAAATTTAGTGGCGTTTACTGCAAACGCCACTAAATAAAGCGACTTAAACTATTTAGTGGCATTTCTTGACAAATGTGGGTACAAACGCTACTAAATATATACAATGGCATTTTTGTTGGTGTTTATAATCGTCATTGATTTTAAACACAATGCAAAAATTTAAGTCGTTTAGTGGCGTTTGTACATGAAAATGCCACCATATAGTGGCGTTTGTGAAGATCTAGTGGCGTTTGGGGGTATCAGATGCGACTATATAGTGGCGTTTGTTTCTACAAAACACCACTATATTGTCACATATAGTGGCATTTGCAATGTAAACGCCACTATATGTGCAGATATAATGGTGTTTTCTACACCAAATGCCACTATAATATTATGTTGTAGCGTGTCTAAACACCACTAAAATTACAAAAAAAAAAGCCACTATTTTAGCAAGATGAACCTAGATTAATTATTTCTCCATTTTCCCCCCAAATTATACAACCCTGCATATTCAGATGACAGCCCAATCCAATAACAACCTCAATGCAATTAAATCATAAACAAATGATGAATTCATTAATATAATAAGTATATAGTATACAAATAAATTTACCAAATGATTCCTTATTAATAATAAGTTTCTAAAGTGTCACTAGGTCCTAATTACATAAATTAAAGAGTCCTCCTAATTCCTAATTCCTAACTCAAATTGCATCACCTTCATTATCCTCCCTATTTTCATTCTCTTGATTACAAGACAATGGAGAGTTAGTTGCTGGTACAGAACCACCTCTACTCCATTGATCAAAAAACTGCAGTTATAATGAAAAATTGTAATAAATTTATCAATCATATGGAAAAAAAAAATCTAATACAATTTGGTCTAACGTACTCTTCATGCAAGATGCTGCTGAGGAGAAAGCTGATTTTGCTAGAGCCTTTGGAAGAGTTGCATTGTAATACCCGCCAATTTTATTTTATAATAATTGATGGTATTACAGTAACTATTTTCTTTTGTGAAATTGGTGTTATTTTTATTACATTATTTTGTAGCGTTGCCTTTATTTTTCTATTTCCAATCATTTAATTTCCATAAATTGGTAGAATACTTTTTTTAATTTATTTATGGATTCAATATTATGTGATTGGATTGGGTGATTTGTGGTGTTGTAGTAATTTTACGTTATATACAGAAAATTATGAACAAGGAATTTATTGAAATTTATGTGGTTTAATTATGATTTTTTAGAAGTGGGTTGGGTATGGGGCCCGTGGGTCAACCCATGACCCACCACCTATATATAGCTTCCTTTCACTTTTTCTTCTTCATTTTCACACTTAAATATTTTGGCCAAGTTGAACCTCTCATTCTCTTTCTTCTCTCACTTCTCTCTCACACCCTCTGTGGTTATTCTTTTCAGAGGCGGAAGCTGGGGAAGGGGGGTACCCGTTAGAGAGTTAACGGCTCTTTGGAGTTATACTTCTCTTGGTTTTGATGGGTTCTTAGAACCAAATTTTGCTAAGCTTAGGATGTCGCTCTGGAGTCAGTTAGGCCACCTAGGCTTGGTTCGGGACTGTACATTATAAATTTGGCTGTAATTTACTGTTGTACTGAAGTTGCTGCATTATGATATTGTAGGATTTTCTATACATATGTGTATGTATATTATTCTACTTATATAAAAAAGACTGGCTTATGTATTGCTAATTGTGGATAACTAGGATTGTTTTATATGATTTGTAATATTCAGGCTTATTACATGGGTTTACTTTTTGGGGCGTGACATGCATCATTTCATTATACTTTCTATTCATCTCCTCCATTTGAGACTTGAGGCTTGACATCTCCTCCACTTAAGACCTCATATTTGCAACCTCTGTCTGTAACTCACGAATAGATTGATCGGAAGATGATTAGCCAGTAATGCGAGAAGTGTGCCCAAACACCTGAGAAGGACATGGTCTGAATCCCAATCCACGTACTCGTCCAGGACCAACTTGATTTCCTAAAGCCAGGGTTAATGCATCCTGAGAAGAGACTGTAATTGATGTAGACGCATGCGACTCAATTTCAGATATTTTTTCCTACACACGCATATATAAAATAAAAACATTATTAACAAACTAACAGCTATCATAATTCAGCTCACATTTTAGTAATTTAAATATAAAACAACTTACACTAATGGCTCTCGCTTCATCACTGATGAATGATCCATCCTTCTTCTTGTAACTCGTTATCCAAACTTCCACCTTGCTAACGGGTCTACCATGTTTAGCAACCTACAGAATTAAAGTTAGTTAATTAATTATGAAATAATATTATATTATGGATTAAAAAGTAAGTTTACCATCTCAGCTCTTTTTCGAGCTAAACTCTTCATGCCTCATGCATGGTTGAGCGTTTGATGTTGTCTACTAGCCTTGTTTTTCTCAGCCCTTCTCTAACAGTTGGATGAAATATGTTATTATATTGTCAAAAAAGGATTAAAAAAAGAATAATGTTTCAAAGTGTCATTACCAAATAGCGTGGGTCCAGACAATGCCAAATGAAAGCAACCTAATCATACATTGGAATTTCGGCTAGAATATCTAGTAGTGGAATGATAGGCTCCAAGCTAAGTGGCTCTGCACTAGCACTAGCTGACGGACTCAGTAGTTGACTTCCACTACTAGAAGCTCTATTTCTAACACTAGAGCGTGATCTGCTCTTTTTCTTAAATAATCTCTTCATTCTTATATGTTTAAATAAAAAAAACACATGTTAAGATTGGGGGAAAAAAAAGAAAATAATAAATTAAACACATTGAAGCACATACCAAATTATAAAATTAAAAAAAAAAAAAGGTAGATGGTTTATGCCACTATGACCGTCGACCGTCGAATCACCCAAAATTAGATTCGTGTCAACTTACAGTATAGTGATTGTCCCATGTCATATTCTCTCAAAGAGCCTTACTTCTAATTGCCTAATTAATTGTGAACACTAATTAACCTAATTATCTACTAATTAACTACCTAATCACCACGGGGGGAGGGTGATTGCATAATTAAGTGCATAAAACATAAATGAATCCTAACAAACAGAATACAAAATAGAATAGGAACATAAGAAAAAATATACTAACAGAAACGAAATAAAATACAAACACAAATGCAATCAACCATAGAGTCCCTAGAATTGCAATTATCATCATTCTTGTCTTTAAATTAATTCTAGTGCTCTCTATCATTAGGTTTTCTAACTAATATTTCCAAGACACTTCCTAGAACTAGATTACACATAAGTTAAACCTAACCACATGCAATCTGATTAAGCCCTAACCTAAATCATGCTTGATAATCACCAAAGCAAGCCATTTCTATTCTACTTGCTACACCAAACAGTAATAACAAGAAACATCTCAGATTTAAAACATTTAAACCAGTAATCACATCCATAAAGTCTAACCAACATAAATATGAATCTAAAAACTAGAGGAAAACTAGAACAGAAATGAAACAGATGAAACAATAAGAAAACTTATATGATTAAGCTCCAAGAATTTAGACTACAACTCCAGTTCATTCATGGACTGATTACAACACTTTTTAGCCTTCCATGGAGGCCAAAATACACCAAAACATAGAAGAAAATGGGGGGTAGACCTACGAATTTGCTACAGAAATGGAAGAAGAAAGATCTCTTCAAAAGAGGCAAATAGTGGTCTGAAGGGTGTTTTATCTTGCTGCCAAAAAGGAGGACGAATTTGCCTTGTTTGACTCTCTAAGTGTTGTCTCTTTCTACTGCTCTCTTCTGGTTTTTTTTTGTCTTCTGCAAAAAGCATTTTTGCTGCTGCTGCCTTGATGTTGTTTCTGCTACTTTTGCTGTTAAAGAAAAAGTTGTCGTTTGTTATGCTGGAAAATAAAAAACTGTGGGCCCCACTGATCCAGTCAGCCTTAGTTAACTCTAGTCAGCTGCCATGTCATCAAAGGTCGCCACATCAGCATCCAGATGGTGCCAAGTTAGCAAATTAATCACCAATAATTAAATTTATAAATTAAACACAAGGATTAATGAGTATCTAATCAATTAAGTTCATAAAAATATGGAAGTAAAACATATTAGTTCTATAAGTATTTTAGACCCAATAATTACGAAAATATGATATAATTAGAGAGGTAATATTAAAATGGCAATAGGACTAAGATAAGGACTAAATTGCATATAAAAATGCTCGATATCAATAGGAGAAAAAATACTTGTATAGTAAAAAGAGCTAGGTATTTCTCAATCTGCATTGTTAATGATCTCCCTGTCTAGTGGTAGGTTTGTTTTACCATCAGGGAACAATGACTCTAATTCTTGGAGCAGATAGTGTTCATTCTTGTATATCAAATCCTCTTCATAATCTCCCATATCATATAAATCTCTTGGCTTGAGATGAACAGCTATCTTCCAATTCTTGTCCGGCTCATCATCCGTATAATAAACTAATTGAGCTTATGAAGCTTCTATATATGAATCATCATCTTCATAATCACCAGTATGGATCAATCATGAAAAAATAATGGATGTAAAGTCGAATTCATCAATAATAATCCCCTATGATTAGTTGTATTTTTCCCATTTACATTTAAATAAGGTTACCATAAATCTTCTACGGTAATTTAGCTTAATTATATCTACAACTTTACCATAGCTGAATTACATGCGGCCATCATTGCTGTTCGCATAACTTCTGGTTCCAAATGTACCGAAAACCCCATTATTTTAGGTCCTCAAACCTTCATCCCATTCAAAAAACTTGGAATTTAAATCAATTGACATTATATGCAATAAATTGTCCTACTTTATCAAGGGGGCCTTGTGCAAGAAATTAAAGATTCGGAGAATGGGATCTAAAATTCCTCATAATCTTAAAAAAATATTTGTCTAATTAATTTTTTAAAAAAAATAAAAAATTAAGGTATACACATATATAAATAAAAATTTACTCACATGTTGAGAAAATCATCCAACAAATTCTCAATGCACCATTCTATCTATTTCAGCTGAAGACTATGTGCAACCTCTTAATTGTCTTTTAGTAATCTCCCTAAACTCCTTATACCCATAAAAAGAATAAGAATTATCAGGCATGAACTAATATAAGTATTGACAATCAGATTCTACTCACTAAAGAAATGGATCAACTTTTTTACAATTAGTTAATACATGTCGATGAGCTTACAATTTTTCTATTGAAGACAAGTTGTACCACTCAAAACCCCCCATGGGCTTTCCAATTGTAGGAAACAATGTATCAACCGCAGATGATCCAATGTCAGGGTGATCATCAACACAGCCTGGTCGATTGAATGCTATCTTGACTCATTCTAAATATCTTGAACAGAAGGTTCAAAACTTCTTGTGCCATGTAACATTCTGCAATAGAACCTTTTGGTTGAGCCCTATTTCATACATAGGACTTTAATTTTCCTAGATATGTATAGAAAATCAACTCAAAAGATTGTTATTGAAATCTCTATAAATGAATAACTTAATTAAGTAAAAATATGCCTAGTTACTAAATTACCTCTCTATAGGGTATATCCACCGATATTGAACCAATCTGCTAGCTTTCACCTTATCAACCAAATAGACAATGAGATGCACCATGACCATGAAAAATGAAGGCAGAAACAACATCTCCATATTGCACAATGTTAACACAATCTTGTATTGGAGCTTGTTTAGATCGTCCACATTTGATACTTTACTGCACAATTACCTAAAGAATAAGCACAGGTTAATAATAATTGTAGCAGCTTATTTTGGCAATGTCTTTCTTATAGCTAGTGGTAGGAATCGTGACTTCAATCCTCTAAGTTTCCACTGCCTTAAATCAATACATCTAGAAATATTACTGGAATAACCATCAAGGACAGTAATATTTTTTTAATGTCTTCATAAAAAAATCTTTCTCTACATTATTCATGGCAAAAACAGTCTAAGGATATCTACCAGTTTCATCAGACCAAAGATTTGATCTAATACTCATTTCTTATAAATCTTTTCTTGCATTTAAGTGGTCTTTAGATTTACCAGACTCATTAGGCAGTGTGAAAACAACATTGTCACAAATATTTTTCTTTATATACATCACATCCAAATTGTGATATATCAAGTTATTCACCCAATAAATAAGTTTAAACAATATATTCTTCTTACACCATTATTAAGGACATGCATTTGCATCACCAGCCCCTCGTGCCCTTTTCCTCTGTCCCTCATAGTCCACCTCTTTTCCAAACACCACATTAATATCAGAAACCTAACTCATGATGTCAAAACTAGTTATTTTCATCGATGGATCTTTCTTCTCCAATTTAAATTTATGTCCTGAGTGTAAAAATCGACGATGACCCATAAAACACCACTTGCAACTATGTAGAAGTCAAAAGGAAATAGAGTCAAAGTTGCATATTGGACAAGCTAACCCAGTCAAAGTTGTATATTGAAATTGTCATAACTCTCTTAATTGAGCTTCATTTTTAGCAAACTCTATATCGTTGGAAATTTATTTTAGTGTAGTTTCTAAAAAACAAGTTTCATTCAAGAATTCCTTACTGTTTATGTTTTATTATTAATAGAGTGACTAAAGGTCAGAAATTTTTTGAAGCGTGTTTTGCTAATGATTACTGTTGATGATATTCTGAGTTGATTGTAGTATGAAATGAGCTCATATGGTCTTGAAATTTTTATACGGTTTTCCTTTATATGTATAAATAAGATTTGGATAGTTTCATGGTGATTGGGAAATAATTACTATGTCAAATATTAGAGAAATGTAACCTACCTCATAATTTAGAGCAATCTAGCCAATTTTAATTAAAGCTATGTTCTGATGTCTTATTGGCAATGTTTTTGCCCTAAAGTTTTTACAGGAAGTTCCAATAGCATTAAAGAACAAGATTTCCAAGTTTTGTGGGATTTAGAGTTAGATTAGTAGGTCATATGCTTGAAAAACCAAGATACTGTTATTGTTGAAAAGGTCTAGGTAGTAGTTACAAGAGTAAGGTTTTGAAGGGGAAAATGTTATTGTTTCTTTCTAAAATTTTTGTCGAAGGTTCTAGACATGTTAGAATGTTGTCTACCAAAATTCATAAATTTTGGAGTTGTGGATTTTTCCCAAAAAATTCTAGAAGATGGAAGCCCGATTTTCTAGTTTAAATAGAATATGAATGACCTTTTTGAGAAACTCAAATGGTGTTAAAAGGGATTTACCTCAAAGTTAAGTATACTATGCCTTATGAATATAGTCATGACCTAAAATATGATTTCATGTTTTTTTTTGGTGATTCTTATCTAATAAAGTTGGAGACCAAAGTTGGGATGTTGGGAAATTTTCCTTTTTTTTATTTCTTGAGGAATTACCACTAGATCCTCTTGGAGCACCCTCTGTCTAAACTTATCCTAAGGGAACGGTAGTTATAGCTCGTCATTTAGGTGAGTAGCTAATGTGGAAGGCCATTGGAGTGATCATGGACCGAGTCTTGGCTAAGTGTGATGTGATGAGATACGTAATGTGGATGAATAACTCATTATCATATGAGATATAATTGATGCTATGTGTTAGATTTTTAGTCTTTAAAAAGATTCCTTTTCCTTTTGTAAATCATTCTATATGTATAGGTATTTATTCATCTAAAAGTTAATTGGAAAATTTCCATTTTCCATTGTTGGTTAAGTTAAGATAACATGAAAATGAACTCTTATATATGAATTCATGTATAGAATGACACTAAGTAATATGTTAATGATGCGTTATGTGTATGTATCTATTTGCTTGATTTAAGGCATACTTATTGAATGATGACAGATGCAATATGCTTGACAATTTGAGTATTGCCTATGATTGTTTGTACAATTATGCTGCATGAGCTTTTTATGTCACGGTTGATTAATTTCCCTCAAGTCCATGACCATGATGAGATAAGGGTCTAGGTTGATAAGGGCCCACAGTAATCCTGGTAGCAAAAGGGCTTAGTGAGCCATTAGTTCATAGCAAACCCTGATAGTGAAAGGGCTTGGTGGGATACCTTTCCTAGTAATCCATGAGTGCTTAAGAAGGCTTGGTTGGATTCCAGAGCCCATAGCGACCCGATCGAGTGAGCTTATTTTCCAGGTATATGTAATGTATATGCTTTTAATTTGAGAAAAAAATTTCATTTAAAGTCTTGCATTTGACATGAGCTAAAGTATGATTTTCTTCACCTCACGAATGTGCCTCTAGCATGAGAAATATTAGGTATCATAAATGCATATATGATGATCACTGGTATATGGTGCGTATAATTTATAGCACATAAAATATTCCAGCAAGTATACTGGGTCGCAACAAGTAATAAAGTGATAAGTAGAGTATCGTCCCACAGAGATTGAGGTATCAAATGAAATTCAATTAGGCTAAGTGAAATGCTATTAAGACTTATGAAGGAAATTTCAGAAATTACACAAAAAGGGGGGATGATTGAAACAACGCAATATAAATAACTGAAATTTAAATAACTAAACAGAAAACAAAACAGACAAAAGATGTGCAACTGGTCACAAATTCCATGGAATTGTACATCATCATCCTTTCCTTTGAATATTCTTGGCTAATTCTATTATGTAATTTTCAATCTAAATTTCTCAGAAAATCTTCTAAGACTGAATTATATTAAAATTATAGTTAGGAAGATCTTTACTAATCTATAACTCAAATACAATCCGATCAAGTCCTAATCACATCAATGCCCCGCAATCGCATATGACATGTTATCTCTTGTCCTACTCATTACAAATACATAGCAATCGCATACATGTATAAATAACAAGCTTCATAGGACAATAAATAAAATAGAACTTTGGCCAAGAAAATACTCATTGGTCCAAATGAATAAAAGTACAATTTCCATTTCATCAAATAACCGACTACACAAGAAAATGAGATTGATTTCGTTGGTCTAATCCGATTAATTCATAGACAAATTAATCTTTGAATCATTGAAGAACAATTCAATTAAATTACAATCCATTCAATGTTGGCCAATTTTCTAAAATATGATTGAATCCAAAAACCTTGAAATTACAATCTTACTTAACCAAAATAATTGACTAAAATCTTAGATCAACCATTCAATTAAGTTATGAAGCTCAAGAAAATTATTCAAACCACATAAATAAAACTATCTATATCTAGATAATCTAATTTATGGTGGAAATTACAAGGTCAAGCTCAATATCTAGCTAACTCTAGCATAGACATCAAAATCCCAAACTCATTGAAGGTTAATCAAGCATTCAAGAGGAAGAATAATCGGTAAAATCCATTCCATTAAACGAAAGTGCATTAAAATCGAAATTGTTCAGCAATAAAACATCATAGAACCAAACTACATCAATCCTTAAACTCAGAAATTACATGGAAGAGAAGAAGAACATGACAGAAAACAGAAATACAGCAGAAATCTAAGAAACTATGAAGGAAAATGGAAGAAAAGGAAGGAAAATGGGAGAAGGAGAGCCATTCCCAAGTGGGAAGGCTTCCTTTCCCTCAAACCAAGCTAGAGAGTTGCCTCTGTGTTGCTCCCAGCCACTGCTGCTCTAGGAAGGCAGAAAAATGGTGCTAGGACTTCACATCTGAAAAATGACTTAGCTTCCTCAATAAATTTCGGTTTTGCAAATATAAAACTGATCTAACACATGCCTAAAGGAATATTCTGCCCTAGATGCCTCCTTGGATGCTTCTTCCATGATGTGGCAGCACTTTGACAGCAAAACAGCAGCAGAATTAATATTTCTACAGCAGCAGATAGGTATGGCAGCAGCAGAATTAATATTTCTGCAGCAGAAAAGTAACAAACAGCAGCAGAACAGCAGCAGAATATCATGGCAAAATTAATATTTCAGCCATGCTTTTTTGACCTACGAAAATTAATATTTCTGCCCAAAAATTCTGACTACATGGCATTGAATAAGAGTTCAAGTGGGCCCCACATCCAGCATATCCTAGTCAGCATCTGCATCACCTAAAAAGTGCCACATTAGCATCCAAATCAGCATCTTTGTCCATGTCAGCACTTTTCTCTTCAAAATTAAAATTTGTAGGAATTAAATTGAGCATTTTACAATTCAAGTTCTAAAAATATAAAATTGAGACACATTCAATCCATAAATAGTTTATACCCAATAAATTCCAAAACATAATAAAATTAGAGAATTGACAAAATTAAAGAGGCAAAAAGGACTAAAATAGGGACTAAAATAAATGGAAAAAGCATGTTATCAGTATAATGTACAAATGATGCATGAGATGATGCGAGGCTGTGTCTTAGCATAAAATCTCACACGTTAGTATGCCTTAGTATGAAATGGCCCATAGTTACCGTTCCAGTCACGTGCCCAGATTTTTGGATTATGACACATCAGTTGCTGAGCCAAGACGAACATTACGGGAATCCAAAGCAAATTGATAATTTGTGAGATCAAACATTTTCCAAGCTTCAGAGTCCCTTGGATGTCTGAGCAACCCATCATTATTCCTATCCTTGGTATGTCATCTTATGTGTTCAACAGTCTTAGATGACAAAAACACCCTTTGTAATCTAGGTTTTAATAGAAAATATCTAAGAATTTTGGAAAATCATTTTTTCCACTTTTCACTTTCACTTGACACACCTTTACCCTTAAGTTTCCATCTAGATGCGTTGCATTTTTTACAAGCATCTTTGTTTTCATCATCCCCCTAGTATAACATGCAATCATTCGAAAATGCATAAATTTTAGTGTAATTGACCCTAGTTTATTGATAATTTTCTTGGCCTCATAGAAAGATGTTGAAATTTTGGCATGTCCAAATGCATCTGCCAATAATTATAATATCATTGATATTGCCTTGTCAGTTATCTCACACATACACTTGATGTAGTACAAACTTATCAAAAATTATAATTTTGTAAATTTCTCACATCCTTCGTACAGACTTTGTTGTCCATCTTCAAGTAACTCATAAAACTCTCTAGTTTCATTATTAATTTGATTTTACAAAACAAAACTCTCACCAACGTCTACTCTCTCATTTTCAGTGTGGACACCAAATGCATCATCAATCATGTTATGCATAGGATTATCCAAGTAAATCCTATCTGGCCTTGAAACAGATTGTACAAAGGGTTCTACCATAAGTGTTTCCCCATGCCAGGACCAAAATGTGTAACCTTGTGAGAATGCCTTGAGAATTAAGTGTTCATGTACAACTTCTATAACTTACCACTTTTTGAATTTGCATTTGGGACATGGACATATAATTTTACCTTCAACACTATTATTTGTAAATTCAAAATCTAACAACTTATCAAGTCCCTCTAAATATTCAAGAGTATTTTGATATCGGGCATTTTTATATACTTTTTAGTCCCTATCTTAGTCCTATTGCTATTTCAATGTTGCCAACTCTCCTATTTTATTATATTTTGAATTTATTGGGTGTAAATTAATTATAGAATTAATATGATTCAAATTCATAATTTTATCCCAATTAATTCATGTGCTTAATTTCAGATCTAATTATTGGAGAGAAAAATGCTGACATGGACGTTTTGCTTACTTGGAGGCTACCTGGACATGCTGACTGGGCATTGAATTGTTGACTAGGGCTGACTGGATTTCTAGCCCCCACTGTTCTACACTTTACAGCAAAGGGGAATGTAATTTCTGTTTTGACAGCATGGACCTCTTGCAGCAATCAATAGCAGACAAAAACAGCAAAGCAGTAGAGTAATTTATCTGCTGCTGTTACCACTTTTCTGTTGTTGTCTTGCTGCCCACATCATGGAAGAAGCACCAAGGAGGCATCTAAGGTAGAATATTCTCTAAGGCATTGAAGGCATCAGTTTTTAAAAATCAGAGGACGCTTTTATTTTAAGAACTTAGCAATTTTCGTAACTCTCTCTTCCTCTCTATTTTCCTTCTTCTATTTTGCTGTCTTGCTCTCACGGAGGGCTAAATCTCCATTGTAATCAGTCACTAGGACCTTAGGATGTTTTAGCTTGAACTGAAAGTGCAAGATAAGTGTTTTATTCTTTATTTCATCTCATTTCGTTTCTGTTTTGGTTATATGTTTATGTTGCTGTCAGATTTTGGTTTGAATTTGAAAGAGCATAAACAAATTTATATATGAGATATAACCTTACTTGACTGATTAGAAAAGTGAGTGAAACGAAATGGCTAGTTAGATGATATTTAACTTGATTTGGTTAAGACTTTCCTTTGAAATGCGTCTAGTTATAGTTAATGAAGATATTCTTGGCTATAGTTAGTAGTATTAAATTCTGGATGTTACTCTGGAATCATTCTTTTTTATAAAGAACCAAGTGGTGAAATGAGAACAAAACTGAATCAATGAGCTAAGTGATGATGGTTACACTCCCATAAATCCTAGTGGCTGGCTGCATGGTTTTCTGTCATTGTCAAACTTGTTCTGCTGATATTTTGCTGCTGTTGTTCATTGTTGTTGTTTTGTTACCACTTCTGTTATTACTGTCAACAAAACCCCCCCATGTTTATATGCTTTTAATTAGTGTTTAGGTGTTCAGAATAACTAATTAGTAATTAGAAGTGAGGCTCCTTGAGTGAAAACGACTTGGAGACCACTATACCGCAAGATTGCCACGAATTCAATTCTGGGCGATTCGGCATCGTAGTGGCATGAACCATATTTCAGGGTCTAGCAATCTAAGACTTATCCATTATGTTTTGTAATCAGTCAAAAACAATATTGTAACTAACTATAAAAGTTATGCCAAGTGTCCACCTACATCTTCACTACCAAAAAAGAATTGAGGAATAAAACATTATTAACTAACAAACAATTGAATAAATCAACTCACATTTCACAAACTAACAACGTACACTAATGGCTCTCATTTCATTGCTGACGAATGAGCCATCCTTATTAACTACACATTTTATAACTAATTATACATATTTCTTACAACTTAGAAATAGTAAAAACAAATTCAAATTTTTTTTCATATATCTCTAGCAAATTTCTAATCATGTCCACAGAGTAAGCAATTGCTAATATTACAAAAATAACATACAATAGCACAATATATGACTTTAAAGCAAAAAATATATTTTTCATAGTCTAGCACATTATGCATGACTTAAGCATAGCAATAACATACAATAGCAGCCTTTAAAGTCAATATTAAAAAAAGGCTACAAAATTAAATATCATAACCAAAATGATGTCAAATCCTTAATCCGTGCACTAAGAGGCAAAATGGATCGCCAAACTGAAAAAATAAATTAAAAGGGAAAATATTTAGAATTTACAATTGTCAATAATATAATAAAAGAAGAAAATCATAGAAGTAATTTTTAAGCGTTATTCACCTGAAACAAATACCCAACAACAACGTCCCTATCTCTCTAGTAAATGCAATCGCAACTAAACAAAAAAAATGATTTAAAAAACTGGGCAAATATGAAATTTTGAAAATAGTATTGAAGAACAACAACAATGCAAATGCAATAATAATAGAACAAATACTTTCAAAAAAAATTAGGGGGAAAAATGAGGTAAAGATGAATCTTTAGTTAAAATTAATTTAACTACCTTATTGTTATATTAAAAACAAAATTACAGTGTTGGGAGAACTTCATATTTAAGCCTAAAAGGGTTCAAAGTTTAATTTAGCTAAATATGAGTAATTTGCTATATCGCCTTGATCCCTTAAAAGAGATTAATCTCACACTTAAAAGAATATGGAAATACTCGTGCAAAACAAAGGAAAAGAAAAACTAGTTTCAAATTATAACTTAAATCCTTATATGTCATTTGCTATGTTTCAATTTATGAAAGATGTCAATTTTAAAAGCTTTGGTTCAAATTGAATGACAGCATATGCATGGCTAAAGTGTGAGAGAGAAGAAGAGAAAGACTGTTATAGTATCCTTAAAGCCGTTGGTATGAACATTGCTGCCTACAGTTCTCTCTCTTTTTAATCAGGGACGGATCTTGAACAAAATTATTGAGGGGACAAAATGACACATAGTAATCAATAGAAAAAAATTATAATGATATACATCTTTTATAATATTCAAACTTAGAGAACAAATACATCTTATATTAAAACATTTCTTCACAAAGATAAATGATTGTATTTGTCATGTCCCAAAATCTGAGCACGCGACCGGCACGGAAAGTGAATTTCATTTCACCTCCGTAAGCCTATCTTTCTGTCACGTCCCAAAATCTGAGCACGTGACCGGCACGGAAAGTGAATTTCATTTCACCTCCATAAGCCTATCTTTCTCTTAAGCATCATACCATTCTTTTTCATACAACCAAACCAAGTTTTCTATACGCACTACAGTCATTCACATTACATCACTGAATGAACCTACCCGATTACAGAGATTTCTAGATTTATACAACTTAGAATAATACTTAATTATTATACCTTTATCCTGAACAAATGAAAAGGTAATCATGGGCTAAGGATCCATAATTCATTGTACAGATATTTACCTTCAGCTGTCAACTCTGAAAAAAATGTTAATAAGAGGGGTATGAGCAAACTACGTGCCCAGTGAGCAGACAACACAACACTATGACAAAAAAATATCATGCATCATAATGATAACATGCAACAATCATACGTAATCGATCATAATATAATATAATATAATTCATAATACTTCACAACAATATCCAAGTAAATCAAATACATTTCAACATAATTCACAACAGAAAACAGTGAATCAATTTCACACATTTCCCGTACCAACCGGGTCGTCCAGGGTACCTCTAGCTCGTTGCCCGCAGCCCCCGCCGCATCCACCCTTATCGCTCCATTTATATTCTCCACCCTTATAGCTTCACATAGATTTCTCCATAGAGTGCACCACCATGCCTTTCCTTTCTAGTCAAACACAATCACAATCACATCTAAGAGCATCCTCAATCATAATCATGAGCCACATACACAACTCAGTCATTTACAATTCAAGTCACAACATAATCAATATTGTTCCAGCAACATAGCATGTATACAATATAACCCATAATATAGATCAATTATTCAACAATAACATACTTCAACTATCCGCATATGGATGAACTCAATAATCAGAGTATGACACATTTCAACTCAGTTCACATGCCGTTCACAATCCATCATATAACCTCCATTCATGAGAAAATAAGAATCACCAGGCAAGTTCCACAATTGTTTATGTCTCATCGTCACATTCAAGCACAATATAATTTAAACATGTAAATATATATATTTGAGTCATCATCCTCTTCAAACTTTGATATACAACATATTTTCACTATGATGCATAAAGTCCATAACAAAGATATTTAATCATAGCAAGTATTAACCCACTCACCCGGATTTCACGCTCTCGCCACTCCCACCTTGCACTTTGACCATTCCTATTGTAACCAGATAAAAACCATCAGGGTTACGAAATAGAGAAATTTCCTACCACTATTCCCGACCTTCACTTACTTCTCAAATCATAACTCCTAACTGGTAATGAATATCCAGATGAAACTTATACCATTGGAAACTAGACTCAAAGAGCTTTTCAACGATATTAAAAAAAAAAAAAACTGATGCTACAGTAACGGTCAACTGTCAATGCTACAGTAACGTTGACCGAGTCAATGCTATAGTAGCCGATAAAATCTGGAAAAATTTTCCCGATGAACAGTAATTTCTGGGAAAAATTTTCGGATGTTCTTCGTGTTCTTCATCCAAAAATCCTAAAATCACATCTAAAACAACATTTCTTTTGGTTTCTTCCATGGGTTTTCATCCTTAATGTCTAAGGAGTGTTTTAACACTAAAACTCCCAATTTTTAGCAACAATCCAAGCTCAAATCTCAAATTTTCATCAAGAACACTAACTTTTTTCAAATATCCAAATTCTACGAATTTCTCCTAGTTTTCTCCAAATTTCTTGTTCTAATAACATCATAAACCACCTAGGAATGTTTTAGATTAACATCCACACTTAAATTCATCCATTAAAATATTCTACAAAAATTTTGCAAAATGATAACCAAGGATTTGGTCTTTTAATAAGAGGAAGAAGAAGAAGAACATCAACTTACCAATCATCCTAACTTTCATAGCTTCCTTCCCCATGCAAAAATTGCATAAATGGTTGATGAAGAAATTCGACGCATAACCGAGAGAGAGATAGTAAGGAAGCTACGGGAGAATGAGAGAAAGAAAAGAATAAGAGAGAAGTGTATACGCGTGGGCCCCACCGATTTCTTTTTCGATAAAATCGCTCATAGCCACCTTAGCTTATAAGATTTGTTCACTTTAATCCCTCTCGATGTCTCAAATACCACTTTAACCTCGAATCCATCATCTTTTCGGTACCGGACTCATAATTCATTCTCATAAGCTTTATTCTTCCTCTCAGGTTCCTATTTGGTCATTTCTCAAAAGTAATCCATATTTTCTTTTCTTTTCACTTTAGTCCTTGAGAATTTGTAAAAATTTCCTAAATTAAAAATTAAAATTTCTATTCCCAGATTTTCTTCACTAATTCAAAAAGTACATTTTCCACGTAATTAAATTTTTCACTAAACTTCAAAATAGACTTTAAATATTCATATAAATTCTTGGGATATTACAGTATTGCAGAAGATAAAATACATACTAAGTTACTAACCTTGATTAGTTGTAGATGCCATTTCAATTGCAAAAGCATAATAAAATACCACGAAACCCAAAAAGATAGATCATTATATAACATATTAATGTATTAAAATTTAGAAATGTGACAACACAATTAATTAAACATAACGTTAAATGAGATAACTAGAAATTACCTCTACTTAAAGTGTTGCTCTCCTCTCTTTTAGTGACTTGAAATCATCAATAATAGAATCAAAAGTAAAACTTGTAGCTATGTCTCTTTCAATATAAATTACCATATTATCTGCAAGAAAATCATCTTCTATCTTATTACGCAACCTTGTCTTGATAATCTTCATTGCTGAAAATGAGCGTTCTATTGTAGCTATAGTAACTGGAAGAGTCAAGATCAGCCGAATCAACCAATCAACCAAGTAAAACACCTTGAATTTCTCTATTCTTACCAAAGCACAACACAATTCAGATATAGTTGATAAATTGTTCAAATTTGGATGATTGGAAGCATCAATAATAAAGTGTTGCAGTTGTGATTTCAAAATCATCTTCTCTTGCTCAGTAAAATTATCATAATAGTACTTTCCCACAAGAGTGCAAATGAGAGCTAAGTGTTAAAAGCTCCAATGCTTTATCATTAAACTTGTTATTCAACTCAAGCAATTGCTTATCTATTGTAGCAAGAAATATTCCCACTTTATTATAGTGTTCGTTGTGATATGATCTTTTTGGTGACGGGAGCACCCTTGTCATGCTACAAAAGGAGCACTAAAGTCAGAAACATTAATTTCATGTTGCTCACAAAATAATGTCGCTTTTTTCAACAAATCCTGCTAACCATCATCTCTCAACTTTTGAGTGAGAACTTTTGTAGTACGAACTAAATTTAGTGCATTAACTATATCTTGAGATTGTTCCTGCAAAGCCTGACGAAGAATATTTGTTTTTTCCATGAGCCCTTTCATCAAGTGTAGAATAAATATAAACTCAAATGAGATCAAAATATTATAAGATGCATCAGCATCTCCTCTTTGAGAATAAGTTGACCCATCAACAATAACCTTTTGAAAACTTGAACAAGTTGTAGAAAACATATTTATCATACTACAAATGGAGTTAAAATGAGAGCCCCAATGAGTATCTCCAGCTCATTTCAAAGTGCCAATTTGATTTCTCCCTTTACCAGTTTCAAGTCCACCAATCTCAAGCAAATGTACAATTTCATCTAACTTTGCAACTTGCAACTCATCATGTTGTTTACTAGATGAACACATGATATTAACAACGAAAATCAAATTTTAAAAAAACTGATGAACTCGAATAACCTCCCTAGAAGCTACAAATAATGCAAGTTGTAATCGATGGGCATAACAATGCACATAGTATGCATAAGGACAATCTTTGAGAAATAGTGCTTGCAATCCATTCCATTCTCCTCTCATATTACTAGCTCCATCATAACCTTGACTACGAATATTAAAAACATCAAGACCATGTTGAGAGAAGACTTCACATAACTCTTTCTTAAGGTTTAATGCTGCAGTGTCTTTAACATGCACAAGATCAAAAAATCTTTCTTGTATAAGACCACTTTTATCAACAAACCTTAAAACAAGAGCCATTTGCTCCCTTTTTGATTCATTACATGATTCATCAACAATTATGCAAAACTTAGAATCTCCAATTTCATCTCGAATGTAATGACGAACTTTACTTGAGAGGATATGTATAATTTCCTTTTGAATTGCATGTGAAGTATACTTAGTTATATGGTGCATTTTCTAACACAACTTTTGCAACTTCATCATTGCACGATGCTAAGAGTTTTATCATCTCAAGAAAGTTACCTCTATTTTTTTATTCTAGAGTTTCATCACAGCCTCTGAAAGCACAAGCTTGAAATGCTAACCAACGAACTGTAGCAATAGAGGCCTTAAGACATAGTTGGTTCCTCAAAATCTGATGTAGACTTTGCATATTAATAATGTGTTGAGACTGATTCAATAAATCTTCACAAGCTTTCACTACTTTATTATGTGGTGAGGGAAGGTCTCCTCCTATATGGTTGAGAAAAACACATTTTTTTCCCATTATCAACCTTTTTCCAAGATTGAAATCCTTTAAAAGTAAAAGAATTTGCCCCAAGACATCCATTTGATTTTGGGCTAAAGAGAAAACAAGGTAAGCAATAAGCAGCATATGTAGAAGGAGAGTACTCTAACCAAGAAGGAAAGATGCTAAACCAATTATAGACAAATCTCCTTGGATTTTTATTTCGAGTAAGAGGATAACTTCTAAGTTTAGGTTGGTATGGACTCCATTTTTAAATAAGCCTTCCAGACTTCATCTCTTTGGTTCACATGATATTGCCATATTTGAAGGTGTTGGCCCGGGTCATGCACCAAAGAATTAATATGAAATTCATTAGAAGTAACCTTCAAAATCTTAGAAAGTTGTTCCTCACATTCAGATGTTGGAGCACTATAAGGACAATTTTTTTCATGAGGTAAACATGGAGAAGGAGGAGCTATGCTACTTTCCTCTTTGTCACTAACTTTTCTCTTGAAAAATGCATCAATTTTCTTATTCTTCACCATTATTGCCTAAATGTTGGTTTAATAGACCTAAAAAAGGACAATTAAGCCTAACTTGATTTTAACAAAAACTAAATTAAAATGCTTCAATGATAATTTTTAACATTCTAATCAGAGTTTGGAAACTACAACCCTAACAAACTAACACGTATAAACTCAAGAACTAATAGTTCCACAATTCAATGAAGAGCTTCCTATTTTAAACGCCTTGCAATTCTATTTCCAACCAAAACAAATCTACTGAATAAGATAGATGTTTAGGCACCTTCAAAACCAAAAATTTAAAACTTCGCCCCCCAAATTATTAAAAAACAAATTAATGCGAGATTCAACCCAAGGAATTAAAATTTCAGCGCATAATCCACAGTTTCAATATGCATAAATTTTTTTAGCATAATAATCATTCTCTCAGACTCCATATAATCAGATTTTGCAGAAGAATTCAGATTTAGGATTTTACCTCTCAACTGATCTATGTTCTTCTTTATGCTCTCTATTCTCCTCTGTTGATGTCATCGTTTCTCTGCTCTCCCATAATCCCAGTTATGTTCCACGGCCAAACAGTAAGGAAGACAAAGGAAAAATAAAGGGAAGAATGTGGAGAAAGGAGGGTTTGTCTGGTGTGTGTGTGTGTGTGTGTGTTGTTTTTTTTTTTCTTTTTTCTTTTTTCTTTTTTCTTTTTGATGGACATGACAAGGGTGAGACGTGAGACTTCAGAGACACATAATTATCTGCTAGACTGCTACTTATTCATTGGCTTTTGCTAGAATAATGGGAAGCATCTCTCACATTTCTTTGCCTTTCATCAAGGTCCCTAACAACTTGGGCAAATTATATTTTAAGCCACAAATAAAATTATATTGCACTTTGGGTTAAATTTGTATTTGAAAAAGTGGCCTTAAACTTTTTTTTTTTGAGGGAGTATATTTAATTTATAAAAAAAAATTGCATTGGTAAATTTTTTTTGGGGGGGGGGGGGGCGCGGTTACCCCCTTGTCCCCTCAAAGAACCGTTCCTGTTTTTAATGTTTGTAGTGAACCATGATATTTTATTTGAAAAAATTTAAAAGATTGTTACAGGATAATTTATTTATTTATTATTATTTTTTCTAATTTTTCAGTTTTCCATTTTCCATTTTTTCATTTTTAAAACATTAATTTAACTAATGCATGATATTTTTATTTTTGTGATAATTTATTAAATAGAATATTATGTTTTCATATTCTTATACTTTATATCAGGAGAAAATTGAGTGTGCATATTTTTCTACAAGAGGATTTTTTTTTTTAATTACTTGCAGTTTACATAATATTTTCTTGAAGTTATACAATAAGAAGTGTCACTGATGTAAACAGTTTTTTTTTAGTTTTAAATGAAAAAAAGTAAAAATATTTATTAAAATTTTATTTTCAATTAAAGTGTTCAAAACAATTCTGAATTTTTTTTTTTTTAAAATAACGGTAAAGTAAAAATAACTGCCAAATTTTAATTTCAATGAAAGTGTTCAAAACAATTCTGAATTGTTCTTTGTCACATCAAAGCCACGTTTTTGTTATTAAATTTACTTGGGAGAAAAAACCTTGGGCCAGAGACTATTGGCATAGTCCAATCACCAATGAGATGAAAGTGTAATTTAAGAAATAAGAGTGTGACGATGGCCCATGTTTGAAAGAAGTTTCAAGTTTCGTTAAAGGGACAACGTTAAAGAAGCCCAAAACTTCTATTCATTGATGTAATGTACTTTACTTTTATTTGTTGCCTCTTTTTATTTCGTTTGGGGGCCTCCTTTTGTTTTTACCCTGCTTCTTTTACCTCGTCAGTACTTTACTTTTATTTGTTGCCTTGTAAACTTAAACTTTGTTTCTCTAAAATATGCAGTATAATTAAGCGGAATTAGTTTTAAAATATCAGACGACTAATGCCTATTAGCACTCTATTCAATAATAAATACAAAAAATCAACAAAGAAAAAATAAGACAAAAATTAAGAATTTCACCATCTCCTATAACTTCTAATGCCTATTAGAACTTCACCATCTTCTTTAAGTTTTTTTGTTCTTTCCGTGATTGGCTTTCTTTCACCATCTTCTTTTTGACTGACTCAGAATTAAACGTTTTCCAAAGTGAACACATCTTTTTCCCTATCATCACTCGATATGTTCATTCCTAGAACTAAATTAAAGCACCATTTGCATTCCTAGAACACATTATTCTTTATATCAGTTATGTTTCTTAAGTCATTTTCCCAGACAAGCAAATACCAAGGCAAATACAAATAAAAGCAAATACACATCATATGTATAGGAGAATAAAACCAGACAAGCAAATACAAATCATATGTACAGGAGAATTAGATGGAATGGCAGGTAGGAGAGAGAGGCCGATTGCAACTTTCAAGGGGGCAAAAGCAGAGAAAAGCAATTGAGAATAAATCTACCAAGGCAAGAGGATTATGTTTGCTAAGAAGGAAGAGGGAATATCGAGGGAAGCACACTAGAATACAACGGTAGGAGAAATAACAGGCATCAGCGAAGTATTGACAAGGCGGCGACAAGGCACTGGCGGCGACGAGACAACGACGAAGAGGCTTCGGAGTGGTTGCAGCGAAGGGCTTCGAAAATGAAATTCAAAATTGGGAATTAGAGATTTAAGAAAATTGGGAATTAGAGATTTAAGTTCAATACTGGTGACGTTTTATACTTAAACGCTACTATATAGTGAAATTTATTCATTAAACGTTACTAAATAGTAAACTAAAATTAAGTAAATTTAATCTTTGACTAATTTTATTTTTAATATCTTCAATTAAAATAGATATAAATCTTCATGTATAAATTAAAAATATCAACGCTATTATATATATATATATATATATAATATTTTGAGATCCAACCTAACTATATATATATATATATATCTGTTAGGGAGAGATATATATTATATAAGATATATATTATATATATTAACCAAGTTCACCTATCCTCCAATAATAATTAATGAAACACTAAAATAGTCATGTTTTAAATTACATTGTTGTGTGGGTTGATCATTAAACGGAGGTCGGAATGTAAACTTAGTGGATATCTAATATTTAGTAGTTTTAATATAGGAGAACTTAAAGAAGCATGAAAGTAAGCATGAAGATTAATTATCTCTTGCGGCATTCAAATATATTCAATGGATAGGATCTCGTAGTGGACGAGTCAGCATGAGAGATGACAACATACCATGTTATGGCAGCAAACAACTAAAATTAATTATACTGTTAACAAGAGATTGGCGCCTGCTGACAAAGAGGGAGAATATAGTGACAGAAACATGAGTGATGTCAAGAGTGGAAACGTAAGTGAAGATAGGATTAAAAGAATTAACAGTTTGATAATGTTTCCATCTAATTAAACACCATTACATAATGACATTTTAACAAATAAACATCATTATATAATAGTATTTCATGAATAAACGTCGCGTCAAACACCACTATATATTATATAGTGACGCTTCATGAAAATATCAAAATAATTTTATTTAAAAACACTAGCACCACTATTTTATTATTTTTTTGTAGTGAAAGGTGATACATCTCAAGTGTGTGTGTGTGTGTGTAAAAGAGCATAAATAGGTGGATTTTGATTTAATAGATGTGTACATGGATATATAGCATGCCAGAAAAGATGAAAGGGAAAAACCGTAACCATAGAAATGGCAAAGAAGCAATAGATAAAGGGTAGCACGCGCAAATGATACACATCCCTTTGTATATGTGTGTGTGTGGTGTGTGTGTGTATTGTGGTGGGTGGTTGCCGGGCCGGGGGGGGGGGGGGGTGGTGGACACTAGGCAAGGGACCTCATTCAATAATGCCTCACAAGCCCAAGACCCTCACTTTTTTGCCTTTACATATTACAGAATTTCTCGTTATTTTCGCATTCCACAGCTTCGTGACTTTGCACTTCGCAGTTTTGAACTACCTTTTCTCCGCTCATCATGGTTTTCTCGTTATATATATATATATATATATAGAGAGAGAGAGAGAGAGAGAGAGAGAGAGAGAGAGGCAAAATCAAAACAGTTAAAGTTTCGATCTTTCCATCTTTTGCGTCGCACTATGTTTCTTACGTTAGACGTTTGTTAGTTTAGCTGGCAAAATTTTGTTCGTAATTAACGGGTGCAAGAATTTATTTGAACGGAATGAAAGTGATAGTGTTTTTAGTATTAATTTAATTTTTTATAATAAATGAGTTATATTTAAAATTTTAAATGAGAATCGTTACTTTTTAAAATATAAATGAAAATAATACAAAATTTTTTAAATACAGCAAAAATATGTACATATATCGTTAAAGCAGGAGGAGAAGAGTCGGGGTTTAAATCCCCAAAAGTCCTGTAATAATGGGGAAAAAAAATTAAGATCCTGTTGTTGTACTCTCTATTCAATACTACTATTTCTACTTTTTAATGAGGTGGATTAATAATCCATGTCACCTTATGACATAGCAAACGTTACACAATTTATAAGAAGAATTTTAATCACTCATATTGACAAGAAATATTTGGACAAATTAAAAGACATAGAAAAAGATGAAAGTGTGTTATGTATATAAGGATGCATATATAGAGAGAGGATCAATTGATACTAGTATCAACCAAAATTATTCTTATGCCTTTAAATAACTTTTAATAAGAAAAAAAACTTAGAAAATGCACCATTAGATTAAAAGTCCTTTCACCAACATCATTTTTACAAAATTTAGCATTAATCTAAGATGTTTGTAGCCTATTAATACATTTAAAAATTAATTTTTAATATGTATATTTTTTCAATAAAAAATAAGAAACCTTTCACTATTTACTTTTTAATAAAACTAACTCATTAAATGATGAGAATATATATATATATATATATATATATATGAAAACATGTGAATTTGAGTGCTTAGTCGATCGACTGTTTGTAGATTATACATACGAATAGTTTGGCATGTAGTAGAGTGCATATTAATTTAATTTTACATTTATTTTTAACATTATTTTAAATGCAAAAATAAATTACAATTGTTTTATTACATTTTTAAAGTTATTTTGGTTCCTCATAGATTTTAATTTTCAATTTAGTTCTACACAAATCAAAACATTTTGAAATGGTCTCTTATAAATTTTTATTCTCAATTTACTCTCTTATAGATCCAAACATTATTAATTTAGTTCTTTTCATGTGACTCTCAATTTTGTTGAATCCCCTAACATTGCATATCTTATTAGTAAAAAGAAAGAAAATATTACATGGTGTGCACATTAGTAAGTTAATTGCAAGATCAATATTTCGTTAAATTATTTAACTGCAATGATAAGAAAGAGATCAAATTGAGAATGTTTGAATTTGTGAAAGACTAAATTAAAAATAAAAATTTGTGAAAAACTAAATTAAAAATAAAAATTTTTTAGCCTATTTTTAAAATAATAAAATTATAAAAAATTATTTAACTTCCCTTTTTGGTCTATAACAAATTGTAAGAGTTTGAATCCATAATCATTTGCTAAATTACTCATACTCTTCACTGTTAAACCACCAGCTAGTGACATAACTTATCTTTTTTTTTAACTTTCATGTATATACATAAATATACACACACACACACGCATATATATATATATATATATATATATATGGAGAAAAGTCAATAAGTACTCATACAAGATGTTCATGTCATCGTCAAAGTCATGGCACGTCTAAAGTCAACTGCCAAAATAAAAAAGGTGAATTCAATCGTTTTTTCTATGAATTGAAATGCCAATTGCTTACCCATTAATTAAATAAAAACAATCCACAACTTCGGTTGGCAAGTAGTTGACAATTTGAATTCAAATCTTTCAATTCACTGCCTTGGGCTGAATCAAAAACTAGGAGAGAAGCATGAGGGAATTTTACTAATTAATTATAGGAAAAAGTAGTAATTTCGTCTCTAAATTTTGACTTAAATTCTAATTTTATCCTAAAGTAGTGGAAAAATTTGTTATGATTAACCAAGCTTTGATTGTTTTTCTGCGTCGTTTGCGGGAGAACAATTGGCAACAGATATGGCAGGCATGCTTAAAGAACAAGTCTTGTTCAGAAAAATCTTTCAACTAACTAAAGGGCCAAAAAAAAAATAGAAGGATATAAAAAAAGTGAATGAACAATGAGAAAAGTGAAGATCATAATGAGAGGAAGAGAGAGAGAGAGAGAGAGGAGGGAGAAGGGTGCGTTGTGTGGTCCAGGAAATGGGGTACAAAATGTAAAACAAACATGGAAAAGCAAAGCTCAAAAAAGATTTAAATTTGGGGGATCCAACGTTCGGAAACAGGATTCAACGTCCTTTTGCCTCTTATTACTTTTCAAATGCCCAACGTATACATTAATGGGTCAAATTCATGCCTTTGTTGATTTATTCTATTTACCATTGTGGCCCCTCACCTCCTACCCTCGCATATATTTGGACACCTGCCCTTGTTTATACTTTATACCAATATTTAGAGACCGATCGAGCTAATTAGTTTAATTAAAAAATTAATGAATGAGTCAAAGAAGTAATTCAGTTTAAACCATTAAATTAATAAAAAATTGATTGAATCAGTCTTGAATTGAAAAAATTGGTAAAATTGACTGATTTAATTGGTTTAACTAGTTTTTTTTTTTGAAATTTTTTGAATTTTTTCTAAATATTATTATATATTTTTTAAAAAATCTCTAAAAATTTAAGTTATTAAGAGAAGATCTAATCTAAGATTGATATATATATATATATATAACATGTTTAGAATATTTTAATATTACATATTTTAATATTTTAATATCTGTAACATATACATTAATTATATATTTTAATATTTTAATATATTTTAAGTACTACTGGTTTGATTTCAGTTTGACTACAATCCGACCATTGACCCTTGAACCGGTGTCTCGACCGTTTTAATTATCAGTCCGATTTTATAAAATTCATCAAAATATGTTTATTTATTTTTATTCTTACCTACGCATATATTTGGACACCTGCATTTGGGGTGTATGTAATAAATAGTATTTTAAGAACCATAAATAAACTAGTTTATTTTAAAACAAGATAAAATGTCAAAGTCTAAAGCAGCTTTACTAAATCACATACTAGCTATCAACGGATATTAGACTTAGCAAAAATTGTTAATTTTTTATAGTTCGATGAGTCAATATTTAAATTCTTGTTGAGAGAACTGCTTATCAATTATGTCTAATAGTATTTCAAGTAATATTGTTTCAAATAAAAGATACCTATTAAAAAAAATAGATATCAGTTTGTCTTATATATGTTTTATTTAATAAATTGTTTGTAAGTTAAATAATTATGAGTTTTTTTTTCTTAAGAAGAACGTAAGGACGCAACAGTGCTTGATTTTAATGGGCTATTTTCATTTGTACACATCAATTTAAGTTTACTTGCCTAGCTCACAAATTAGAAAATTATTTCATTTGAATTAGCGTTCAAATAAATGATAAAATATAAGACATACTTAATGGTCGTGTTTGGTACACACTCCATCGGGGGAAATGAAGGTGACTATTCTCCTCTCCTCTGTTTGGTGTGCTTCTGCTACAGTAAATGAAAGCAATGTTGGAATTCAACTTTCCATTTTAGTTGTAAGAAAGTTTTCCTTAACTCGAGCGATGGAAAATTGCAAAAGGAAAAGGAGAAGGAAGGTAGATGTCAAATTTGTCCTATAGTTACATTTGGTGTGTTTTCTGATCATTCTATTTCTTTTTGGTCTCTACTCATTCGCCATCGTGTTTGCTGCTTTGTTCCTTCGCCAACCCAAGAGAGACAAATCAAAGAGAGATGAGACTGACGAGCTGAGATCGAGAACAAAGTAGAAGGAGACGAGCGGAGATCGAGAGCGACTGAGACCAATGAGCTGGATTCAGCCATCACTTTTTCGCTGAAAATTTGTTACAAAGAGAAACTAAAAAAGTCAAATAGAGAGAGAGAGAGAGAAAGAAATTGTAGTGATGGCCAAGGAAGAGAGAGGGTAACGACAATATAGGAGAGATGACAAAAGTTAGAAAAAGAGAGACGAAAAAACTAATTTTTTATTATATTTTATTTTTAGAAGTAATTTAGTAAAATTATACTAAAATTTTTCTTTTCCTCCATTTTAAACCACTTACCAAATAAAATAACAGTTAAATATTTTCATTCCTTTCTATTATTATACCAAACAAAATTTTCTCCCTTTTTCTTTTCCTTTTTCCTTTCATTTTAATTTTCCTTTTCTTCAAAAATCTTTCATGCCAATAAGTAAAACGAGCTACCCATAGAACTTGTATAGACAACATAACTGTGATATTACCATTCACTATAATGTAAACATTTTTCTATAAACATTCGCCTTGTCTCACATCGAAATTGAAGAATACTTTTCACTTCTTATGCTTCCCCTACAAGAAATTTTTATTAGGCCAGGATAAAAATTAAAACAAAAAACTATTAGTTGTTATATAAAAGCTTACTTAAACAAGTAGTATAACTCTTGATAAATCAAATATATGTATTTGATTTTCTATTAATTTAATTTAAAATTGATGCTCTAATTACAGTAGTTCCAAGGGAGGTGAAATATAATTTTTATAAAAAAAAAATCAAATATGACTTGTAATTTACCATAAACAATGAGGAATTATATGAATTATAATTTTAGTATATAAACTTTAGAACATAATACTTTGCTCTTTAAAATATTAAAAAAATAAAATATTAAATATTAAATAAAATTAATATCTAAATCACGCGATTATCATATGATATGAGAATTCGATAAATAACAAGAATATCAAATATCAAAGGATAATTATTTAGTCTTAAAATTTTTTTTGTAATTTTTTATTCTTATAATAACTTATAGAGTTACATATTATATTTTAAAACTTATATATCAATACTAAAAAGTCAAATTAATTAAATAAAAGAATTAGGCCATTTCATTGCAAGTGATAATATTAAAATACAAAATAAAGCAGTGGCAATTTTATTTGTTTTGTTTAAGATGCAGATCCTCGCTGGCTTTTTTCATATCACATCGTCCTCTTTCTCACCAAACCTGAAATCTCATTCCCCTCAATTTTTTTACTCATCGGGTATTCCTCAAAATCAAATCCAATCAATCGAATATTTTGGAATTAGAGCCATTCAGCAATTTTCTTTCCTTTATCTTTCTTTTCTTTTTGGCAAGAGGACTATTCAATATTCATCCTCTTCAATTTTCACCAACATTTTAATTATATTCTTTTAATTAGTTTTATTATATCTTTGAATCTAGTGTAAATATTTAACAAAAATATTAATGTGATATTTTATTTTGTACATATCAATATCTATTAATTCACTCTAACTTTGTAACAAGAGATTGAAATTGATAATACTTGAAATAATAATTATCTTATGTCACATTTGATTATTTTACTTCACAATATATCTAATTATTTTGATCATTATCAATTTTTATTTCATAAGACAAAGTCATGGTAAATTAATAGATATTGATATATGTAAGATGAGATATTACATCAACATTTTGTCATTAAATATTTAGATGTCATTAAATTTAAAAAATAATTAAAATTAATTAAAAATATATGAATTATAATAAATACAAAATAAATTTTGAGTTATAATTAAAACATTAAAAACATGAATAATAACTTCACCTTGCTTTTTTAAGGGTCAATTGGTTGAATGGCCAACTTTCGTTTTATTTGTTTATCTTCTAATAACTATGCATCAATCAATCAATCAATATCTATATATATATATATATATATATATATATATATATATATATATATATATAAGAT